>OZ014525.1:485937890-486650297 GCA_963966055.1 Lathyrus aphaca | reverse complement strand
GAGAGAGAGAGAGAGAGAGAGAGAGAGAGAGGGGGAGGGAGGGAGGGAGGGAGGGAGGGAGAGAGAGAGAGAGAGAGAGAGAGAGAGAGAGAGAGAGAGAGAGAGAGGGAGGGAGGGAGGGAGGGAGGGAGGGAGGGGGAGAGAGAGAGAGAGAGAGAGAGAGAGAGAGAGAGAGAGAGAGAGAGAGAGAGTATTCATGGAGCACGAAAATGGAGAAGGATATAAGAGATTGTATTCATCATTCATGGAGCAAGCTAGCAATGCATAAAAGGAATCATGATCATCACCTTCTTAAAATAGGTGGATTTTTATTAGTCTTGATCATAATTGAGAATAGATAGACTTTAATGACATGCACAAAATTAGATTAGGAATTCAACTAATTTAATAGATTGAATGTTTAATACAGATCATGGGTCCTTTGAATATATTGAAAACGTGTCACAAATAAATAACTTTGTTTGTAGGAATCGAGTAGGGGACCATATTTTGGCCAAAAACATGGATTTTTCTTGTTCTAAGTCCCCACTTTAAGGTAGGCAATGATCTCAAACACAAATGGGATGATTATAGGCATGATTTTAATTGGGAATGAAGGTAGAATATGTTATGTAATTTTGTGGTAATTTAGGTTAGTAGAATTCTCAAATTCTAAGTATTCCTAGGAGGCTAATCTTTACTACTCTAACAAAGAAGATACCTTAAGTGGTTACCATGATCTAACAATAAAACACTCTTAAGATATGATTATAATAAAGTAATGTATCGTTAAGAACCAAAAGAAATTGTGTTAGGCATAAGATTAATTAAACTTGGTAAAAGTGAATGCATAAGCTTAGGATAAGCATTAAATGGTGATAAACATCGTGACTTCTCTGATGACATGAAGAGAAGGTGGAAGTTTGAAAAAGGAAAACACTAATGATAAATCATGCCAGATAGCAAAGAGAAGAAGAAATTTAAAGAAAAATCTGAACCCTCTAAAGGAGGAAGATGATCTAGCAAATTTCAAAACAAGAAAAAGTTTCAAGACAAGAGAAAGATTCAATACTTCAATTGTGAGAAGTATGATCACTATGCTTCAGATTGCTGATTTGAAAATGGAAAGAAAAAGACCGAAAAAAATAATCATACAACGAAAGGAAGACAAAAACAACATTGATAGAAGCCGTGTTATTTGTCCTTGGTATGCAATGTAAATTTCAGTTTATTTCAATTAATTATTTTTGTTTTGTAGCATGTCACATTTAGGAGCAGTGGGACAACGACTTGAGAAAGAGATCGAAAGAAGAAAGAAAGACTAAAAACTCTATTATCCTATTTTTTCTAATATTTTCCCACTTTCTAGTGTTGTTGTTATTGTTGTTTCATTCAATGGATCCAAAGCTAAGTCGCTCCTCTCGAGCATCATCGTCAATCAAACGAGGGCATAATGGGTCAAACAGAACCAAAACTTCAACAACACCATGCAAGACATACAAGACTTTTTCCAATATGACATGTTATTTGGAGTTTTATGAATTTGTATTATCTTGGCAAAAACACCATCCGGATACATATGGCAAAAACACTGGTACTATCTTGGCTTCCAAAAGCCATCCTCCTAAACATTTTGATATGTGCAGATTGTGTTGCGCAGAATCAAACACTGAACTCTGCCCCGGTTTCATCGGCCATGGAATCAAAAGCTCTCAAAACCTGGAAAATGATGATAAACAAACCAAAGCATGCACAAGTTAGCATCTTAATTAAATCAACAAAGTACATGACAGAGATGTGTTCTACAAACAGAGGAGTGACGCACGCAGTCGATTCTACAAACAGGCTTAACCTACCAAATGTTCCCATTACACGTGTAGTTACATGTGTGTTTGAATCGAATGCTCACTATATTCTAAAACCCTCTAACAACACTCAAAATAACAATCATTCTCGATAAACACAGTAATCGCAACATAAAAATTCCACATCAAACATTAGATCAAACTCTTCTACAAGCAAATTATGAATCCTAGTATCTATTCAAGTAAAATAGGTCTCATAGTATTTTCATAATTGGAACAACAAAATTAATTTGCTACACTAATAATAATCAATGTCTTTCAAACAACATTAGTTGTTATTGAATGGCATTTCATCTAGCCATCTGAAGTTGGATTTCATTATATGTTAAGAATCAGAAGCCTGCGGATGAATAGAATGCTATTTTTCATGTGAAGGAAATTAATGATAAATTGAAAGAATATGAGCTAAAATTATACCTTTCAACAAAGAATTCACATTTCCGGAATCCATTTTCCTATTGTAGGCCTCCTTTGTAATTTCGGACATTCGCTGATGCTCACTGTGGGTAAAGATCCACAAAGTATACTCCCTCTGCACACTGTATTCAATTGCGGTAATCTCGACAATGTCAAACTTGTTAACTTGGGAAGTGCAATGTTCGTACCGTCACTGTCATCAGTATTGTTCTCCTCAAATATTTGTATCATCAACTCACAATTTATTACCATTAACTTCTCCAGGTTTTGAAGTTGTTGAACTAATTGTGGTGTCAACAACCTCTTTATCAAATGGCATTCAGTAATATAAAATTCTGTAAGGAAAGAGAATATTCCCTTATGTGACAAAGATTGCTGCCTACCAACACTATTATCTTTACATACATCCACTAAACTTGCTAAATTTTCAATTTTCAGAACTTCAAGGTTGAGAATATTGGTGCAAAAGGAACAAGAACCTGATAAACAAAACAGGTTTTCCAACTTTAGACAATTATGAAGTCCTATTCTACTCAACGAAGAAGAACGGTTACACGACAAAGCATCGCATAAGCAAACCAAATTGTTGTTTTCATCAATTTTCAGACAAGTAAGCTCTTCAGGCAGCGTGTGGAACTGATTGCAATCTCCAAACCAAACAGTCTTATTACAAGAGTGGCCTGGAATTATATTATTGATGTCAGTGCAGTTGATAGAAAATTTTCCATGACTCGGAGCATTTCTAAAATGAAGATAATATGTTTTGAGCCCATAAATCATGTCAACCATGTTTTGCGCATGGTAATTATTGCAGTCAAAGGCCCCTCCAAAACATTCCAGCATCTTCAGCCCTTGAACATCTTCTATGGTAACCACAGCTGAGATACCTAGGAGATTGAGGTACTGTAATTTTGTCAAATTTGAAAAAATTAACCCTAATTCCAAGTTTAAATTCCTGTTGTTGGATAGATCAAGCCATTTTAAATTAATTAGCTTTTCCAAGCCTTTTGGTGCTTCTTCAATTGATGAACCTGAAATTACCAATCTTGATAATGCATGTAGATCTCCCAATGGGGGCAGAAGTTTCAATGAAACACAATCTCTTAGTATTAAGGAAGAAAGAGAATTCAGGTTACTCAGAGAGTTTGGCAAAGATACTAGATCTTTATTATAGGATAGATCCAGAACTAACAGAGTATTCATATATTTGAAAAAACTCTCAGGAACATCACTAAATTGTAGGTGATTCATAATCAATGTTGACAACTTATTACAATTCGGTGACATGTCCTCAGGAATTTCTTTTATATCACAGTCCAACAAATGAACCAAGTTCAAATCAGCTGCCCATTCTTGTGTAAAATCTATCTTAGTAAACTCTTTCCCAATTTTCACTAATACAGTTTTCTGATTCTCTTTCCAGATGAAAGATGCAATGTCGATCAGCAAGCGGTGCGTGAACACAGAATAACCATGAGAAGACATCAAAGAATGACCTGCGAGTTTATTCAATAAGGTATTTCCTTCATCAAATATCTCGTTCAAACAACGAGTTCCATTTATCACTCTACTATCTACTAGCTTCATGATCAATTCACCTTTGTCACTTTCGTAAGTAGATGACATTAGTGCACAATACAAAAAACAGTCTTGCAAGTTGCTTTCCAGCAAATTATCATAACTCCGTTTTAATGCTTTGTAGACTTCTTCTACCATCTCTTGTCCCATTTCCAAATTGTTTTGTTTATTATAAGTATGCCTCCATTGATGAATATCATCAATCCCTTTCATGGCTCTAGCCATCACACAAATCCCAAGTGGTAAGCCCTCACATCTCTTTACAATACATCTTGCAATCTTTTTTATTTCAAGTGGAAGTGTCTTGGGTGTTGCACCATGTCCGAGTTCTAGTATAAACAACTCCCAATCTTCATCCTCACTTTTAACTTTACAAGAGAAACTGAGAGGTATAACAGTTATTATATGATCGGGTAGACAGCTCATTTGTTGACAAAGATGTTTCAAACGAGTTGTTATAATCACTTTGAGGCCCTTTACTCTCGGATGAACTCCCACCTTGTCCAAATCGATGTATTTCCAAACATCATCCAAAATGATAACAGCTTCTTTCTTCTCCAATGCAGAAGACAATTGCTCAGCTCTAAGTTTTTCATCCTCTCCGTCGAGTTCCAAACCTATTCTTTTTGCGATATCACTTTGCAGGTTAGAGATGCTAAAATTAGAGGAAACAGTGACCCAAAATACATCTTTGAAGCTCCCTTTCCTTTTTACAACATCCTCCACAAGAGTTGCCAATAGGGTTTTACCCACCCCCCCCATTCCATGTATGCCAATGATAAAGACTGTTTCATCTAAAAGCCTCAAAATTTCTTGAATGTACGTCTCTACGTTGTGGCCGATAAACTCAGTTGACAGAATAAGAGGGCTGTTCTTTTGGTGGTGTTTCAATTGTTCGATCATGTCCGTTACGTCATAAGTGTCATCTGAGATATTCAGACTAGTCGCAGTCTGCTTCAAATCTCGTAATTCTTCTAACCAAACATCAACATTTGGTTTGCACTTTTTGCCCCGAGCCTTTAACATTGCAATAGCTTGTTCAGCACGCTCTAGCTCTTCAACAACTTGATTTAAGCGACGGATCTCATCATTGCAACCTGTTCCATTGGTTTTGTTTGTGATGTTACTAAAAGCTTAATCATATATGCATTGAAATTGTTTAAAAAATTGAATGTAGCTAAAATCTAGATTTTTTTTCGAGATATTTATGAAGAAGATGTAAATCCACATGTTAGAAGTGTAATAGAAAATACTTCATATTTACCTGCATCATGTGCAATAGCGTTGTGAACTTCTTCAGGAGTAGGACAATATTTGGAGCATTTAGGTAGGTGTATTTTAATCGTACCAACACCTCCAGAACGCATTGCATTACAATAATTGCACTTCCATTTTTTAGTATTTGCAATCTCAGTGACATGTCTCCACCACTCCTGCTGTTTTTCTCGAGGCATGACTAAAATTTTTCCTAAACAAAGATTGAAGATTAAACTTAATTAAATATATAGGTAAGATCAATAACTTAATGCTGCAAATCGTACAAAAAGCAAATAACATAATGCACATATGAGTTAACGCACCAATGAAACCTAAAGTTGTGAATTTACAATGCTAACAACACGTCGCAATATCGCACGCGATCACATAATACAGAATGTGAATAGAATTGAAATGCAAACAACACGTAATTGAATGATTTTCGTCGCATGCACACACGCAACGACAAAAATCAAAGTGCATAAATAATCACAATCGACACGCAATAATTGCAAGTTGAAAAGAAAAACGCATAACACGCACATATATCGAGTTAACGCACAAATGTAACATAAAGTTGTGAAATGAAGTACAACGCTAACAACATGATGCGATATCGTATGCGATCACATAATACAGAATGTGAATAACACGTAATATACATACTTGAAACAATAAACGAAACAGGATGTCAGTATCTTGCAAGGGATCAAGACTCTGAAACAAGAATGAACAAATGCATTTGAACTTAATAAAAAGTCGCAACCAAACAAATTATTACACATCACATGGATTTGAATAGTATAAAGAAAATACAGAATTCAGTGCGAACCAATTAAATCGATAGAGGTTTGAGCCGGCGGTGGTTATGCGTTTTTTGTCGCCGGTAGTTGTGAGTTAGAAGAGCGGTTCTTTGATCGGATTTGGGGAAGGTGGCCGCTGTTTGAAAGGGTGTCTCGCCGGCGGTTGCGCAGTGGTGTGGAGATTGTTACGAAGTGAAGGTGGTGGTGAGAGGAGGGAGTGTGGTGGTGGGAAGTTTATGTTTGGTGGATGGTGTAGTTTGGTTCACGGTTGAGGGTAGGTTCTTGAGTTTGAAGAAGAAAGGTGGTGGCCGGTGGTGTTTTCCGGCGACGGTTGTTGGTGGTTGTGGGGAAACAATGAGATGAGGGAGTATTAAGTGAAAAAGGGAAGAAAATGGTATGTGCTGTTAAACGTTTAGTGGTGTGCTCTACGTTTTGAAAACTAATCCACGAAATTCTACTCTCTCCCTCCTTTTTCTTTCCTTTTTTTTATTTTTATTTGGGATCTTATCTATTATTTAAAAATACCACCCTTCCATCTAATTTACTCTTTTTTTTATAGTATCAAATAAAATACCTATTATAATAATTAACATAGAGAATAATTGTTATGAATTATGATTGTTTTTTTATGGAAAAAACTTAATTGGCATCATTAATTATTATTTAATGGCCTAATAAGCGAACTCTCTTTTATAACTTCGTCAAACACCGACGAATTTTATTAATGGTTATTTACATTATCCGCTAAGTTTTTAGAATCTACATCGAAAACCACACCATCTAACCCGAGCTCAGACATCCATTTTATGGCAAATAGGAAACCTGGAGTCTCTCCCGTATCTACCAGTAATAAGAGATATTCATTATGCTCTCGCAACCATAAAATTCTCTTATTCGTCACGAACACACATACCTATACCATCCATGTTGAAATTCCCTGAGAACGACGCATTTATGTTGCATTTGAAATGACCTGCAAAAGACTTTCTCAACATATTATTCATGGATGTTAAATTTTGGATAGAGTTATTCGAAAGAAGATGTTGGGCATTTTTCCAATCCGACAACAAGTAAGAGGCACTGTCACAAATTGTCTCCTGACTCATCAATTTGATTCCAAAAATGATTATTTCCGCCTTTCCAAATATTTCCGATGATGGGTGCGGACAAAAATTGTTGGACTTTACTTAATACTTGTAAAAGAGAGAAAATAAGAGATGTGAAAGAGATCTTGTCTCTCACCACCTGTTGAATAATGGGTCATAAACCGATAAGCTCCCAACAAGCGATGCTTTATGAACAATAAGGTGTTTATCATCTTCTTCTCCTTCTCCATAGGTACCACATAAACTCAAACATTACACCCCTTTATCTAACAATTGTTTCATGGTCAGCACACAGTTCTTACAAAGACGTCAAAGAAATTCTTTTACCCTTTGAGGGGTTTTATTTTCCAAATGAGCTTCCAATTCTCATGGACCCTAAGATGATTTCTGTCAATTGCCTCTTCTACACAATATCGATAAGCACTTCGAACTGAATACATGTCATTCTTTTCCAGCTTTCACTCATCCATCTAAACAACTTCAAATAAGGGAGTTCTAAGGACTTTTTTTGCTTCTACCTCTCCCAATAGATTATTAATAAAATTGGAATTCTATTGTTTACCTTTTGTGTCTATCAAGTCAGAGAGCTTCAACTTTTCAACTGCGTGCATGAGTAGTCAATGATTCACCAATACAGAACTATGAATCAACCAATTATGATCCCAAATCGGAATGGATTCTCCTGAACCAATAATGATTGTTATGCATTATTGTTATTGTAAAATATCTTATACGGTCAATATATCACAACCATTCACAAATGATATTTTTTATGTGATTATAGAAAAAGTCAAACATCTTTTAAAATTTAACGATTATAATTCACTGACGGTATAATTTTTTTTTTACATTATTGATACATTTTAATTAAACTTATTAACTTAAACTTATCTTTAATCCACTCAAAACTTTTCCTTTACGACATATGTCATTATATGAGTTGTTTAATTTCAAAATTCAAATTAAAGTTAAATAGTGTATCCTTTTTTTCTCTTTCATTTTAAGAGAAAAACTCAATACTCATTTTCCCTTCTTTTTCTTCCCCATTTCCTTTCTTCCCACAATATTTTTTTTTTCTTGATATTTCTGATTTGTTTCTTTTTTCTCCCTTTTTCAATTTTTCATCTAAGTTGATTTAATTGAGTATTTTTATGCTTTATTTTCCAATCTTTGTTTACTATTACATGATATATGTACTTTTATTTTAGGTTGTTGTTACTAAATTTTTATTGATATAGTGTGTATTAGTATGATAAATTTTGCTCGGAACTCAAATGGTTAGAAGACACTAATTTATCCACTAATGGTGAATTTTGTTATGAACCTAACTCTTTGAATTCTATTTTTTCTTTAGTGAATTCTGTTTTTTCTTTGATGGTATTTGTTATTGATGAAGAAAACTTATACATTGATATAAAATATAAAAATAATGGATAAGTTAGATTACACATATTCATTAAAAATGTAATGTGTGAAAACTTATATGTTTTTTATTTGGGTTACTTTAGTGCTTGAATGCTGATTTCAATTTCTTTTTACCCTAAACCATGCATGTCTATGTATCAATGTTTCTTCCTTTATAATTCAATTTGACATAAGTTTATGGAAGTCACAATTTATTTATTTTTATTAAAGACTAGTGTCCCGTATCCGTTTGTCCGTTTTTAATAATGTACAAATGGGTTAAAATATAAATGATATTTTTTGTGTATGTATTTTTAATTTAAATTTAAATTACTGATAAAATAATATAAAATATTAGAATGAAAAAGATATGTACACAATCATATAGCAGTAATTAAAAAGAAGTTAAAATTTAAAATAAAATAAAAACTAGAAAGGTATATTTGAAAAGAAAAAAAAAACTACAAAATCAATTTTATCTTTATATATAGTTATAGATTATAAATAAGTTAATAGAGTTATTTTTTGTATAGAACACAAATTGAATAATTGTCTTGAAGTGTCATAATAGCATTTTAATTTGGAGAAAAAAAAAATAAAGAAAATTGATAACTTTAAAGAATTGAATGGGTGAGAAATAAATCTGTCAAAGAAGTTACCAAAGAATTGCTACATAAAACTCACAAAGTGGAACTATGGTTCTATTATCATGTGAAATGTTATGATAAAAATTCAATAAAATAAAAATATACAGTAATACATATGTCTTTTGATATGATCTTTATTTATTTTGGAAATTTCTTATCTCATCTCGTCCCATGCATTTCTCACACATTATGTGTGTTTCTATTTTTGTCCTCCCTACTTTCACTTATGTATTTTTGGACGCATTTTTTTTAATTTAAACGTTGATTTGTTTCGTGGATACACCAGTGAAACTTTTTCTCAAATGTAGTTGCGAAACATAATTTTTTATACTTCGTGCGCATCATGTAACACCCAAAAGTTGATTTTGATTTATTTAACATATTTGTTATGAATTTTGAGGATTTTCTTGATGCTATGATGTTGTGATGGTTTAGATTAATATTTTGATAATATTAATTTAGAAGTAGTGTGACATTATTTAATTATCAAAGATTAATTAAATAAAATAAGGAAAATAAGAATTTGAGGGTATTGAGGTCTTTTGGTAGAAGATTAGTAAGGGTAAGATGAGAAAAGTCTAATGAGGTCCTAGGGGCAAGATTGACTAAGAGGGTAAAGTTTGGTTTGTACGGTCATTTGGAACGATCATACTTGGGAGAAGAGAAGGAGAGCTCTGAAGAAAAGCTAGAGTTCGAAGGCTTGAGGTTTTTGCGAGAAGTTATCGAAAGAATTCACGGAATCTAATGTATGGGGAGTAATTCTATTCGGTATTAGTAATGTAGAAATAAGAATTTGGAGTTCTTTAGGGAGAGTATTAGGTTTATGGGGTTTTTGTTGAGAAAAATTGATGCATGATGATGATTTATGATGAAATTGATGATAAACCATGTTGTTATATGATGTATTTTATGATGCCATGATGAATGTAGAATGTAGTAATGATTTTTCTGATTTGTTGCAGTTAAAAATTTATTTTTGTGGGTTTTGTCACAGAGGGGCGATCTGAGATCACATGGTTTTCTCGCAGAATCGCGATGCTCGCTGTCATACCCCAAATTTGTCATACCTTGTTCACTTTTCCCTTTAAAGGATCATCTGGACACTGGCCATGATCTTCTAAGAGCTAAGTCATAAAATATTGTGTTTATGTTCATTGCAACTAACAAGGTTTTATAGGTGCATTGAATTCAAATTCTCATGGTCAAACAGTCAAAGCGCTTGGTTTCAAATGGGTGTTAAGATGAATAATTATTTGTCCTCAAGCCCTAGTGCAGGTTATATGGTTAGGTTTATTTTAAGGCATGATCAAATTTATTACAAGTTAAGATATGGGATCAAATTGTTCAAGAAATAGTCAAGTGGGTTCAAGATGATTTCAAGCCTTGCTCTTATTCATTCTCAAATCATATTTCAAGTGGATCTTGTGTCATTCATTTCTCAAACCTCGACTTAGTTTATTGCAAGTTTATTTTCAAGTCACTATTCAATTTTCTTAAAAAGGATTCTAGGATTGGGATTCTTTTTTCTTAAGCAATGAGTGAATTATTTCAAGATTGGTCTTAATTTGTTTGATTATTCAAGAAAAAGACATGTTCAATGGGTTTTATGTGGATTTAAAAGTTTTATTGTTTCAAATTTGATTCTTTGTTTATGATCAAAAGTGTGCCATGATTAAAAGACTTCAAGAGTTGCATTAAGATTTCTCAAACATTGTTTCAAGTTTTCTAGGTCTTGTAAACCAAGAGAAATTCAAGCGAGGTGTCCAAATCTTGTCACAAGTTAATTGGCCTAGTACATCAAATCTTCATTATTCATGGGGTTTATGAGACACAAAAAGCTTTTACTTGCAGTCATCGTTGATTCAAGAGGCAAGTACGAATGGTTGTCGATGATTAAGTGACACTAATTGTTGGTGGGCACAAATCATTACAAAAAAAGGAACTCATTTCAAAAGGAGAGTGTAATTGCAACAAATGCCAATACTATGGCGTGACATTGTGAATTCAAAAAATAATGAGAGAGAAAATTACAAAGCTCTTGCTAGTCCTAAATTACAATGTTACAAGTTAAGTCACCAAGGCCCATCCTACATGCACATTCATGATAAGAACAGATCATGTACAAAAAACTTCATATTATTGCGAACAAAAAAAAACAAAGTTACAATGATAAATTTCTAAATCCCTAAAGCAAATACAAGGAACAACAATGAATGGCCAAACGTTTGTGACATTACTACAAACCATGATAAGTTGTTAGATTCCAAAGATCCAAGAGCCAAATTTTGAAGGAAATTGAATTCTCTACAACTTTGTGTCTCACAAGCCAAGCCCAAAAATGCTTCATTTGGAAGGTATGAGCTAAGATATTATAGGTCCTTTTGAAAGTCAACAACTTCAAAGGAGAATAACTTGAGAATGGTAAAAGATATGGACATGAAACCAATGAGGTTGGTTAGAGTACTCTTTAAGCTTTCCAAAATGTCCAAGAACACCCTCATAGCATTAAAATTGAAGGATTTGTGCCCTTGCAAAGTTGGGAAATTTTAGGGAAGTTTATGAAGCAAATAAGGCCTAAAATCAAATTTTTACTAAATGAGCCCACCAAATTGCCATCCCATCTTTTCAAAAACACCAAGCACGACCCAACCCACTTATTTTCTGAATTTTTATTTTTTATTTCATATTTTTTTGAATTTTATTCATTAAAATACCATTTAAATTGAAATAAAATATAAAATCAAATATTTAAAAGGGGATATTGCTTCTAGAAAGTCATGAATATTGTTTGGATTAGATTGATACACAAGTTATGATGATTGTCCTAAAATAGCAATGTTAGATCAAATAATATTCAAATTTTATGACATATCTTTCTCAATATTCAAATGATCCAAAAATCCAAAGAACCATGACATTTTTTAACCTAAATTGATTCACTACATATAGAGGAACATAACACAAGTGAGGGGGACGATTTGCAGCCTCTAAGAAGAACATTCAAACTTTCAAAATTTGGTAGAAAAACTCAAATTCGGATTCATCTTTGCAGGGCATTTAAAGGCATTCTAAAGGTTGCAAAACATTCCTTGATCTTCACTGATGCTTTCCCAATCCTTATTTGCATCAAAATCATGCTAAAAAGCCCTAACCGAATCGTTCTTTTTCAAGTTTAATGATTTTTTCGATTTCATACTTTGATGCATTATTAATTCATTCTAATGGCTGGTTTGTGTTAGTAATGATCCTAGGATACTTTCTGGATAATTAGATTGAAGGTTCATGACCTGAATCATAAACTATCATGGCTAGGGTTTATGCTCCTCATTTGGGGTTTTGCGAAATAAATATAAATGAATTCTAAAAACGTAATTGAACTGGGTTTGTTGTATAGAATGCATTGGTGCTTTCAATTTGATGAATTATTACAGGTTTGAGGATCATTGAAGCAAGGTAGGAAAACCTACGAAACTGGATTCGCAGGTAAATTCGTAGAAGAAAACGCAGGTGAATTCGCAGGAAAATTGGAAAAGATGAAGTCAGATGGCGCCAAAGCTGGAATTTAAAAATTGAGATTAATATTTTATTGTTATGTTTCTGTATTATTTCAGTTAACAATGGCTAGCCCAGTGGTAAGAGTCATGCGCGTGTAAGGCAAAGGTCAAGGGATCAAATCCCAGCTTCACCAATTTTTTTGTGTTTTATCCATTTATTTTCTAGGTTTAAAATATAATGTTTAGTACTCATTCACTATCACCAAACGCGCGCTGGCCTGGTGGAGAGTATGCTGGTCTTAGAGATGCAAAGCCTAGGGCCTGGGTTCGAATCCCAGCCCCAGGTAAGTTCTTTTTTCTCATTTTTTTATTTTTATTTGATTTTGGTTTATATTGTAATTAATTTAATAAATGATAAATGTTTAAAATAAAATTGTTATATTATTTTCTGGTATATAATTCAAAACTTATATTTTCAAAAAAAAATTTAAACTTTATTAATAAAATTATTTAATATTTATTTTATTGTATATATTATATGTTTTGTATAAATAATTTAATTATATTGAGATTAATTTATAAACCCTAAAATTTCATATGTAGAAAACCCTAATATTTTTATAAACCCTAATTATATTGTAAATCTTAATTTATTTGTTTGTAAATTTTAATTATATATATTTTATTATATGTAGTTTGTTTGTATATATATATAAATAATTTAATTAAGTAGTTAACCCTGATTTATTTTTTCTAAACAATTAAAAACCCTAACTTTATTTTATGAATTTAATTTATTATTTTTATATGCTTACTTAATTATAATTAACAAATATTTTTATTATATATATATATATATATATATATATATATATATATATATATATATATATATATATATATATATATATATATATATATATATATATATATATATAATTAAATTATTAGGATTATTAGTCATATTTATTAGGATATAATATTTATTATTTATTTTTTTAAAATTCTTAAAAATAATTATTTATTTAATCTTGAACTTTTTATTTGTTTCTATATTATATTTTTATACTAACCTTCTTATATTTATTTTTTGTTTATTATTACTAACCAATTTACTTATTTATTTATTATACACTTATTTATTTTAATTATTATAATGTAATTGTACACCCTATGTAATAGTTGTAGAATTTCTTATTATTTATTTTAAATTGCCATGGTTAGTAAAATAGGGAGTGTAAACATGTTTGTATTTAAAATTAAATCTAGATCACTAATTTATAAGATAAATACTTGAATTTGTACACGCACACACGTAAGTCGATCTTGGATCGCCATCTCACATTCTTAAGGATACCTCTCATGTTGCCTAAAGAAAAAGGTCAAGTAAGGTGTAAAGCAATGTCCCTTCTCTCATATCATCTAGTCCCTTAAAAGATAAAAAGATCAAGTCCCTTCATGGTTGCCTTCGTAAATGATCTTGTCCCTTTCGAATAAAGATGATAAGTCCCTTCGAATTGCTAAATACATCTTACAGTTGCCTAATCACAGTTGTCCCTTCACTTGTCCCTCACACATCCAAGGTAATGACTACCTATTCCTTAATAATAGGGATAGTCTTACCATTTAAAGGATATTTAAGAACAGAAAAGACTTAATTTAAGGTAGGTTCTTCTTATGTACTTGCTCACTCTTCAAAACATTTCAAATACACTTCACATTTCAAACAATTTTCAAAACAAAGGCTTTATATATATTCGTACATGGATCATTATAAAGTACTTAAGAAAATTTCTAATCACACACTACACTTTTCAAAAACATTTTAAAGTGAGCTAAGTAACTAAGAGCCCATGGATAACCATGGATGTAAAGGGTGCTAACACCTTCCCTTTACATAACCTACCCCCCGAACTCAAAAATCTTTTAAGGTCTTTCCTGTTCTTTTATGCCCTTTCCTTTGGATAAAATAAAAGTCGGTGGCGACTCTTGCTATCCGCAACATAACTAAAGTCAGTTCTCCCACCGTGTTACAGAACTGGCGACTCTGGTGGGGATTTAATAAAAGAGGGGTACCCTTAGGAATTAGATCACTTTAGACTTGTTTGCTTTGTTTGCTTTACTTTACTTGTTGAGTGCTCTTATGTGTGAAAGATCCTAACCCGGATCTAGTGTACCTTAGGTAAATGGCAATAGACCAAGGAAACTGTACGGCGTATACCGATATGGTTGATCTGGTGGCCATAGTTAGTGTGACTTCTTGGTTGGTGCTTATGTTCCTTAAGTCAAGTTGAGGATAATATGAGGCTGCCATATGTTGTCAATGCACTAACTAACTTTTAGAACCCTAGTTATCCCATCTTGGCCTTTAGAAAAGTAGTGAGATAACCGGCTTTGGTGAAGACTGAAGTTGGTTGATACTCGATGCTACACTCATTGAGATTCTAAACTTGGAGGGTTTTGGTTGGCAAGTAAGTTGCCTACTGAACAACCACCCTTGTGAAGGATCAATGATATTGAGATCCCTTAGAACCTGGTTACTTTATAGGACAGGATGAACCAACTAACTTCAGGGGAGGGTACTTAACTTTGAACCTCATGCAAGCCTTTAAACCTAGGGCTATGGTGTGACTTGTTTGTGTGTGCCACATGTTTGTGATTGAGCATAACATCATAACATCATCATGCATCATAAGCATGGCATTTTCACAAACCATTTCAAGGACCAAAGGATTTATCTTTGTTCTTTGTTGCAGGTCATGGCTTCTGCTCGTAGGAATACTATCCGGATCAACTTTGTAGGGATACCTCCTAAGCTTAAGGAATTGGTCTCTCAAGTTTCTGAAAACTCCCAGTTCATCAAGAGACATGGTCATCTATTGGATCTAGTTACTTCAGGGTTCAATGAAGACATGATGAGTGTTCTGTTTCAGTTCTTTGACCCTAAACATCATTGTTTCACATTCCCCGACTATCAACTAGTGCCTACAATGGAAGAGTTCTCTAAGCTACTGGGTATACCTATACTTGATCAGAAACCATTCACAGGTTTGGAGAAAGAGCCTAAACCTGAGATTATTGTTGCAGCTCTACATCTGAAGAAGTCAGACATTGTTCTAGAAACGAGAAGTGGAGTTAAGGGTATTCTTGCCAAGGTGTTGATAGATAAGGCTCAATTGTTCTTGAAGGCTATGAGCTATGATGCTTTTGAGGAGATCTTAGCCTTGCTGATTTATGGCTTAGTATTGTTCCCCAATCCAGATCAGTTCATAGACGTTCATGCCATCAACATATTTCTGAGTCACAATCTAGTGCCTACATTACTTGGAGACATTCTGCATTCTCTTCATACTCGTACTACGAAGGCACGAGGAACTCTTATGTGTTGCATACCTCTCTTGTCCAGGTGGTTTATTTCTCACATTCCTCGATCAGTGATGAAGAATGAACAAGGGTTCAGGTGGTCCAAGAGGATTATGTCACTCTCTCATTCAGATATTCATTGGTGCTCTAGATCTACGGAGAGTGTTACTATCATTGACCATTGTAGAGAGTTCCCTAATGTGCCACTCCTTGGCATAAGGGGGGCATTACTTACAACTCTTCCTTAGCTTTACGTCAGTTTGGTTATGCTCGGAGTGATGGTCCTCATGACATGTTGATTCAGGGTATTGTGTTTGACTACGACAACGATCTGCAAGGTTATCGTCAAAGGTTCATACGAGCATGGGGAAAAGTGAACAAGGTTGACAGCAAGACTCTGGAGCCTAAGTACACTATTCCTATGGAAGCTTATCTCAGATGGGTACGATCTCGTGCTCAGACTCTTATGATGCCATATCCTGCCATCCTGCCAGTTACTATGGAGCCTGTTGCTGAAGGAGATACTTCTTATACCATCCTTCACCCAGACATGCCCACTGACATGGAAGACTTACAGAGGTCCTGGATCCAGTTGAAGGAGCAAAGGGATACTTTCGAGGCTCATTACAAAGCAAGTCAAGAAAGAATCCTGGAGTTAACAAAGCAACTTCACGAGGAGCGGAATCTCAACTCATACCTCAACACAAAGAGGAAACGTCCATGGGAGACTTAAAACCCCATCTTTTGTATTTATTTCATTTCATTCTTATTGTAAGCCCAAGGAGCAAACAAATTTATTACTAATAAAAGTTTACTTTCTTGATTGTTTACACAAATTTAAATCTTGCGGTCCTTGAAAACATTGCATACGCATTTGCATACCATATCACTGCATCATAGGTTTCTTGTGTACAGGTTTCTTATCTTCTCGCTGTTTATTTCAGCAATGGCTCTTGAACAAACAGTTAAAGATCTCCAGGCACAAAATGCACAGTTCCAAGAGCTGATCCTGAACTTGTCCAAGGGGCAGGATGAATTGAAGATACTGTTGGCCAAGAAGACTAAGAAGACTAGAAGGTCAGGAGGCATAATCAACATGGGAAGAAGGTTCAGAGGTCCTGTCAAGACCAAAGAACAGGTCAGGAGGCAGTCTCCATAATGCAATGGGGGATTCTGATTCTGAAGCTAACTACTATCATGATCTTAATGAAGAGAAGTTCAAGATGCTGGTGGATAGAATGGATGCTATGGAATTGCAAAAGTCTTCTGGGCTGGATTTTGAAGACCTGAGTTTGATATCTGGGGTGGTTATACCCATTGGTTTCAAGGTTCCTGCTTTTGTAGTGTATGATGGTGTCTCTTGTCCCAAGCTGCATCTGAGGTCTTATGTCCGGAGAATTCAACCCCATACTGCTGATAAGAAGTTGTGGATCCATTTCTTCCAAGAGAGCTTATCTGGAGCTCAATTGGAATGGTACTATCAGTTGGAGAGTGTCAACATCCGTGATTGGAATGATCTTGCTGAAGCCTTTTATAAGCAATATCAATACAATGCTGATCTAGCCCCTACCCGCATGCAACTACAGAGCATGTCTATGGGTGCTAAAGAAAATTTCAAGGAGTATGCTCAGAAGTGGAGAGATTTGGCTGGAAGGGTACAACCTCCTCTAACTGACAGGGAGTTAGTGGATATGTTCATGTGTACGTTGAATGGTCCTTTTTATAGTCATCTCATTGGAAGATCATCATCTGGCTTCACTGAGTTGATAATGACGGGAGAGCGCGTAGAAAGTGGTATAAGGAGTGGCAAGATCCAAGTGGGTGCTTCTTCATCCAGTACTACAAAGAAGCCCCCTAGTGGGAAGAAAGAGTCGAATGTTGTTTATGGTCAACCTGATCGTAATAGGAGGCACCAATCTGTGAGTGCAGTTCATATCTCTAACCCTACTCCTGCAACACCAGAGCCACCACAGGGAAATCAGCAGAGGCCTAGAAGGCAGTTCACTAAGCTCAATATGTCACTAGCCCAAGCTTTGCAACACTTGTTGAAGGGTGAACTCATCACTTTGAGGGACCCTCCTCAGAATCCCAATGTTACCTCTCCCAGGTACAATCCTAATGCCCGATGTGCATATCATTCAAATTGTCAGGGACATGATACCAATAGTTGCTGGATATTGAAGAATAAGATTCAGGATATGATTGATGCGGGAGAGATTGAGTTTAACCCTCCGGGTACTCCAAATGTGATTACTGCTCCCATGCCAAATCATGAAAAGACTGTTAATGCAATTGATGAAGTTTCACATATTTCCTCAGTTGCAGATTTAACTACACCATTGTCTGTTATTAAAAAGAAGTTGGTACAAGCTGGGTTCTTTCCAGGTTGTCGTGAAGATTGTTTCTATTGTGCTTATAAACCGGATAGTTGCTGGAGGTTGAAGGACGGAATTGAACGCCTCATGAACAATTACACAATATTGTTTGAGAGGACATCTTCTGTGGAGAGCATGGTGGAACATATAGCTAAAGGTGCGAAGGTTGAAGAGGTAGATATGGTTGATAAAGTGCCGGTAAGGATTACTTCTAAGGGACCTGTAAAAATCACTTGTAAGGGTCCAATTAAAATTACTGATGAAGGCCCTGTGAAGATTGTTACTGAAGCTAGAGTGGCTCCTATGATCATTACCACTCCTGGTCCTATTCCGTATACTTCTGATAAAGCGGTGCCTTGGCATTATGGATCCGATGTTTATATTCATGGTGTTAAACAAGAACCCTTAGTTGAGACACCTGTTGCTGATGAAAACTTTGATGTTGACAATATTGCTGGATCTAGTAAGATCACACGAAGTGGAAGAGTTTTCTCTCCTCCGGTTACCTCCAAGAATACAGTTACTCCAGCTACTACCTCCACTACTGATGCTCGGGGCAAAGGTCCTGTTATCGAACCTGTGCAAACTGATGTACCAACTACTGATGATCTTTCTAAACAGATGGAAGAAGTATTTAAAATCATTCGCAAAAGTGATTATGACATTATTGACCAATTGGGGCATACTCCCTCCAAGATTTCTATGTTGTCTTTATTGTTGTGTTCTGAGGCTCATGCCAAAACCTTGATTAAATTTTTGAAGACTGCTCATGTACCAAATGAGATTTTTGTAGACCAGTTTGAAAATTGTGTTGCGCACTTGACCTATGATAATGGGTTAGGTTTCTCCGATGCTGATTTGACTCCTGCCAAGAGGGATCATAACAGGGCTCTACATATCTCTATTGAATACAGGGGCACTACCCTGTCACATGTGTTAATAGACAATGGTTCTTCGTTGAATGTGTTGCCCAAAGAAGTTCTGAATAAGCTTAGTCCTGAAGATGCTGTGTTGAAGCCCAGTAATATAGTGGTAAAGGCTTTTGATGGATCGAGAAGAGTGGTGCACGGAGAAATTGATCTCCCATTCAAAGTAGGTTCTCAGGTTTTCAATGCTACCTTTTATGTAATGGATATTTGTCCTTCGTATTCTTGTTTGCTTGGGCGTCCCTGGATCCATGGGGAAGGTGTTGTAACCTCCACCTTACATCAGAAGCTGAGATATCCAGTAGAAGGAAAAGTTGTCACTATTTACGGAGAGGAAGGATATATAGTTAGCCATGTGAACACCTTTAAATATCTTGAAGTGGAAGGTGAATATGTTGAAACTCCGTGCCAGACATTCGAAGTAGTTCCTTGGGTTGTTAATAATTATGAAGCTCCTCCTGTTGCCAAGAAAGTTCATGTGGTCACCAGGGTACCTCCTACAATGGCCTCCCTCAAAGATGCTAGAGCTGTGGTGGATGAAGGTGGTTGTACTATTTGGGGTCAGCTTCCTTACATTCCTTACAAGTCTGACAAATTTGGTTTGGGTTTCACTACAGAGTCCCAGAAGGCTGTTCCTCGTGCTCGTGTTGTTCGTATCACCAATCAAGGGATTATGAAAGATCAGATCAATGCTGTGGATGACTATGATGAAGATTATAACTTGGATGCTTGGATTTTTCCTACTGTGGGTGCTGGGCTCAATAATTGGAAGGCTGAAGATGTTATTCCTATCTCCTTTAGTCAGGAGTAAATACTATTACTGTGTTGTTACTTTTAAGTTTGTAATTTTTGAACAATTAAACTCTTAAGCCTTGTGCCTTACCCGGGGCACAATGGTATGCTTGTTTCGGGATGTCATTTCATTTGTATACTTCATTCAATAAAAATCAGTGGACGTTTCGTTTCGTAAATATTGTGTTCCTTGTCTTTCTTTTATTTTTATTTTTGTTTTATCAGCTACGTGTTCTTACACACACCCACATCACTAAAATGCAGATCCTCATCCACTCTGGATCCTGTTGATAACAGTTCTACTATTGCCAATTATAATTTCGAGAATCCGATCTATCAAGCTGAAGATGGAAATGAGGATGATTGTGAAGTACCTGTAGAGCTTGCTAGGTTGTTACAACAAGAAGAGAAAGCTATACAGCCACATGAAGAGCCAATCGAAGTTGTGAATCTGGGAACTGAACAGAACAGGAAAGAGGTCAAGATAGGGGCTGAACTAGAGGATGGTGTCAAGAGCAGGTTGATTCAGATGTTACATGATTATATGGAGATCTTTGCTTGGTCATATGGAGATATGCCAGGGTTGGATACAGACATTGTGGTTCACCGTTTACCAGTAAAAGAAGATTGTCATCCAAAGAAGCAGAAGGTTCGTCGTATGCGTCTTGAAATGTCAGAGAAGATTAAAGCAGAGGTGATGAAACAATTTGTTGCAGGGTTCTTAGATGTGACTTCTTATCCTCAATGGGTTGAAAATGTGGTACCAGTACCTAAGAAAGATGGTAAGGTACGTATGTGTGTAGACTACAGAGATTTGAACAAGGCCAGCCCCAAAGATGACTTTCCACTTCCTCATATTGATGTTCTGGTAGACAACACTGCTCAGCATAAGGTATTCTCTTTCATGGATGGTTTCTCTTGTTACAATCAAATCAAGATGGCACCCGAAGATATGGAAAAGACTACATTTGTTACACAGTGGGGAACCTTTTGCTATAAAGTAATGCCATTTGGTTTGAAGAATGTCGGGGCAACATATCAGCGTGCTATGGTGGCTTTGTTTCACGATATGATTCATCATGAGATAGAGGTATATGTGGATGATATGATAGCCAGGTCCCAGAATGAAGAACAACATCTTGATCATTTGCATAAGTTGTTTGAGAGGTTGAAGAAATACAAGTTGAGATTGAACCCAAACAAGTGTACTTTTGGAGTTAGGTCTGGTAAGCTCCTGGGTTTCATTGTTAGTGGAAAAGGTATTGAAGTAGATCCTGCGAAAGTGAAAGCTATACAAGAGATGCCAGCTCCCCGTACTGAGAAGGAAGTTAGAGGTTTCTTGGGACGATTGAACTACATTGCAAGATTTATTTCCCAATTAACTGCCACCTGTGAGTCAATCTTCAAGTTGTTGAAGAAATATCAGGTGATGGAATGGAATGATGAATGCCAGATTGCCTTTGATGAAATCAAGAGATATCTGCTAGAACCTCCAATTTTGATGCCACCAGTTGATGGAAGACCCTTGATTATGTACTTAACAGTATTAGACAACTCAATGGGGTGTGTATTGGGGCAACATGACGAGTCTGGTCGAAAAGAGCAGGCAATATACTACCTTAGCAAAAAGTTTACCGACTGTGAAACAAGATACTCACTGCTCGAGAAAACTTGTTGTGTTTTGGCATGGGCTGCTCGCCGACTAAGACAGTATATGTTGACTCATACCACCTTATTGATTTCGAAGATAGATCCAATCAAGTACATATTCGAGAAACCTGCTCTCTCCGGAAGAATAGCAAGATGGCAAATGATCTTGACAGAATATGACATACAATATACTACCCAAAAGGCCATTAAGGGTAGTGTGGTAGCTGATCATTTGGCTCATCAAGTAGTGGATGATTATCAGTCAATGAGTTTTGAGTTCCCTGATGAAGACATTATGATTATTACTAAAGAACCTGGACAATATGACGGACCTGAACAAGGATCCCGATGGACTATGTTTTTTGATGGAGCTTCTAATGCACTTGGTAATGGTGTTGGTGTTGGTGTTGTGATCAGTTCCCCTGAAGGTTGTCATACCCCGATTACTACAAGACTTTGTTTCTATTGTACCAATAACATGGCTGAGTATGAGGCATGTATCCTGGGTATCAAAGCTGCCATTAATTGAAGATTCAGTTCCTAGACGTATATGGAGATTCAACCCTGGTAGTAAGTCAGATCAAAGGAGATTGGGATACCAAACATGATAATCTCATTCCTTACAGAAAGTATGTTTTGTCTTTGATCCCACATTTCAAAGAGATTACCTTTGGACATATTCCACGAAGAGAAAATCAGTTGGTAGATGCATTAGCTACCATGGCATCCATGTTTGAGATTAGCTGGGATGATGAAGCTCCCAAGATTACTATTAATAGATTTGAAAAGCCTGCATACTGCAATGAGATTGACACTGAAGAAGCAGAGGAGAAGCCTTGGTTCTATGAAGTGAAAAAGTATCTTGAAGCTCAGAAGTTCCCTGAAGGGGCATCTGTCAAGGATAAGAAGTTTCTGAGGAGGTTTTCTGCCAAATTCTTCTTGAGTAATGGGATTTTGTACAAGCGCAATCATGATTCAACTTTGCTTCGTTGTGTGGATAAGAAGGAAGCAACAAAGATTATGGAAGACATGCATGATGGGATATTTGGCACTCATTCTAGTGGTCATACCATGGCGAAGAAGATATTGAGAGCAGGTTACTATTGGTCTACCATGGAAGCTGACTGCTATCAACATTCCAGAACGTGTCATAAGTGTCAAATTTATGCTGATAAAGTACATATACCTCCATCACCATTGAATGTGTTGACTGCTCCTTGGCCTTTTGCCATGTGGGGCATTGATATGATTGGTGAGATTAAGCCTACCGCTTCTAATGGGCATCGTTTCATCCTGGTTGCTATTGATTACTTTACGAAGTGGGTAGAGGCAGCTTCATTTGCATCTGTTACTAAGAATGTGATGGCTCGATTCATTAAGAATAATCTCATATGTAGGTATGGCATCCCTGAAAGGATTATTACTGACAATGGCTCTAATCTGAACAACACTATGATTACTAATCTCTGCACGCAGTTCAAGATTAAGCATCACAACTCTTCTCCGTATCGTCCAAAGATGAATGGGGCAGTAGAAGCTGCTAATAAGAACATTAAGAAGATTCTACAGAAGATGATTGTCACTTACAAGGATTGGCACGAGATGTTACCATTTGCTCTTCATGGTTATCGTACTACAATATGTACTTCAACAGGGGCAACCCCATTCTCCTTAGTCTACGGTATGGAAGCAGTTCTACCCATTGAAGTTCAGATACCCTCCTTAAGAATCATGAAGGATGTAGGCTTGGATGAAGATGAATGGATTCAGACTCGACTTGACCAGATAAATTTGATTGATGAGAAGAGGTTAGCAGCAGTTTGTCATGGCCAGATGTACCAGAAACGAATGATTAAGACTTTTAATAAGAAGGTTAAGCCAAAGGTATATCGGATTGGTGACTTGGTAATCAAGCGTATCATATTACCACAGGGTGATCCTAGGGGCAAATGGACTCCTACGTATGAAGGACCATTTGTGGTCAAAACAGTATTCTCAGAAGGTGCCATGATACTTACTACCAGGGATGGTGAAGACTTCCCGCAGCCTGTAAATGCAGACATAGTTAAAAAATACTACGCATAAAAAGAGACCCGCTAGGTTGACTGACCTAGGCAAAAATAAGGGCATCCCGGCGAACCAAAAGGGTTCGGGCAAAAATTAGGGATATATATAAAAAATGTACACCCGGCAAGTCGAAAACCTGAAAAGGCTGCTTGGGCAAAAAAGGGTTTCCTGGTGGATTGAAAACCTGAAAGGGCAATCCAGGCAAAAGTTAGGGATTAAAGGTATGACTATGTCTCGTTTGGATCACCCATGTAACTCCAACCAGTTGTGCTACTTAGTTCAGACTCTAACAGATAAAGCTCAATCCAATCATTTCCACCTCAACAGCAGAAGATGAGATACTTGAAGATAATGGCAATAGTAGAATTGAAACTCAATAGGATTATTTCCCACATAGCTGATTTCCTTTGTTTTATAAAAATTTTATGACGAATTCCTCTTACTAGGATTGCTGTCTCCTTGTAGAAACTTGCCTATGTATAGGTCTCTTTGTGATATAAATAAAATTTCATCTTTGAATCCAGATTTACTTTTACCCTATTTACATAAGCGAAACGTCCATTGGTTGTGTTTGAATGTATGTATGCTTTTGAATATGATTGATGTTTACCAGAAATGCATAAATGCTTAATATGATTGATGTTTACCAGAAATGCATGAAATGCAGTAATAGTATTTACTAAGGACGAACGAGGGAAGGAATTCAACGAAGCTTCGCCGTTTCATCCCCACCAGACAGTTACAAGTCCCCCAGTAGGGCAAATCCATCTTCATAAATACTTCGAGTCACATCTCCCCTGGAATTTATATCCATCTCTTTTATCCTCAGACGGATAGTCGGGAATCTATTCCTTCAATAGAAGTACGACGAGCGAAGACGGGAGGTTATGGATACCATACTATCAAACGAAGACGGGAGGTTATGGATACCATACTATCGAACGAATACGGGAGGTTATGAATACTATATTATCAAACGAGACGGGAACGGTTTCCTCATATCCTTCAGCAACAAATCGGGATTTATTTTCCCTGGCCAGTAGTTGTTATACGAAGATTTACAGACGTTTCAGGCTGCATGATTCATACATACATCATTTACATCATACCATAACATACATATCCATAAGTACATAATACATTTACTTAGGTGCATTATACTATGCATGCATACATAATGCATAAACTAATATTACCCTTGCAAGATAGTTATATGCAGGTAAAACAATATCAACAACTTACAACAGGTCAGAAATGATCCATACACTACTCAAGATGTCCTCGAATAGAAGGCAAACGGTCCGTAAAAAGATTCATTCCCTGGTTCAAGACATCTTTCAGAAGAACAAATCCTGACGTTCTTTTGACCCTTAAGAGAAAATCCTGACGCTCTTTTGGCCCCTTGTTCAAGACTTTTTCAGAAGAACAAATCCTGACGTTCTTTTGACCCTTAAGAGCAAATCCTGACGCTCTTTTGGCCCCTTGTTCAAGGCTTTTTCAGAAGAACAAATCCTGACGTTCTTTTGACCCTTAAGAACAAATCCTGACGCTCTTTTGGCCCTTTGTTCAAGACTTTTTCAGAAGAACAAATCCTGACGTTCTTTTGACCCTTAAGAGCAAATCCTGACGCTCTTTTGGCCCCTTGTTCAAGACTTTTTCAAAAGAACAAATCCTGACGTTCTTTTGACCCTTAAGAGCAAATCCTGACGCTCTTTTGGCCCCTTGTTCAAGGCTTTTTCAGAAGAACAAATCCTGACGTTCTTTTGACCCTTAAGAGCAAATCCTGACGCTCTTTTGGCCCTTTGTTCAAGACTTTTTCAGAAGAACAAATCCTGACGTTCTTTTGACCCTTAAGAGCAAATCCTGACGCTCTTTTGGCCCCTTGTTCAAGGCTTTTTCAGAAGAACAAATCCTGACGTTCTTTTGACCCTTAAGAGCAAATCCTGGCGCTCTTTTGGCCCTTTGTTCAAGACTTTTTCAGAAGAACAAATCCTGACGTTCTTTTGACCCTTAAGAACAAATCCTGACGTTCTTTTGGCCCTTGAATAACAGGCAAACGGTCTGTAAAAAGATTCATTCCCTGGTTCAAGATATTTTTCAGAAGAACTAATCCTGACGTTC
Organism: Lathyrus aphaca; assembly: GCA_963966055.1. Taxonomy (NCBI): domain Eukaryota; kingdom Viridiplantae; phylum Streptophyta; class Magnoliopsida; order Fabales; family Fabaceae; genus Lathyrus; species Lathyrus aphaca. The sequence continues at coordinate 486,624,453 of OZ014525.1, read as the reverse complement.
TTTTGACCTTGGAGAGTAGGCAAACGGTCTGTACAAAGATCCATTCCCTAATCCAAGATACTTCCAGAAGAGATAATCATCACAAGATTTATTTCTACTGGTCCATCCAACAATTCAAATCATGTTGTATAAATGATTCAGAGACGGCCTATACAAAGACCTAGTACTGATATCCAGTATCTACATCAGAACATCACCACATCCATATATTTTAGATGGCATCTTTAAGCCCATCTCCAGTTCATCCTGATGGCATCTCTAAGCCCATCCCTAGTCCTTCCAAGTGGCATCTTCAAGCCCACTCAAGCATATACAGCTAATCATCAGTATTGCTCTACGCACCGGTGAGTGCAAATTTTTGGGCTTTTATGTTCAATCCCCTTCAACCTTCCAGGTCACGACTGACATATATACCAATCTAACCCCTCAGGTTTCAGAAAATTGAACAGGGGCAGCTGTTGCACCCCAAAATTTGCCCTCACAAGACAAGTCATTGTGTACTAAGAGGTTCACAAGGTTCACAAGACATCTCATGAGGTTCACAAGGTTCACAAAGTTCACAATTAGTCAGAAGATGTGACAATTCCCTAAGACAATGCATCCTCCTAAGCAATGCATCCTAAACTAGGGTTTTGACTTTCATCAGGTTAAATGGACTTCCAAGACTTCAAGTGAGCTTCATAGCATCCTATATGAGTTCAAGAATCCCCATGACAAGTTTCAAGACTTTTCCCAAAGGTTTGCTCAGTCAGATGATCAGATAGGTTAAAATCAGTCAAAGTAGTTAAAAAGTCAAACTGAGGTCAACTGTGGTCAAACCAAAGTCAAACTTCATGATTTTTTGCCAACATCAATTATATGAAGTAAAATTCATCATTTTATCAAGGGTTGATCATGATTCATCAAGGAGATTTCAGATCATCAAAAATCAGGAGTTTCTAAATTAGGGTTTTCACAGGAAAAGTCAACTGAACTTTGACCAGCCATAACTTTCACATGCTTCATCAAGAATTTTCCATCCAAAGCTCATTTTGAAGGAAATTGAATTCTCTACAACTTTGTGTCTCACAAGCCAAGCCCAAAAATGCTTCATTTGGAAGGTATGAGCTAAGACATTATAGGTCCTTTTGAAAGTCAACAAAAAGTCAACAACTTCAAAGGAGCATAACTTGAGAATGGTAAAATATATGGACATGAAACCAATGGGGTTGGTTATAGGACTCTTTAAGCTTTCCAAAATGTCCAAGAACACCCTCACATCATTAAAATTGAAGGATTTGTGCCCTTGCAAAGTTGGGAAATTTTAGGGAAGTTTATGAAGCAAATAAGGCCTAAAATCAAATTTTTGCTAAATGAGCCCACCAAATTGCCATCCCATCTTTTCAAAAACACCAAGCACGACCCAACCCACTTATTTTCTGAATTTTTATTTTTTATTTTATATTTATTTGAATTTTATTCATTAAAATACCATTTAAATTGAAATAAAATATAAAATCAAATATTTAAAAGGGGATATTGCTTCTAGAAAGTCATGAATATTGTTTGGATTAGATTGATACACAAGTTATGATGATTCTCCTAAAATAGCAATGTTAGATCAAATAATATTCAAATTTTATGACATATCTTTCTCAATATTCAAATGATCCAAAAATCCAAAGAACCATGACATTTTTTAACCTAATTTGATTCACTACATATAGAGGAACATAACACAAGTGAGGGGGACGATTTGCAGCCTCTAAGAAGAACATTCAAACTTTCAAAATTTGGTAGAAAAACTCAAATTTGGATTCATCTTTGCAGGGCATTTAAAGGCATTCTAAAGGTTGCAAAACATTCCTTGATCTTCACTGATGCTTTCCCAATCCTTATTTGCATCAAAATCATGCTAAAAAGCCCTAACCGAATCGTTCTTTTTCAAGTTTAATGATTTTTTCGATTTCATACTTTGATGCATTATTAATTCATTCTAATGGCTGGTTTGTGTTAGTAATGATCCTAGGATACTTTCTGGATAATTAGATTGAAGGTTCATGACCTGAATCATAAACTGTCATGGCTAGGGTTTATGCTCCTCATTTGGGGTTTTGCGAAATAATGAATATAAATGAATTCTAAAAACGTAATTGAACTGGGTTTGTTGTATAGAATGCATTGGTGCTTTCAATTTGATGAATTATTACAGGTTTGAGGATCATTGAAGCAAGCTAGGAAAACCTACGAAACTGGATTCGCAGGTAAATTCGTAGAAGAAAACGCAGGTGAATTCGCAGGAAAATTGGAAAAGATGAAGTCAGATGGCGCCAAAGCTGGAATTTAAAAATTGAGATTAATATTTTATTGTTATGTTTCTGTATTATTTCAGTTAACAATGGCTAGCCCAGTGGTAAGAGTCATGTGCGTGTAAGGCAAAGGTCAAGGGATCAAATCCCAGCTTCACCAATTTTTTTGTGTTTTATCCATTTATTTTCTAGGTTTAAAATATAATGTTTAGTACTCATTCACTATCACCAAACGCGCGCTGGCCTGGTGGAGAGTATGCTGGTCTTAGAGATGCAAAGCCTAGGGCCTGGGTTCGAATCCCAGCCCCAGGTAAGTTCTTTTTTCTCATTTTTTTTATTTTTATTTGATTTTGGTTTATATTATAATTAATTTAATAAATGATAAATGTTTAAAATAAAATTGTTATATTATTTTCTGGTATATAATTCAAAACTTATATTTTCAAAAAAAAATTTAAACTTTATTAATAAAATTATTTAATATTTATTTTATTGTATATATTATATGTTTTGTATAAATAATTTAATTATATTTAGATTAATTTATAAACCCTAAAATTTCATATGTAGAAAACCCTAATATTTTTATAAACCCTAATTATATTGTAAATCTTAATTTATTTGTTTGTAAATTTTAATTATATATATTTTATTATATGTAGTTTGTTTGTATATATATATATATATATATATATATATATATATATATATATATATATATATATATATATATATATATATATATATATATATATATATATATATATATATATATATATATATAAATAATTTAATTAAGTAGTTAACCCTAATTTATTTTTTCTAAACAATTAAAAACCCTAACTTTATTTTATAAATTTAATTTATTATTTTTATATGCTTACTTAATTATAATTAACAAATATTTTTATAATATATATATATATATATATATATATATATATATATATATATATATATATATATATATATATATATATATATATATATATATATATATATATATATATATATATATATATATATATATATATATATATATATATATATATATATAAATAATTAAATTATTAGGATTATTAGTCATATTTATTAGGATATAATATTTATTATTTATTTTTTTAAAATTCTTAAAAATAATTATTTATTTAATCTTGAACTTTTTATTTGTTTCTATATTATATTGTTATACTAACCTTCTTATATTTATTTTTTGTTTATTATTACTAAACAATTTACTTATTTATTTATTATACACTTATTTATTTTAATTATTTTAATTATTATAATGTAATTGTACACCCTATGTAATAGTTGTAGAATTTCTTATTATTTATTTTAAATTGTCATGGTTAGTACAATAGGGAGTGTAAACATGTTTGTATTTAAAATTAAATCTAGATCACTAATTTATAAGATAAATACTTGAATTTGTACACGCACACACGTAAGTCGATCTTGGATCGCCATCTCACATTCTTAAGGATACCTCTCATGTTGCCTAAAGAAAAAGGTCAAGTAAGGTTTAAAGCAAAGTCCCTTATCTCATATCATCTAGTCCCTTAAAAGATAAAAAGATCAAGTTCCTTCATGGTTGCCTTCGTAAATGATCTTGTCCCTTTCGAATAAAGATGATAAGTCCTTTCGAATTGCTAAAGACATCTTACAGTTGCCTAATCACAGTTGTCCCTTTACTTGTCCCTCACACATCCAAGGTAATGACTACCTATTCCTTAATAATAGGGATAGTCTTACCATTTAAAGGATATTTAAGAACAGAAAAGACTTAATTTAGGGTAGGTTCCTCTTATGTACTTGATCACTCTTCAAAACATTTCAAATACACTTCACATTTCAAACAATTTTCAAAACAAACTCTTTATATATATCCGTACATGGATCATTATAAAGTACTTAAGTAAATTTCTAATCGCACACTACACTTTTCAAAAACATTTTAAAGTGAGCTAAGTAACTAAGAGCCCATGGATAACCATGGATGTAAAGGGTGCTAACACCTTCCCTTTACATAACCTACCCCCCGAACTCAAAAATCTTTTAAGGTATTTCCTGTTCTTTTATGCCATTTCCTTTGGATAAAATAAAAGTCGGTGGCGACTCTTGCTATCCGCAACATAACTAAAGTCAGTTCTCCCACCGTGTTACAACTGGTCAGATTAGTCTCGACAATGGTACTCCGGCTAGAAGACAAAATTTTGACGCCAAAATACAAGATTCAGACAGATTTAAGATGCATCGTATACAAAGTGGATGCAATATTTTGCCACCTCACAGTTATGAAAATTGTGAGGTCTACTCAACGGATAAACGAGGATATATCATAGTATGCATGGATCTCTGAGATCAAATGGAGCAAGGTGTCACTCATCTCCAAGAGTCACAACTTATCAAAATGATAAAGGAAGTTCCAGCAGTTGAACTTATGGATTGTAAAACCGACGAAGAGATTTTCAATATAATCCCTTTGATCAAAGAAAAGAAATGCTTGGAAGTTCCCTTTGACAACAGAAAAATTCACAAGCCAGCACCAATAGAGGTTACTTTCGACAGCCGAAAGGCTCGTCTAACCCCTTTTGTAACGCCCGTATTTAATTAATTAATTTAATTAAATATTATCGTGTATTTTCCCGATTATTAGTTGTTAAGTGTTGTTTTTTTTGTTGTGTCATTAAGTTGTTTGAGTTGGTATTAAGTTGATGGTTAAGTTGTTTAAGTTGATATTACGTTGCAGGTTAAGTCGTGTTTGGGTGATCGGATTAATTAAATCGAATAATAAAATAAGTATTAATGATATAATATTAAGTTGGGCTTAGTTGTAGTGTGAGAGTAGTAAAGTTGGGGTGCAATTTTAGACCCATTAATAATTAAGCTGATTAGTGAGATTTTGATAAAATTAAACTAAAAACTTAATTAGAGAATAATCAAAATTTTGTAAGAAGAAAACAAGTCTTAGATTAAGATCAAGAAGAGGCTAGGTTGAGGATTTTCGCGGAGATTTTTGTTGTGAATTCGAGCTGCCTTCAATCCAAGGTAAGGGTGGGGTTCGAATTCCATAACCGGGACTAGATAATTTATATGTAGGTTGGGTTTTTGTATGATTAGTTGCTACATTTCGTATGAATATGATATGTATGATATGTTGTTCTTGTTGTATTAATGATGTGTGAGTTGTTTCTGTTGTTGTAATCGTTGTTGAATCTTTGTTGTATTAGATGGATTGGTTGTTACAGGATATTTGTGTAAGGAAGGAGATTAGGACTCGTAAAATCAGTAGTAGAACTTAGTAGATGAGTAGATACAAAAGATTTAGAGTATAAAATTGATGTAGAAACCCTATTATGCTTGAATGGAGTGATGAGATTGTGTAATTCATAGCAGAGGTAGGATTGTATGCATTATGGTGTGTCATGTAATAGATCTGGTGTTACGCGTAACAAGAGGAGCATTACGCGTAACATATCCCAGTTACGCAGACATTACGCATAAGGGAAGGTTGAATTTTAGGTCCTCTGGCCATTTGCGTAGGATACGCATAAGGAGTTAAGGCATTACACGTAATAGGTGAGGCATTACGCGTAGGAGGTAGCATAGAGACAAGTTGTTACGCGTATGGGCAGAGTGGTGTGTAGAAAATGTAATTTTTGTCGATTCGTCATGTTTTCGTATCCGTTTCGATTTGTCATGTTAATTCCAATCCTATAAATATAAAACCTACAAACTACAATGTAAAACACATATGTAATCTTTCTCCCTCTGGATTTTGGGTCTCTGCTTCCTAGTGTAACACCCAACTTCATTCTTAATAAAACAACTTAAGAATATTCAAACCATAGCAAAAACATACTAAAAGTTGTTAAACACATTCACTGACATCTTTTATTTGTCTGCATGCATCTTTATTGTTTATACTTGCATCTCTGCTAGAATCTCAGCAATCGGGTTACTGTCACTAGACCTAACCTTTGATAACTAGAAAAAAAAACTAGGGAAAAACATAGCCTTCTCTTGGGCTTCATTCAAGGACCCTCAGACCTCTTAAAGGTGCCATCTCTCAAGCTTAGAAGTTACTCAGCCTTCCCCACCCTCTTCTTGGGCTTTATCCAAGGACCCACGGGCCTCATACAGGTAACCTAGTGTCGCTCCCGATAAATGAAGAGGGTCAAATAAGGGTACAGACGCGAACGGTCGGCGAAAAGGGGAATGAGAACACACAGGAGTGAACTCAAAAAGACAAGAGTCGCCAGCTAGGCATTTTTATCCCGGAGGAAAGGCAATGCTGCATAGACCTGGAAAAAGATGGATAAGACGGTTGCGAACCAGAGAGACTGAGAAAGGGGGTTGGTTACAACCTGGGAAGGTATTAGCACCCAGATTGTCCGTCGTACTCGACGGGATCCACGCTTAAAAGATTTGTGTTTCAAAGGGGTAGTGTCAGTGCAATCTGTGTATAAAAGAGCTGGAAAAGGATGTACAGGTGTCAGTGTAAAAGGATAGTGAAGTGTATAAGAGAAGTGTCAGTGTAAGAACGAGAGTATAATGCTCATGATAATGAGGCTAAAAGAATAATTGCTGGAAGGAGGGGGAATATACAGAGACTTTTGTTCGATAACTGTTAAGTTATGCCTACGTATCCTCTCGTGCAATGAGGAAGTCAGAACACCGTAGTTCGACCCAAAGAGACTGAAAGATGAATTGACTTGTGAACTGCTTGCTTGTCTATGCTCAAGTGTATGTCCTATCTGGCTCAGGTGCTAACTGTCTTGCATTAGACGGAAGAAGCAAGTTCTCGGTTGTGAGTGAAGGTGATGAGAAAAGAATCCCGAAGGAGACGATTATTGTTTGTTTTTGAGTTTTCAGTCTTTTATTGCTTTTGAAAGTTTGTCATAAGTTAATGAGCTTAAGCCTAAACCAATGGATTTAGTAAACTCATCACATCTTCCCTCTGTTTAGGGGTAATGAGAATACCTTAAGTGTGAAGTCAGATTCTCGCACTTAATCACCTTTGGTATAGGATTAAGATCATTAACCTACTTGTGATTATTTAGATGTTTTTGTGATTTTTGTTTAGTTCTAAGTAATGAGGTTAAGCCATAATCAGGGATTAAACAGACTCATTACACCATCCTAATAGAAGGATAATAGATGAGAATGTTTAAGCTGAGGAAAACTCCTCAACTTAATCCATGATTAGGGATTAAACTCATGACAAAACAAGCCTTTGATTAAATGGATTTTAAGTTAATGGTATGATGAAGAAATGATTTTTATGGTTTGTAAGACAACTTGAGAGGGACTTGTCCATTAACACTAGGGTTAGTCCTTCTTAACCATTTAAGGAAGAATTAGAACCCTAATGCAAGACCCAAGTTACAAGTGTGATGTCTTGATACTTATTAAGTGAATTGATTAAGAAATTTAAACACATTAAGGGTCTAACACTTAGGATTAAAGTTATACACTCCATCCTAATAGAAGGATGCAGGCATAAGCTTAATCACAAAGCCTTAAAGCCTTTAGGGTTTAGTCCCTGATTATGAGGTGGGAAGAGAAGACTCAAAGAGACACAAAGGTTAAAACTAAGGGGAAGACTAATCAAAACCCTAATTCATTGTTATGCTTGGTTGATCCTAAGGTTTGTGAGGTTTAAACAAGAACAATCTTCAAAAGAGCCACCAGGAAGCAGATGAAAGGATCAAGAGAAGAAAAGTGACTTGCTTCACTTAAGAAGTCAAGTCACTTGAAGAAAGAAAGTGGGAGGAACAAGAATGAGCAAGCTCAATCTCAAACACATATAAGAATGCAGCAATGGATGCAACAGAGATGAAAAGAAAAGTTATGAGAAGTGAAGGCAAATTCACTTCTCAAAATCACTTACCACCTGAAAAGGTTAAGACAGAAATGCAATGCAATGCAAAATGGGATGAGATGACATGATGAGAAGCAAAACCAGAAGCATGTTGATGATGATAATGATGTTATGAGGTGCTGCAAACATGAGGCAAGGCATGGAGATGCTCATACAAGATCATGGATGCAAATGATGCAAGCTTAGAAGCATGGAGGAGCATGAAAAGTTATGAGATGCATATGGCATACAACATGGCAAATGCAAGGTGCAATGATCAAAGATGCTTTCTATATGTCTTATGATGTCAAATGAATCACAAGAATGCTTGGGATGTCATGGCAAGTCATGCTATGCAAGAGAATGCAAGAGGGATGCAAATGAAAGCCCAAATTAGGGTTTAAGGATCAAACAACAAACAAAAACCAAAAACAGAAGCAAACCCTAGGATAAAAAATGGAAAATGCCATCCAAAGAAACCCTAGACCTATACTAAACCAAAGTCCAAAGGGGAAGCCTCAACTCTTAACCAAACTCAAGATATGATTTTTCTAAGTTATTAGGGTTTTTTAGGGTTCTTAACAAAAGAAATGCCAAACAAATTGAAAAATGCAAGATCAAATCATGGCCATTTTATCCTAGAAACTACATGCCAAATAGAATGCAATGCAAGAAGAATCAATGTCCAACTCTTCTCCAATAGGCAGAAATGATTTTTTTGAACTTATGATCAAAATAATGCACAAAATATGATTTAATTCAATGAAAATTTTTTAAAGTGCATCAAGATCAAAAAAGAAATTTGGTTTGAAGGTTGGACAATGTTTCTAAATGTCTTAGAACATTTCATGAATTTTTTTGTAATTTTTAAATACCTAAAAGTATTTTTAATTAATTAATTTCCATTAATCAATTAAAAATAAACTTTTAAATATTTAAAAATACTTTTTTAATGATAAAAAATAAAATGAAAATATTTTTGGGTCATAAAAATTATTAAAACTTATGAGAAAAAGTTTCATAATTTTTACATATTTTTTGCTATTTTAAAATAATTGTGCAAGTTAATTGAAATAAAATGAATTAAAAAACAAATAAAGATGAAAGTCAAAGGAATGGAGGGATGAGATTCACCCTGGTTTTGAATCTGTTGACTACGCGCGTCATCCAAGGGTCCAGGATGACTCTGATTAAATTATTTAAATTAAGGATTAATTAAGCTAACACGTGGATTAGGGCATAATCAAAAAGATCCAGGCCACTCACTAGCGCGCGGGAAGCAGCATCCAAGGGTCCAGGTTTAAAGTTCACTAATTAATGACGTTTAGCCCTAATCACTTTCAGGCTGCCGGAGAAGACCTCCGGTCGTCTTCTCCGGCGAGCAACTCCCCTGAAAACTTCCCAACTCACTCAAATCGTATCAAAAATGAAAACTAAGAATGGGGAAATGATCCTTGCACACTCACGAATCAAACCCCTCTCCCAAAACAAATTTCTTTTTCCTAACTAAGCTGAATCGAAGGAAATAAAAACTAGGGCACGCAAGCTTCAGAAGCAAATTAAATGCTCATTTCAAAGCCATTTCAAAAACTAAGAACACCAGGATATTCAGTGGAGCATAAGGAACAAGTCTATAACATGAAAAACAATTTCTGGAAAAATAATTTTCAAGCTACCTGAGATTTGGAGCTTTCAACTTGAGGACTTTCTGGCCACTTCCTTCAGTGCAAACTACTCCAATTGATCCCCAGAAGATGTTTGAATGCTCAAAAAGAGTTTATGTTGGCTGGATAGTGAGATTCGACAGCTTCTGCTCAAGCTTGGTCAGAAATGGCAATGGTGAAATAGGTAGCTTCAGGCCATTATGAATGGTGGTTTGTGGTCCAGATGATGTATGGAGAAGGTCTGTGGTGTTTGTTTTGATGTTTGTGAGCTAGGGTGGGAGATTCGAATGGAACTGCAGCTTGAGGTGAGAAATGGCTATGGGGTGTTCTGGTTGATTCAGGCTTGTGTTCTTGCTGGTTTCTACTCAATGATGCATGGTGAGTTGAATGGTGAAAATGGTTTGAGTGTTTCTTGGCTGGGCAGAGAGATTCGAAGGCTTATGCAATTTTGGTGTGTTTTTGTGAATGTGTTGAATGAGAGAGTTTCAGCCTTGCTTCTTCATATCTTTGGCTTGCCAAGGGATATTGTATTATAATCCTATAGGTCAGATGATGTGATCTGGCCTATAGTGATTGGTAAGTTTACTTTTGCAAAATGTCCACCTTTTGTGTAAGTGAAGTATGGCTCATGGCCTAGGCAAGTACAAGGCATGGGCTGGCGCAGCAAGGGTGAGGGAGAGGTCTAGCAAAGCTCAGCATCCAAGGCTGCAAGTGGTAGGAAGTGAAATGAGTGTTTTTGCAAGTTGTGGCCTTTGGTTCACATGTGACTTCTTTGTCCAACCAACCATCAAACCAAGGGCATTCTTGGTTCATTTCTGATTTTCATGACTTAGAGAAAGTTTGTGTGCTGGTTTGAAGTGAACTAGAGGTTGCAATTGGCTTTGATCCATGGTTTTGCAAAATTCTCATTTGAGGCATGCCTTGAAAATCAATGATTTTAGCCAACTTTGTCACACCATAACTTTTGATCCAAAAAGAGTTTGATCATGTTCTTGTACTTTTTGAAAAGGGAAAGATGATATCTACAACTTTCATGACCAAAGTTTTTCCATTTGAAGCATTTTTGGATCAATAATCAAGGCTTGAAAAATGACCTAAAATGAAGCATTCTTGAAAAGTCAACTATGCCCAAAAAGTCAACATTTGCAAAAACCCTAAATTCTTGATTTTTGTGAACTTCAACCTTCTTCTATGATCAAATAAAGATCATATACACTCAAAATGATGAAGATCACCCATTGGTTGGGTCATTGGGGGCCTCAGATGCCCTGATTTTACACTGACTTGTCCAGAAAGTCAACTCTTGATCAGATGACTTCCCCATGGACTTTCTTCATGAAAATTGATATGCATACTCCCTATACCATATAGAGATCAATGGAAACAAGAATGACCAAAAAATTTGGAGTTATGGCCTCTGAAACCAAAACCCTAATTTTCAGTCAACTGTGCAGTCAATCCTGGCTCTGCATCCACTCAAACCCTAGTTCTTGTGATTCCTTTGCATTTTTTGCTTTGGGAAGATGTATTATGATACTTGAACACATGTAGACCCCTTTTACTTGACTGGTTGCCTTTGGAGTGGCTCAAGAAGCTCTTGGATTGCTCAGATCACAAACCCTAGATGCAGATGACTTTGAATCTATGCAGTGAATCAAAACTGTGATATGAGATGCTATGATTGAGTTTATGCATATGAAATGATCACAAGCCATGGTGAATGAGTGAGGGCAAATTTGGGGTGTTTACAGCTGCCCCTATTCAAACATGAGTTAGCTGTGCAGGTTGTAAGCAACGGCTTAACAGGCAAACAAGATAACTTGTGGTTGAATACCAAAGACAGTCCAAAATTTGCACTCACAGAATGAAGAAGAAAAGGGATATAGATTGTAAAAGGAAAATAAAGTATATTGTAAAGTGTGGGCGACGGAGGACGACCGTCGAGCAGAGGACGACTGCCGGGTAAAGTGTGTGAAGTAAAGCGATGACGGGGACGGCCGACATGCTGGGAATAAAAGGTAAAGCTAAGACGGGGACGGCCGACTAGCTGGGAAAATAAGATTATATGATGGGGTCGGCCATCAAGATAAAGCTGTAAAAATCTCTGGGGATTAATGAAACATGACGGGGACGGCTATCAAGTTCATAAAGCGAAGTAACCAACGATGGGGACGGCCATCGGGCTAAAAAGGAAAAGGGACCACGACGGGGACGGCCATCGGGTTAAAGAATAAATGAAATGAACAGATGATGGGGTACGGCCATCAAAGGTGAAGGACGATCACCTAGCAGGGGACGGCTGCTCTGTTGGGGATAAAAGAAATATGATGGGGACGGCCATCAAAGGTGGAGGACGACCACCTGGCAGGGTACGGCTGCCGAAAATATCAACGATGGGGACGGCCATCGGATAGAAAAGGTCAACGATGGGGACGGCCATCGGACGAGCATGATGGAGGACGACCATCAAGAAGTGGAGGACGACCACTCAGCAGGGGACGGCTGCTCTCAAGGTTTATCCTGACATAGGACGAATGTCAGATAACCAAAATCAACAATGGGGACGGCCATTGGATAAAATGATGAAGGACGATCATCAAAAGGTGGAGGACGACCACCTAGCAGGGGACGGCTGCCAAAATCAACGATGGGGACGGCCATCAGATGAGCATGATGGAGGACGACCATCAAGAAGTGGAGGACGACCACTCAGCAGGGTACGGCTGCTCTCAAGGTTTATCATAACACAGGACGAGTGTTAGATAAAAGAAAATGCTTTGTTGGAGATCTACTGGGGATATAGTGAACACGGACGAGCGTTCACAACCAAGAAAGGAAAGTATAAGTGTTTGGTATTGTATAGATTAGAGATGCGGACGAGCATCCTTAAGACTATGATACGGACGAGTATCATGTAGAAACAAAAACTGACACGTGTTCAGAGATGATGATACGGACGAGTACCATCTGGTTAACAAAGAACACGGACGAGTGTTGCATCTGAAGGGACTCTTCTGGGGAATAATAGACACGGACGAGTGTCTATATTCAAGAAGACAAAAGTGTTTGACACAGTGTATGGATTAAAGATGCGGACGAGCATCCTTAAGACTATGATACGGACGAGTATCATGTAGAAACAAACATTAGACGCAATGTTCTGAGATGATGATACGGACGAGTACCAACTGGTTAACAAAGAACAAGGACTATTGCCGAATCTGTGGGGTTATGAGTGGTGTATACAAGATACGGACGAGTATCTGTATAAGTGTATCATGAGTAGTGAGTATGAGTATTGTATAGATGAATGTTTATCTGCTGGGGAGGGTGACACGGACGAGTGTCAAAGGGGAAAAGTATAATATGAACAAGTATCTGCTATACAAAGTCCGGGTGACTGCGCTGGGGATATGACACGGACGGGTGTCAAGAAAGTGTGTATATAGGTATACGTGAGTGCAAAGAGGGTGTCTTTGGCTTTCTGCTGGTGATAAGACACGGACGGGTGTCATGAAGCATCCGTGATACGGGTGATTTGGTTGTAAAGAGTGTTCAGGCGACCTTACTGGGGAGTGATGATACGGACGGGTATCAAAAGGAAATATATACTGGTGTTTGGGATTTGTGAGGCAACTGCTTTTGTGGGGACTCTGGTGGGGATTTCTGTACAATGATGATGAACGGTTATTATTCACAAGTGTTAATTCAGAACATGGCTTATGATTATGCTATGCGTTTGATTTTTGCCGCAATGCTCCGTGTTAAAACGGAATGCTGCGCTTTGGGGGTGAATATGATGCGAATGCTATGATTGTGAAAAGGTATCAAACCGGGATCCGGGTCCCGTTGTTGCGGAGATCTCTGGTCGATCCGTTTGAAGTAGACATCCCAGCTGGGGATGAAATCATTAGTAGGTCTGATGAGATGTATCCCCTTGGGGATATAAGTCATTGATTGACATATCCTTGCAATATGGGACCCAGCTGGGGTTTGTAGAAACTTTCTTCACTCTGTTGTGACTTCATGCGTTGCTCTTCAGAATAGAGGCTGAGGCTCTGTGGGGAAATGGCTCCCTAACTTTCACACTCTGCTGAGGAAGAAAGATTTGCCTCACGGCTGGGGAGAATGCTGTTGATAACTCAGCTGGGGAGAGTAATGAGAGGCAACTCAGCTGGGGAGGAAACACTCTGAGTGCTAAAGCTGCTTGTTGAACCTGCAATCCTGCAAAGATAAGGAAACGCACAAAGATAATCCCGAGGTATCCCTTACTGGATTCCGTCATAGGAGTTAAGTACTTTCGAGAGTAAGTATATTCCCTGTAAGCATGTGTTTTTATTATCATTATTTTGGGAGAAAAGCATCTGTACTTATGTAATTGATTTTTTAGAGACATCAGACATCCTTTGCAAATAAAAATATACAAAACGAAACATGACTGAAAAATCTGATTTTATTAATTCATGTGCCCTGAATTGGCAAAACACAGTCAAAGAGACAAATCTCCTGAAATGAGGAGATTGTTACAAATTGAGAAACAAAATGCTGGCAGTGTTGACGACGCTTTGGAGGAGCTTCCTCTTCACTATGACTCGTATGACAATGACGTTCTTCTCGTCTTGCTTTCTGGAGAAAGTTGATTCTGATTGAAGCTTGATCCTTTCGAAGTTTACCAAGTTGCAAGTGATACAGACGAATTCAGAACGCAGTTGTTCGCTTATTCCCTTATTTTGCAGGGATCGCCCTTTCGGGTTTTCGATCCGTCGGGATACCCATTTTTGCCTGAGTTGTCCAATGCGGCTTTTCAACTCAGCGGGTGTACATTTTTTTCATTTATTTCCCTTATTTTTGCCCGAGTCTTTTATTCTGTTTTTGACTCGCCGGGATGCCCTATTTTTGCCTGGACTTACATTCTGTTTTTATGTTCAACGGGTCGTTTTATGCGAAGTATTTTTTAACTGCATCTGAATTTACAGGGGACGGGAAATCTTCACCATCCATGGTACTGAGCATCAGTGCTCCACCAGAGAAAACTTTCTTTACCACGAATGGTCCTTCATAGTTCGGAGTCCATTTGCCCCTGTGGTCTGTATGAGGAGGGAGGATTCTTTTCAGCACAAGATCTCCCACTTGGTACTCTCGGTGCCTGACTTTCTGATCGAAGGCTTTCTTCATTCTCTTCTGATATAACTGCCCATGACAGATTGCAGCCAATCTCTTCTCTTCGATCAGACTCAATTGCTCGTATCAGGACCTAACCCATTCTGCTTCACTCAGTTTGACATCCATCAAGACTCGCAAGAAGGGTAATTCAACTTCAACAGGTAGGACTGCCTCCATACCATATACAAGCTGATACGGTGTTGCCCCAGTGGACGTCCTGATTGATGTGCGATACCCATGCAAGGCAAATGGTAGCATTTCATGCCAGTCTCTGTAGGTAACTACCATCTTCTGCACAATCTTCTTGATATTCTTATTTGCCGCCTCAACAGCACCATTCATCTTTGGTCTGTAAGGAGAAGAATTGTGATGTTGGATCTTGAAGTCCCGGCATAATTCAGCCATCATTTTGTTGTTCAAGTTGGAACCATTATCAGTAATGATTCGCTCGGGAACTCCATACCGACAGATGATATCTCTTTTTAGGAATCTGGCTACCACTTGCCTTGTGACGTTTGCATATGAGGCTGCTTCAACCCACTTTGTAAAATAGTCGATGGCGACCAGGATGAATCTGTGGCCATTTGAAGCAGTTGGCTCAATCTTGCCAATCATATCAATGCCCCACATAGCAAAGGGCCATGGTGAAGACATTATGTTCAAAGGATTGGGAGGCACATGCACTTTATCTGCGTAGATCTGGCATTTGTGGCATTTCCTGGCATAGGCACAACAGTCTGCATCCATTGTGATCCAGTAATAGCCTGATCTTAACAACTTCTTAGCCATTGCATGTCCTCCAGCATGGGTACCAAAAGAGCCCTCGTGCACTTCATGCATCAACAAATCTGCTTCCGTCTTGTCAACACATCTGAGGAGTACCATATCAAAGTTCCTTTTGTATAAAGATCCATCAGTGTTCAGAAAGAAACTTCCAGCAAGCCTTCTTAAAGTCTTCTTATCATTGGAAGATGCCCCAGGTGGGTATGTTTGATCCTCCAAGAAGCATTTAATGTCATGGAACCAAGGCTTATCATCTTTGACAACATCTGCTGCAAATATATATGCTGGTCTTTCCAGTCTGGACACCGAAATCTGAGGTACAAAATTAGCAGCTTGCACTTTGATCATGGACGAAATGGTAGCAAGAGCATCTGCGAACTGATTCTCGTCCCGAGGGATATACTCAAGCTTGACTGTTGTGAAGAAAGTCAATAACCTTCTTGTATAATCCCTGTAAGGTATCAGATGATCTTGGTGTGTGTACCATTTTCCGTTAGTCTGATTGATTACCAAAGCTGAATCTCCGAATACGGTCAATGTCTTGATCCTGAGGTCAATGGCTTCCTCAAGACCCATAATGCAAGCTTCGTATTCAGCTTCGTTGTTAGTGCAGTTGAAAGTGAGTTTTGCCGAGAAAGGCATGTGAACTCCTTTAGGTGTAATAAGTACCGCACCAACACCACGGCCATTCATGTTAACAGCCCCATCAAACATCATAGTCCATTCTTCTTCCGGGTCGGGCCCTTCAGTATGAATAGGCTCTTCATGATCTTTTGATTTAATGAACATGATGTCCTCATCAGGGAAGTCAAATCTCATAGGCTGGTAATCATCAATGGGTTGCTCAGCAAGATATTCAGACAATACACTGCCCTTGATGGCTTTCTGAGAGGTGTATTGGATGTCATATTCTGTGAGAATCATTTGCCATCTTGCAACCCGTCCGGTAAGAGCTGGCTTCTCAAATATGTATTTGACTGGGTCCATTTTTGAGATTAACAAGGTAGTGTGGGTCAACATATACTGCCTTAGTCGGCGAGCAGCCCACGCTAAAGCACAGCAAGTTTTCTCGAGCAGTGAATAACGTTGTTCACAGTCGGTAAACTTTTTGCTTAGGTAGTATATTGCATACTCTTTTCGACCAGACTCGTCATGCTGGCCCAGCACACACCCCATTGACTCTTCTAATACTGTCAAATACATTATCAGAGGTCTTCCTTCAACTGGAGGCATAAGGATTGGAGGTTCTTGCAGATATTATTTGATCTTGTCAAAAGCCCTCTGGCAATCTTCGTTCCACCTGACCGTCTGTTCTTTTCTTAACAGCTTGAACAAGGGTTCACAGGTTGCTGTAAGGTGAGATATGAACCTTGAGATGTAGTTCAATCTACCTAAGAACCCTCGAACTTCTTTCTCAGTTTTCGGTGCAGGCATCTCTTGGATGGCTTTGACTTTATCAGGGTCTACTTCAATCCCCTTCTCGCTTACAATAAATCCCAGCAGCTTACCGGATCGCACCCCGAATGTGCATTTGTTGGGGTTCAACTTCAGTTGATACTTCCTCAGACGCTTGAACAACTTGAGCAGATTCACCAGATGGTCTTCCTCTGTAAGGGACTTGGCAATCATGTCATCCACATAACACTCGATTTCCTTATGGATCATATCGTGGAATAATGTTACCATAGCCCGTTGATAGGTTGCACCGGCGTTCTTGAGCCCAAATGGCATCACCTTGTAGCAGAACGTGCCCCAAGGTGTAATGAATGTTGTCTTCTCCATGTCTTCAAGTGACATCTTGATCTGGTTATATCCTGAGAATCCATCCATGAAGGAGAATACCGAGAACTGAGCCGTATTATCAACCAATACATCGATGTGAGGTAATGGGAAATCGTCTTTCGGGCTGGCTCTGTTCAGATCCCGGTAATCAACACACATTCTTACTTTGCCGTCTTTCTTAGGCACAGGTACTATATTAGCAACCCACGGTGGATAGCTAGTCACAACAAGGAACCCGGCGTCCCATTGCTTCTGTACCTCTTCCTTGATTTTCATGGCCATGTCCGGACGAGTACGGCGTAGCTTTTGTTTGACTGGTGGGCATTCTTCCCTCAAAGGCAGCTTGTGCACAACAATGTCGGTATCCAACCCTGGCATGTCTTGATATGACCAAGCAAATACGTCCACATACTCTTGAAGCAGATCTATCAGTTGTCTCTTCACTGAGTCTTGTAGGCAGGCCCCGATCTTGACTTCTTTCACGTCTTCATCTGTACCAAGATTGATCGTTTCAACCTCCTCCTGGTGAGGAGTAATAACCTTTTCCTCTTGTCTTAACAACCTGGCTAGCTCTTCAGGAAGCTCATATTCTTCTTCAACCCCTTCATCAGCTTGATTGATCGGATTGTCAAAGTCATACGATGTCATAGTCGTGCTGTTGTCGGTGCTGTCTGGAAGGCACTCTCTGCAAGGGTTAAGTTTGTTCATTTTAGTGATCTGATTTTAGTCTTACTTAAAAAGTGAAATGAAGTTGTCATTTTGAAAACACTGCCATTTATTTTTTTGTACAAAAAAGAAAAATGGGAAAACAGTGAACGAAAAGAAAAAGACTCGTTTGCAAAAAGATGTCTGATATTTCATTAATTGATCTTGTTTGCACAAAAGTACAGATGGCCCTATTACAAAATGAGTCTTGTCATCTTGGGCAAGATGCAAGACTTTGATGCATGCTTATAAAAAAATACAGGAAATAATAATTACTCTGATCGAGTAACTCTTATAATTTCCTGGGAAGACCAGTTCGAGACACTGCTCCCCGGGATCTTCGGACGAATCCAATTCTCCAGATTGCGTTCCTCTTCCAGCTCGTCTTCCAGACAGTTGATAGCATCAGGGGTAAGCATCCCCCCACTGACAAAACCGGGCTTCTCAGCAGCCTTTGCTTGATGTTGAGTTGGTTTGTAACCCAACCCAAACTTGTCCTTCTTCTCCTCCACAGCTAAAACTTTGCCCCAGCCTAGGGCAGTTCCTTCCTCAACAACCTTCCGGGCTTGTTGGTATGATGACATGGAGATCCCAGATACAGCAGATGCTTCATTCACATTCAAGGCTTCGAAACCTTGGCTCATTGTTTCATGGATTTCTCCATCCATCTCAATGTACTTATAAGTAGCCAGGTGGCTAACAAATATATCCTCCTCCCCACAGATTGTAACAACTTGGCCTTCCCACTCAAATTTTAACTTTTGGTGAAGGGTAGACGTTATTGCGCCAGCGGCGTGAATCCAGGGTCTACCCAACAAACAGCTGTAGGCGGGCTGAATGTCCATCACATAAAAGATAGTTTTAAAGGTCTGTGGGCCAATTGTCACAGGCAGCTCAATCTCTCCCATAACCGATCTCTTTGAGCCATCAAAAGCTCTTACCACCAGGTTGCTGGGTCTTAATGCCAATCCATCATATTCTAACTTCACCAGAGCCTTCTTTGGTAAGACATTCAGGGATGAACCTGTGTCCACCAGCACATGTGAAAGGACAGCTCCTTTGCATTCCATGGTTATGTGCAAGGCTTTGTTGTGGTTGCGGCCATCCGCTGTCAAGTCAGTATTGGTGAACCCTAGCCCATTGCTAGCAGTAACATTTCCAACCACGGTTTCCAACTGGTTGACAGTAATCTCTTCAGGCACGTAAGCTGCGTGCAAGACCTTAAGTAGCGCATTCCGATGGGCTTCGGAGCACATAAGCAGTGAGAGGATAGAGATTTTGGATGGCGTTTGGTGAAGCTGATCCACAATTTTATAATCACTCTTTTTGATGATTCGCATGAACTCATCAACTTCTTGATCGAACGGCGTCTTCAAGGCTTCTTTAACAGCTGGATCTTCCTGCACCGGGCCCTTTCCTTTTGCCTTGGCAGCAGCTTCTGCTTCGGCAGTAGGTTTTTGAATTGGTGGAGCAAAGAGACGTCCGCTTCGAGTGAAGCCTCCGCCTCCCCCCACATTATCTACTTGTGGTGCAGGTGTTGATGTTTCAAGAGTGATTCTTTTTCCTTCGCAGTACACGTCAGAGCCATAGTGCCAGGGGATGGCCCTATTGCTTTCATATGGTACTGGTCCAGGCACCGTGACAGTGACTGGACTGATTGCTGCTGCTGAAGGGACTGTAATTGTTTGTGGATCATAAAAGATTGTAACTGGTGCTCTGACGGGAGCAGCACCTTCTGAATGGTAGGCAGAGTTGTTCTCAGGATGATAAAATATGGTGACAGTGGAGACATCTTCATGGTTTGTCGCTGGTGTTGTAGGAGATAATGGTGGCAGAATGGATGTTGTCGTTGTAGGAGTCTCAAAATGGAGTGAAGCTGATGTTGTAGAAGAAGCATTTGTTGAAAACTGATCAGTTGAGATGATGGATGAAGTACTTGTTGATGAAGCCGAAGAATTGTCAGGAACAATAGTTGCTGCAGTTGTAGGAGGTTCTGAAACCGTTGCTGATGAGATTGCTGGATTTGTTGGAAACGATGTGGTGATCTGAAGTTGGCCACTCTGAATAAGGCTATCTATGCCATCCCTTAGATTATCGCACCCATTTACAGAGATATTGCAGTAAGCACAACCCAATTCACACCCCGGGAACATCTGACATTCCAAGAGCTGAGCCTTGATTTCCACCAATGGTGTCCTGATCTGTCCCACACTGGTTATTAAATAAGACGGCTGGTCTTCTTCAATAGCGTTAATCCGGGGACCACCATGGTTTGGCATGGGGTTTTTATTGACATTGGGTGGGGGTGCGAAATTCAGAGCTTTCGAGTCTACCAGGTCTTGTACCTTCATATGCAGAGCCCTGCATTTTTCTGTACTGTGGCCAGGTGCGTTAGAATGAAAAGCACACCTAGCATTGGAGTCATAGTTCCTTGGTAAACTGTTGGGATCCGGAGGTGCCAACGTTCTTAGCTCAACTAGGTTAAGTTTCAGAAGTTGTGGCAGCAAAGTAGCATATGGCATGGGGATCGGGTCGATCACTCTGTTAGCTTGAGATGGCCTCTGCTGAAATGGCCTTTGTTGACTATTGTTGTTGTTGTTGCTGTTGTAATTTCTTGGAGGATACTGATTTTGCTGATGGTACTGAGGTTGTGGTTGATAGTTTTGTTGAGGAGGTTGATAGACTGGTAGAGGATGAGCTGGAGCAGGAATGGTGACTGCTGCTATTGACCTTTGAACATATTGGGGCCTGCCCCTGTTGGTGTGGATGGCATTGGTCTCGCCAGTTCTTCTTGGGCCTGCAAAAGGTTTTCTTGCGTTACTGGACGAGCTTGCACCATTGTCTGAGATCTTTCCCATTTTCAACAGGCTTTCAATTCTCTCCCCAGCTATGACAACATCCGCGAAGCTAGTGGAAGAGAAAGCAGCCAACCTGTCAATATAGGTTCCCTGAAGGGTGTTCATAAACATGTCTGCCATTTCCCTTTCAGACATAGGGGGTTGAACAGCAGCAGCCAATTGCCTCCATCTTTGGGCATATTCTCGGAAACTCTCCCTTGAAGACTGTGACATTCCCATTAGGAGGGTCCTGTTGGGTGCCATGTCTAAGTTATACTGATACTGTCTGATGAAGGCCTCTGCCAGGTCCTTCCAGCATCTAATAGTTGCCCTTGTCAAATGGGAATACCATTCCCTTGATGCTCCAGTCAAGCTGTCCTCAAAATAGAACATCCACAATTTCTCGTCCATGGTATAAGCCTTTAATCTCCCGAGGAAAGATTGCAGGTGGGTTCGAGGACAAGAAGTCCCATTATACTTTTCGAAACAAGGAGGCTTGAACTTATGGGGGATCCTGACCCCGTCTACCAAACCCATATCCATCACGTCAAAACCCAAAGAGTTTTGAGACTCTAGGGATCTTAACTTCTCAACTATCTCATCCAACCTTCTATCGTAAGCTTCTTCCCCAGCACCCATTACTGTGAACTGGTCTTCTTGGGGGTCTTCTTGAAGTACCCTGGCTGCAGTGGCGGTTCCTTGAACATTTGCAGGAATATTGACCTCAGGATGGAGGTGTGGCCCAAACACAGGGGGGTTAACATGAGGTTGCACCCTTTCATTGTTGCTGGTGCCGGCAGTTCCTACATGTGGATCCTCTTGGTTCTGCCTTTCCACCATGGCCCTCAATCTTTCCTAGCTTTGAGCCATGTTGTTCATAACTTCCATGAACTGGGTTATCTGTGCTCTCATCTCCACTCTTTCGTTTGCCATCTGGTTTCTAACCTCTGCAAGGTCCTGCTGTACCTGATCCATTTGAATTCCCGGAAGGTTGTTTCGGGTTGGATAACGGTGCGGACGGTTGAGGGGAAATACTCGGCGCCTAGCAATAGTTCCTGAACATCACAACAGAGGTTAGCAACAATAAAACAAAACCTACAAAACAAACAAAGGGTTAGCATGCAATGCAGTTATGCTTATTTGTTCTCAAGGTATCCGGGTTGGCCTTCAGTTTTGACCCTTCCAGACCCTTGAAGATGTTGTTGATGTTGCTTCTGAAGTAAACTTGGATTAACACAAATTAACACAAATATATTACAGAAGGTGAAATAATACAACTTGTTCATTTTACAACACAAGCCCCTTTTAAGGGGTCAAAATACATCACAAAAAGAAAGCAAAAGTACATGGAATAGAAACAACAACAAACAAATGGTCAAACACCAAGTCCAAACTCATCCTCACGAACTTCCTTGAGAAGCGCTTCGGTCACAGGATCAGCCGGACGCTCCGTGAGATTCATGATGAGGAGATTCCGGGTTGCAACAGCTGTAGCTAACTTTTTGTGCTGAGTTTGGTCCTTGGACCTCTTCACTCCTGCTTTGATCTTCAATTCAGATATCTCCCTCTGGGCTGCTGCCAGGGCTTCTTGTTGTTCTTTTGCACTAGCTTCCAGTAACTCCATCTTGTCTTGAACTCTCTTGTCCTCCAGGGTACGAGCCTCAGTGATCCTGACCCACCGGGCTTGACTTTCCTTTAGATACAAGTCTGTTCTTGCTCTCTGGAACTGGGCTTCTTTGCAAGCATTCTTCAGAATTTGTTCACCAGCCTTAGACTTTTTGATATAATCCCCAGACCTTTCAATCTTAGTCAGATGCTCCACTCTCATCTTCTCTAACCTCTCAATCTCCCTCATACCCTCACTCCTTTCCCGGAGGGTCTTCTGCAAGGCTTGGGTTAGCTTCTCATTTATTTCCTTCAAGCCCTCAAACTCCTCCAAACTGATAGTGGCAGGGGGAGGTGCTGAAGATGACTCAGGCATGTCTTCTATGGTAAAGGGCATCCCAGAGAATTGAGCCCTGGCACGGGACCACTCATAATATTGTGCTGACGCCACATTATTGCACTTCCCTAGAATGGTGACTCCCTTGGTTTGAACATGATCCCAGGCCCAGGCAGCCTGTCTAACAACAGCCAAACTAATCTTGTTCTCACAATAGAGAGTTTCCACCAAGTCCTGTGCCTTAGGAGTGTGGACCAGTGCATAGCCCAGTTGTCTTTTGAACAGCAGAGGGTTGTAATTGATACTACCCTTAACTCCTATTAGGGGCACATTGGGAAAATGCCCACAGCTGGTGATGATATCTCTGCCCTTGGTGCTCTGAGTGCACCATCTGATATCAGCTGAAGTTAGAACAGTGAGCCTTTTGGCCCAGTTGCTTTGCTGATGAGGATTAAGAAATGCGTCTGTCATGGGTAGATGCTTGAGAAGCCAAGTGTGGAACAATGGAGCACAACACCTTACTAGCCTTCCCCTCTGTTTCTCATTCCTCTGATGCACTGAATAGTAGAGGTCCCCCAATAATGTTGGCACTGGGTTCTTCAGGATGAACAGATGGACGGCATTCTGGCTAATGAATCGAGGCTGATCTGCAAACAACACAATTCCATATACACTCAAGGCCAGCAAAGCACAAACAGCTTTCCACTCCCCCAGGGAAGCCTTCAAGGTAGCTTGGGAGATTAAGAAGTCCAGATGAAAACCAGGGATTCCAGCTTTAGAGGTCATATGCTGCTCTACCAAAGCAGGTTCCAGATGCAAAGCTTTTGCTACTTCTCCATTGCTAGGAAATACCATTTCTGGGTTGAAAGGGATTCCACCCCTAATAGGCAAACCAACCAATGATGAGTATTCTTCTAGAAGAGGGCCTAACTGAAAGTCTTGAAAGGTGAAACATCTCAGTGGGGGATCATAGAACTGAATGCAAGTGTGGATGAGGCTCCTCTGTGATGGATCCAGATCCATAACCATGTCAAGTATATCTCCATAATGCTCCCTGAACAAAGGTATGTGATCTGGAGTGATCAGGGTCTGAATCCTCCTGATGTCTGATAACTCTGGCTGGAAGAAGTGGTAGGTGATATTGCTCTTTTTAGGAGCCATGATGCTGAGACTGAGTAGAGACAGGTGCTGATGCTGATGCTGAAGAAAAGGGGGCCACTGACTGGCTGGTGCAGGTGATAGCTGAAGCAGATGCTGGTGGAGACAGGTCAATACTGAAGATGGGGTCAAAACTGGCCAAAAATAAAGATGGATACCCTGAAACACAAATAAGCAAATGTCAATATGATGCAATGATTATGTATGCAAATGATATGCAAAGGGTTTGTGACTGAGCTGGATCTGATCAGAATGCCCTGATATAGGTCCAAGTGTGTTCAAGAATTCCAGTTGGAGGTCTATAAATCCAGTAACCAGGGTGGGGGACTCAAATAAAGAGCCACATGTCCAGGGTTTTAGAATCACAAGAACTATCCAACATGGAGTACTCTTAACAAAGCAAAGTGACAGTGTATTCTGAGGTCAAGGTACCTGCAAACCTGTAAACAGCCCAACCCCCTCACAGGTGGTGTTCTAGAACAAGGATCCTCAGACTTGGATCAGTTATGAGAAGTGTAAACACTTCCAACCCGGAGGTACAGTGTTTACAATAACCATAACAATTCCTCCTCTAATTCACCTCAGTTTCTGAAGGTCAATACTAAAAGGTCATCCAGACTTAGCAGGCTTCCCAGATAGCCCTAGTATTGCAGGAAATCTGCAATACAGAGTTCTCAAGAAGAAACCCATATCTGAACCGTGTTTCATATTCCCGCACCAGACCGAAATGGAATGGGAAAGAATATGATTCACTCTAGCCTAGGTGTCACTCAGGTCCCAGGTATAGGACCTTAACTCTCAATGAACCCCACCCACCAAAGCAAACAACAGATCCAGCCAGCAACAGTACAACAGTATGATAATATGCAAAGCTATAAAGAAAGCAGTAAACAACTGTACATAAAGCAAAAATAAATACAAGCACAAATAAGCACATAACACCCCAGTAAACACAAATCAATCAAACGCTAGGAGGAACCCACAAAAAGAACCAGAAGCCCTGGTTGCAATATAAGGGTCCCCAGCAGAGTCGCCAAGCTGTCGCTCCCGATAAATGAACAGGGTCAAATAAGGGTACAGACGCGAACGGTCGGCGAAAAGGGGAATGAGAACACACAGGAGTGATGTTACGCGTATGGGCAGAGTGGTGTGTAGAAAATGTAATTTTTGTCGATTCGTCATGTTTTCGTATCCGTTTCGATTTGTCATGTTAATTCCAATCCTATAAATATAAAACCTACAAACTACAATGTAAAACACATATGTAATCTTTCTCCCTCTGGATTTTGGGTCTCTGCTTCCTAGTGTAACACCCAACTTCATTCTTAATAAAACAACTTAAGAATATTCAAACCATAGCAAAAACATACTAAAAGTTGTTAAACACATTCACTGACATCTTTTATTTGTCTGCATGCATCTTTATTGTTTATACTTGCATCTCTGCTAGAATCTCAGCAATCGGGTTACTGTCACTAGACCTAACCTTTGATAACTAGAAAAAAAAACTAGGGAAAAACATAGCCTTCTCTTGGGCTTCATTCAAGGACCCTCAGACCTCTTAAAGGTGCCATCTCTCAAGCTTAGAAGTTACTCAGCCTTCCCCACCCTCTTCTTGGGCTTTATCCAAGGACCCACGGGCCTCATACAGGTAACCTAGTGTCGCTCCCGATAAATGAAGAGGGTCAAATAAGGGTACAGACGCGAACGGTCGGCGAAAAGGGGAATGAGAACACACAGGAGTGAACTCAAAAAGACAAGAGTCGCCAGCTAGGCATTTTTATCCCGGAGGAAAGGCAATGCTGCATAGACCTGGAAAAAGATGGATAAGACGGTTGCGAACCAGAGAGACTGAGAAAGGGGGTTGGTTACAACCTGGGAAGGTATTAGCACCCAGATTGTCCGTCGTACTCGACGGGATCCACGCTTAAAAGATTTGTGTTTCAAAGGGGTAGTGTCAGTGCAATCTGTGTATAAAAGAGCTGGAAAAGGATGTACAGGTGTCAGTGTAAAAGGATAGTGAAGTGTATAAGAGAAGTGTCAGTGTAAGAACGAGAGTATAATGCTCATGATAATGAGGCTAAAAGAATAATTGCTGGAAGGAGGGGGAATATACAGAGACTTTTGTTCGATAACTGTTAAGTTATGCCTACGTATCCTCTCGTGCAATGAGGAAGTCAGAACACCGTAGTTCGACCCAAAGAGACTGAAAGATGAATTGACTTGTGAACTGCTTGCTTGTCTATGCTCAAGTGTATGTCCTATCTGGCTCAGGTGCTAACTGTCTTGCATTAGACGGAAGAAGCAAGTTCTCGGTTGTGAGTGAAGGTGATGAGAAAAGAATCCCGAAGGAGACGATTATTGTTTGTTTTTGAGTTTTCAGTCTTTTATTGCTTTTGAAAGTTTGTCATAAGTTAATGAGCTTAAGCCTAAACCAATGGATTTAGTAAACTCATCACATCTTCCCTCTGTTTAGGGGTAATGAGAATACCTTAAGTGTGAAGTCAGATTCTCGCACTTAATCACCTTTGGTATAGGATTAAGATCATTAACCTACTTGTGATTATTTAGATGTTTTTGTGATTTTTGTTTAGTTCTAAGTAATGAGGTTAAGCCATAATCAGGGATTAAACAGACTCATTACACCATCCTAATAGAAGGATAATAGATGAGAATGTTTAAGCTGAGGAAAACTCCTCAACTTAATCCATGATTAGGGATTAAACTCATGACAAAACAAGCCTTTGATTAAATGGATTTTAAGTTAATGGTATGATGAAGAAATGATTTTTATGGTTTGTAAGACAACTTGAGAGGGACTTGTCCATTAACACTAGGGTTAGTCCTTCTTAACCATTTAAGGAAGAATTAGAACCCTAATGCAAGACCCAAGTTACAAGTGTGATGTCTTGATACTTATTAAGTGAATTGATTAAGAAATTTAAACACATTAAGGGTCTAACACTTAGGATTAAAGTTATACACTCCATCCTAATAGAAGGATGCAGGCATAAGCTTAATCACAAAGCCTTAAAGCCTTTAGGGTTTAGTCCCTGATTATGAGGTGGGAAGAGAAGACTCAAAGAGACACAAAGGTTAAAACTAAGGGGAAGACTAATCAAAACCCTAATTCATTGTTATGCTTGGTTGATCCTAAGGTTTGTGAGGTTTAAACAAGAACAATCTTCAAAAGAGCCACCAGGAAGCAGATGAAAGGATCAAGAGAAGAAAAGTGACTTGCTTCACTTAAGAAGTCAAGTCACTTGAAGAAAGAAAGTGGGAGGAACAAGAATGAGCAAGCTCAATCTCAAACACATATAAGAATGCAGCAATGGATGCAACAGAGATGAAAAGAAAAGTTATGAGAAGTGAAGGCAAATTCACTTCTCAAAATCACTTACCACCTGAAAAGGTTAAGACAGAAATGCAATGCAATGCAAAATGGGATGAGATGACATGATGAGAAGCAAAACCAGAAGCATGTTGATGATGATAATGATGTTATGAGGTGCTGCAAACATGAGGCAAGGCATGGAGATGCTCATACAAGATCATGGATGCAAATGATGCAAGCTTAGAAGCATGGAGGAGCATGAAAAGTTATGAGATGCATATGGCATACAACATGGCAAATGCAAGGTGCAATGATCAAAGATGCTTTCTATATGTCTTATGATGTCAAATGAATCACAAGAATGCTTGGGATGTCATGGCAAGTCATGCTATGCAAGAGAATGCAAGAGGGATGCAAATGAAAGCCCAAATTAGGGTTTAAGGATCAAACAACAAACAAAAACCAAAAACAGAAGCAAACCCTAGGATAAAAAATGGAAAATGCCATCCAAAGAAACCCTAGACCTATACTAAACCAAAGTCCAAAGGGGAAGCCTCAACTCTTAACCAAACTCAAGATATGATTTTTCTAAGTTATTAGGGTTTTTTAGGGTTCTTAACAAAAGAAATGCCAAACAAATTGAAAAATGCAAGATCAAATCATGGCCATTTTATCCTAGAAACTACATGCCAAATAGAATGCAATGCAAGAAGAATCAATGTCCAACTCTTCTCCAATAGGCAGAAATGATTTTTTTGAACTTATGATCAAAATAATGCACAAAATATGATTTAATTCAATGAAAATTTTTTAAAGTGCATCAAGATCAAAAAAGAAATTTGGTTTGAAGGTTGGACAATGTTTCTAAATGTCTTAGAACATTTCATGAATTTTTTTGTAATTTTTAAATACCTAAAAGTATTTTTAATTAATTAATTTCCATTAATCAATTAAAAATAAACTTTTAAATATTTAAAAATACTTTTTTAATGATAAAAAATAAAATGAAAATATTTTTGGGTCATAAAAATTATTAAAACTTATGAGAAAAAGTTTCATAATTTTTACATATTTTTTGCTATTTTAAAATAATTGTGCAAGTTAATTGAAATAAAATGAATTAAAAAACAAATAAAGATGAAAGTCAAAGGAATGGAGGGATGAGATTCACCCTGGTTTTGAATCTGTTGACTACGCGCGTCATCCAAGGGTCCAGGATGACTCTGATTAAATTATTTAAATTAAGGATTAATTAAGCTAACACGTGGATTAGGGCATAATCAAAGAGATCCAGGCCACTCACTAGCGCGCGGGAAGCAGCATCCAAGGGTCCAGGTTTAAAGTTCACTAATTAATGACGTTTAGCCCTAATCACTTTCAGGCTGCCGGAGAAGACCTCCGGTCGTCTTCTCCGGCGAGCAACTCCCCTGAAAACTTCCCAACTCACTCAAATCGTATCAAAAATGAAAACTAAGAATGGGGAAATGATCCTTGCACACTCACGAATCAAACCCCTCTCCCAAAACAAATTTCTTTTTCCTAACTAAGCTGAATCGAAGGAAATAAAAACTAGGGCACGCAAGCTTCAGAAGCAAATTAAATGCTCATTTCAAAGCCATTTCAAAAACTAAGAACACCAGGATATTCAGTGGAGCATAAGGAACAAGTCTATAACATGAAAAATAATTTCTGGAAAAATAATTTTCAAGCTACCTGAGATTTGGAGCTTTCAACTTGAGGACTTTCTGGCCACTTCCTTCAGTGCAAACTACTCCAATTGATCCCCAGAAGATGTTTGAATGCTCAAAAAGAGTTTATGTTGGCTGGATAGTGAGATTCGACAGCTTCTGCTCAAGCTTGGTCAGAAATGGCAATGGTGAAATAGGTAGCTTCAGGCCATTATGAATGGTGGTTTGTGGTCCAGATGATGTATGGAGAAGGTCTGTGGTGTTTGTTTTGATGTTTGTGAGCTAGGGTGGGAGATTCGAATGGAACTGCAGCTTGAGGTGAGAAATGGCTATGGGGTGTTCTGGTTGATTCAAGCTTGTGTTCTTGCTGGTTTCTACTCAATGATGCATGGTGAGTTGAATGGTGAAAATGGTTTGAGTGTTTCTTGGCTGGGCAGAGAGATTCGAAGGCTTATGCAATTTTGGTGTGTTTTTGTGAATGTGTTGAATGAGAGAGTTTCAGCCTTGCTTCTTCATATCTTTGGCTTGCCAAGGGATATTGTATTATAATCCTATAGGTCAGATGATGTGACCTGGCCTATAGTGATTGGTAAGTTTACTTTTGCAAAATGTCCACCTTTTGTGTAAGTGAAGTATGGCTCATGGCCTAGGCAAGTACAAGGCATGGGCTGGCGCAGCAAGGGTGAGGGAGAGGTCTAGCAAAGCTCAGCATCCAAGGCTGCAAGTGGTAGGAAGTGAAATGAGTGTTTTTGCAAGTTGTGGCCTTTGGTTCACATGTGACTTCTTTGTCCAACCAACCATCAAACCAAGGGCATTCTTGGTTCATTTCTGATTTTCATGACTTAGAGAAAGTTTGTGTGCTGGTTTGAAGTGAACTAGAGGTTGCAATTGGCTTTGATCCATGGTTTTGCAAAATTCTCATTTGAGGCATGCCTTGAAAATCAATGATTTTAGCCAACTTTGTCACACCATAACTTTTGATCCAAAAAGAGTTTGATCATGTTCTTGTACTTTTTGAAAAGGGAAAGATGATATCTACAACTTTCATGACCAAAGTGTTTCCATTTGAAGCATTTTTGGATCAATAATCAAGGCTTGAAAAATGACCTAAAATGAAGCATTCTTGAAAAGTCAACTATGCCCAAAAAGTCAACATTTGCAAAAACCCTAAATTCTTGATTTTTGTGAACTTCAACCTTCTTCTATGATCAAATAAAGATCATATACACTCAAAATGATGAAGATCACCCATTGGTTGGGTCATTGGGGGCCTCAGATGCCCTGATTTTACACTGACTTGTCCAGAAAGTCAACTCTTGATCAGATGACTTCCCCATGGACTTTCTTCATGAAAATTGATATGCATACTCCCTATACCATATAGAGATCAATGGAAACAAGAATGACCAAAAAATTTGGAGTTATGGCCTCTGAAACCAAAACCCTAATTTTCAGTCAACTGTGCAGTCAATCCTGGCTCTGCATCCACTCAAACCCTAGTTCTTGTGATTCCTTTGCATTTTTTGCTTTGGGAAGATGTATTATGATACTTGAACACATGTAGACCCCTTTGACTTGACTGTTTGCCTTTGGAGTGGCTCAAGAAGCTCTTGGATTGCTCAGATCACAAACCCTAGATGCAGATGACTTTGAATCTATGCAGTGAATCAAAACTGTGATATGAGATGCTATGATTGAGTTTATGCATATGAAATGATCACAAGCCATGGTGAATGAGTGAGGGCAAATTTGGGGTGTTTACACCTAGCCTCCTATTGGGCTTAAACACTAGGACCTTCTCAGGCTTCCTAAAAGCATATGAACAGATCTTAGAATCAAATACCATACAATAGTCTCCCTCTCCCCAGTGGATGACCAAGCTAGCCTCTTCTTGGGCTTTGTACAATTGAAATCCCTCAGACAAAGGAATGTCTAATGACCTTCAAAACATTTATCAAACCAACATACAAAACACTCTTATTATAGAGTCAGTCTCCCAAGAACTTTTCATCCTCCCATCTTAGGCTTCATATAAGATACAGATAATCAAGAGTCATTCTCTCACAAATAAGCTTCACACCTGGACTTCCAAATCAGGACACAGATAAAACTTTTTCAACATAGTTAGTTTTCATCATTTAGCCTCAACCTTGGGCTTCAATCAAGGAACAAATAAAACAAACCTTACCTCTTTAGAGATGACAAATTATCTCTATTAAGCACCTTTTAGCTTCAACTTTGGGCTTCAATCAAGGCACATACAGTCAAACACTATAAAATCACTCAAAATCAGTTATAGTCTTAGACTTTAACTAAGTTAACACTAGTCATAGCCTTGGATTTTAACTAAACTAACAAAATCAATACATTCATAGCCTTGGACTCTAACTAAGCTAAACATTCAGTCTTTCTTGAGCTATGCAAATCAAGATAGCCCATTCAATTGTCCTGAGCTATGCAATTCATGTCAACCATCCAGCCTTTCTTGAGCTATGCAAATCAAGATAACCTATTCATATTTCCTGAGCTATGCAATTCAGGTCAACCATTCAGTCATCCTTAAGTTATGCAATTCAGGGTACCCATTCAGCATTTCTTGAGCTATGCAATTCAAGCAACCAACCAGTTACAAATAACTGTTTTTCAGCTTCAATCCTGGACTTTGATCATGAAACAAACAGACTTTTCAACTTCAATCTTGGGCTATAATCAAGACAAAAATCAAAAACTTCCATCTCCTCCACCGCTGCGACGCCGATTCCTTCCATCATTGTTCCAGAGGTAATAAATAATATGTTTCTTAGATCGTGATTTTTGTAGAATTAAAAGCTTCACCTTAGATTCATTTATTTAAGCAAAATCAATTATATCTGAGATCAATCTAACGGGTCTAAATCAATTCTACACTAACTAATTTTAGTTTGGTAAGTTCTTATGTTTATCAAAATCCTACCATTTGACCTGTACAAGGCTGGATCATCCATATAATTACATAAATCGAAACACCTCCGTGTTTATTTACGTTGTAGCGATTGTCAAATAATACTCCTTGACATATGACTTTGAATGTGGTTGTTGCATATTTGACGAATTAGACTTTTTGCTATATGTTAGCATTCATTCTTCTTGATGGTAGTACCAACTTGATCTCATATGCTACGAGTTTTGGAGTAATTTGAAGTTCTCGCTTTTTTGTTGATTTTAGAATAGCTTTTTTTGTTTTGTTTGATTCGATTGTTATTTTCCTTGTTTATGTGAATCATTGTTAGAAAATACACTGCAACTTTTTATTTTGAGAAGGATTGGTCTGGTCTGTGTCGACTTTGAATTCGTTATTGGATATTTTATGTTTTTTCAAATAAAGACTTTTCTTTTGTAATATGTTTGGCTGAATCGTCCTTTAATCTTCTACAGGTTAATACTGAGCTCTCTCAAAAGTAATTATTTATTGAAAATCCAAATATCATTCAACCGTCCTCTTTCGTTTTACTGGAAACTGCTGCCCCAGTTTTTTTACTCAAATGTTATTCAACTTAGAGAAATCTGCAGCAAAAACAATTAGAAAGTTGCTTAAGCCTTTTGAAGAATCAATCTTGCACTATAGCTACAAGATCCCCGGTTTTCCTTTCTCGCACATTAAGAGGTATAGTTATGTGAATGTGTACATGAAATGGAAAAAGGATTCATACTATGAATCGATTCAGCACATTCACCACTCGATTCAGCTGAAGCCCGTAATTGCCTTAAAAAACTGCATTACCCAGGACCCTAATGGGTGCATCCCTATCTCTGCAGTATCTAAGAGGGGATTACAGTTAGATGTGCCAATGAAGGTTGCAAGATTTATGAGGCAATATCCATCAATTTTCGAAGAGTTTACAGGTCCTGAGTATAACCATCCTTGGTTTCGGTTGACATCTGAAGCTGCTGACATTGACATGGATGAGAAAAGAGTATATGAAGAAAGCAGGGAGGAATTACGATCTAGGTTATGGAAGATGATATTGATGACCAAAGAGAATGTTCTACCTTTAAAGATAATTCAAGGGATGCAATGGTATTTGGGGTTGCCGAATGATTTTTTGCAGCACCTGGAACTAAATCTTGATGAATCTTTCAGGTTTGTAGAAATGGAAGATGGACTGAAGGGGCTGGCTGTTGAAAACAGAGAGAAGGTTTATTCTGTAATGGAGAAGAATGCCACGAAAAGAGGTTTGAACTTCGATGGTTCGATTGAATTTCCTTTTTTTCCATCAAAGGCTTTAAGAGTGAAAAGCAAGATTGAAAACTGGCTACATGAATTTCAGAAGCTACCGTATATTTCCCCATACGAAGATTTCTCGAATTTGGATCCTAACAGTGATATAGCAGAGAAAAGACTTATTGGAGTTCTTCACGAACTGCTTTCCCTATTTATTGATCATTCAGCCGAACGAAGAAAGCTCTTTTGCCTCAAGAAGTATTTTGGCTTTCCACAGAAAGTGCACAGAGCATTCGAGCGGCATCCCCATATGTTTTACATGTCTTTCAGGAATAAAACATGTACTGTCATTCTTAAGGAAGCTTACTGCAATGAATCGGCTATCGAGAAGCATCCTTTGTTGAGCGTGAGGAAGAAATACATCAAGTTGATGAAGGAATCAGAAGTGATTTTGAGGAACAGGAGGATGAAAAATCGATTTTCTAGTTGTAGTGAAAAACTCATATTGGATTAGGTTCATATAATTTTGTGTAAAATAAGAAAGAAAAACTTCAAAAGTTGCTTTATCAGATGAGAGGTTTTTAC
Source organism: Lathyrus aphaca (assembly GCA_963966055.1). Classification (NCBI taxonomy): domain Eukaryota; kingdom Viridiplantae; phylum Streptophyta; class Magnoliopsida; order Fabales; family Fabaceae; genus Lathyrus; species Lathyrus aphaca. The sequence continues at coordinate 486,590,457 of OZ014525.1, read as the reverse complement.
CAACAGAGAAATAACTCAAAGCAGTTGAGTAGTAAGCATTAGTAGAAAGGGCCTATCCGCAGTAAGACACTATGTATCACTCACACTGTGAGGGAAAATATGTATGGTATTAGACAGATTTTTTCATTCTAAACTGATCTAATTAAAAACTCTTCAAATTTATCTAAAATAATGTGTTTGAGTGTTGTTTTATAAAACCGGTGAATTAATTTTAGATTAAATTTTAAAAACCGAATCAAAATGTAAAGATAAAGGAAGTTTTAACCAAATTTATTGGAATGTTACATTTTTGAGAGTTTCAAATAAGGGTGACATAAATCAATCATTAGTTGGTCCAGTGGTGATTAACGTCCTACTTGGTAGGGAGGATTATGGTTCGATTCCTCGCAACTACGATCGGGAGGAGGCTGAAACCTCTTGATGCCATAATTGATTCCCGAATCAGATAAAACTGGTGGTGAAAAACCAAAATAAAATAAAATAAGAGTGACATAAGGGTCTCTGCCTCGTGAGGTGTTGCATGGACGTTGCTCGCTTTCATGTTAGCACACTTATACAATAATATTATCCCTCTACCATACTAGTCATGCAAATTTGAGTCATGCTATGATTTCTAGAAAAATAGTGTTTTTTTATATAAACCATCCGTACATAATTTCAGAGACTAATCGAGCCGGATAGGACAACAGTGGATAACAAAATTCTCCACTAAATTTAACATTGCTGCGTGCTTAAGACTGTCTCAAATGGCCCAATAAAATTGACCCAATTTAAATGATCAATCTAGAGATTCATCTACTTAATGATGACAAACAAATGAACATTATTACACCAGCAAACTTATTGAACAATTGCATATAGCCATTAAAGTAGATTACTAAATAAAAGAAAAGTTATATTCAGACAAGTGAATGTTAAAAGTTACAACTTTTTATTGTAGGGTACCGTTCTAAGCTTGGACAGTTGGAGATGGTGAGTTTTTGAGGTGAAGATTCACAGTGTATACTTCCTTTACATACAATCTTCAATAGTGGTAAATCATTCAAATCCAATATTTTTAACTTGGGAAGTGTAATGTTGAAAATCTCATTCTCATCGATGTCATCGTCGCTCACTGCAAATATCTCTTTCAATGAATTACAACAACTTACAAAAATTGCCTCTAGATTTTGAAGTTGTTGAACTAACTTTGGCGTAATTAACTTCTCTATCGAATGACACTTAGAAATATAAAAATGTGTTAGACAAGAGAATATTCCGCCCAATGACAAAGACTGTCTTGCATCAACACCAATGATAGTTAACCTTTGCATACTCTTAAGTTCCAAAATTTCGAGATTGTGAATCTTGCTGCAAAAGGAACAAGAATCAGATAAACAAAACAACCTCTCTAGCTGTTGGCAATTATAAGTTCCAATTCTCTTCAAAGAAGAAGTAATGTTACATGAGAGAGCATCACATAAGCAAACCCAATAATCATTTTTATCTATATGTAGACATGTAAGATCTTTAGGTAGCATGTGGGAGAAATGATCACAGTCTCTAAATAGTATAGTCATACTTTCAGGAAGACCTCGATCAAATACTTTCAAATAAATATTATCCCGCAAAACACATCTTGATTCACCGTATACATTTCCTAATATGAGATGATAAGTTTTGAGTCCAGATCGCGTGTCAAGATAGTTTTGCATGAACTGGTCGTAATCTTTGCAGTCAAAAGCACCCCCGAAACATTCCAAGATAGTCATTCTTTGAATATCTTCGATATTAACCACTGCACGAGTTTCTTGGAGATCCAGGTATTGCATTTTGGTTAAATTCAAAGAGCCTAATTCAAAATTCAAACTCTTGTTAAAAGATAGATCAAGCCATTTCAAATTCAGTAGCTTATCCAAATCTTGTGGTACTTTTTCAATGGAACAATCTGAAAGGACCAATCTTGACAATTCCTTCAATTCTCCTAATGGGGGCACATGTTTCAGCATTTTACATTCTATTAGTACTAAAGAAACAAGGGACTTCATCTTACTGATAATATTCGGCAAAGATTCTAGTTTTTTACTATATGATAAATCGAGTATTGTTAGAGTATTCATACATTTGAAAAAACTGTCAGGAATATGTTGAATAGACGATTGATTTATGATCAAGGTGGATAACCTCGGACAATACGGTGACATGCCCTCTGGAATTTCTTCTATATTATCGGCCTGCAGATGAACAAACTCTAAATCAGCTGCCCATTCATGTGTGATGGTTCCCTTGGTCAATTCGTTCTCGAATTTCACCATAGCGTTTCTCTGATTTTCTTTCATAATATAACATGCTGTATCTATCACCAAACAATACATAAATCCAAATGAATGAATAAATTCACTCATCAAACTGTGGGATCTGAGCTTATCTAATATGGAATATCCTTCGACGAACATTTCTTCCAAACACCTATTCCCATTTATCAATCCATTGTCAACAAGTTTCATAATCATTTCTTCTCTGTCATACTCTTCATAACTAGATAGTAGTGCACAATACAAAAAACAGTTTCGCAGGTCTTTTTCCATCAAATTATCATAACTTCGTTTGAGTACCTCGAAAACTTCTTCTATCACCTCTTGTCCCATTTCCAATCTGTTGAGTTTATTCAATGAATGTTTCCATTGATCAATGTCATAAATTCCTTTCATGGTTCTAGCCATCACACTGATTCCAAGTGGCAAACCCTCGAACCGATCTACAATATCTCTTGCAATATTTTCAATTTCAGGGGAGAGTGTAGCAGGGGTTCCATAGTGTCCAAGTTTTACCTTAAATAACTCCCAAGCTTCATCTACATCGTAGAGAGGTATCACTCTTATCATATGACTTGGTAAACAATCCATCTGTTGACACACATGTTTCAAACGCGTTGTAAGAATCACTTTAACTCCATTCACTTTTGTAGAAATTCCCACCTTTTCCAAATCAATGTATTTCCAAACATCATCCAAAATAAGAACAGACTTCTCCTTTGACTCCAATGCCAATGACAATTTGTTTGCTCTAATTCTCTCATTGTCTTCATCAAGCTCCACGCCTATTCGGTTTGCGATATCGTATTGCAATTTTGAGATGGTGATATTGGGAGAAACAGTGATCCAAAACACATCATTGAAAGTTCCATTCTTTTTTATTCTATTCTCCACAAGAGTTGCAAGTAAAGTTTTTCCCACTCCTCCCATTCCGTATATACCGATAACAAAAACTTGATCATCATTAAGAAGATGAATCACTTTCTTGATATTAAAGTCTAATGCCTTCCCAACAAATTCAGTCGACAAAGTGAGAGGTTTTTCTCCCTCGTGTCGTTTCATATCTTTAAATAACTCATTCATGCCATCTAAGTTATCAACAACATCCACTCTTTTTTTCAATTCATGGAATTCTTTTATCCATACATCAACTTCTGGCTTTCGCTTTTTGCCCCGGGACTTCAACCATCGACTTTCTTTCGCAATATCATTTTTCTCATGCTCTAGATCAGTAACCATTCCTTTTAAGTTAGTAATCTTGCTTTCAAAGATACTTCTATCACGGATGCTCCGCTTCTCACCTGTTTCATTGATTTTGATATGTTACATGAAGTTTAACCTTTTCAAAACAAAAATCAATGTATATGAAACCTAATCTTTTATCATGTGTAAAAAAATGTTTTAAACTTGATAGTCACCATCATGGTTTTAAACTGCAACGAAATGCAACGCGCATTGCAACCGCAATTTAAAACCACGATAACATGAGATAAATTATAATCAATAAGACATAAATATAGAAAGTGCTTCTCAATTACCTTGAACTAGTATTGGATTAGTTGAAGATGATGCGAAATTGTTATGAACTTGTTCTTCACCATGATAATGGGAGCACCGAGGAATGTTCGCTGTAATTCCATCGAGCCCCAAGTGTGCTTGAATTCTTGAAGCATCACCCTCAAAAGTAAGATCACAATATTTGCATTGCCAACCATTTGCTACTCTTTTAACATGAACCCAACAGTTCCTGTGTTTCTTCCTGTTCATCATCCTTCCTTTTTCTAAACACAGTCAAAAATCTGTATAAACATATAACATATGTGCTTCTATAAACATTAAATGATCAAGAAAAAGTCTGTTACCGTGAGAACAGCAACGACGGAATAACAAATTCAATCAAAGTCGCAACACCTGTAGAAACCGAAACCACAATTTTCAAATTAGTACTCAATGATCTAACAATAAATAAATGAATAAAAATAGTAGAAAATAGATGTACATTTTTTCAGGATTATGAGAATAAAGAAAATTTCATTATATACAGTGTAGCAAACTCTGTTATTATATACGGTATCAAAAACACAGCAAAAGCAGGAAATGCTGATACCTCGCCATGATTTCCGTTAGGGAAGTAAAACCCTTTTGGTTTCTTAATAACAGAACCAACACATAAGTGGGAGAGAGAAGAAAGGTTCAATGATATTACGATAGGTTTATTGTGATTTCCGATAAAGACGGGAAGTATGACTTATTCCTTTTTGATTTGTGAAGCAAACTCTAATTTTTTTTTATTAATGATTGAACTTTTAAATTTTAATGGTAATATTTTATTATCAATTTAACCAAATATAATATAATATATAATTAAGAAAAGGAAAAAAGAAGATTTTTTTTTTAAATACAAAAAAATAAAAATAATCCATATGAAATTTAAAATTAAATAAAAATTTGAAAAAATGTCACATGAATTGCGACAAAATGAGAGAATCTTTACTGTTATCCCACAATCGAAAGTCTTATCGATGAAATTTATATATTATGATGTGGGTTGAATTTTTTTTTACAGAAGTTTAAAGCGAAACTCGTTAATATTACATGTGTGTTGTGTATTTAACCCTAAAAAACAGAAGATTAAAGCGAATCTCGTTAATATTACATGTGTGTTGTGTATTTAACCCTAAAAAATTGTAAATAAAAATGAAACTAAAAATAAATAAATAATAGAGAGAATTGCTTATCTATTGTTATTTGGAGTTCGTGTCTATTGTAATTTAGTTCACTTAATTTGACAATTACACTTAAAGAGAATTTAAGAAGTTGCAATAACTATGTATCTAGAAGAAATCATGAAATAGATAGTGGAAGAAGGTAATGAAATAGTTAGGAAATTTTTAATGAAATATCTCAATTTTTTAATAAATTCTCCGGATAATCCACTTTTCAAATTATTTTTCCATCTACTCCATTTTTTTTGTCATTTTTAGAGGAGTCTTCATATCAATAGACGACCATGTAGAAACTTTAAGAGGTGTCGTCAATTAGATTGGAGATACCATATGCAGTCTCCAATCCAATTGGCGACTGTGTGTAAAAAAATGTGAAGGATCGCCAATTCAATTGGAGACAATGTGTTTTTGCAAAATTTAATTAAAAAAAATAAAAAAATAATAAATAATGAAAAACATGATTATATTAATAAAAAATTAAAAATAAATACATAATTTAATGATAACAACCAGATTGGGCATATCGATCACCGGTTATACATCCCCTAGGTTGTATCACTTGTTGTTCTCGTTAGTGTGAAAGTGTAATGTCACTAAACCCTAAACTCTTTCAATAGTCCAGATTGCACACCGATGATCCCATCATCACATTCAAACTACTCTGCCATGAGTCACGACCTCAGTTACGGCATGTCATCTTTCCATACACAAGACTACATAGAGATGCAAGAATTACTAAGGGAGTCTGACGATGTTCCAGAGACCTCAACTCCCCAAATACCTGGAGTGGAGTGAATCAACAACGAGGACAACGAGTGATACGACCTAGAGGATGTGGAACCGGTGGTCGATATGTCCAACCTAGTTGTCATCATTAAATTATGTAATTTATTTTTTAATTATTTATTAATATAATCATATTTTTCATTATTTATTAAAGTTTTTTTTAATTAAATTTTGCAAAAACACATTGTCTCCAATTGAATTGGAGACCCTTCACATTTTTTACACACAGTCGTCAATTGGATTGAAGACTGCATATGGTGTCTCCAATCCAATTGGCGACACCTCTTAAAGTTTATATATGGTCGTCAATTGGTATGGAGACTCCTCTAAAAAATGGCAAAAAATGGGATAGATGGGGAAATAGTTTGAAAAATGGGTTATATGAGGAATTTTGTTGAAAAACTGGGATATTTCAGTAAAAATTTCAATAGTTAGTCATCTATTATAATATAGAGTTAAATATATTTTTGGTTCCTCTAAATATTGCAGTTTTCGTTTCTAATCTATCCAAAAAAAATCTTCAAAAAAGTGGTCATTTTAAAGTTTTTCGTCTGAACAATTGGTCTCTGACGTCAAATACCACTAACGGCTGCTTATTTGACATGTTATATAAAAAAAAAAATTTGGTGATTGAGCATACACATGTCTGTGTCTGACAAAAAAACCTGATGTGGATGTCATGTGACAATTTCTTCCATTTTTATTTATTTTTATTTATAAATCCAGAATTTGTAGCAAATTTCTAATAAATTTTAAACAAATTCCTTGTTAATTTCCAGATAACCACCATATTTTATGAAATAGTTCAAGTGTTTTTTATTTCTTGTCATATAATTGTTGCGTAGCTTTCTAATGACACAATTTTGTTTTATAAGAATTATGGTTCAGTTGTTTTATCAATTCCTAATTTTAATAAAATCTAAAGAGGAAATTATAAGAGCATCTCAGTTTTTGAGTTCTTTGTAGGATTTATTAAGTCACGTCAGTTTGAAGCAATTCAACTAGTTTTTTACTTCAATGGTGCAATTCTAAAGAACTCATATTGGGTCACACAATTTTACTTTATATATTAATATTTTATTCATATTAAATTTTATATTAATTAAAATAATAATTTTAATTATTTAAATTAAAATTGATATAAGATAAATAAAATTCAAATTAAATTTATAATCTAAAATGATAATTAAAATTAATCTCAAATACATGATATATAATTAAAAATAATAAAAATAAACATCACATAATTTAAAAAAATAATTATTGAAAAAAAATTAAAAAATTTGGAATAAAATGATGAAAGTGAGAGAGAAATTTCAAATTGAATAGAAAATAAAAATGAGAAAAAAACGTGTTTGTAAATTTTTTGAATAAAAACTATATTTATAATTAAAAAAAGAAAAGAAAAAGAAAAATAACATTTAAAAAAAATAAAAAGGTGATATTATAGCGTTGCTTGGGTTTAAGTCGTTGGACACGCTGGCCGGTGCAAAACACTAAAGCTTGAATGCCACGCTGGCAAACCCCTCACAATTCCAGCGTTGCAATTGGTCTAAAGCATCTTACTCACTTTATTGCATTTATTGAAACATGGTTAACAATCAATTAAAATGTTTAATAAGTGATAATGATGTTGAATTTCTCATGACTGAAGTAGGGTTGAAAATGCAATGAATCAAGGTGAACTTATTGTCGCTCCCGGGATTTTCATCCTAGTACAAACGCGAAAGTGGCGCGGAAAGGTTAGAGTCGCCAGCCAGACATTTTTATCCCGAAAGAATGGGAAAGGTAATGTTGCACAAACCTAAGGAAGAAAGAAAGGACAAGGTCCTGCGAACCAAAGATCTGAATTCGGGAGTCGGTTACGACCTGGGAAGGTATTAGCACCCCAGATCGTCCGTCGTACCCGACGGGATCCACGCTTGCTTATTTTGTTTCAAAGGGTAAAATAATACAACTGCTGCTGAACAAATGAACTGCTACTGGAATGGAACTGAAATGAGAAAAGGAATAAGAAAAGAGAATGGAAAAAAAGAATGGGGAAATGTAGGGAAAATAAAGAATGTGCTCGAACGGGCCCTACCCCGCTGCCTACGTACCTCATCGGGATAATGAGGATCAGAGTCGACGTAGTTCGCCTAACTAGGGGTAACAAAGGGAAATTGCTTGTGAATTAAGGTTTGACCTGCCTATGCCATTACTCAGGTGTTGCAGGCTCGGACGACGAGTGCGTAACCGTCTTGCAAAGTGACAAGTAGGAGCAAGTTCGCGTACGGAGCGAAGGAGATGAGAAAAGAATTCCCGAAGGAAAGACGCTTATTGTTTGTTTGTGTTTTTTTAGAAAGCTTTTAGGAGTGTGTCACAAGGAAGTGAACTCAAGCTCTTTTCCATGGAATGTGTACTTGTCACTACATTCCAAGAGGGAATAATAGAACAAGCACATTCAAGTAAGGAGAAGATCCCCAAAACTTGAACCCAAAGACTAGGGCTTAGGCTCACTAACTTGTTTACTTATTAGGTGTTTTGATTATTCACATGAAGAAGTGTTTTTTATGCTTTTCTTTTATGAAGAAGATACCTTGATCAGACTTGTGCATCACAAGGTAAACTTATACTATCCCAAGATGGGAAGACTACAAGCATACCTCATGGGATAAGGCTATGGATCAAGACATCACTTCACATTTATTAAAGTATCTTTTAAGAGTTATGAGATGAGAAGAGAAGAAGAACCAAAAGGATCTCAAAGGAAAAATTCTAAAGGGGGACTAAAGTAATCCTAAGTTATTTATCATATACAAAAGGGAGATCCTATGGTTAATGAGGTATTCTAATCCTAAGAAAGAAAAGAAAAGAAGAAAATAGAACTTAGAAATCAACTTACTTCCTAAGGAAGGTAAGTTGTTTCTAAAGAAAGGGAAAACCTATAAGCAAGCACCAAGTGTTAAGGCAAAGACAATTAAAATGCATAAGAGATAGGAATGAAGTGAGGCTTACCTCAATCTTCCCCCCTACAAAACAAAAGTTAGCATGACAATGCATATTGAAAGTAAAATCAAAGCATGAAAGCGATTAAGTACCATAAACGTCCTAGAATGGAACTAGGGTTCAAAATAAAACCTAAGTCTAAAGGTGAAGGTACCTAAAGGTTACATGACTTCTAAAGTCAGTAACTACATGATATAGGTCCCTAAGGATGCTAGGATACCTCACAAGATCAAACTATGTCAAACTATGTACAAAAAGTTCACCTAAGTTCACCTAAATGCAAATTAGGACTCATGGATGAAATATGAATGCATATGGCTTACAAGCATGAATGAATACATGAAATGAACATAAAAGTCAGTAGTGAATGCTTATGAATTAGGATGAATGAATATACAATCATGGATGCAATGGATTAGGCATATGGAGCAATGAGAAGAAGATATGAGAAGAAACGAACAAAAATCGCATAAGATCGCACATGATGAAAACTAAGGAAGAATGGCATGTGAATATGCATGGAATGATTATGGGTCAGTAGAATACAAGGCATGAGATGCAATTAGAATGCATGAATAGGCATTAATGATTTCCACATAATTAATGTTATTATTTAGAGGAGAAGAGAAACTAGTTTAGGTTAAAGTTAGTTCACATAAGTATGCACTTTAAAGCACCAAAACAAACCAAATGAGTATGGTTCAAAAAATGACCTATGGCTGGAATTAAAGACATAAAAATGACCTATAATCAACTCCTAAAAGCTACCAAAAAGTATTCCAAGAAAATGGCATGAATGCCTTCTTAACACTTAGGTTATGCGACACATAAACACATGAATCAACCTAGGATCTAGGTGACATGGAAAAATAGCAAAAAGCCTTTAAAAATTATGAAATTAAATCCCTGGAATTATATAGTGATTATCTTACATGGTACAAAAGGATTCTACAAAATTATGCACCAAAGTGCCAAAACAAACTCCTTTATTAGCAAGGTGACAAAGCATGATCACCAAAAACAACTCCACAAAGTGGATCAAAAAGGGCACTAAAAATTATGAAAAAAATGCCTAATGAGCATCAAAATGTCACAAATTACAGTGATTAATCATACACAAAAAATAGGTCTCACACCTATGGGGAAAAATCGATTTCGGTCCCTTATGTCAAAACCTTCCTTTTTGGGACAGCTTATGATCTAAAATCCAAATAAAATATTGAAACCACCCAAATCTGGAAACAAAAAATATGAAAAATTAATTAAGAGGATGAGGATAACTCATGAATATTTCCAGAATTTTATCTCACCTAAAACTATTTTTAATAATTGCGACGAAATGGGCAAAAAAGTGGATTTTGAGGGAAAGTGAAAGGAATCGATCCTAATGGTTCGTCACCTAATCCCTAAGCTCCTAAATCGACACAAATCAACATATATCACAAATAAATTCAGTGCCTCAGGTGGGAGGGCTCAATATGCACCTTAAGTTATATGATCCTAAGTCGCATACAACTAGAATGGTGCATTAAAGTAGAGAATCGAGATTACTTACTTGGTCGAAGTGCCGATTCTTTCACATAAAAGAAATCCAAAAAACTTCAAGCCAAGCCTTGTAATCTCCCATGAGCAAAATAAATGCTCATCTTCCATGATTGCTTTGTGAAGATCCCCCATAATCGAAACAAAAACAACGGCACAAAATATCATTTGAATCCAAAGGTATCCCACAAATAAAGTGGAATACCAACCAAACGACCGTCGTTAAGATCTTTGCGAGAACCGAATGAAGAATCGACGAAGAAATTGCGAATCCGAAGGAAGTGAGACGCGAGCATGAACGGAGGAGAGGAGGAGAGGCCGCGCGGCTGCCGGTGGCGGAAGATGGTGGTCTTACGGTGGTGAAGTTGACCGGAGGTGGTGGTTCGTGGCGGCTCGGCTACCGGAAGCTTGATCGGAATTGTTGCGTTCTTGAGTTCTTGATGAAGTTGTTGTTGTGTTCTTGAGAAAGAATTGAGAGAATGAACTTTGATCCTTTAGAGAGAGTTTGTGAGAGTTTTTTGGTGTTTGTAAATTATGATTGAAGTTATGAGACAAATTGTGGGTCAAAAGAATATATAGTGGAGTGTAAAATGAAAGGCAAAAGGTAGAATTTCGGCTTAAGTGAAAATAACAATATCTTCGGCAAGAAATTTCGACTCTGAGCCTTCCACAATATCGTCCGCCTCTGAATCAAGGTTGCAACACAAAAAGAACGGACGTCATACGATCAAAATCGAGTGCGATCGATACGTTTAAGCTGCAAGACGTCACTGAATAAGTTGTTTTTTCGGCTTATTTGGTGTCCGCCACTCGAAAATGTGACGAGGTCAACCTCTTCGGAGCATAATCTCGACTCGACTTTGTCAGCAAAGTTGTAGATCTATGAGTCAGTGACCTGGTGTTAAAATTTAAGCTCAACCGGACAAACGACGAGGGAGATATGAATTTTCTCGTGAAACCACTTTCAGCATTTTTCTTCGGTTCAGCACTTCAGTTTTGTGAAATAAACCAAAACGACAATCTTTGGAGCACCGTTCGAACTCACTTTTGTATTTGAAATTGAAGAGGATAAAATTTGTGAACCAACGCTTCAAGAACGGGTGATATCCGATGAAAATTGACCGAGTTATGAATTTTACAAAATCTGACAGACAGTGCACTGCATCAAAGAACCTTACTGGTAATTCGCATTTTCGAGATCCTTCCGCTCGGACCTAACCCAAACTGAATTCACATAATGAAGATAACATCTAAACGGAATTTTAGGCACCGAAACAACATCAATTCGATGAACGAGCCAAGAGTTATGAATTTTTTAGTGTTCAAAACTCACTGGTTCAGCACTGTTTTTCACTATGTCGACTCTAAAGACTCGCACATTCTGAGATCTTCTTCAAAGAATTAGTTCTCGGCCAAAACCCAAAAGTTGGAAAGGATATCAAGACGGAACTTTTGGCATATGAATCTCTCAGACATGTTGACCCAATAAGAAGTTACAAACTCTTGAATACCGCTAGCACAGTTAATCGGCAAAACCGAAATTTCAAAAACAAATAATTCCCGCCATTTTCCTTGATGAATTGGCCTCCGAGCCGAACACAAAAGTTGTAGAGAATACCGAAATAGTCTAAACTATTGAGTTTCAAGCCAAAATGAGTTTCCGAGCATAAGTTACAACTTTTGCAAACTGCACCATAAAACTGATATTCTGCTTAAACTCCTTTGAATCAACCGAGAACTTTTGGTTTCTTCTAAGATTCTTGTGCATGTTCCGCATGAAAAAATAAAGGCCAGTCGCAACCTGTGAAAGCTCAAATGGAGATGTATATTCATGTATGTTTATGATGCAATTGTGATCTAAATGCAATGCAATGTATGAAAGGATATGCTAAATGGCATGAAAATGAGAGGGCAAATTTTGAGGTATTACAGCTGCCCCTATTCAATCATCTGTTAATCTGAAAAGGACGGTAGCACGAGCTATCGACCATTCAAGATAAACTGTGATTGAATACCAAGAAGACCAGAAATTTGCACTCTGACGAAGAATGCAACACCGGGAAATAAACCCGACCAAATGACGCTTTGGTGACTGAAGATGAGAAAAAGCAGACGAGCTTCTTCCAAGTTGAAACTGATATTTGGAATAAGAGTGCTAAGACAGACGAGTCTTCAAACAATCCTGTGACGCCAGGTGTTGGACAAACGAGTCCTCAAACATTGCAAGAACTTGTAACTGAGACAGACGAGCCTTCAAAAAATCCTGTGACGCCAGGAGCTGGACAGACGAGTCCTCAAAACATGAGACAGACGAGTCTCCCTCGGATTTACCTGTTACGCCAGGACCGGAAATGCATTTAAGTCTGTGGGATAGACATGCAAACAAGGTAGACGAACCTTCTTCATATATTATCCGCAGATATATGGTACAAGACAAACGAGTCTTCTGATCAAACCTGTTACGCCAGGTGCAGCAACAACAATAATTGGTGCCTGAGACAGACGAGCCTCCTTCGGATTTACCTGTTACGCCAGGACCGGTAACCATTTCGACATTTAATTCCCACTGTCAGGATTCGAAACCTCTTCAATACAGACGAGTATTGGATGATCATCAAGATAACACAGACGAGTGCCATAAGTCAATGATACAGACGAGTATCAGACGATGATCTGAGAAACACAGACGAGCGTTTCAGACAATGATACAGACGAGTATCAGCCACTGGTATAGACGAATACCAGAAATTCAAATACAGACGAGCATTTGAAGTAGCAATACAGGAATACAGACGTAAGCTAGCACAGACGAGTGTTGGGGATGATACAGACGAGTATCCAAGCAAAGCAGACGAGCTTCAGAACACCAACGACTTCTGGGGGATAAAAGCAGACGAGCTTCAAACAAACAAAGACGAGCACTGGACAATTGCAGACGAGCAATAGCAGAGAATACATATCAAGGCACAGACGAGTGCAACAAAGGATCCAATACCAAACACAGCCGAGTGTTGGGAGGTTGCAGACGAGCAACAACAAATATCATATCAGAACACGGACGAGTGTTGAGAAATTGCGGACGAGCAACAACAACCAAACACAGACGAGTGTTAGAAAATTGTAGACGAACAATATCAAGGTAATCATAAGCCAATGTTGGGGGAAGGCAGACGGGAAATACCACAGAGCCAACACAAACGGGTGTTGAAAGATGCAGACGAGCAACAATAAAGCAGTAATACCAACGCTGGGGAGAACTCCGTTTAGGGATAACACAAATGAGTGTTGACAAACGCAGACGAGCGGTAGACAAATGCCTGATTGGCAGCAAGAGATACAACTCTGCAGGGGAAGACAAGTCAGGAGGTTTGGACACTCAACTCTGACTGAGGTGATGAATATCTGGCTGTATCATCAAATACCTAAAAGTATGGCAACTTGGCTGGGAAATATTTCACAGACGGAGGTGAAAATCAAATATGAACTCTGTGGGGACAGGATCATCTTCGGACTTGGCTGGGGAAACAAAGGCACGGCACCGCTGAGGGAGCAAACTGCTGGGGAGGAATGACACCCCTTATACTGCTGAGAATTGCCCCTGTCTGAAGGGAAACTTCTTCTTGGGGATGATACCCACCTTCTGCTACCTTGCTGGGAGAAATTTCAGCTTCCACTTTACTGAGGATGATAGATAATGTCAATGATAAAGCTTCCCGCTGAAGATAAGAGCTCAAGTTACCACTTGCTGGGATAAGAGATAAATCCTCTCATGTTGGGAATGAGAGATGTAAGGCGTCTCATGCTGGGGATAAGAGACGATGATATCCTTCTGCTCCAGAAGTAACCTTCCATTTGTCGCACTACTGGAGAAGGAATTGTCTAATGAGACTTGCTAAGGAATTCTAATCAATGAAGTCCGCCGATGAAACAACTCTTGAAGTACTGTGCCGACAATGGCTTTGCCCCTAGCCCTGGGTTGCTAGGTTGCCGACTAATCATGAGTGAACAATGATTCTTTGCAATTTTCAACTCGCCTCAGATTAAGGTCCATCGGAAGAAAATGTCTCAAGAGGATTTTACAGAAAACTGGTATACGAAATGCCTCAGTGTCTTCAAACTCTTGGAGAGATTCGTCGGATCTCGAAATAACTGCCCCAGACTGCATGGTCTATGAAAGAAATTTTCCTCACGAGGATTAATGAAAAACCTCATATCACCGTGAAATATTATGCAGCAGTATTTTGACCTTTGGATAGGTGCTTTGGATTTACCGTCTTCGGGAGAAAGTACTTCTCATGCTCTTAGGATGGCCTGCCCCGGTACAAGTCTTGAAGTGATCACCCCTGAATGACTGTGTTTTGAAGAAAACACCCATGCCAATTGTTCTTTGAGAGATTGGATCTCGAAGTAATTGCCCCAATTTGGTTGAAATTTGAATACATGCCTCAGACTAATGGCTCTTTGAGAGATTTGAATCTCGAAGTGATTGCCCCAGCTTGGTTGAACTTTGAAGAGATTACTCGACATGATTTCCCCAGATTAGTTGGCTCTTACCACGACTGTTGGGAAAGTCCCTACTCAATGGAGTTTTCTTGAAAAGTGCACCTCGATAGATTGCCCTTCGGAAGTTTCAGACTTCTCAACTTGGCAAGATTAAGCTTCTGGACTGAGATTCCATATGTAAACTTTTATGATGCCAAACAAATGTATGTAAGCAGAAAATGTTTATTTTAAGAATGAAAATTCTAATGCAACACACATGTTAATCTTGAAGTTTTACTGTAAAAAGATGTCGCCAACCTTTGTGAGTGAATCACTGGTTAAATACGACATTGGTTTTTGATGAATGAAAGCACGCACATGCAACACCAACAAAGAACTTTTAGCACAAATCATAGGAGTCAGGAACGCGATCTTGTGGTAGTACGCTCTCAAAATAACCCTGTTTCAGTTAGGACTTTTGAGGGTTGTATCGTGGCCTGGTTAACGGTTATAGAAACAAAGGATATAGGCTCGAAATTTATTTGTGCCCACCCATCTCCGTGATGTTCTCCATTCCTATTATCAACTAGCTTTCACAAGCGCTCACCTCTCAAAAAGGGTTTTGTGATGGTTGAGGAACCAATTACGCTAACGGTTTAAGCACCAATTAGGTTGTCATTTGGAGTCAGTCACCCCTCTTATCATTGGTGTCTGTGCCACACGACTTTGTTCTTGTTTTAAGGATCTTTCTTGTGAAATCCTTTTCGTCTTTCGCTTTTGCATTATTTTTCTTATCCCTAACTTTTGCCTGGACTGATTCTTGTGAATCTTTGATTGTGAAGTCCAGCGGGATGCCCTAATTTTTTCCTAAGTCGCTTGTTTTCAAGTTTCGACTTAGCGGACTTCCTCATTCATTTTTTTTATTCTTTTTTTTTTTGAACAAATCGTGCGACACTGTTTGTCTTGAATGCTTTGCGAGGGTCGTGACTGTCTCACTTCCTGGTTGTTGAGGAATAACCATTGTGGTCTCCGGTCTTTGGACCTCTTGATTGGGATAACCATTGTGGTTTCTGGTCATTGGACCTCTTGATTTGGTACAAAGAAAGGTAATGGGTCCTCAGATTTGCACTCCTTTTTGAAATTTGAATGCTTGGGCAAACTAACTGACGCCTACCCTGCCCCTGGGTTAAATGCAAGGGTTTTTTCATGCGAAAAGAAACTCCTACTTCAAGGCTCAAATGGGTTGGCGAGGGTCTATCTCCCTTATATCTCCGGTGTTTAGGATTTGAAACAATGTCTGTACATCATCAACATGGTCTTTCTCAAAAGCACACAATTAGAGATTTTTGCGTTTTCATTTCGTCATCCTCCTTAATAGAGTTTAAGCACAATAGTTGGTATTGCAATGCACATACACAAAATCATGAGTGAATACGAATGGATTACTTCAAGAAAAACATGTGCATTTTATTATGGCTATCATTCAAAAACAAATAAGTTTCATGCATGCATACAAATGTTTAAACAAACAATATAAACTACAAATGAAAATGCAGTAAAGAAGCTGAACATTGCCGTCATTGAGGAGACTTGAATCCGTATGGACTTATTGCTTCTGAAGATGCCTTTGTAAACTAGGATGCCAATTTGATGAGGAGATTTCAATATATGGGCAGACTTCCTGGCATGATGACCTTTGAGCCGATCAAAATTTGAACCTTGTGCCTGAACGCATCACAGTTGTCAATTGTATGCCTAAATGCCCCTGAGTGGTACTTGCATCTATCCTTTACATCGTGATTGCCATTATTGAGGAGGCTTGACTCCGTATGAACTTATTGCCCTTGGAGACTTTCAATAGTCAAAAATCTGGATATTCATTCCATTAATGTTTTGGTGCCATATTCTCACTTTTACCTGGCATGAACATAATAGTCTTGGAGTCGATCAAATTCGGGACCTTGTCTTCACCTTTACCTCTGAAAGACTAGAAAACTTCAATTAAATGACTAGGTGCCCCGGAGTGGTAATCATACTTGGCATTGAAACCCCAGAGGAAGCTTTGTCGGAGATGATCCTGATGCAACTAGCTCAACCAGTTTGAATCTGAGAAAATGAGCAAACTTGTTACGCGTACTACCTCAGAATATGATCAAACTTCTTCTCAAGTTGTTCTGGCCTATACCCTTATGCTCTGCACCTAGGACACTCTTGGGAAGCTCAGGTTGGATGCTGACAAATGACATCTGAAGGGGAGAGGTTGATAATAAAGTTGATAAATAAGGTTGCTCGGAAAGATCTTGCACGATCTCCTGCCTACGTATCTCCATTGACCAATGGAGAATCAGAGCAGCGTAGTTCCCCTCAATAGGGATAAAAATAGCTTCGTTCAGAATTTCCATAACCAAGCTCATCTGAGTCTTCATCTGGTTGACTTCTTGTTTCAGCAGTTTTTGACTTTGAAATAAAACTTGTACCTCTGCCCTGAATGGCTTCAACTGGGTCTTCCTTTCGGTTACCTCCGCCCGGAGTTGCTTCAAATATATACCTTGATGACTGTGATTCAAGTTGTCCATTCTGATGAGAAATCAAGTCAGGAAAAGAATTTGTCTCTGAACACCTGTCAAGAATGCAAAGATGTATGCAAATGCCATGTTCAGTTATTTCTGAGGAATTTATCTGCTTTGATTCAAGTTTTGACACAGAAAAATCCAACAACATGATTCATATATGTGATCCTCGGAAATAACTGAACGTGTGTGCTGGAATGCTATGATGTCATGTATGCAGCAGGCATGTGATCAATGGTCTGATGTTGGTGTTGAGCAGTGAACCAACTGTCTGTATAGAACCACAATAGCGGCACCATCTCTGTATAGAAACCCATAACTGAGAACCCAATAACTGTAGAACTGGATCACATAATATAACAGTCACTGATGGTGTTGAAGTTGAACAACGAGCCAAGTGTCTGTAGAGAATCATAATAACAGTCACAATATCAAGGTCACAATGGTAATCACAGTAACAATCTCTCTGAATAGAAATGCCGGATCTCAGAATCAAAGAACCATAGAACACTGAACAACACTGGCAAAGTGGGTATGTTGAAGTTTAGGGTTCCTGCAAACCTGTAAACCCCTCCCAATCTCACGGGTGTGCTACTCGGGTCAACCTCACATACTCTCAAAGCCGAATAACAATAATACGTTCACCATTTCCGAGAAATGGCTCATGACCAAATCAGGGAAGCGGTTTGGCATTATGTACTACTCAGGGAGGCCTCAGCTGAGTCCGGGAAACAAGGTCATCCTATGTGATCCCCAGGTGGGCCCTCGGATGCGAATGGGTTTGCCACTGTCATCACTAAAGAGGGATGTTTCCACAAGGTTCTCAATGATCGGTCCCCAGCTGCACATAACTGTCAAGGTTATGTAATGAGAGAGGAAGATCCCCAAATCAAGACATTTCCAAGACAATCGCAACCTGGGTGTGGAACTCACTACTACCCCCATGACAAGATCTCATGAGGCCAAAGTGGAACCACTCTAAGTCCTATGGTGCACTCGAGCCGGGTACTTGGCTCATATCTCTCAATAACAAGTAACACCCATTCCACCAAAGAAAACCAGCACAGCCAGACAGTCCAGTATAATATGATGCATAGAAAATAAAATACTGAAAGCGGTAAATAAATGCGGTAAAGTAAAGCTGTAAAGTAAAAACTGTAAATAAAAACAGTAAAGCTAAACTAAAGCACACAACAACAAACAGATAAACACCCAGAGAAACAAAACCAAACAGGCGCTAGGATTGACTCTACAAGGGGAACCAGAAGAATCAGGTTAAGTCCCCAGCAGAGTCGCCAGCTGTCGCTCCCGGGATTTTCATCCTAGTACAAACGCGAAAGTGGCGCGGAAAGGTTAGAGTCGCCAGCCAGACATTTTTATCCCGAAAGAATGGGAAAGGTAATGTTGCACAAACCTAAGGAAGAAAGAAAGGACAAGGTCCTGCGAACCAAAGATCTGAATTCGGGAGTCGGTTACGACCTGGGAAGGTATTAGCACCCCAGATCGTCCGTCGTACCCGACGGGATCCACGCTTGCTTATTTTGTTTCAAAGGGTAAAATAATACAACTGCTGCTGAACAAATGAACTGCTACTGGAATGGAACTGAAATGAGAAAAGGAATAAGAAAAGAGAATGGAAAAAAAGAATGGGGAAATGTAGGGAAAATAAAGAATGTGCTCGAACGGGCCCTACCCCGCTGCCTACGTACCTCATCGGGATAATGAGGATCAGAGTCGACGTAGTTCGCCTAACTAGGGGTAACAAAGGGAAATTGCTTGTGAATTAAGGTTTGACCTGCCTATGCCATTACTCAGGTGTTGCAGGCTCGGACGACGAGTGCGTAACCGTCTTGCAAAGTGACAAGTAGGAGCAAGTTCGCGTACGGAGCGAAGGAGATGAGAAAAGAATTCCCGAAGGAAAGACGCTTATTGTTTGTTTGTGTTTTTTTAGAAAGCTTTTAGGAGTGTGTCACAAGGAAGTGAACTCAAGCTCTTTTCCATGGAATGTGTACTTGTCACTACATTCCAAGAGGGAATAATAGAACAAGCACATTCAAGTAAGGAGAAGATCCCCAAAACTTGAACCCAAAGACTAGGGCTTAGGCTCACTAACTTGTTTACTTATTAGGTGTTTTGATTATTCACATGAAGAAGTGTTTTTTATGCTTTTCTTTTATGAAGAAGATACCTTGATCAGACTTGTGCATCACAAGGTAAACTTATACTATCCCAAGATGGGAAGACTACAAGCATACCTCATGGGATAAGGCTATGGATCAAGACATCACTTCACATTTATTAAAGTATCTTTTAAGAGTTATGAGATGAGAAGAGAAGAAGAACCAAAAGGATCTCAAAGGAAAAATTCTAAAGGGGGACTAAAGTAATCCTAAGTTATTTATCATATACAAAAGGGAGATCCTATGGTTAATGAGGTATTCTAATCCTAAGAAAGAAAAGAAAAGAAGAAAATAGAACTTAGAAATCAACTTACTTCCTAAGGAAGGTAAGTTGTTTCTAAAGAAAGGGAAAACCTATAAGCAAGCACCAAGTGTTAAGGCAAAGACAATTAAAATGCATAAGAGATAGGAATGAAGTGAGGCTTACCTCAATCTTCCCCCCTACAAAACAAAAGTTAGCATGACAATGCATATTGAAAGTAAAATCAAAGCATGAAAGCGATTAAGTACCATAAACGTCCTAGAATGGAACTAGGGTTCAAAATAAAACCTAAGTCTAAAGGTGAAGGTACCTAAAGGTTACATGACTTCTAAAGTCAGTAACTACATGATATAGGTCCCTAAGGATGCTAGGATACCTCACAAGATCAAACTATGTCAAACTATGTACAAAAAGTTCACCTAAGTTCACCTAAATGCAAATTAGGACTCATGGATGAAATATGAATGCATATGGCTTACAAGCATGAATGAATACATGAAATGAACATAAAAGTCAGTAGTGAATGCTTATGAATTAGGATGAATGAATATACAATCATGGATGCAATGGATTAGGCATATGGAGCAATGAGAAGAAGATATGAGAAGAAACGAACAAAAATCGCATAAGATCGCACATGATGAAAACTAAGGAAGAATGGCATGTGAATATGCATGGAATGATTATGGGTCAGTAGAATACAAGGCATGAGATGCAATTAGAATGCATGAATAGGCATTAATGATTTCCACATAATTAATGTTATTATTTAGAGGAGAAGAGAAACTAGTTTAGGTTAAAGTTAGTTCACATAAGTATGCACTTTAAAGCACCAAAACAAACCAAATGAGTATGGTTCAAAAAATGACCTATGGCTGGAATTAAAGACATAAAAATGACCTATAATCAACTCCTAAAAGCTACCAAAAAGTATTCCAAGAAAATGGCATGAATGCCTTCTTAACACTTAGGTTATGCGACACATAAACACATGAATCAACCTAGGATCTAGGTGACATGGAAAAATAGCAAAAAGCCTTTAAAAATTATGAAATTAAATCCCTGGAATTATATAGTGATTATCTTACATGGTACAAAAGGATTCTACAAAATTATGCACCAAAGTGCCAAAACAAACTCCTTTATTAGCAAGGTGACAAAGCATGATCACCAAAAACAACTCCACAAAGTGGATCAAAAAGGGCACTAAAAATTATGAAAAAAATGCCTAATGAGCATCAAAATGTCACAAATTACAGTGATTAATCATACACAAAAAATAGGTCTCACACCTATGGGGAAAAATCGATTTCGGTCCCTTATGTCAAAACCTTCCTTTTTGGGACAGCTTATGATCTAAAATCCAAATAAAATATTGAAACCACCCAAATCTGGAAACAAAAAATATGAAAAATTAATTAAGAGGATGAGGATAACTCATGAATATTTCCAGAATTTTATCTCACCTAAAACTATTTTTAATAATTGCGACGAAATGGGCAAAAAAGTGGATTTTGAGGGAAAGTGAAAGGAATCGATCCTAATGGTTCGTCACCTAATCCCTAAGCTCCTAAATCGACACAAATCAACATATATCACAAATAAATTCAGTGCCTCAGGTGGGAGGGCTCAATATGCACCTTAAGTTATATGATCCTAAGTCGCATACAACTAGAATGGTGCATTAAAGTAGAGAATCGAGATTACTTACTTGGTCGAAGTGCCGATTCTTTCACATAAAAGAAATCCAAAAAACTTCAAGCCAAGCCTTGTAATCTCCCATGAGCAAAATAAATGCTCATCTTCCATGATTGCTTTGTGAAGATCCCCCATAATCGAAACAAAAACAACGGCACAAAATATCATTTGAATCCAAAGGTATCCCACAAATAAAGTGGAATACCAACCAAACGACCGTCGTTAAGATCTTTGCGAGAACCGAATGAAGAATCGACGAAGAAATTGCGAATCCGAAGGAAGTGAGACGCGAGCATGAACGGAGGAGAGGAGGAGAGGCCGCGCGGCTGCCGGTGGCGGAAGATGGTGGTCTTACGGTGGTGAAGTTGACCGGAGGTGGTGGTTCGTGGCGGCTCGGCTACCGGAAGCTTGATCGGAATTGTTGCGTTCTTGAGTTCTTGATGAAGTTGTTGTTGTGTTCTTGAGAAAGAATTGAGAGAATGAACTTTGATCCTTTAGAGAGAGTTTGTGAGAGTTTTTTGGTGTTTGTAAATTATGATTGAAGTTATGAGACAAATTGTGGGTCAAAAGAATATATAGTGGAGTGTAAAATGAAAGGCAAAAGGTAGAATTTCGGCTTAAGTGAAAATAACAATATCTTCGGCAAGAAATTTCGACTCTGAGCCTTCCACAATATCGTCCGCCTCTGAATCAAGGTTGCAACACAAAAAGAACGGACGTCATACGATCAAAATCGAGTGCGATCGATACGTTTAAGCTGCAAGACGTCACTGAATAAGTTGTTTTTTCGGCTTATTTGGTGTCCGCCACTCGAAAATGTGACGAGGTCAACCTCTTCGGAGCATAATCTCGACTCGACTTTGTCAGCAAAGTTGTAGATCTATGAGTCAGTGACCTGGTGTTAAAATTTAAGCTCAACCGGACAAACGACGAGGGAGATATGAATTTTCTCGTGAAACCACTTTCAGCATTTTTCTTCGGTTCAGCACTTCAGTTTTGTGAAATAAACCAAAACGACAATCTTTGGAGCACCGTTCGAACTCACTTTTGTATTTGAAATTGAAGAGGATAAAATTTGTGAACCAACGCTTCAAGAACGGGTGATATCCGATGAAAATTGACCGAGTTATGAATTTTACAAAATCTGACAGACAGTGCACTGCATCAAAGAACCTTACTGGTAATTCGCATTTTCGAGATCCTTCCGCTCGGACCTAACCCAAACTGAATTCACATAATGAAGATAACATCTAAACGGAATTTTAGGCACCGAAACAACATCAATTCGATGAACGAGCCAAGAGTTATGAATTTTTTAGTGTTCAAAACTCACTGGTTCAGCACTGTTTTTCACTATGTCGACTCTAAAGACTCGCACATTCTGAGATCTTCTTCAAAGAATTAGTTCTCGGCCAAAACCCAAAAGTTGGAAAGGATATCAAGACGGAACTTTTGGCATATGAATCTCTCAGACATGTTGACCCAATAAGAAGTTACAAACTCTTGAATACCGCTAGCACAGTTAATCGGCAAAACCGAAATTTCAAAAACAAATAATTCCCGCCATTTTCCTTGATGAATTGGCCTCCGAGCCGAACACAAAAGTTGTAGAGAATACCGAAATAGTCTAAACTATTGAGTTTCAAGCCAAAATGAGTTTCCGAGCATAAGTTACAACTTTTGCAAACTGCACCATAAAACTGATATTCTGCTTAAACTCCTTTGAATCAACCGAGAACTTTTGGTTTCTTCTAAGATTCTTGTGCATGTTCCGCATGAAAAAATAAAGGCCAGTCGCAACCTGTGAAAGCTCAAATGGAGATGTATATTCATGTATGTTTATGATGCAATTGTGATCTAAATGCAATGCAATGTATGAAAGGATATGCTAAATGGCATGAAAATGAGAGGGCAAATTTTGAGGTATTACACTTATCTAACTTCGGCTCAATAAAAATTAATTCAATTGAAAATTAGACTCGAGTTTAAAATAATTTTTTTTAAGATCGAATTTAACTCATGTTAAGTTCTCAGAGAAGATATAATAGTATATCATAACTCACTAAGCAATTGCAGCATGAATAATAACCAAATGATCCACATACTTGATATAATAAATGGTTGCATGTAACTCTAGCAAAAAGAGATAGAAACAAAAAGGAGAGGCGATTCGACTCTGCCAGAGAGTTTAATTAGAGAACACGGATTCAATTCTATGAACACTGATATTTAAAGAGAAATAATGAGAGTCTTACTCCGGCTTTCTACTCAGCCTGAGAGTTTAATTAGAGAAAAATTATCAGCCTAACAACCCAAAGTATATGATTGATTTTGGTCCAAGCAAGTTCCAGCCGTATGCATGATTTATTAATAAGTTCCAGCAATTGCTTTTAAAATGTATTGTTGGCAAAACATGAGTTGATACTCAGAATTAACTCTTGTTCTGATGGATACTTAATGCTTCATGGAAGCTACAATGAACGTGAGTGAGATAAAAAAATTTGTAAAACTGAACTGAAACAACTAATAGACTACCTAGAATGTGATCACTTTGTGGCCTACATTTAATAAAGGGAAAGATAGATGGTGTAGCTAGTACCATAAGCCTCCATTTGTTTCTATTTTATCTATGCAACCTTGTAAATCATTAATCTAAAATATGTATTTAATGACTCATTCAGTTGTAACTTCAACAGCTTTTTCATTCATTTGATTAAATCTACAAATTAGTTAGAAAATAACTGGGAATTGTTAAATTGTAATTCCTTGTGTTGAAGCAGGTTGCTCGACAGAAGGAAAGATTTGATTTGATCTATATTAAATTTAGTTCAAATAGATATTTTGGACTTTTATAGTTTTGGGCTTTGTCTTGAGATGCAAACAAATCTAATTCTATAAATAGGGAGTTTCCCTCATTGTAAAAGATCACAATATTATTTCACTCACTGTTTTGCAGTTACAGAGTGAGTAGCAATAAAGAGAAAGAAAGTCTCACAATTTGTGTGCAACAACATTCATCTTTTCAATTTTCTCAAAAACCCTAATTTTCTTCTTCTTTCCTTTAACGTTTCTACTGCGTGATAGCTACGAAATTCCCATAGGTTTTGGGAGAATTCCAAAATCTGGTATCTAGAGCTCGGTTGAAGAGATTCAAGGGAAATAGATTCAAGGGCAAGAACGCGATGTCAATGAATCATCCGAATGAGCATTTTCCGGCAAGTCTTCTGATTCTCAAGAAAGATAACTATGAGAATTGGTGCAAGTAGATGAAAGTTATTTTCTGTTACCAATATTTATGGGATCTTGTGAAGGAAAAAGTAACAACGCTTGCAGAGAATGCAAAAGATTGCGTACAAAGGTTGCGTACAAAGAATTTAAGAAGAAAGATTATAAATCTCTCTTTATAATTCATCAATGTGTTGATCCAGATAACTTTAAAAAAGTTAGTGATGTAGAGTCTGCAAAAGAAGCAAGGAAGATTCTTGAGAAATCATTTGAAGGTGCGGAGAAGGTGAAAGAGGTGAAGTTACAAACTCACAAAAGGGCTTATGAATTGCTTCAGATGAAAGACAATGAAAGCATAACATAATTCTTCACAAGAGTTACAAAACTTGTGAATCAAATCAAAGCATGTGGAGAAGTGCTGACGACGAAAGCAGTTGTCTCAAAGATTTTGAGATTGTTGGCTCCAAAGTTCGACCATGTTGTTGTAGCCATAGAAGAATCAAAAGATTTGTCGAAGGTGACTAAAGAAAAGCTTCAAGGGACGCTTAAATCTCATGAACAAAGAATGGTTGAAAGAGCAGCAGGCAAGTCGAAGAGTGATGTAGCTTTGCAGGCGCAATCAACAAGAGATAGGAAAGGTAAAGGAAAGGTGTTCGACAACAAAGGCAGAGGTGGCTACAACAATTCGACTAGTCAAAATCAGCAAGAAACAAACTGGTCAAATTAGAGAAAACCCTGGAACCAAGGCAACCAAAGAGGTGGTGCCGCGGGTAGAGGAAGAAGTGGTGGTCGAAAGACAGACAAAAGTCACATTCAGTGTTTCAATTGTCAGAAGTATGATCACTATTTTAGTGGTTGTCCAGAAAAGCAAAAGAATCAAGATTCTGATGTTAAGCTGACAAAACATGAAAAAGAAGAGATGTTGCTGATGGTCACAACAAGAGATGAAGAGAGATTCCAAGACCATTAGTACTTGGACTCAGGATGCTCATCACACATGACTGGTAGAAAATATTGGTTTGTCAACATGAAGTCCTCAATGAAGAACATGGTGAAATTCGCAAATGACAATACTCTAGCAGCTGAAGGTATTGGTGATATTATGATTAAGAGGAAGGATGGTAAGAGGTCAGTAATTTCCAATGTTTTGTACATACCAAACATGAAGAGAAATTTGCTCAGTATAGGGCAGTTGGTCGAAAAGAACTACAAGGTATCGGTCAAAGAAAAGGTGATGAGAGTCATCGACGCAGGTGGTAGGTTGATCTTGAAGGCTTCAATGTCTCAGAATAGAACCTTTAAGATCGAACTAAATGTGATGGAGCATAAGTGCCTTGCAAGTGCAGATAGCAAATATGAATGGTTATAGCACTATAGACTTGGTCATCTAAATTTTAAAGACATCAGAGATTTGAAGATAAAAAATATGGTTTCAGGATTGCCAGAAATCGACATTCCAAATGAAGTGTGTGAAGAATGTGTTCAGTCGAAACAACACAAGGATAACTTCAGCAAGGATGCAGGAAGTAGGTCGAAGGAAATTCTTGAAGTCATATACTCTGATGTATGTGGTCATATCCAGGTGGATTCGATTGGAGGTAACAGGTACGTTGTCACTTTCATAGATGATATTAGTCGAAAATTATGGACTTACCTGATCAAGAAGAAAAATGATGTGATTAAGGTATTTGCTAAGTTTAAATCTATGGTTAAAAGACAAAGCTGTCGAAAGCTCAAGAATTTGAGTACTGATGGTGGTGGAGAGTATGTTTCAAAATATTTCAATGCATTATGTGTAAAAGAAGGGATTGTGCATGAGGTGGTTCCACCCTACACTCCACAATAAAATGGAATTGCATAAAGGAAGAATCGAACCATCATGAACATGGTAAGAAGTATGTTGAATGGAAAGCATTTACCAAAGAACTATGGGGAGAAGCTGTGTCGAATGCTACGTATATTTTAAAAAGATGTCCAACGAAGAAGCTAGAAGGAGTTACGCTAGAAGAGTGTTGGTCTGGTGTCAAGCTTAGCTTGAGTGGTTTGAAGGTGTTTGGATCTATAGCACATAGACATGTGTCAACTCAGTTGAGAAGAAAGCTTGATGACAAGTCTAGTCAAATGATTCTGATAGGATATCATTCGACTGGAGGTTACAAGTTGTTCGACCCATTGAACAAGCAAGTAGTGATCAGTAGGGATGTGATCATAGATGAGCTTAAAGAATGGGATTGGACTGAAAATGTCAAGAAAGATTCAGTTGAAATCTTATGTGAAGGACCAGCTAGTGAAGTCGAAAGAGATTTTCGACAAGAAGATGTTAGAGGTGAAGTAGGCCCAAGCAGACCTCAAAGAACAAGACACGTGCCTGCAAGGTTGCAAGAATGTGTGATTACATCAGATGATGTGGTCGATGAAGAAGATGAGCTGGTACATTATGCTTTCTATACAGATGTTGAACCTGTCAATGCAGCTAAGACATTGAAAGATTCTAAGTGGGTGAAATAAATGAATGAGGAGATAAAGTCCATCGAAGTCAATAACATTTGGTCACTTTTCGAATTGCCTCAAGGTAAGAAGGCAATTGATGTGAAGTGGGTATACAAGGTGAAGCTGAATCCTAAAGGGGAAGTGACACGACACAAGGCGAAACTTGTGGCGAAAGGTTTTCTTCAGAAGGAAGGAATCGACTTCGACGAAGTATTTACTCCTGTTGCTAGGATCGAAACAATCAGGTTGGTTGTTGATTTAGCGAACATGAACAACTGGCAGATGTGTCAGATGGATGTGAAGTGGGCATTACTAAATGATCCATTAGACGGAGAAGTTTATGTTACACAACTGTAAACCCATAATTTCAACAGGGTGAAATTTGGTGTTTGAGTTCATTTCTGTCGAAGAATAAGGAAAGAGTAGAAATTCAAGAATTGCTGGCAAAGTCAAAAGTTTTGATGCTTCGACAGAATGGCAAAAATTGTTATGGCAGGATAAGTTTGGGAAGTTATTTGTAGCTAAATGTTTGACAGAAGAAGATGGTCTTTTGATGATTTCGACAGAAGAGGATTTTTTGACAAAAGATAGTTTCTTGTTAGATGTTGAAAGAGTTTGTTTCTTCTTTAAAGGGCTTCGACAGTCTGAAGAGGTACAAGGTTTCGTCACCAAAGAAGGGAATTCAAATTCAAAAGGTTGTAACCTTTGGCAGTTGGACACATGGAAGTTTCAGAAAAGAAAATTACATGCAGGCTGACACTTGTCATTTAGTTATAGTTTTTCCGTTCTAAGCAGTTATTTTGTTTGTATATAAATAGGATAGTTTGTGTTTAGAATAGGTGTGTGAAAACTGATACAAAATTCCTGTAAATACTCTAAGTACCCAGTGTGAGAGAAAATGAGTTTGATATTTGGAACATGTACGTTTGAACACCATTTATATTTCAAAGTTATTTAAATTACTTGTTCATTCATCAAGTTTATGTCATTTTTTAAGCTTTATTTACTTTTCTGCAAGTTCTTAGCCTTCAACATTTCTTCTTATGCTTGTTTAAAACCTTTACTTTATTTCATTTTAAACTTAAAACTTTACTTTACTTGTAAAAATCAAAGTTCTTAACACTTTGACAGTATTAACAAAACAAACCACAAATTTATCACAAACACTAAGAACAGTTCGACAAAATCAATGCACATGTTTCCTAGGACTTGTTTGGTTGGTCCTGCAAGTAACCCAGTCCTGTAAAAGATTGGTTAACCAGAGGTTGTTCGTCAGAAATCACAGCGAACAAATTGGCACACCCGGTGGGACCAGTGCATTTGAAAAAATCTAATAGAGAACTTCTTAGACAAATTGTTCCTTGCTACGTTGTATGATTCTTAGAAGCGGTAAACTAGCCGTAACCGACGTAGAGAGACCAAAGAGAACAAGAAGAAGAAACATGGCTAACTTGCCAAATGCTTCAAACATTCCTGACGAAACAATACCAGTTTCCAATCCTATCCCTTCGTCAGGAACAATACCAGCGTCTGGCCCTGTTTTAGAACAAATTAGGCCTCCTTTGGGGGATTCCATACCAACGGGTTCAGGATCCCAGAATGCGCCTAGTTCTTCCACCATGGGACACGCCAGGCCCCTTGGAACCCCTCCCCCTGGAGGAAATACATTCAGGCCATATCTGAATTATTCTCAGCCTTTGACTGGGAGGGAACAACCATATGGAATGCCAACTTCAATGATGGCAAGCCTACATAATTCGTCACCATTATTCTCTGATGCTATGGTTCAAGTGTCATCACCATTGCAGGGATCAGGATATGGTGGAAATGGAAATAGGATGAATCAAGTTCCACCAGGTTTCCATATGCCCGCTATGACAAACCATTCTGCACAAGTAATTCGTCAACAGATGGATGAAAGCAATCATGATATGGTGCAGGCTTTGACACAACAAATGGGAGAAGTGTTCAATCCTTTAATACAAAACACTACCCAAACAAACCAAATATTGGCAGAACAAATGGCACACATTGCTGACTTTTTTGGAGTCCCGCAAGCACAGCAAAGAATGCAATTACATCAGAATCCTGCCAATAGGGCTGTCGAAGAGGAACTTACTATAAACCAAAGGCCATTGGGAAACCCTCATGAAAATCCCAGGGGCCAAGAGGTGGTAGTTGAACAGCCTAATGTAGAAGAGCCTATTCGACAGGAACCAAGAAGGATAATAGTTCAGAGAAACCAAAATGCTGACGAAGTATTACAGCAGAGAATGCGTTACAATAACATGCCTGTCGAAAATAATATTGCCACCATGGTTGAGAGAATAATGGCACAAAATGGAGTAAACGTAGGATTACAAAGGCCTAGTTATACTTCCCCCTTGTCTGAATTTGTCTTACAACAAGAGTTACCACCAAGGTGGAAAGTCCCCAAATTCACAAAATTCTCAGGGGATACTAGTGAGTCCACCATAGAACACGTGGCGCGTTATTTGATAGAGGCAGGAGAGATTGCTAATAATGAGAACTTAAGGATGAAATATTTCCCAAGTTCTTTGACAAAAAATGCTTTCACTTGGTTTACATCACTTCCTGCAACTTCAATTTTTACTTGGACCCAATTAGAGAGATTGTTCCATGAACAATTTTATATGGGACAAACCAAGATAAGTTTGAAAGAGTTGGCAAGTGTCAAAAGAAAATTTTCTGAACCTATAGATGACTATTTGAATAGGTTTAGATTATTAAAAGCCAGATGCTTTACGCAAGTACCGGAACAAGAACTAGTCGAAATGGCTGCAGGGGGTCTAGATTATTCCATAAGGAAAAAACTGGATACCCAGTACTTGAGAGACATGGCACAACTGGCAGACAGAGTGAGGCAAATAGAAAGACTGAAAAATGAAAAATTTAGATCAAATAAAAACAAGAAAGAAAGAGTGGCCTATGTAGGAATAGTTCAAGAAGATGATTATGACGAAAACGAACCAGTCATTTTCGACCAGCAAGAAATTGATCTTGCAGAATTAAAACAAGGCCCTCCATATTCTTGTAAAGTTTTAGCCCCGTCGAATGGAAAAAATCCAGTCGAAGTGGAAAAGAATGACAGGTTCCCTAAAAGAACCTATACATTCGACATCACCAAGTGTGATGAGATATTTGATTTATTAGTCAAAGATGGTCAGTTAATAAAACCAGCAGGCACTAAAGAGCCTCCGGTAGACCAACAGAAAAAGAGAGGTTTTTGTAAATACCATAATTTCTTGGGTCATAAAACTTCTCAATGTTACCTTTTCAGGGATCTTGTCCAGAATGCAATCCAAAATGGAAGGCTGAAGTTTGGAGACAAAGGCAAGCAGCAGATGAAGATTGACTCCAATCCCATGCAGGTTGTGGAGGCCAATTATGCTGAACCAGAAATGGTAAACGTGGTCGAAATGGAGATCATGGCAGAGGAAAATTTTGAAATGGTAGAAGTTACTGAAAGCTTCGACACCAACTTCACCATGATAGAAGCTGCTGAAGGTTTCGACACCCATGTCAATGTGGTGGAAGAAGGTGGTAATTCTGCTGACCAGGCTGAGGGAAAAGAAGTCAAAGTTTCTGAAGACTTCGACAGTGAGAATGCCATTGAAACTACTGAAGGTTTCGACGAAAGAAATACAGTCAAAGTGGGAAGAAGCTTCGACAAGAAAAACTATGAAAGAGATACTGAGCAAGGGGTGATCTGGGACACTCTAGGAGAGTCGAATGGGAAGTTCGACTTCATGGTGAAATATTCAGCACCACCAAGATCCAAAACGGATATCAACAAAATCAAACCCACAGGATGGGGAGATTCTTTCAAAAATGATGACAAAGAGGAGGATAACAAAACCCTCACTGTCCAAAAGGAGGCCACTGAGGGCCTTGATCAAGATGAGGTCAAAACAGCAGGGACTGATGACAATTCCCTCACTGTCGAACCAACAAATAGTGGTACCACCAGAACTGAAAAACATCCTGTCGAAAGGGTTGCACACTGCTGCAAATACATCTACAAGGGTTCACACCCAAAAGGCAACGTGAGTCAGGCAAAGGAGAACATCCCAGAGGAAATGATGCTAGTCGAAAAAATGAACAAATTGAAAATTACAACTGAACAGAGTGCTGAGATTCATATGGTGGAAATCACTCAAAAGGGAGGACCAGACACCAACAAGGGAAAGAAACATCAAGAGAAGCATCAGAAGCTGGTTTACCCAGAAGAGAACGAGAGTCTTGTCGAATTCATCCAGAGGTGTCAAAGGAAGAATGCAGAAGTCATGCTTTGCCCAAGATGCAGTGCTGTGTTCGACAGGAAAGCAGCTGATGACTTAGAAGCAACAGAAAAGACCCAGAGAAAAAGAGATTGGGGAACAGTACCACCAACCAGGAACAAAAGATTCGACCCAAGAAGAGGGAAGCATCACATCCAAGGAGTGGGAGAAAGACGTTTAAACACTTATAAACCATCCAACAGGCCAAATGATGACAAATGGGTTCAGCCTATAAGGGATGCCCAAGGTCAGAAGAGATGGAAGAGCTTTGAAGTGAACAGGGGTCCCTCAATGGAAGTTAAAAAGGAGGCAAGGCCAAAATACGTCTCTGAAAACTACAAAGGGAAGAATCCTATGTCCAGATCCCAATGGAGAAGATTCCAAAGGCAGAAGAAAATTGAAAAGGAAACTGTAGAACACCAAAGGGTTGGGCAGAAGGAAGCTGAATCAAGCAAATGTGTGCAGATTACAAACAAGGGGATACCTCTGGCAAAAAAAGAAACCCTTCAGGAGAATAGATCTAGTGACACCACAGAAATGCAGAAAGCCAACAACAGAATGCCAGTGGACGAAGAAGTCACAGATGAATTTAGTTCAGAATCAGATGCCTCTTTCGACGTAACTTGTAATGTGGTTTCTGTGCTGCCCAGAGATTATGACAGGATAATGGAAGTCGAAGATGAAGAGGATGACATGGCAGATGACATCATAGGCTTGAAGCCTGTATGCTACTACATAATGAACAATGGCTATGTCGAAGAGCAAAATGCTTTCTTCGAAAAGCCAGATGATGCAATGAAGGCTCACCTAAAGCCTCTCTTCATAAAAGGAAAGGTAGAAAACGTGGGTGTCAACAAAATTCTGATAGATGGTGGAGCAGCTGTAAATTTAATTCCTCATTACATGATAAAGAGGATTGGAAAAGATGACTCCGACACTAAGCCTCACAATATGGTGTTGTCCAACTATGAAGGTAAAGTAGGGACAACACTGGGAGTAATACAACTGAACTTGACTGTAGGATCCATCACCAGGCCTACAATGTTTGTGGTAATAGCATCAAAGGCAAATTACAACTTACTGTTGGGAAGAGAATGGATCCATGGGATTGGGGCTGTACCATCCTCCATGCATCAAAGGATAGCAATCTGAAGGCCAGATGGGATTGTCGAAAACATAGAAGCAGATCAGAGTTACTTTACAGCTGATGTGAACAATGTCACTGGTCGTAACTTCGACAAAAACTTAGCCCATATAGCACCATGCAATCCTGCTGCTTTCGACCTAACAGCTTCCGACAATGCTTACTGTTCCATGTACCTCCATCCTACGCATGGTTTCCAGTGGGATAAAGAAATAATTGGGGAGACAAATTACACTTGGGGAACTGCCCATGTCAACCCAACTGGATGGGGGAGTGAATTCAGTGAAAATGACTGAATTTTCAGCAATGGAAAGGATTTCGGCTTATATAGCCGAAAAACAACTCAAAACGGCCCTTGAGGCTGAAGTTAGGAATATGGCTGTCGAAGCCAGCACTCAAGTTGTCGAAGAACAACATCCTCAAGAAAATATTGAGGAACAATATGCAAATCAGAGTTTTGAAGAAGACTCAAATGGCGAATGGCAGAGTCAAAGACTCGATGCCATTTATGATGACGAACCTTTGGGGTTCGAAAAGGATCCAACCTCAACCAATATGAAAATGGTGGCACAGGACCCTTTAGAGGAGATTAATCTGGGACTGGGGGCAGAGAAAAGGCCCACTTACATCAGTGCCAAGTTGAATCCTTAACTCAGAGTCGAAATAATCCAGCTGCTGAATGAGTATAAAGACTGCTTCGCCTGGGATTATGACGAAATGCCTGGTTTAGACAGAAGTTTGGTTGAATTGAAGTTGCCAATACTGGAAGGGAAGAAGCCAATAAAGCAGACTCCCAGACGCTTTGCACCTGAAATTCTGTCGAAAATCAAAGAAGAAGTCGAAAGGCTTCTAAAATGCAAATTCATCCGTACAACAAGGTATGTCGAATGGATTGCTAATATTGTTCCTGTGATTAAGAAAAATGGCAAACTAAGGGTGTGTATTGATTTTAGAGATCTAAACTCAGCCACCCCTAAGGATGAATATCCTATGCCAGTAGCAGAAATGCTAGTAGATTCTGCAGCAGGCCATGAGTATTTAAGTATGCTTGATGGCTATTCTGGTTACAACCAGATTTTCATTGCTGAAGAAGACGTTCCAAAAACAGCTTTTCGTTGTCCAGGAGCAATAGGAACATATGAGTGGGTAGTCATGCCCTTTGGTTTGAAAAATGCTGGAGCTACTTACCAAAGGGCCATGAATTCTATTTTTCATGATTTCATCGAAACATTTATGCAAATTTATATAGATGACATTGTGATTAAATCTGCTTCAGGCTTGGACCATATTGACCATCTTCGACAGTCCTTTGAAAGGATGAGGAAGTTTGGTTTGAAAATGAATCCTCTTAAATGTGCTTTTGGTGTGCAGGCAGGGGACTTCTTAGGCTTTGTGGTCCACAAGAAAGGGATTGAAATTAATGAAAACAAAGCTAAGGCAATAATGGAAGCAAAAGCGCCATCGACAAAGAAGGAATTGCAGTCTCTGCTAGGGAAAATCAACTTTCTCAGAAGGTTCATCTCCAACCTTAGTGGAAAGACTCAGGCCTTCTCACCTCTGCTTCGACTGAAGAAGGAGGGTTTCACTTGGGGGCAAGAACAGCAAGATGCCTTCGACAAGATCAAGGAGTATCTGGCAAATCCTCCAGTCTTAATATCTCCTTGTCGAAAGAGAAGCATGAGGCTATACATATCAACATCTGACACAACATTAGGAAGTATGCTTTGTCAAGAAGATGAACATGGCGTCGAAAGAGCCATTTATTACCTCATCAGAGTCTTAAATGATGCTGAAACTAGATATAGTATGATAGAGAAATTATGTTTATGTGTATATTTCTCTTGTACAAAATTGAAGCATTATATAAAACCCGTTGATGTACATATATCTTCTCATTTCGACGTAATAAAGCATATGTTGTCTAAGTCTATTTTACATAGTCGAATTGGAAAATGGGCTTTAGCCTTGACTGAATATTCTTTAAAATATATGCCTCTAAAAGCTGTTAAAGGGCAAGTAGTTGCTGACTTTATAGCTGACCACTCCATACTTGGAGGTGAGACAAATTATGTCGAAAAAGAGCCTTGGAGGTTATATTTTGATGGTTCCAGTCATAAAAATGGAACAGGTGTAGGGGTGTTAATTATTTCTCCCAATAAAATTCCAACAAAGTTCAAGTATAAAATAGAAGGATTCTGTTCAAATAATGAGGCAGAATATGAAGCTTTAATTGCTGGACTTGAAATTTTGTTGGAACTGGGGGCAACAGAGGTCGAAATAATGGGTGACTCTGAGTTGGTGATAAAACAATTGACGAAAGAGTACAAATGTGTCAAAGAAAATTTGATCATGTACTTTGTGATAGCCAACAGACTCCTCAAGAGATTCGACAGCGTAGTCTTTAGACACATTCCCAGATTAGAAAATCAGGAAGCAAATGACTTGGCTCAATTGGCTTCAGGGTATAAAGTGTCGAAGGAAAATCTGATGAAAATTGTCGAAGTGAGAGGAAAAGTTTTATCCACCAGACTATCCCCTTCTGATTTGGAGACAATAAGATTGGGATATGGTGATGAAGAAAACTTTGAGATTTTTAATATAGGTAATCCCGAGGTTGGAGATTGGAGAAAACCTATCAAAGACTATTTACAAAATCCAAACCAGACAGTCGAAAGAAAGATAAAGTATAGAGCTATAAGTTATGTGCTTTTTGGAAATGAATTGTTTAAAAAGACTGCAGAAGGAGTTCTACTAAAGTGCCTAGGAGAGACTGAAGCTTATATAGCTTTGTCGAATGTGCACAGTGGTGCATGTGGTGCACACCAAGCAGGGCATAAGATGAAATGGCTACTATTTCGACAAGGGATGTATTGGCCAACCATGTTGAAAGATTGTGTCGAATTTGCAAAGGGTTGTCAGGAATGCCAAATTCATGCAGGCATACCTCATGTGCCAGCAAGTGAGTTACATTCTATTATAAAGCCTTGGCCATTCAGAGGTTGGGCTTTAGATTTGATTGGTGAAATTCGACCAGCCTCTTCAAAAGGGCAGAAGTACATTTTAGTGGGGGTAGACTATTTCACTAAATGGATTGAAGCCATACCATTGACGAATGTAGATCAGGAAGCAGTCATATACTTCATCCAGAAACACATAATGTATAGATTTGGAATACCAGAGACTATAACCACTGATCAAGGATCTGTGTTTACTGGCAGAAATATGCAGGCATTTGCAAAAGAGACAGGTTTTAAGTTTTTGACTTCGACACCTTATTATGCCCAAGCAAATGGTCAGGTC
The DNA here is from genome assembly GCA_963966055.1 of Lathyrus aphaca. NCBI lineage: Eukaryota > Viridiplantae > Streptophyta > Magnoliopsida > Fabales > Fabaceae > Lathyrus > Lathyrus aphaca. The sequence goes on along the minus strand of OZ014525.1, from coordinate 486,554,469 downwards.
GAAGCAGCCAACAAAGTAGTAATAAACCTGATAAAGAAGCATGTGGGTAAAAAACCAAGAAATTGGCACAAGACTCTGGATCAAATCCTTTGGGCTTGTCGAACATCTCCTAAGGAGGCAACTAATTCTACCCCATTTAAATTAACCTATGGACATGATGCAGTATTGCCAGTCGAAATCTGTTTACAGTCAATACGAATTCAAAGACATCATGAGATTCCATCTGAAATCTATTGGAGTATGATGATGGATGAGTTGGTTGATTTAGACGAAGAAAGGTTGCATGCTTTAGAATTAATAAGAAGGCAGAAAGAGAGAGTCGAAAAGTTTTATAACAAAAAAGTAAAATTCAAAGCCTTTTTAGTAAATGATTTAGTTTGGAAAGTGATCTTGCCCATGGAGAAGAAAGACAGAGTGATGGGAAAATGGTCCCCTAAATGGGAAGGACCTTTCAAAATTCTAAGAGTTTTTTCAAATGGTGCATACGAAGTAGAAGAAATAGAAAAAGACAGAAGAGTGCTGAAAATAAATGGAAAATACTTGAAGAAGTATAAACCAACATTGCAGGAAATAAAAATAGGAACAAATTGAAATTGCAAATAAAACTTGTCTTCGCCAAACAGATGGCGTGAAATAGCATTACATATGAAATTGCAAAAATAAAGTATCCTTTAACAAAATAAATTTTCCTAAGTCCTATTACAAAACTACTGTCGAAGAAAGGTAGCTTTGAGTTCGTCGAATTTTTTCTTTTGAAGTTGAATTCGACGCTCGCAGAGACTCTTGCTGACAGTCATTTCATCAATCTCCCTGTGAAGTTGCTGGGCTGTTTCTGCATGTTGTAGCCCCTTCTGGAGTTCACTGTCTATTGCTTCTTGATTGGGTTGTTGGAGAGAGGCCTGGCGTTCCTTTTCTTGGAGGATTTTCCTTTGAAGATCAGCAATCTGGGCCTGGTAAGCTTGAATATTGCTTTCACACTCAGCAGCAGCTTTGGTGTATTCGTCAGAAAGCTTATTCAGCTCTGAAATCTTTTCTGTCGAAGAAGCCATTATGTTCCATTCTGAAACTTGCTCTTCAGACTTGGCTGTGATGTTTTGGGAAAACTCCTTTTGTCGAACCAAATCAGCACTGACGGAATCAATTAAGGACATCAAATCCATCACCAAACGGCTTTCTTCAGTCGAAGCCTCCAACAAATTGGCACTTTTCAGGAGTTTCTTCAGATCATATTGGGCAGAAGCATTTTCAGCCAAGACTTCAAACAGGTCAACCCCAAGGATTTTGGTTTTAATCTCATCCCATAATGACACTGATTGGTTGAAGGTCAGAAGTGGCCCCTGAAGCTGTCGAACCACTGGGAGAGGAGTCTTGGAAGTTATACCTGGTGTTGAGTAAGGCTTTTAAATATTCCAAGGGTTTTCTAACTTTCAAGCTCTCAATCTCTTCGTGTGACAAGCTTGTCGAATCAGTGCCCAGAGAGGTTTCGGCAGGAATTGCTGATGAAGTAGGAACAATATGGGAAGTTTCTCCAAGGCTCAAGTTGACTCTTGGTTGATTCGACAGAGTGACCTCTTCTTCGACATTCTCTTTGTCAGCTGTTGTGGTGTCAGTTGGGTCTGGAGCTTGTGCATCCTGAGCAAGAGCATCTTCGTCAGTTTCTGGTATAGCAGCTGGTGTTGGAAGTGGTGCATCTTGATCTGGAATTATTTTTTCTGCAGTGAAGTCTGGTCGAAAAGGAGAATTGTTGCCAGAAGATTCAGAATCACTGAGGTCGAATTCATCCAATGTTTGAGGTCCATGGACACCTGCATCTGGAGTGGCATCATCTTGAAGTCTTTCAGCCAGAGTCCTCTCAGAATTAGAAGGGACATTTTCTTCTTGGATTGTAGAAGTCTCTTCGACATCAATGACAACCTACAGAAAACATAAAAGAGAGCTATAAGATAAAGATACATGCAGTCAAGACTGGGAATGTTGTTTGTCGAAGTGATTACCTGAGGGATTTCAGTATGGACACTTGAGTCTCCACTTCTTTCACTCCTTGAGGGAATTTTGTTGACTGGACTGGCAGGGGGAGTTCGTCTTTGGACCAGAGATCTTTGGGATGCTACTGTTTTTATTTTTAGACCTTTGTTTCTTTTCAAAGGTTGGGGTTCAGGAGATTCGTCCTCAGACTCTTCGACGCTTGCCTCCTTTTCTTCTGGTTTTCTTTTCTTTGCTGGGGTACGAGTTACCTACAATAGAAAAAAGAAGTGTTCAGTATAAGAAAATGTGAAGTACATAAATAAGGAGGGATGCTCTATTTTGTCGAAACCTTCTTGGCAGTTGAGGGAGATTTTTCGACTGTTTTGGAGGAGGTTCCTTCACCAGCAGTCTTCCTGACAATTCTAACAGCTGAAAAAGAAAAGTTGCATGAACATTGATATAGAAATAAAAGGAGTTAGAAACAAAAAAGAGGAATGCAATTTCTTCGACACCTTCAAGAATGGGTTCGTCCACAATAACATGTTCTATCCCAATGTGAAGGTGCCCAGTGAAGTTGTCCAAGTGATACTTCGTCGCAACCACGCGTTCGGCAGGTTTTTTGTTTCTTTCGCGAAGCAATTTTAAATCAGATCCACACACAAACCAATCTGGAAATGGAGGACACAAGGCCACTCCAAATTCTGCAGAAGGGAGTGGAGGGAATTTTGGAGGAAAAGTAGTGAATGCAAAGTCATAATGTGCATGTGGTGGGAGAGATGAAGGAAAAAATAACTTATTCAATTTTTCTGTGAATTTGTGTTTTAAAGATACTGCTGCCTCGCTTATGGTTCGACGAAGATCATCAGGCCTGTAAATAGTTTCAAAATACTTTTGAAACTTTTGAATTTCTTTGATATGCTGATCTGTACCTTTTTTCTTCTTGTCCTGCACAAAGGTAAAAGCATTCGTCAGAAGAGTAGTGAAGGTTGCTACGTCGAGAAATCTGTTGATATAATATTCCTTCCACCAGACGTCGAATTCTTCAGTACAGAGGAAGTTTGGTTGAAAGATGGTGGGATAAACTTCTAAAGATGGGTCGAAAAACTTGTTGTATAGCTCCAAACTTTTGTCGAAGTGGTGAAATGAGTTATAGAAGATAATATCACCTTTCTTATGGTAGATAGGCTTCGTCTTCGTCTAAATTAATCCAAACTGCCTAGCTACCAGATTGGGTTGGTAAACAATAAGGGATACCTTGGTGTTGTTAAGGCTATGGTGGGAGAAAAAGTGCCTGGGCATGAGGAAAGCTTCCCAAATGGAGATGTAGGAGTCTTCGTCTTTCTGGTTCTCCACTGGGAGTTGTCTGGTGAACCACCTTGGACCCACTTGTCTGCTGGCGAATGGTGCCATTGAGGGGGAAAACTTGTAGCGTTTGGCGAACATCATGATGTAGCCAGTGAATGCTTGTTGAAGGCTTATATTATCATCAGTAGGAGTCAGTTGAACCAGCCTAGGCCATTCGACGCGCCTTTCTTTTACTGCTTCTTCGACAACTGGCATTTTGATGGGGATGAAAGTTTCAAAGGTGGCATTCAGCCATAGTTGTAGGAGCCAAAAAGGGCATGTAAGACTAATGTTACCTTTGTCCTTAAGGGTTTTGAGGTTGCTTACACTTTCACTTAAGGATTCATAGAGTTTTGCCAAAAGTAGTTCACTCAGGCAGAATGCAACTCCATTATGAAGTTGATTAGCCATAATGATGTAACTTCTGGCTACCTGAAGGGACCTAGTACAGAAAACAAATTTGGCTAACCACAGGGAAAGGAAAGCAATATGCTCTCTGTCGGAGACTTCTTCATTTCCTTCACCTTGGTGATGGGCGATGAAAACAGAATACCCAGCATGCTTTGTGTCGAAGCCTATGGGATCCTTGTTTAAGTGTTCAGGGTTAAAGATTTCCCCTAAAGGACTGAGGCCAGTTATGGCTGCTATGTCGAATAGGGTAGGAGTCATCATTCCACAGGGTAAGTGGAAAGTATTGTAAGTACTATCCCAAAAATACAAGGAGGCTAACAGCATGTTTTGGCAATAACGGGGACCCTCCTTCGACAGTTGGATTAGGTCATAAATACCAGTTTTCTTCCAAAACTTTTCTTTGGCTTTTTCGAACCTAGTAAGTCACGCTAAGTAGTCAGAGGGATCTTTCGTCAAAGGGGGACTCCTAAAAATCCTAGTTTGGTTTAGATAAGACAGATCTATCTCTGTCGAAGCCATAAGGACTTCAGGTTCTTTTGATGAGGTTTCGACAGGCTTAGGGTTTTTGTTAGCAGCTATGGGTTTAGAAGCAGAATAACAGGGATAAAATTCTTTCAGACGGTTAGGGTCAACAGTGGGATAAAAAATAGGACCTAACATAGCATGATGAACTCCAGAAACAGAAATGGGAATCATTACCTGTGACCTGTAAATGCTTGCCTTTTCCCTTTCATTTGGGGGTTCTGGAAAATACTGTTGGTGCTGCGTTTGTGTAGGCCCAGATAATATGTGAGCAGGAGGAAGATCCATGGTCTTCTTTGTCTTCTTTGCACTGCGGCCAGTAGTAGTCTTTGGAGGAGCCATTGATTTGATGAAGAGGTTGAAGGAACAGGAGCTTTGAAAGGTCTTGAAATGGAGTTTTACGTTTGGGTAAGAGAAGAATTGAGAAGGTGAAAAGTATGAAATGTTGTTGAAAGTGGTATTTATAGAAGATGAAATAAATGACTAATAATAAAAAAGGGAAAATAAAAAGACTTTCAGTTGGGAAGTGGAGACGTGCGTTTCTGATCCATTGGTGGAAGTTAGAAAGTGGCAGTTGGTAGGAGGCCATGATTTACCTACAATATAGGGTTATGGGAGATTGTGTAAAAACGTGGACTAGACATGACGTTTTCATAAAGTGGAAATCATGATGTTTTCTTGGGACTCAACAAAATCACTTTACAATAAATCCAACTGACAGGAAGTCAAAGGTCACTTCGACAGCAAAAGATATTTCTCCAAGAATAGTCGAAAACATCTTTGCTGGGGGGCAATTTGTAAACCCATAATTTCAACAGGGTGAAATTTGGTGTTTGAGTTCATTTCTGTCGAAGAATAAGGAAAGAGTAGAAATTCAAGAATTGCTGGCAAAGTCAAAAGTTTTGATGCTTCGACAGAATGGCAAAAATTGTTATGGCAGGATAAGTTTGGGAAGTTATTTGTAGCTAAATGTTTGACAGAAGAATATGGTTTTTTGATGATTTCGACAGAAGAGTATTTTTTGACAAAAGATAGTTTCTTGTTAGATGTTGAAAGAGTTTGTTTCTTCTTTAAAGGGCTTCGACAGTCTGAAGAGGTACAAGGTTTCGTCACCAAAGAAGGGAATTCAAATTCAAAAGGTTGTAACCTTTGGCAGTTGGACACATGGAAGTTTCAGAAAAGAAAATTACATGCAGGCTGACACTTGTCATTTAGTTATAGTTTTTCCGTTCTAAGCAGTTATTTTGTTTGTATATAAATAGGATAGTTTGTGTTTAGAATAGGTGTGTGAAAACTGATACAAAATTCCTGTAAATACTCTAAGTACCCAGTGTGAGAGAAAATGAGTTTGATATTTGGAACCATGTACGTTTGAACACCATTTATATTTCAAAGTTATTTAAATTACTTGTTCATTCATCAAGTTTATGTCATTTTTTAAGCTTTATTTACTTTTCTGCAAGTTCTTAGCCTTCGACATTTCTTCTTATGCTTGTTTAAAACCTTTACTTTATTTCATTTTAAACTTAAAACTTTACTTTACTTGTAAAAATCAAAGTTCTTAACACTTTGACAGTATTAACAAAACAAACCACAAATTTATCACAAACACTAAGAACAGTTCGACAGAATCAATGCACATGTGTCCTAGGACTTGTTTGGTTGGTCCTGCAAGTAACCCAGTCCTGTAAAAGATTGGTTAACCAGAGGTTGTTCGTCAGAAATCACAGCGAACATCAACTAGTTGGGTTTATGAATCAAGGCAAAGAGAGAAAGGTGTACAGGCTGCATAAAGCCCTGTATGGATTGAAGTAAGCTTAAAGAGCTTGGAATAAGAAGATAGACAACTTTCTAAGGGAGAAGGAATTTGTGAAGTGCACAACTGAGCATGAAGTATATGTAAGAAAAAGCAATGGCGAATTTCTTATACTATGTCTCTATGTTGATGACCTATTGATAACAGGAAGTTGCAAGAAGAAGATCGAAGATTTCAAACGTGAACTGAGTGAGGAGTTTGAAATGTCAGACTTGAGAAATCTCTCATATTTCCTTGGCATCGAATTCTACAAGAGTGGTAGATGTAACACCCACTTTCCCTTTTTTAAAAATAACATAATTCGTAATAAAAATCAGAGTTAAATACAAAAGTGAGATGTTACACTTCAAAACTAAACAAGTTCAATAAAGTCTTTCATTAAACAGCGGAATTAAAATAGTTCATTTCGTACTTGTTCAATGACATCACCATCTCAAAAATATAAAACAATCCATTTGGTTTATTAAACTGATACATAACTAACAAAGTTGGGAAATAAAAGTAGAAATAAAAACAAAACAGAAAAAGTCCCCATTCCCGTGTTACATATCAGAGCGCCCTATGACTCGAACAAGCAACACCAGAGTACTCTCATATACCTGGGTTATCTGTACTTCCAAAGAAGCACAAACATAACAACAAAAACAAATGGGTGAGAAACAATTATATATCATAACGGTGCAATTAACATTTTGAAGGAGTAATCACACACAAGTCATAACATGCAACACAAACCATCCATTCAAATGTATGCAATGTGACTCCACGACACAATGCAAATGCGGTACCGACTTCAACAATGGTTCATAGATTCGAACCCGAATGCATCGTTTACGCTCCTACTAAGACACGATCATCCCCCTCTCATTGATTCACAATGAATCTGAATAACCACTTACGCTCCATCCGAGACATGATTATTCCACCAACGCGTATGCGTATGCAAGACTCGATTAAACATACATCAACATATATAAACATGAACATAACCATTCATGACACGATCCTCCTAATCTTCACAATCATCAATCACACAACCAATATAATTCATATCATTCAAACAAGAGTCATTATACATAATTGACACAATCTCATTTGATTCTTTTTTTAACAAAATCATTCATTTTAAAACAATAATATAAAATGTAACTACTACCTACGGGTCGTCAGGTCCTATAACTATTTGTAAGTACTATCCTCAATGCCTTAGACTAATAGTAAGAACGTTGACCAAAGAATGGGACTAAATTTTTCCAAAATCAGAGGTCTGACACGGCCCTCCGTGTCCACTGACACGTCCCGTGTCACACGGCCCGATACGCCATCCTGACAATCTCATTTTCCCAAGTACAGAAGGGTGACACGGCCGCCCATGTCGTGTGACACGACCCGTGTCACACCCTCTGAGGCCCAATCCTTCAAAACTCATTCAAGAATCCCCTTCCCGTACCCTGACATGGCCACTCGTGTCGTGTGACACGGCCCGTGTCAGGAGACCTGCGTCAAAAACTCAGTTTTTCATAAAAATCTCTTTTCTTACATCAGTCTATACCAATTCGAAATCCATTACTTATACCTTACTTTTATCACTCAAAATAGTCAAAATATTGCTCTCTTAAACTGATTTTATACCTCTAATTCTTTGTGAAATCCTCCACCTAACATTACTATTCAAATTAAGAAAATTCTAGGTTTTACTTCCAATTCTCCATTAACATCATCATCAACAACATCATCCCTATAACCACTTTCATATTAATCCTATCATACAACTCAAATCATCATTATTCCAAATACAACAATCAATCATACAATTCAACATCAATTTCACACAATCACAATCAATCATCATCATATCACAATTTCATCAAAATCAACAATATCATACAATCCCTAAGAGAGTAAGGAACTCCCAATTACCCTCCTATGTTAGATCACCAAGATAAAACCCTTTCTCCCCCTTACCTCGAAATTGAACAATTCTTCACAAACCATTGATCTTGGAGCTCTACGATCCTTGATTTCCTTTCTCTTTTCGCTTTTCTCCAGAGCAATATGTTATTCATCAAAAACACGATATGAGGGAATAAGACTCGTTCCCCTCTTTTCATAACATAACCAAATTACAACCTTGCCCCTCAAACCTCCAACTTATTGTTTTATTTATTAAATAACAATATTCTAATAATAATACCGCCTCATTATCATATTACTATTTAAATAAAATAATTTCTCTAATTATTACTCCAAATACACCACCTTACTCTCAATAAATCATTTTATAAAATAATTTATAAAATCGGGGCATTACAACTCTCCCCCACTTATTTTATTTTTGTCCTCGAAAATGTACCTGAAGGAAATAACTCTGGATATGATTCTTGCATCTTGCTTTCCAGTTCCCAGGTAATGCTTCCACCAGCAGCTCCTCCCCAAGCTACTCTCACAAGAGGTATCTCCTTGCCTCGTAGTTGCTTCATCTTACGATCTTCAATTCTCAAAGGTAAGGTTTTCACCGTAAGGTTGTCACGAATTTTCACCTCATCTCTCTAGATAACATGTGACGGATTAGATACATACTTCCTGAGCTGCGACACATGAAACACTTCGTGCAAATTTGAAAGTTTCGGTGGTAACGCCACCCTGTAAGCAACTTTACATACTCTCTGCATAATCTGATACGATCCAATAAACTTAGGATACAACTTCTTATATTTTAAAGCATGTCCAACATCGGTCATCAGATTGACCCTCAAGAATACATGGTCACCCTCACTGAACTCTAAGTCCTTCCTTTTATTGTCATGGTAACTTTTCTGTCGACTCTGAGACGACTTCATTTTCTCTTTGATCATCTGAATGATCTCGGTAGTTTGTTGAATAATCTCAGGTCCAGCATAACATTCTTACCCGTCTCATACCAACACAGAGATGTCCTACACCTCCTACCATATAAAGCCTCAAACGGTGCCATCCCAATACTCGAATGATAACTGTTATTGTATCTAAACTCAATTAGTGGAAAATGAGTATCCATGCACCACATATTTCTAACACACAAGTTCTCAACAAGTCTTCCAGTGACTGAATAGTCCTCTCAGATTGTCTATCCGTCTGTGGGTGGTAAGTCGAATTCAACTTTAACTTGGAACCCAAAGCTTCTTGCAAACTCTTCCAAAATCCAGAAGTGAACCGCAGATCTCTATCCGATACTATACTAGACGATACACCATGCAATTTTACAATAACCCGAATATAAATCTCCGCCAACTTAGTTAAAGGAAAACTGATGTTGATCGGAATAAAATGTGCAGACTTAGTCAACCAGTCTACAACTATCCAAATAGCATCAAAACCTCTCGCCGTATTCGGTAAACCCGTCATGAAATCCATAGCAATACTATCCTATTTCCACTCCGAAATTTCTAATGGTTGCATCAGCCCCAAAGGCTTATGATGTTCCACTTTAGATTTCTGACATACCAAACAAGCATAAACAAACTGCACAATATCTCTCTTCATACCGTGCCACCAAAAAAGCTTCTTTAAATCATGGTACATCTTCGTAGCCCCTGGGTGAATGCTTAAGCTACTTCGATGAATTTCTTCCAAAACTGTTTTCTTTAACTCAACACTATCAGGTACACAAATTCTCCCTCGGAACCTCAAAATATCGTTATTATCCAAACTAAAATCACCGCCTTGATCATTTCCTTCGGTAGGCATTAAGTCCACCAATTTCACATCTTGCCTTTGAATTTCCTTAATCACATCAAGAAATTCATTATTTACTCGCAACATACTCAGCTGAACGCTTTCAGGTGTCACTTCACAAACCATACACAAATCTCTAAATTGCTCGATCAATTCCATTTCTTTCAACATCATCGTCGACATGTGAATTGTTTTCCTGCTTAATGCATCTGCTACTACATTCGCTTTTCCTGGGTGTTAACTCAAATTAAAGTCATAATCTTTCAGAAATTCTAACCACCTCCTCTGCCTCATATTAAGTTCCTTCTGATCAAACAAGTACTTCAGGCTTTTATGGTCACTAAAGACCTCAAACCGCGAACCGTAAAGGTAATGCCTCCAAATTTTCAATACAAACTAACACCACTGCAGCTAATTCTAGATCATGGGTAGGATAATTCCTCTCGTGTACCCTCAATTGTCGTGAAGCATACGCCACTACTTTACCAACTTGCATTAACACATCCCATAAACCCATCTTAGATGCATCACAGTAAACCACAAAAGCTCCACTCGGATTCGGTAAAATTAATACCGGTGTTGAAGTCAATTTCTTCTTCAACTCCTCAAAACGTTTCTCATAAGCTGCATCCCAAATAAAGGCTTGACTCTTCCGGGTTAATTGAGTCAATGGAAACGCCAAATTAGAAAATACTTCGATGAATCTTCGGTAATAACCAGCTAGACCAAGAAAACTTCTAATTTTCGTTACCGTCTTCGGAGGTTCCCACTCAAGCACAACACTGATCTTTGAAGGATCTACTGCTATACCTTCACCAGATATCACATGCCCCAAAAAGCTCACCGTCTTCAACCAAAATTCACATTTGGAGAACTTGGCGAACAATTTGTTGTCTTTCAACACATGCAATGCAATTCTCAAATGCCTCACATGATCTTCTTCCGACTTTGAATATATTAATATATCGTCAATGAACACTACAACAAATTGGTCCAAGTAAGAGTGAAACATACGGTTCATATATATTAATTTCTAAATAAAAAAATTATTTCATTTGTTCGAAATTATTGTTATTTCCTATTTCTTAACTATAATTTTCTTCTTCGATAGAGATATTCTTTGAAACATCACAAAATAATATTGAAGAAATTGCATAATTATTTATTAATTTTATACAAAATTTATTTTAAGTACTTAAATAATGCTATAAAACATCAAAGCAATTCATTTATATTTTAAATTAAAGATACAACTAATATAAAAATCATTCAAATTAATTTAATTTAAATTATTTTTGTAAATTATAATAATATTAATATTTAAAAAAAATATATACATCTAATTTTTAAATTATTTTTTAAAATTATAATAATTATTAATATTTAAATATATGCACGGGTGTATGTCTAGTTTTGATCAGTAGTACATTTTTCTGATATATATATAATTTCTCAAGTATTTACTTGTGAACTTTTATTTTTTTATTTTATTTATTTAAAGTACTCTTTTAATATAATCTATTTAGGTTAACATTTTTATATAAAAATATTTTGAAATTAACTAAATATATAATTATTAATGATTAAATTGTGATTATGTTCTCTTTGTTCTATTCTTATTCTTTTTTTATTCTTTAAATTCTATTAAAAAATAGATAAACAAAAACATGCACCTTTTCCTATTTGGAAAAAACATATAAATTGTATAAAGAATACAATCAAATCATACATGATAAATTTAATAAATTCATTAAAGGAGAATCCCAGAAAACCACATTAGAGATATTATAAAAATGAATATTATTAAAACAACAACAATACATGCTATGCTACAAAAAATACAAATGAAGTGTTACACATCAGAAACAAAAGCAACAACCATTTGAATGAACAGACAAATTCTCCGAACTATTTGGTTTTGGTTTATAGTCATTATCACCACTACTACCAATTCCATTCTTTACCACCTTCTTAATTTTATCAATACTCATATTCTCCAAAACATTGGAACTCCCAACAAACTTAACATCCATCTCACACACATCTTTTCCTTCACCCGAAGAATTTTGTTTGATTTGTATCAGAGTATCAACATCACCACCACCGCCACCGCCTTCACTGCCACTACCACCAACATCAACCTGTTATTGTATCTGACGCTCCTCTTCATCATGTTGTCTAACACCACCACCAAACCAATAACAATACCACCACCATCATCATCCCGAATATCGGAAGCACCGAAGACCTCCCTCCATCAACCAAATTTTCACCCACACCACCAACATGCTTCTTAAAATATGATTCTGATTATAAACCTTCAAAGACAATATATTTTTTAAAACGATTGAATAAACAATTTGAGAGGATGATGGATAGAATAACAATGATGTATAGTGTCCAAAAATTGGAAGTTAAAACAAAAAAATATATTGCGGTTTGTGTTGGAGGTGGTGGGAGAGGAGGTTTTGAGAGGTCGGTAAGAGTGAGAGGTTTTGCTGTTTATGAATTTTTTTTGTCCAATAAATAATTAATTGTATTTAATAATGAAATTTAAAGTAACTTGCCCAATGTCAATTAGTTGGAGGGTGGAATTAGCCAAGTGGCATCATAATTTGGATTAGAGGGTAATTAGAACTTTTAAACAACACGTACTTTTCTTATATAATAGATTTTAAATTCCATTTGGATTTTTTTTTTTTATTTTTATTTTTTTGTATTTTTAAATTCTTCCACTATCTATTTCATGATTTCTTCTAGATACATAGTTATTGCAACTTCTTAAATTCTCTTTAAGTGTAATTGTCAAATTAAGTGAACTAAATTACAATAGACACGAACTCCAAATAACAATAGATAAGCAATTCTCTCTATTATTTATTTATTTTTAGTTTCATTTTTATTTACAATTTTTTAGGGTTAAATACACAACACACATGTAATATTAACGAGATTCGCTTTAATCTTCTGTTTTTTAGGGTTAAATACACAACACACATGTAATATTAACGAGTTTCGCTTTAAACTTCTGTAAAAAAAAATTCAACCCACATCATAATATATAAATTTCATCGATAAGACTTTCGATTGTGGGATAACAGTAAAGATTCTCTCATTTTGTCGCAATTCATGTGACATTTTTTCAAATTTTTATTTAATTTTAAATTTCATATGGATTATTTTTATTTTTTTGTATTTAAAAAAAAAATCTTCTTTTTTCCTTTTCTTAATTATATATTATATTATATTTGGTTAAATTGATAATAAAATATTACCATTAAAATTTAAAAGTTCAATCATTAATAAAAAAAAATTAGAGTTTGCTTCACAAATCAAAAAGGAATAAGTCATACTTCCCGTCTTTATCGGAAATCACAATAAACCTATCGTAATATCATTGAACCTTTCTTCTCTCTCCCACTTATGTGTTGGTTCTGTTATTAAGAAACCAAAAGGGTTTTACTTCCCTAACGGAAATCATGGCGAGGTATCAGCATTTCCTGCTTTTGCTGTGTTTTTGATACCGTATATAATAACAGAGTTTGCTACACTGTATATAATGAAATTTTCTTTATTCTCATAATCCTGAAAAAATGTACATCTATTTTCTACTATTTTTATTCATTTATTTATTGTTAGATCATTGAGTACTAATTTGAAAATTGTGGTTTCGGTTTCTACAGGTGTTGCGACTTTGATTGAATTTGTTATTCCGTCGTTGCTGTTCTCACGGTAACAGACTTTTTCTTGATCATTTAATGTTTATAGAAGCACATATGTTATATGTTTATACAGATTTTTGACTGTGTTTAGAAAAAGGAAGGATGATGAACAGGAAGAAACACAGGAACTGTTGGGTTCATGTTAAAAGAGTAGCAAATGGTTGGCAATGCAAATATTGTGATCTTACTTTTGAGGGTGATGCTTCAAGAATTCAAGCACACTTGGGGCTCGATGGAATTACAGCGAACATTCCTCGGTGCTCCCATTATCATGGTGAAGAACAAGTTCATAACAATTTCGCATCATCTTCAACTAATCCAATACTAGTTCAAGGTAATTGAGAAGCACTTTCTATATTTATGTCTTATTGATTATAATTTATCTCATGTTATCGTGGTTTTAAATTGCGGTTGCAATGCGCGTTGCATTTCGTTGCAGTTTAAAACCATGATGGTGACTATCAAGTTTAAAACATTTTTTTACACATGATAAAAGATTAGGTTTCATATACATTGATTTTTGTTTTGAAAAGGTTAAACTTCATGTAACATATCAAAATCAATGAAACAGGTGAGAAGCGGAGCATCCGTGATAGAAGTATCTTTGAAAGCAAGATTACTAACTTAAAAGGAATGGTTACTGATCTAGAGCATGAGAAAAATGATATTGCGAAAGAAAGTCGATGGTTGAAGTCCCGGGGCAAAAAGCGAAAGCCAGAAGTTGATGTATGGATAAAAGAATTCCATGAATTGAAAAAAAGAGTGGATGTTGTTGATAACTTAGATGGCATGAATGAGTTATTTAAAGATATGAAACGACACGAGGGAGAAAAACCTCTCACTTTGTCGACTGAATTTGTTGGGAAGGCATTAGACTTTAATATCAAGAAAGTGATTCATCTTCTTAATGATGATCAAGTTTTTGTTATCGGTATATACGGAATGGGAGGAGTGGGAAAAACTTTACTTGCAACTCTTGTGGAGAATAGAATAAAAAAGAATGGAACTTTCAATGATGTGTTTTGGATCACTGTTTCTCCCAATATCACCATCTCAAAATTGCAATACGATATCGCAAACCGAATAGGCGTGGAGCTTGATGAAGACAATGAGAGAATTAGAGCAAACAAATTGTCATTGGCATTGGAGTCAAAGGAGAAGTCTGTTCTTATTTTGGATGATGTTTGGAAATACATTGATTTGGAAAAGGTGGGAATTTCTACAAAAGTGAATGGAGTTAAAGTGATTCTTACAACGCGTTTGAAACATGTGTGTCAACAGATGGATTGTTTACCAAGTCATATGATAAGAGTGATACCTCTCTACGATGTAGATGAAGCTTGGGAGTTATTTAAGGTAAAACTTGGACACTATGGAACCCCTGCTACACTCTCCCCTGAAATTGAAAATATTGCAAGAGATATTGTAGATCGGTTCGAGGGTTTGCCACTTGGAATCAGTGTGATGGCTAGAACCATGAAAGGAATTTATGACATTGATCAATGGAAACATTCATTGAATAAACTCAACAGATTGGAAATGGGACAAGAGGTGATAGAAGAAGTTTTCGAGGTACTCAAACGAAGTTATGATAATTTGATGGAAAAAGACCTGCGAAACTGTTTTTTGTATTGTGCACTACTATCTAGTTATGAAGAGTATGACAGAGAAGAAATGATTATGAAACTTGTTGACAATGGATTGATAAATGGGAATAGGTGTTTGGAAGAAATGTTCGTCGAAGGATATTCCATATTAGATAAGCTCAGATCCCACAGTTTGATGAGTGAATTTATTCATTCATTTGGATTTATGTATTGTTTGGTGATAGATACAGCATGTTATATTATGAAAGAAAATCAGAGAAACGCTATGGTGAAATTCGAGAACGAATTGACCAAGGGAACCATCACACATGAATGGGCAGCTGATTTAGAGTTTGTTCATCTGCAGGCCGATAATATAGAAGAAATTCCAGAGGGCATGTCACCGTATTGTCCGAGGTTATCCACCTTGATCATAAATCAATCGTCTATTCAACATATTCCTGACAGTTTTTTCAAATGTATGAATACTCTAACAATACTCGATTTATCATATAGTAAAAAACTAGAATCTTTGCCGAATATTATCAGTAAGATGAAGTCCCTTGTTTCTTTAGTACTAATAGAATGTAAAATGCTGAAACATGTGCCCCCATTAGGAGAATTGAAGGAATTGTCAAGATTGGTCCTTTCAGATTGTTCCATTGAAAAAGTACCACAAGATTTGGATAAGCTACTGAATTTGAAATGGCTTGATCTATCTTTTAACAAGAGTTTGAATTTTGAATTAGGCTCTTTGAATTTAACCAAAATGCAATACCTGGATCTCCAAGAAACTCGTGCAGTGGTTAATATCGAAGATATTCAAAGAATGACTATCTTGGAATGTTTCGGGGGTGCTTTTGACTGCAAAGATTACGACCAGTTCATGCAAAACTATCTTGACACGCGATCTGGACTCAAAACTTATCATCTCATATTAGGAAATGTATACGGTGAATCAAGATGTGTTTTGCGGGATAATATTTATTTGAAAGTATTTGATCGAGGTCTTCCTGAAAGTATGACTATACTATTTAGAGACTGTGATCATTTCTCCCACATGCTACCTAAAGATCTTACATGTCTACATATAGATAAAAATGATTATTGGGTTTGCTTATGTGATGCTCTCTCATGTAACATTACTTCTTCTTTGAAGAGAATTGGAACTTATAATTGCCAACAGCTAGAGAGGTTGTTTTGTTTATCTGATTCTTGTTCCTTTTGCAGCAAGATTCACAATCTCGAAATTTTGGAACTTAAGAGTATGCAAAGGTTAACTATCATTGGTGTTGATGCAAGACAGTCTTTGTCATTGGGCGGAATATTCTCTTGTCTAACACATTTTTATATTTCTAAGTGTCATTCGATAGAGAAGTTAATTACGCCAAAGTTAGTTCAACAACTTCAAAATCTAGAGGCAATTTTTGTAAGTTGTTGTAATTCATTGAAAGAGATATTTGCAGTGAGCGACGATGACATCGATGAGAATGAGATTTTCAACATTACACTTCCCAAGTTAAAAATATTGGATTTGAATGATTTACCACTATTGAAGATTGTATGTAAAGGAAGTATACACTGTGAATCTTCACCTCAAAAACTCACCATCTCCAACTGTCCAAGCTTAGAACGGTACCCTACAATAAAAAGTTGTAACTTTTAACATTCACTTGTCTGAATATAACTTTTCTTTTATTTAGTAATCTACTTTAATGGCTATATGCAATTGTTCAATAAGTTTGCTGGTGTAATAATGTTCATTTGTTTGTCATCATTAAGTAGATGAATCTCTAGATTGATCATTTAAATTGGGTCAATTTTATTGGGCCATTTGAGACAGTCTTAAGCACGCAGCAATGTTAAATTTAGTGGAGAATTTTGTTATCCACTGTTGTCCTATCCGGCTCGATTAGTCTCTGAAATTATGTACGGATGGTTTATGAAATCGTAGCATGACTCAAATCTGCATGACTAGTATGGTAGAGGGATAATATTATTGTATAAGTGTACTAACATGAAAGCGAGCAACGTCCATGCAACACCTCACGAGGCAGTGACCCTTATGTCACTCTTATTTTATTTTATTTTGGTTTTTCACCACCAGTTTTATCTGATTCGGGGATCAATTATGGCATCAAGTGGTTTCAGCCCCCTCCCGATCGTAGTTGCGAGGAATCGAACCATAATCCTCCCTACCAAGTAGGACGTTAATCACCACTGAACCAACTAATGATTGATTTATGTCACCCTTATTTGAAACTCTCAAAAATGTAACATTCCAATAAATTTGGTTAAAACTTCCTTTATCTTTACATTTTGATTCGGTTTTTAAAATTTGATCTAAAATTAATTCACCGGTTTTATAAAACAACACTCAAACACATTATTTTAGATAAATTTGAAGAGTTTTTAATTAGATCAGTTTAGAATGAAAAAATCTGTCTAATACCATACATATTTTCCCTCACAGTGTGAGTGATACATAGTGTCTTACTGCGGATAGGCCCTTTCTACTAATGCTTACTACTCAACTGCTTTGAGTTATTTCTCTGTTGGTAAAAACCTCTCATCTGATAAAGCAACTTTTGAAGTTTTTCTTTCTTATTTTACACAAAAATTATATGAACCTACTCCAATATGAGTTTTTCACTACAACTAGAAAATCGATTTTTCATCCTCCTGTTCCTCAAAATCACTTCTGATTCCTTCATCAACTTGATGTATTTCTTCCTCACGCTCAACAAAGGATGCTTCTCGATAGCCGATTCATTGCAGTAAGCTTCCTTAAGAATGACAGTACATGTTTTATTCCTGAAAGACATGTAAAACATATGGGGATGCCGCTCGAATGCTCTGTGCACTTTCTGTGGAAAGCCAAAATACTTCTTGAGGCAAAAGAGCTTTCTTCGTTCGGCTGAATGATCGATAAATAGGGAAAGCAGTTCGTGAAGAACTCCAATAAGTCTTTTCTCTGCTATATCACTGTTAGGATCCAAATTCGAGAAATCTTCATATGGTGAAATATACGGTAGCTTCTGAAATTCATGTAGCCAGTTTTCAATCTTGCTTTTCACTCTTAAAGCCTTTGATGGAAAAAAAGGAAATTCAATCGAACCATCGAAGTTCAAACCTCTTTTCGTGGCATTCTTCTCCATTACAGAATAAACCTTCTCTCTGTTTTCAACAGCCAGCCCCTTCAGTCCATCTTCCATTTCTACAAACCTGAAAGATTCATCAAGATTTAGTTCCGGGTGCTGCAAAAAATCATTCGGCAACCCCAAATACCATTGCATCCCTTGAATTATCTTTAAAGGTAGAACATTCTCTTTGGTCATCAATATCATCTTCCATAACCTAGATCGTAATTCCTCCCTGCTTTCTTCATATACTCTTCTCTCATCCATGTCAATCTCAGCAGCTTCAGATGTCAACCGAAACCAAGGATGGTTATACTCGGGACCTGTAAACTCTTCGAAAATTGATGGATATTGCCTCATAAATCTTGCAACCTTCATTGGCACATCTAACTGTAATCCCCTCTTAGATACTGCAGAGATAGGGATGCACCCATTAGGGTCCTGGGTAATGCAGTTTTTTAAGGCAATTACGGGCTTCAGCTGAATCGAGTGGTGAATGTGCTCAATCGATTCATAGTATGAATCCTTTTTCCATTTCATGTACACATTCACATAACTATACCTCTTAATGTGCGAGAAAGGAAAACCGGGGATCTTGTAGCTATAGTGCAAGATTGATTCTTCAAAAGGCTTAAGCAACTTTCTAATTGTTTTTGCTGCAGATTTCTCTAAGTTGAATAACATTTGAGTAAAAAAACTGGGGCAGCAGTTTCCAGTAAAACGAAAGAGGACGGTTGAATGATATTTGGATTTTCAATAAATAATTACTTTTGAGAGAGCTCAGTATTAACCTGTAGAAGATTAAAGGACGATTCAGCCAAACATATTACAAAAGAAAAGTCTTTATTTGAAAAAACATAAAATATCCAATAACGAATTCAAAGTCGACACAGACCAGACCAATCCTTCTCAAAATAAAAAGTTGCAGTGTATTTTCTAACAATGATTCACATAAACAAGGAAAATAACAATCGAATCAAACAAAACAAAAAAAAAGCTATTCTAAAATCAACAAAAAAGCGAGAACTTCAAATTACTCCAAAACTCGGAGCATATGAGATCAAGTTGGTACTACCATCAAGAAGAATGAATGCTAACATATAGCAAAAAGACTAATTCGTCAAATATGCAACAACCACATTCAAAGTCATATGTCAAGGAGTATTATTTGACAATCGCTACAACGTAAATAAACACGGAGGTGTTTCGATTTATGTAATTATATGGATGATCCAGCCTTGTACAGGTCAAATGGTAGGATTTTGATAAACATAAGAACTTACCAAACTAAAATTAGTTAGTGTGAAAAAAGGTGTATCAATTTATGTCTCAGTTACTCATTTGAGTGAGCACTAGACAATTGTGAAGCAAATTTTGAGATATCTTAAAGGGATAATAGATCATGGTTTCTAGTTTCTACCCCTTCAGCTAAATGGAAACTATTACCATTCTGCATTTAGACTAATTGGAATTTCTTACTGCAAACATTTCTTTCTATTTCAATGAAATTATCAGTAGTACAAAATCAAACACCTAAATAAACATAAAAATCGTTCTAATTTCCTAAACCCTAAACCCTTAAATCATAGACAGTGAGTCGAAACTGGAAATTGCATTCACTTGTTTCAAATTATTATTGGTGTTGACATTTCTTTGTCACGTATCTGTGTATGCGTCTGTGCTTCATAAGCGTTTTTTTTGTAAACCCTAACACTAAGTGTATGATTGGTTTCGATTTTGTAGAAGCTAAAACTGATTCTAGAGTTGTAGAATTGATTTGGACACGTTAGATTGCTCTCAAATATAATTGATTTTGCTTAAATAAATGATTCTAAGGTGAAGCTTTTGATTCTACAAAAATCACGATCTAAAAAACAGATTATTTATTACCTCCGGCACAATGATGGAAGGAATCGGCGTCGCAGCGGTGGAGGAGATGGATGGCGACGGGATACAGTTCAGGCAGAGGTGATACAGAGAACTAAACCGCTTTCTGGTTCAGGTTTATAGACAAAGCCATTTTATGCGAAAACCAGTTCAGTATTATAATGTGGTCCAAAACCGCTTTGGATCTGGTTCAAAACCAGTTTGAAACACTGATTTCCCACTAGGATTTTTGGAAATGGATTTTGACTCTTTATTGTTTCAGAAGGATCCATGATGTATTATTTCATAAAGATTCTCGTATTTTATAAATAAATAAATAATGTGTTAAAAATAAATATAAATTCAAAACAATATTCCATTTTTAATTAAAGAGTGTATTAGGTGCGTTTGATTTGCTAAAAAACGAGGAAATGGATAGTACAATTATTTTTGTATTCGGTTTGATACAGAAATTTATCATCGAATAAGACAAAATATATGGCAAGGGACATGACAAAAATATGAATTTTTGTCTCTCACTAAACCATGGGACAACTTATTGTCCGAAACATAAATTATCAAAAAAAATATCAAAATACATTTGTCAATCTCACTCTATTTAATATTTTGATTTATAAATATAATATTAATATTTTATTTATTGATAAAAAATATTATAATAAAAATATTTTATTTTTGTCTGATGCATAGATATTTGATTGAGTAATTTTTTTTTCTCTTCATTATTTTTCTTCTCATTATTTAATATTTTGATTCATGAATATTAATATTTTATGTATCAATAGAAATATTATAGTAAAAACTATATTATTTAGTGTATAAATATATTAAATAAAATTAGACAAAAAGTTGTCCAGTACATTGATCATCAAACAAAGTATACAATAAAAAATTGTCTTGTATTGTTCTATACTGTCTAGTATTGTTCTGTACAGGATTTCATATTTTACAAATCAAACGCACTCAGGTTTTATAGATTCACTAGAGTTTAGACCGACATGTGGATGGGCATGTAAGTGCCAACGTGTCCATCGGTTTGTTCTCTCTAATACTAACGTACATAAAATGAAAATTTTATCAAACTACCCCATTTTTTCAATTTTAATCCCTAACTACCCTACCTTTCAAATTAATTCCTAATCTACTCTACTTTTAAATTAAAAAAATTGAATTAAAGGGGAGTCGCCAATTGAATTGACGACCTCCTATATTTTTTTTTTAAATTTTAATTACCTGCAAATTTGAGATTACCTACAAATTTACGGATATAAGTAAGTCTGCAAATAAATTCGCAGGTAATATCAAATCTGCAGGAAAATCCACAGGTGACTGGATTTATCTGCGAATTTATTTTTTTATTATGAAAAGTGGGATAGATAGGGAATTAGTTTGAAAAGTGGGTTATTTGCGGGAGAAAAATTGAAAAAGTGGGATATTTGAGTAAAAATTTCACATAAAATATATTTTATTTTTAATTAATTTTAAATTAAAAATAATTATAAAATAGAAAGATAATAATATAATAAATAATAAATTGTTATTGTAGAATAAAAAGTTAAAATTTAAAAATAAAAAAAATGAAAGAAAAAAATAGTTATAAAATAGTTAAAGATAATGATATGATAAATAATAATAAAAAAATTGAAAAAAAATATATTCGAAAGAAAGAGTACTACACCAAATTCATATTTTGTCTTTATATATTAATATAGATAAATGATTTTCAAAAATAAATTACTCATAAATAAAAATATGAAGATTAATTCTCATATCTTTTTAAAATGTATTTTGGCATATAAACTTTTGGCATATAAACTAAAAAAAATAGGTTTAATTGCAATTTGATCTCTTTATTTTTATTTTTTTTACTTTTATACTTCTATTTTAAAATTTAGAACTTTTATCCCCCTATTTTCATTTTTGTTGACTTTTGATTCCCAATTTTAAAATTCAAAATTTTAATTCCTTAGATTTTTTGTCCCTTTCTCAATTGGGAAGGGGACTAAAATCCAAAACAAACTTAAAATTGGAGGACTAAAAATAAAATGAAAATGAAAATAAAGGAACCAAAATTTTAGATTTTAAAAATGGGAATCAAAAATAAAAATAATTGAAAACAGGAGAACCAAAATTCCGGATTTTAAAATATAAGACCAAAACTAAAAAAAAATAAAAAACAGATTATTTATTACCTCCGGCACAATGATGGAAGGAATCGGCGTCGCAGCGGTGGAGGAGATGGATGGCGACGGGATACAGTTCAGGCAGAGGTGATGCAGAGAACTAAACCGCTTTCTGGTTCAGGTTTATAAACAAAGCCATTTTATGCGAAAACCAGTTCAGTATTATAATGTGGTCCAAAACCGCTTTGGATCTGGTTCAAAACCAGTTTGAAACACTGATTTTCCACTAGGATTTTTGGAAATGGATTTTGACTCTTTATTGTTTCAGAAGGATCCATGATGTATTATTTCATAAAGATTCTCGTATTTTATTAAAAAAATGTGTTAAAAATAAATATAGTTCAAAAAAATATTCCATTTTTAATTAAAGAGTGTATTAGGTGCGTTTGATTTGCTAAAAAACGAGGAAATGGATAGTACAACTATTTTTGTATTCGATTTGATACAAAAATTTATCATCGAATAAGACAAAATATATGGCAAGGGACATGACAAAAATATGAATTTTTGTCTCTCACTAAACCATGAGACAACTTTTTGTCCAAACATAAATTATCAAAAAAAATATCAAAATACAATTTTCAATCTCACTCTATTTAATATTTTGATTTATAAATATAATATTAATATTTTATTTATTAATAAAAAATATTTTATTTTTGTCCGATGCATAGACATATCAAATAAAGTTGAGTAAATTTTATAAATATAATATTAATATTTTATTTATTAATAAAAAATATTTTATTTTTGTCTGATGCATAGACATATCAAATAAAGTTGAGTAAATTTTTTTTCTCTTCATTATTTTTCTTCTCCTTCTCATTATTTAATATTTTGATTCATGAATATCAATATTTTATGTATCAATAGAAATATTATAGTAAAAACTATATTATTTAGTGTATAAATAAAATAGACAAAAAGTTGTCCAGTACATTGATCATCAAACAAAGTATATAACCAAAAATTGTCTTGTATTATTTTGTACTGTCTAGTATTGTTCTGTACAGTATTTCATATTTTACAAATCAAACGCACTCAGGTTTTATAGATTCATTAGAGTTTATACCGACATGTGGATGGGCATGTAAGTGCCAACGTGTCCATCGGTTTGTTCTCTCTAATACTAACGTACATAAAATGAAAATTTTATCAAACTACCCTATTTTTCAATTTTAATTCCTAACTACCCTACCTTTCAAATTAATTCCTAATCTACCCTACTTTTAAAAAAAATTGAATTAAAGGGGAGTCGCCAATTGAATTGGCGATCTCTTATATTTTTTTTTAAATTTTAATTACCTGCGGATTTTCCTGCATATTTGAGATTACCTGCAAATTTACGGATATAAGTAATCTGCAAGTAAATTCGCAGGTAATATCAAATCTGCAGGAAAATCCGCAGGTGACTGGATTTACCTGTGAATTCATTTTTTTTATGAAAAGTGGGGTAGATAGGGAATTAGTTTGAAAAGTGGGTTATATGGGAATTTTTTTTGAAAATGTGAGGTATTTGAGTAAAAATTTCACATAAAATATATTTTATTTTTAATTAATTTTAAATTAAAAGTAATTATAAAATAGAAAGATAATAATATAATAAATAATAAATTGTTATTGTAGAAAAAAAGTTAAAATTTAAAAAGAAAAAAATTGAAAGAAAAAAATAGTTATAAAATAGTTAAAGATAATGATATGATAAATAATAAAAAAATTGAAAAAATATATAGTCAAAAGAAAGAGTACTACACCAAATTTGTATTGTCTTTATATATTAATATAGATAAATGATTTTCAAAAATAAATTACTCATAAATAAAAATATGAAGAATAATTCTCATATTTTTTAAAATGTATTTTGGCATATAAACTAGAAAAATAGGTTTAATTGCAATTTTGATCTCTATTTTTATTTTTTTTTACTTTTGTACTCCTATTTTAAAATTTAGAAATTTTATCCCCCTGTTTTCATTTTTGTTGACTTTTAATTCCCTAATTTTAAAATTCAAAATTTTAATTTTCTTATTTTAATTTTTTTATAGATTTTTGGTCTCTTCTCAATTGGAAAGGGGACTAAAATTCAAAACAAACTTAAAATTGGGAGACTAAAAATAAAAATAAAATGAAAATAAAGATACTAAAATTTTAGATTTTAAAAATGGAAATCAAAAATAAAAATAATTGAAAATAGGAGAACCAAAATTCGGATTTTAAAATATAGGACCAAAACTAAAATAAAAATAAAAATATGGGAATCAATGCAATTAAGCCAGAAAAATAAATTATATACTTCTTCAAATGAACATTGATAGTTATAAAAGATAGTTAATTCCAAAGAACATTGATTATTAGAAATATTTTTTCCTAATTACTATATACTTGAAGTATATATATATATATATATAACTGAAACCAAACATAGAGGAAGTGATATAAAACAAGTGGAAATGGACACAAGTATTAAACACAAATTATCGCCCCAAGTTCATACAATGGGATGATACGAAAGCACCCTCATTAAATTCAAACTATCACATCCTGGGAAACAAAATACATACATTTGGAGATACAATCAATTTCCAAATGGAGGTTCACTAAAATTCCAATCTCTAAACTAGGAGGAGCTACACTATCAAATGCCTAAAATTATCAACAAATACCCAAAAGGTTTTCCAAATATCCATAGAAACAGAAAATGAAAATGCTAAAGAAATTCAATCACCCTTCCTAAGTACCTCTCCTTGGTTATATAGAATCTAATTCCAATTGTTAATACAATTCAAATTCTGACATCATCTCTAAAGTTGATGAGGTCAAGACACAACAACCAAACCTCTGGTCTAGTGTTATGTGGTAAGAAATTTCCATAACTTCTTCCCTACTGAAGTTTCACCAGGTTGTTGATAGTCTTCATCATTCTCGTTCTCCTCGTCATCGTCACCTCCACGGGATTCACTCCTGTACTCAGCATCATGATCCTCCGCGTCATCCGCTGTTCCGTTCACCTCCTCACTCAAAGCCATGTTGCTTGCAAAAGTCCTAGTGGCATTGTTGTAATCTTCATGTGTCTCCACTACTTTCTGAGACTGTAAGAAGTAAAGCACTTAGCTTGATATCCAAAACTCATTAACATCATAATCTTAATATCAAACACAAACTCTTAAACTGAAAACTAATTTGAAATATGAATCAAAAAAAGAATAAAACAAAGAATATATATCAAGCTTACCTGATCAAGATCTATGCTGATTTCGTTAGTAATGCCGACCGAGTGTGACTGAGAAGCTTCTGCAGCTTTTGCACGACCAACTTCTCCCTCACTTTCCTTGCCGCCACCAGACACGCCTCTAACAGATGAAGTTGTTGCTCCACTAAAAATTCAATGCACATCATGTGCAAGTGAGAAAAGCATTGACAATAATTACATCATCACATCACATGCAATAATAAAATGAAAATTATGGTATACTCACGTTTTGGGTCGCCTCAAATTATATCTTGTTTCTCCAGCAGTTTGTACGGGAGGAGGAGCAGCCTTCTGTCGAGTCCTTCTGCGCTGTCCTGGTATATCAGAATGTCCTTCACTCGCACTAGCAGTAACTTGAGATGTTGTTTGAACCCGATTTCGCTTCCGCAAATTTGCCGTTCTTTTTTCGGCTGGTTTTTGACTTTCAGAATCCATGTTGGCAGAATCCTCAGCATTTCCATTTGGAAACCCAGTCTCACGATCATCCACAGATTCCCCAGGTACTGCCTCAGCAGCTTTCGTTTCCCCAAGAATAGCTTCAGCCTCTTTGATAACAGCTTTTACGGTTTGTGTCCGCTTTACTACTCTGGCCCTTCCCCTTCCCCTGCGAGGTTTCTGCTCCTCAACCTTTGAATCGGTAGGCTGTAAATCATCTGGTGCTTTCAGGTCATTGTTGTCTGGTGCTTCAGTTTCATTGTTGCCCTGGTTGTCAATAGAAGGATCATGGTCGGCTTCAACCTCTGTGATATCATTGTCAAATTGTACCCTTGGAGCATCAAAAGAATCATTTGCAATTGCAAAAGACAACTCTGGTTCATTTTCAGTGCCAGGAATTTTCGCTAGTGAATCTTCATTAGTTGTATCAATAGGCAAAGCATCCACATCCCTTAAACTACCAACATCAGAGTCAATCTTTCTGATTGGGGAGATCTTGAAAATCTTAGAGGTGCATTTGCGTAGCCAAGAGACAGTTCCACCAGGAACAGGGGACTCTGTACCAGCTGAAGGGGATACTCCAGTATTTTGCCTAGACTTATCCAGATTTAAATCAGAACCAGTCAATTTTGGAAGAGAAGGCACCTCTAAATTTTCAATATCAGCAGAAGAATGTAAATTAGACAGCACAAATTCAGAAATTGTTTCCCCACAGTTTTGGCAACTCTGAAGTTTCTCAATAACATCAATAAAGCGGCGTCTCTCCACAATAAATTGTTCCCGCTGATTTTTCAGCTTCTTGTTGAGGTCGACAAGTACATCTATGTCCTCCTGCATTTCTATCCTTTGCCTTTCAACATATTTCCTATTCTCATCTGCATCCTGTTTCTCCTTGTCTAATTTACTTCTTTGATGTTTCATTTCCTCCATTTCTCTATTAGCCACTTCTCTCAAGAAATTGATATTGCTTAATTCACTCTCTTTCGTCTCCTCGAATAACTTCTTTGTTTCAAGCAAGTCTTTTTCCTTCTGCTCTAACTGATTCTGCATATCAGCTTCAAGTTCTTTTTTTCGCATCTCAAAATCCAGAAGCAATTGGTTTTTCTCATTTTGAGCTTTTTCAGCTAGGCTTGACTTTTCCAGCTCCATATCAGCAGCAAATGACTCTTTAGCC
Source organism: Lathyrus aphaca (assembly GCA_963966055.1). Classification (NCBI taxonomy): domain Eukaryota; kingdom Viridiplantae; phylum Streptophyta; class Magnoliopsida; order Fabales; family Fabaceae; genus Lathyrus; species Lathyrus aphaca. Next base: position 486,527,320 of record OZ014525.1, on the reverse strand, counting down.
AACTTGAGATCTTCCAACTCCCTTTGTAGATAGTCTTGTGTGGCCTGCTTCTCATTCTTTAACTTCTCTTCTTCATTTTGTTGTAGTTTTAAAATTTCTTCCTTCTGTTGAAGCAAATTTTTCAGCTCTTTCTCCACATCTGCTCTTTTCAGATCAAGCTCATCCCATTCTCTTTCGAAAGTCTCTTTTTGCTGCCTCAAGTCATCAGCTTCCTTCATCAGTAGTTCTTTCTGAATCCTATACTGATCAATTTCATGCTTCAGTTGCGACTGCAAACGTATATATTCCGACCTCTCCTCCTCAGTCACTTGAAGACGATTAGTCTCTTCTTTAATTTTCAGCAATTCTTCTTCATTGTTTGCCTTTAATTTCTCAACTTCAGCCTTGAGACTGAGCAACTCTTCTCTCTCACTTTCAATTTCACCCCTCTCCTTCCCTAAGTCTTTTTCCTCGGACTTAACAGACTTCTCCCGTTCTTTCAAAGCTTTGATTTTTACTTCATATTCTTTCTCTTTCTCCTTGAGCTTCTCTGCTCTCTTCTCCAAGGCTTGCTCCCGTTTTGCTACCTTCTCCTCCATGTGATTGACTTCACCTTCTTTCTTTTCCACTTCTATCAATCTATTCTTAAATCCATCATCAAATGACTTTCTTTTTTCATCCAATTCAACCTCAAACTCCTGCTTCTTCACATCGAGAATGGCATTGTGTTCATCAACAAGCTTCTGAATCTCAACCTACAATGAATCCAGGCTGAAATTTAGGAAACAAATGAAAATAAAATATAGTGGCTGTGTGCCGGCATATCTTTCAATAACAAATATTGATGTACATAAATCATTGATTTTATTATTGAACTGACAAATATATACCAGTTCCCCATTTTCCAGATCATTCAAAATGCATACCCCCAATACCTGTGTTAACTTTTGGCGGAGTTGAAAACAGTAATGCAACAAATGGATAAAATTCAGCAATTTACACTAATTCTATCATTGGCTATCTATCTCCACAATTTCCCATAAAAATGTAATCAGAAAACAATCAGAAGGTACAAGAACATACTTTTTCTCTGGCGTTGAGCTTTTCCTCCCATGCAGATAATTCCTTCTCTTTGAGATCCAAGTTCGTTCTCATAGAATCGCATTCCTGCAATATAGGTAGGATGTGGACATTAAGATCCTGTGTCAGAATAAGAACAAACAAAAATATAGCTAAACAATATCACATTATAGTTAATATTTACCTTCTCATTCAGAGTTAAAGTTGCCAGCCTGCTGTTTGCATCGTCTTCTTTGCTTCTCAATACTACATATGCCGCATCAATGTTCTTTTGTGCCTCTTCAAGGTCCTTCTCTTTCTGCCTACATATTCTGTCAACGTCATTAGCCCTCTGCTCTCTTTCATTGAGAATTCTTTGACCCTTGGAAAGCCTCTCTTCGCCATCCTGCAGTTTCTTCTCCCACTCTCGTAAATCCTCTCTTTGCTTAGACAAAGTACTCTCATGTGATTCTTGCCTGTTTCATCAATCGAAATAAATTAGACACAAGAATGCAGAATACAAAGAGCAAACAAACAATATGCTCCAAATTGAAAGATGATAGTATTAAAGAGAATACTCTGCAATGAAGGACAAACGCTCCCTTCTAAGTGCAGATTCCTGAGCCTCCAAGTCATGTGATTTCCTATCAATCTCTGAACTCTTTCTGCTAATTTCGGCGAGTTTGGCATCGGCAGAGCGCAACTTGGCTTCTACTTCTAAAGATTTCTCTTCAACACTAGCTATTAAAGCATTTGCTTCAGCTAACTTTGAGTCTGCTGCAAATTTAGTCTTCGCATGCTCTGACCTCATTTCTCGCAGAGCCTTCTCAAGCTTTTGAAACACAAATTACAAATATTACCAATAATTAAACTTCAATGTTTATGATAAAAAAAGTATCAATAGTTAAGATACAGACTATCCATAAATAAGGTTTGGTACAAAAGTGATATGATGTTTTATCAAGGAAAAGCTTGATGCATATGTAAAATGACATATGTCAAGAAACTTACATCAAGCACACACTCTTTCTCAACACCAAAGGCCTTCCTCAGATTCTCTTCTCGCTTCTCTGCCTCAGATAGATCAAATAAATGAGCTGCTTTTTCTCGTTCAAAAGCATCCTTGACTTCCACTAAATCTTGATTTAGCTCAGAAAACTTAGAGTTCCACTCCTTTTTCTCAATCAAGAGAAGCCCCATATTGAATTGGTACTCGTACAGCTGGTGCAGAACACAGATAATCAGGTCAAACCAGAAAACAAACTCAAATAAAATAAAGTGCTATCTTTATGATTAAAAAAACACTACAAATGACAAAAACTCTTCCCAGAAATGTTAACTTCACACAGCATAACTTAAAAAGTTATAGATTATGCACGGTTATTGTTATCCACTAAGCAACATTGTGGGATACCAAACATATAAATTTACGCCTAGTTTTAATGATGGTATGGCCTATAACAATGCATACATCGGTTCTCTAAAATATCATCTCAAAAGTCTCATATGAACAGTTCGAATGGTAACTGCAAGGACGTTTGATATGCATATGTGCACGTTCAGACCCGAGACTCCCCCAGTTCTCAACCCAGTGTGCATGTGTTTCGCTGCTCGGCATTTTTAAATAAAAATTTCCTATGTCTGCTATTTCTAAACCATGTTCTAGAACATCATAACAAGCTATCAATCAAATTTCACAAACAACATTTTCAACAACAAAAGCTACTAAACAAAAAATAAACAAATCTTTTCCCAAATTTCAAAAACAGTCAAGTCAAATATTCTAGAAATTTAAAAAATAAATTAACCAATTACAAAGCAAGATTTCAAAAATACTAAATTTCATTTCCCATGACAGTTACAACATATCCAAGAAAAATACTAAAGCTATTTTTCTCTCTCCTAACGTTTACCCATAACTTCAAAAACACACGCACAACACTCTCAAACAACAAGTAACTGAAAACTGAAAAAAATTAAACTTTAAAACAAAAATACAAATACAAGAAATTAAACAAGATAATAAAAAAATAACCTCTTTTTCAAGGCTTGAAACCCTCTCAACCAAAACCTCACGATCCAAATTCCCACCATTTTCAGCAAAAGCAACACCTTTCCCTTTCGAACCAGTACCCTCACCCGAATCAAGACCCGACCCGTTTCCAGTGCGCGCTCCACTCTTGTTCGGCGTGATGGACCGACCCGGCCACAATCTCTGCGGCGTAAACATCACCACCGAAACGAAACTCTCAACTCTCTCAACTCAACAACAACGAAACCTCAAATCACGAATTCGTCGTTTAACTTCGTAACCCCAACACGAAACTTCGTAAATCGAATACAAACAAGAGAAAAGGAAAACCCTAGCCTCCGGACGTGACGGTAGTTCCCAAATTCCGGTGAATTGAAGATTTGAAGTCCGGTAACGTCTCCAAAAATCTCAAACGGTTCTTTCTCTCTCTACTTTTCCCCTTTCTCTCTCTTCTTCTTTCTCTCTCTCTCCTTCTATCACGTTCTTTGTCTTTCGTACAATGTTTTATTTTTTTCAGATAACACCGAAAGTACCGGAATAACCTTTTCTCTTTTTCGGGTTTTGTCTATGGAAAAGGATAAATTGGGAATTACGGAGAATGGCTTTTCTGGTTCAAACGTGGGTTCTCGTGTGTATTTATTGGGTGTGACTGTATTGGTCATGAGAATTAACGAAAAGTGGATAGAGATTGGGGGTATTATAGTAAACTGAGAAATAAATTTTAGTTTGAGGATTGGGGAATAGAATATACCCGTTTGATGTGGGATCGAGATGCCACGGTGTGTAAGAAGAGATGTTAAGTTAAGTTAAGGTGAGCATTGCTTGCTTGTGTCTTGTTTGACTTGTATAACACTTGATTCCATCTTCGTTTTTGTAAAAGAAAATTAAAAACAACACCGCAATGTCGCATGCTTCTAAAACTTGCATGTATGTGTCATTATCATTAATATTACATATAAGCATGCGTCACAGACAATGGCGTTGGTTCGTATAAATTTGCGTATAAAACAGACATTTGAGTATATTTTCACTCTAGGTTTGTTTTGAAAATGTGTGTATTTTTTAAGTTATGTCTTCTTATATACTATCATATATATGTCATTCTAACACTTTATGCACAAAATGATATATGAGGAGCTTATCTTTGAACACTTTATGAATATATAAAAACTATGGCACTTTTTTTGTCGTTTAGTGGTTTGTAAAACATAGGCATAAAAGAGGGGCCCTTTGAGAAACGGAAGCCATCAATAAATAAGGACTTTAACCAAAGCACACTGAAAACATCCAATGAGAAAGGGTACGTGTGAATGATATATTTTTATTTTTTTTGATAAAACGTGTATAAATGATATTTAATATTTAGTGGATAATGAACCAAACTAATTAACGATAAATAAATAGTAAACTGTCTTAAGCTACTTGGATAATTAAACATTAAATAGTAAATTGTCTTAAGCTACTTTGACAAAAGAATATCTTTGACCAAAATTATAAAATATTTAAGTTTGTTTCTTTTAATATTTAAGTTTTTTTTTAGATAATAGGTTAAATAAGATGTTCTATCAAGATGTATGAGTGTTCATTAGTTTGAGTAAATTTAAACCAAATTGGAATTCAAATCAAATCATATATATTATTTGGATCGATATTTTTTTAATTCGGACAAAAAACAAACCAAACCAATAAACCTGATGTTAATTTGTTAGAATAACGGAATTCCATGAAAACGCCTATCTGAACCAATCATAATTAATATATATGGAAATTAGTATAAGATATTTAATTTCGTAAAAAATGGCATTTGTGATATTTACGACTTATTAGGAGATACAAGAAAATTAGGGATTTTATATTATTTTGGAAAATTAGTTCATGTAAATTAGATATTTTTTAAATATTTTTAATATTTGTTTCTATCCAATCAATCTAACTCAAACCAATATGTTGTTTATCAGTTTTATTTGGTTTTGGCTTTGTTGCAAAAATGTACAAATTCAATTCAAACAAATCCATATATTTTTGTTTATTGGTATTTTTAGTAAAACAATCACAAGTTTGGTTCACTTAAGAGATTAAATTCGAAAAATCTCAGATAATTTGTACAGAAAAGTGTAAAAAAAAGTGTTTGTGACTGATATTTAAATACTTGGAAATTAAGAAATTGAATGAAATACAGAATTGATTTAAAGAGATAAAGTAAAGAAAAAACATAATAAATAACATAAAATAAATTCTTTGATCCAAAGAACTTAAAGAATGTAAAAATATAAACTTATGATCTAATAAGGAAAGTCGAGAAAGGTACTTTTTGTCCAAGTCTAGGAGAGTAGCCTTCAAGAACATGTTGTGTCCTTCTTCGAACTCTAAATGTCTCCTTCTCTAATTGGCATAACTCTTTTGTTGATCTTGATCCTTTTTCATATTTTTTTCGGATTACTCTTATTTTCTCAGTGGTCTGCTGAATTACTTATGATCCAAGAATACTTCTATCTCCCACTAATTCCCAGCATAAAGGTGTCTTACACTTCCTCCCAAATAGTGCCTCATATGGTTTTATTCTGATACTTGAGTGGTAACTGTTATGATAAGCAAATTCAATCAATGGCCAGTGATCCTTCTAACTGTCCTTATGTGTGTGACCCTGTAGGATTTTGCGACGTTGGTAATTATATTAAATCATGTATTTAACATAGTAAACAGTGAGTGGTATCTAGCAACACATCACTGCTACCCAAGTCACAAAATTGTCATGTGATCTGACAAAACCTTTTTGTGATAGTACTTATGTGTATAATTACCCTTTTGACCTTATGTATATATTGAACATAAGGCATATATTGTGTCATCCTTGTCCAGTTCAATATTGGGGCCTTAGACATTTATCCTATTATGCAGGATGAGCAAATTCCATCTAGGTTACTCATGTCCCTCAACATGCTTTGTGAAGTACCCATCAATTGTCTTTATGATCATCAAGCTATGAACAATGTTTGATCAGCAATAAAGCACTTAACTCTATATCTAGGATTCATAGTAGTTTCAGATCGAAGGGTGGTATACATTATTATCACCATGTGAGTAACTTATGACACTTTGCATAACATTCTATGTAGTACTCTCATAGTGGGTCAATCCAGTATAAATATTACTCCTAATATTCATACTTATGTTAAGACTTGATAAATCTTTATCCATGATCCATGAGATGTGATCATCAGTCTATCTACATAATAGTCTTAATGGATTAAGGTTATCCCATTTCACATTAAAGCTCGATTATGGATACTTTAAGAATAATAGCCTTATGTTTAATGGAATATCATGATTAAGTAACATTTAATATTTCATTAAACGAACTAGCTATTTTAGGGACTTTATCATTTTGGAAAAACAAACATAGTAAAGAAATTCCTTTTATTACTAATGAATAATTCGATACAAGTACCAAAAGTATTGGTGTAACACCCCGGTTTTTTTACATTGAGAGTGTATTTAAAAGGTACTAATTTCATAAATAAGTTAAAGGTTCTCTTTATATGAAAATAGGATCCTTTTTTTTAATTTAGCTCTTTCTAAAAGATGATACCGTAAAGTTATAGTTATTAAGGTTTTAAGAGCTTAACATGTTTTACAAAAGAGATTAGCAACCAATAATGAAACATAATTATACTATACAACTAAACGGCCAAGCGTTAACGAATAAGTCTAAATAGGTTAATAATACAAACCATAACCAACAGAAATAAAGTCCTCGACAGACGCTCACGCAGAAGAGCTGCTCCAAGGAGAAAAATCAAACCAAGCATGACGACGTCATATGGCGCATGCCATCAATACTAAAGAACTCCTAATAATCGCATAATCCACTCTCTAACGACATCCACAATATCCTCTTGGCCCAGCCCCGTACAACCCACTACACATGCTCATCAAGGTATGATCTAAACCACTCACGTCATCTCCATTTTCAAACTCATGCTCAAATGGATCCTCGGTATCAGTATCCTCATCCTTGCCTACGTCTAGCTCCAAAGATGGCAAACGTACTGGGTCAAGGTGGGGAGACTTGTCCACGGGAAAAAAATTACGGGTGAATATACCTAAGTCTACGGATGGCATAGATAAGTCATGGAAAAAAGGGACTCCTCTTAAGGCTAGAGTATATGATGGTCCAAATGGGGCGGAGGAAGGAATCAACAGTCCAAAACGATCAATCGTACCAGCGAGGAAACTGGAAATGACTAGGGAAGCGATAATTTGAAAAGTCAGCGCTCGACGAGAGCAGGTAATCTTTAGATCCCTACCAGCGACAGTGGTAGTCTCCAAAATAGTCCTGGTATAAGAGATTTTTCCTAGGACCGGGTCGAACCCCCAGGACGTCTCAGTCCAACCTTCAAGGAAGCTAAAATCTGTCGTCCTCGACGGTGGTATTTCCACATGTTCGGGTGGCATCATGATCTAATGGCGTATTCGCCCACACATATAGTGAAAGGGTCATCATTCAGAAAATAACAAATATATGAGAGCGGAGCAACAAGCATAAACAAAGAAAATATTATACATGGTTAGAGATCTCTTTCTAACGCATGTATATAATCATTTACAATCATAATACATATAGTAAAATCAGGACTCGTCCCTAATGCAATGTCTATATGTCGATGCTTATGATTCTGGAATATTAATCCCTCCTTAAAGGGTCGTGGTATCGCATCAGGATTTAGCGCCACTAAGGTGATAAGTATCGACCCATCAATCAGACCCAATGATCCATAACAGGATAAGATGGTTCTCTCTTGGACACGCACCTCGTGCCACCTATCTGGTGTGCACCTCGTGACTCCTCCCCGGTAGCCACATAACCATGGAATGTATGAGCAAACAATTCCTCATGTATATGTTTTAATATGTGATTAACATTATCACATCTCATACATAACAATTTATCAAGTCTTTGCACAAATATATTTACACATCATTTACTCACCTTCACATTTAGTCACCTTCAAAATAAACACGTAATAAGTTACATAACAAATATAAATATATAATTTATTTATTTTTATCAAAAGAAATATCTAAAAATGGAGAGATGCCCTTACTGTTACTAAAGTTGGGGAAACTGAAATTTGAAGTTGGTCAGTTGTGCACCTTTACCCAAATGAACTAAATTAGAACGAACTTAATATATAATATATTCACACATAAAACTCTATAGTCATTCGGTTATTATTTCTATTTCAATAATTTATTTAATTTTTCTTTAAGACCTAAAGTTATAGTTATTTATTTATTTATTATTAACAATCAAACATATTGATCGTACCTAGAGATCAGACTCCTCCGGCTGCTGAGGTGGACTTTCAACCCTGCTCGTACGAAATGGGAGGTGGGGTGTACCTGCAAGGTACTCCGATGCCAAAGTGAGTATGGCACAAGAGCAAAACAAGTACGAGTATATTTTAGGGGAAAAGATTGAATATCTGACCCTCTCAAATGAGAGGGTTTATATAGACGACCCCCAACGCGTGGCCAATGGTTCTTATTTGGGTCTGGATCATGGATCTTCCCAAATAAGTAACTGTCAGATTTTGATCGTCGGACAAGGATCCTGGTCATACAGTATGTCGAGCATGGGACTGTACGAGCAGGGTAATTCCTGGTCGAATCTGGTGGTCCTTGCTTCAGGTGGGCAAGGTCTATGAACGGGGAGAGGCTTTCGACTGACCTCATGTCGGAGAGCATGATATTGGACTTCTCTGACTTTTCAATCGTTGGGTCGTCTTGCGGTTTGAGGGAATTGGATTCAATCTAGTTATTGATCCAGTCCAGAACACATACTATTTAAAAACAAAATTTCTAATTACTATTAACTTCTTAAAATTATCATAGTCTGTACCTCTTAAATTAATAGGATATTAAAATAAATTATAATTACGATAACCATAGTGATCTCTATTTAAAATAAATTATTTTGATCTTAAAGTTTCTAAGCATAATTATTTTCATTTGAAAAAAAATTAAGTTGAGTAAACATACTAATATAGTATATGGCAGGTTGTTTGAAAACTTGAAACAAAAAGTTTAAAATAAAGTATTCTCCATAATTATTTTGTGCATATTTAAAATTAGAATGATTTGGTCTAACTAGTTAGAAGTTTATAATAAAAATTTCCATTTTCAAATCATAGTAGAAAAATATTTCTTTTAAGATATATAACTATATATTTATTTCAAATTTTATAAATAGTTTTAACTCATAATATATTAATTTCATATATAAAATAATCATAAACATCTATATTTAATATTGAATTACATATGTTTCATCAATTTTTTTTTTAACTAAACAAATTAACTCTAACAAAAAAAATAAATCAAAACTTCATTGAAATCGAAATAACAATTTGTGTTTCATATTTTTGTTTAAATTTCTACAAAATTCAAAAGTCATTATTATTATTATTATTATTATTATTATTATTATTATTTTAAATGAATCCATACTAAGTCAATCCTTATTAAAAATAAATGAGAATTTAATTTTAGAAAAGAAATTAGAGTATTGTCATACACACCAACATAATCCTTTTTCTCTTTTGTTAATATAGAACCTCTAATTAAGTATGATAATCTCAGCTAACCTTAAATATACTCTTTATATTTTAAAACTGGGTGAAAATTCTATTCATTAATTAATTTTTTTAATTTGAGTTTTAATCGAGACATGAATAACTTAATCAGAAGATTTAGTGTATTTACACTGGAATAACATTCTAGAACAGAATAGGCCACAAAGATAAAAAAAAATAATTATAATGAGTGATAAAATTTATATCAAATTAATTATCTTAAACTCAAATAATTAGTTTGTAGAGAGAGAGATTAATAAGTTGATATCTTAGATGAGCTTTACATGGATTCAATGCAGTTAGTAGTTGAAGATTTGTATAGCTTGTATAAAGAGGTATTATCTTAGTCTCTAAATACTACTTTATGTAGCTACATGTTTCGTAATTTGAGGATTTATTATAAAATAAGCATTGCTGACATCATGCCATAATTACCCATCACTTCCTAATCTTCCTTATATCTCAATAATATCTTATAAAAAATGGCTGTTATATTTTTCCAACATCAGTGCAATTTCCGGTGTTATATGACACCGATAAAATGTCTGAAATTTTTTGCTGATAATAAATTTTTTTTCTGGTTATTCTATACCATAATAAAAATAAAAATCGGTCGAGAAAAGAAAAAAATAATAATAATTATTATTCCATCGGAAATAATTTTGTGTTTTCATCTATAAAATTTCGTTTTATACCGAGACTATCGAAAAGATTTAAGCGGTTAAAATTCGTTTATTGGAGAGATCGGAAATTAGTTTCAGACGGAGAAAATATTTTCATTTTATAATTCTATCAAAAATAATTTTATTATTCTATCTTAAATTTTCGTTTACAAAAAATATGAGTTGTTTTCGAGAATTTAGGCGGTTACTTTGTCGAACGCTAAAGGGACTGAAAATAATATTTTTAGAGAATTTAAATCGTGAACCATATTTGAAATAATAAAAAAAAATCATAAAATACACACACACACACACACATCGATCCTAATACAATATAAACAGGCGAATATGTGACCAACTTAACTTATTTATTTATTTTAAAATTATGGGTCTTACAATTGGCATCTAGGGCTTACACCAGCACTTTAACCGAGGAACTTGAACAAGTTCACTAGGAATTATTAGAACATGTTATATTGTAAGAACTCTCTTAAGTTCTTAAGAACTGATTGTTCATATAATCGAAGTTGTACACTTCGTGAACATATGTTCAGAATCAGATAAACCTAATATTGTTCAAAAGTTGAGAGCTTTTTGAAAGTCAAAGTTATCATGATTTTGGTATCATAATGTTCAAAAGTTGTAAATTGTCTGAGAATATGATATTCAGAACATAAGAATCTAAAGAAGAAGTCTTCCTGAAAGTGGTCAAGACAAAGTCTACAGTCAAAGATGCTTTTCAGAACAATGTGTTAATTAGAAGTTTTAAGACCATCTGAAGATCTAAATATGGAGATCCAAGAAAGAGAAGTTTTGTCAAGACAAACTCTATTATTCTAGAAGTATAGTCTTTTGTTCTTGAAGAACCAAATGAAGTTCTGATAGACCAAAATCAAATCAATCATAGAGTTCTGATAGTAACAAGGTTCTGAGATGAAGGCTTGTGTTCTAGTCAGACTCCAATGAGTTAAGATAGGGAAGTAATCCTTCTCTATTATATGTTCTGACAACTCAAAATTTATATTTTGTGAGTCTTGGGATCAGGGGAGGACTTTGGACAAGCATTAATAAAATTTTGGGGATAACACATTTAGGGGGAATTGTTGCTCGTAAACTCTGAATATATTCTAATTGGTGATTACTCAGTGATTTCCCTATATAAAATGTTCTGTCAAAATACATAGTTTTGTCATCATTAAAAAGGGGGAGATTATAAGAACAAGAGTTATCTCTGAATTTCATCTCTATGTTTTGATAATAACAAGGAAGTATTTGTGAAAGAACTATTTTATGTTCTGATGTTTGTAACTGTGCAGATCATGAACATTGAACATATTAGATCAAACAAACATTATGAATATGTACGCAATTGATAGTATGTGAAGTTACTGTGTGTAACACTAGTCACAAGCATGCTGAAGAAGCAGGTGTGCTTCTGTATCTGATCACAATCAGAAAAAATCCAAGGATGCCAGATGTTGCTGTTGCAATGCTCTTGTGGATTCTGTTCTGAAAGTGGTTATGATCAGAAAGCGAGTGAAGCTTCTGATATATTAATCTTCTGAAAAACTAAGTTCTAAAGACTCTGATGACTTGAAGTTCTAAAGACTGAATGTCTGAAGACTAAGTGCAGAAAGACTATGTAGACTTAAGTGTTCTGAAGATTAAGGTTCTGAAGAACCAAGTGCTAAAGACTTTGAAGACAATGTTATATATGAACAAGGTTCTGAAGGTTCTAAAGACTTGAAGTTCTAAATACCGTGGGTTTCAAGACAAGTGCTGAAATTCTAAAGAACAATGTTCTGTGTAAACAAGTTCCAAAGACTGGAGACTTAGATTCTATGAAGACCCAAGTATCATCGTCTATAACTCATGCTTCATTCAATTATCTGCAATCAGAAGCCTCTGAAGTTCAGAAGACAATGTTATTGTTATCAAGGATAGCACAAAGTACGAAAATGTTTTATTCCACTACATATCCACTAACCGTGTATTACGGGAAAATGACAAACGTGACAGTACTATTTTCATCCTTGAGTAACGACATTCCTCAGTAGCCAACACTTAGTAGTTAGCGCATTCTCAGAACTAGGTGTTCTGGTGAATTGCTTTGGGGCTAAGGTTCTGGTGCTGCTCAGAACTATGTGTTATGGAGCCTGAAGTCACAACAGGTTGTTGTGCAGTTAGTCACGGTTATAGGTCACGCAAGGAAGTCACAATATGTTGTTGTGCAGTTAGTCACGACAGGTTGTCGTGTAAGAAAGTCACAACAGGTTGTTGTGCAGTGAGTCACGGTAGGTAGTCGCAACTGCGGTTGCATAGTTAGTCATGACATTAGTCGCGCGGATGTAATCATATGTTGGTTATAGTGGATTAAGTCCTTGTTTAAGGTGAATCCCCCTTGGCGGGTGGACTAGACTAGATTGATAAGTTCTCAAGTGAACCAAGAAATATATTGTGTTCTTTACTCTTGCTTTATGTTTCACTTTATGTGTATGCTTCTGCAACGCAATCATATCATAGCTTAACGCAATCCAACCATTTGCGAAAAGTAGTCAAAAGTGAAAACCTCAATTCAATTCACCTATTTCTTGTGTTTTTCTCACACCATCAAGAGTGAGACGCAAAATTTTGTCAAACACCCTAGTAAAAAACTTATTTTTAGTCCTTTTTCTTTTTCCTTTCCAAATTTAATAACTTGAAGAAAAAAACGAAAGCTAACACTCATATTCACAAAGCTAACTAAATGGTTCTCGTTGAGTATAACGGATATGAGAGGTGATAATACCTTCTCCTCGCATAATCGACTATTGAACCCAAATTTGGTTGCAACAACCATCTTCTTTTTTTCTTTAAGGGTTTTATCGATATCTCCCATTTTCTTCTAGAATAATAAACTTCGCTGGCAATTATGTTATCATCTCGAGCGTGTGAATGTTCGTGGTCATTTTTCGCGTTGCGACACTACGACATCCATTCAAAGGGCCTCCACGTCCACGAATTTTGTGACTGAATAAAGAGAAGTGTTAGAAACTCGCTCTGCAAAGTAGAAACAAGGGCTTGAGGGGCAACTGTTCTGGGCCACCAACAAGTCCCAAAAGGGAAAATGCCCGATAATGATTCCACACAACATTCGATGTAGAACATGTAGACTCTTATTTTTCATTAATTAGTGAATCATCTGCGCAAATGCTAAGCTAACTGCCTAAGTTTATCTAATTTCTAACTCCATTTCATGTTGTTCCACACGCAGACAATTACTCACCATTTCTTGTATTTAAATAGGGTATTCCACACACGGGTATTCAAATCCACTCTCACTCAAACACCCTTTTCACTCTCTTACTTATTTAAATGTTAGAGTGATAACCTTACGGATCAACTCCCTCTCCGCCATATCAAAAACTCTGAACCACCACAACAAAATTTAAATTCACACTTTTCGATTAACTCTAATTCCAACCCGAAACATTTCCAACAATTGAATTATATTGTGACTTCATCTAAATTATGGCTTGTGTTTAATTTTAAACATTAATTATATTGTGACTTCATCTAAATTATGGCTTGTGTTTAATTTTAAAACATTTACCTAAATACAAGCACCGCACACTTTGTACCAACCAAACACTTCCACACCATTCATTCAAATGATTATTCAAAAATACCTATTGCAATATTATTATTTCAAATGAACATTTTACATCTTACGACAACATCATAAAAACTCATTCATAATAACAAACTAAAAATAAAAATTCAAAATACAAATTATAAAACAAGCCACACAAATACAATTGAGAAATAAATTAGTAACATATTTTTTGTATTAATTAAAATTCACATGTATCTACTAAATTTATTCTTAACCCACATCATCAATTGTTTGTTCTAGACAGGAAGTGACTCAACTCCATGCAACTCCAAGTTGTGACTATTGTCTTTCCCATGTCGACTTTCAATACAACCTTTTATCCTTCTTGGAATCATATGATAGATCTCTCTTCCATTTTTATAGCACACTAAACCAAAGACCAAGAAGATCCACAAGCTCAAATAAATCCAAGCAATTATAGGAGAAATAATCATCAAAGCTAAAAGTGAAACAAGAGCTCCAAGTAAAAGATCAACCAAAATCATGAAAGGAACATGTTGCTGCAACACTTTGACTATATACCCCTTTTACTTACATTGTATAGACTTTTGACGGATCATCATCCTATCGATATTGAAAAATTGCATACAAATAAATATAGAGAGGTTTCTCAATTTTTCTAGAGAATTGAATAACATCTTTGATACTGCATTAAATAATCTCTATGAGTGATATTCTATGAACTTATATTTATGAACACATACATGAGTTTAAGATGAGGATGAAAGCAGAAATGTAATCGAGTTTTTCATTAGAATTGTTGAAGGTACATGGATATTTGATCTTTCGATTTGTAAAATGTTTTAGGATTTCTTAATTCTCTTCTGATGGAGAAAATTTGATAAATTGTTTTGGTCATTTCTCTATCAATAAGGACTATAACCCATATAAGCAACTCCCTTAAGATTAATGTTCAATTTTTAATATTTTAATTTGACCTCTCATCTCATCTAATTAGAATATTGATTTATGATATCTACACAATAACTTTCATGACATATATGCCCTTAGCCATAGACTTAATATTAATTAGACCACTTCATTTTTGACTAGTTAAATAATAACCCTAACACATGTAATATTACATTTATGACCCAAAATTCTAACAATCTTTCATTGTTCACACATGTAAGTTTACACATGTGTTAGACTTTATGAGCAAATTTTTTTGTCATTATATACCTCAAACATATCCAGTAATATCGTTTATTAATTATGTAACTATATAGAACCATAGTGATTTTCATTATATCACTCATAACTAAATCCACCAATGATTACTAGTAGTGACATAACTAAATGACATTGATTCATCATGAAAGGTGTAGCATAAAAATTACAAGGTTTCCTGTAATTTTCGGTTTGCAATTGGTCTTATTTTACTTTAGCGAGACAATTCAATAACATTATTCTACAAAGTATAAATAGCTGAATTATCAAACTTTATAAACTAATTTTTTTTATCTAAAACCAAAGTATGCATACAAAATACCAAATATATATAGAGCACACAATTCATAAATTACTAACTCCCACTAAACTAAATATTCCTCAAGCTGTAAAAGACCCATGTGAGTAGTGTGCTCATGAAAGATCTTGGGTGGAAGAGCTTTCGTAAGAGGAAATGCTATCATGGAGTTTATCTTTAAGTGTTATATGAAAATTTATCGACTTTGTACCGTTTCCTTAGCAACTAGGAACTTGATGTCAATATGTTTTGACTTAGTCGAGCTCCTATTATTGTTGGAATATATAATAGTTGATTTATCGTCATGGTATAACTTAAGTGGTCTTTTGATTTCTTCCGTAATTCGCAGCATAATGACAAGGTTCCTTAACCAAATCCCATGGTTAGATGCCTTAAAACATGCTATAAATTTTGCTGCCAAGGTGGATGAAGCAATAAGAGTTTGCTTAAAACTATGCCAGGAAACTACACCACCAGCCAATACGTAGATATAGTTTGAAGTGTATATTTTACTAACTTGGCATCCAACAAAATCAAATCAAAACATCCAGTGATCTCCAATTGGTATGACCTCCTATACATGAGCATATAATATTTTGTTCTATTTAAATAATTCATGACCCTTTTGGCTGATTTCCAATGATCCATTCCTGGATTGCTTAAATATCATCCCTACATCCCAACTATGGACGCAATATCTGGATGCATACAGACTTTGGCATACATCATACTCCATAAAAATTACGCACAAGGAATCTTTTGCATCACTTGATTTCTAAGTTTCGTTTTGGGCACTGACTAATATTAAATTTGTCTCCCTTAGAAATTGGAGTATCCCATGGTTTACTTTCCTGCATGTCAAACCTTTGAAGTACCTTTATGATATAGCTCATTTTTTATAATCTTATAATACCTTGAGATCGGTCTCGGTGTATCTGAATTCCTAATCAAAAGAGGTGTCACCAATATCTTTCACTTCAAATTTTCTTGAAAAAAATTTCTTAGTTGTGGGCATCATGCATATGTCATTAGTGGAAAATATCATGTCATAAAAATATAAGACCAATAAAATCTACTAGTTTCCAATAAATTTGTGATACACATAATCCTCAACAACATTCACCTCAAAACCAAATGAGAGAATTACTTCATGAAACTTTTAGATTCATTGACGAGGCATCTGCTTTAGTCCATAAAGGCATTTTATCAATTTGAAAACCATATTCCTTGAGTCTCATGACACAAAGTTTTCTGGTTCACCATATAACTTTTCTCATTAATGTTGCCATTGAGAAATATCGTCTTGACATCCATTTGATGGTGTTTGAAATCATAGAGCAACAAGAGCCATTAATGTCCTGAAAGAGTCTTTCAATGAAACCAGAGTGAAAGTCTCTTTAAAAACAATCCCTTCCTTTTTGGTATAACTCTTAGCTATAAGACGATCCTTATACCACTCTACATTATCGTTAGAATCACACTTGATCTTACAAATCCCTTTGCAACTAATGGGTTTCATACCTTATGGTAACATGTAAGTTCCTAAACTTTATTATCTTGTATGGACTTATATTCCTCCTTCATTTCTTCAATTTACTTTTTAGAGTTGGAATCCTGCATGGCTTGTAGGAAGTTGATTGGGCCAGCTTTCATCATACAATTATTTTCCTTGTGTTCTTGGCAAAAGACCATGTAATCATCCGAAATAACATTTATCCTTTATCTAGTGGATCTCCGCAAAGGTATTAGTTCTTGTAACTCTTGTTCATGAGGATCTTGAGTTTGTTCTTCATGAATTACCAAATAATTTGAGTAGGGGATAAGTGTCATTTTGTAGTGTTTTGTATATATAGTTTTGTGACACTTATCGAATTTTAGTGTAATTTCCTTGAATAATTTTTCCAACTTTTTTGTATAAATACATTAGTTAGTGTATACTTGTGTTTTTTTATTCATTTATGTAACAATTAATAGTTTTCCATTCATTTTGTAGGCAATTAAGCATTGTTGAAGCAATGAGTAATAAAAGCTCAAAGATGCACCATTTGGATCAATAAAAGAAAGAAGGCAAAGAAAGAAGTCCATTGCAAAGAAGCTGGAAGCCAAATTAATGGAGTGTAGTTTGCCAAATTTCGTTGGGCTAAACTTCCTTTCATTGGGAGAAAGTTCATTTCTCTAGGCGAAGCACACTAGAAGAATTGATATATGTCAACCTTCGTCAGGCGAAGCTTCTTATTCTTTGGGCGAAACTACCTTTCGTCGGGTGAAGCAGCAGCGAGAGAGAAATGAATAAATTCCAGTAGCTCCAGTTTTTGATTGCATCTTTCTCGCTAGGCGAGGTTTATACTTTTGCCGGGAGAAGCCCGCATTCACTGGGCGAAAGTAGATATTTTCTACAAGGTTGTATTAGTGCGCAACTGGTGTGAGTGTAAAAGAGAACTTTTCTAGGCGAAGCCATTCATCTGATGGGAAAATTTGTCTGGACCAAAATTCTTTATTAGTTCATTTCAATCATTTTTTTAGGTTATGGTTTTGGGGACTTTAGCTCCCAAATCCATCAAACTCATTTTTCAGTAGGATTAACTTAGAAAACAACATTTGAGCTTGCACACGGATGATCTGGGTGGATCTCTCATTGACCGATGCTGACAAACCACAAGTTGTTTGGTTCATTCTTCTTCTTCTTTGTGTATTTTTACTTGTTGGGTTGTTGTATGTTTATTTACTTTGAACTCATGTATATTTGTCATCCATGGCGTTATATTAAATTTGCTTTACAAATCTTTATCGGTGATTATCCTTGATTTTTGTTTTATGCCCGGGGTTTGGGTTGTGTTAGAGATAAACATCTCAAACCTTGATTAGGGATGATTATCTTTTATTTTCTGAATGCTATATATAGATTTAAGGCTAACAATATTTATGGGTGTTAGAGCTTAATGCTTCCATGTTAGTTGTGTCGGACACGAGAGTGTCAATGAGAGTGATGTGGATGTCTTATGTGTTGTTGTGTTGGGTGCGAGAGTTTCGATACATGAATTTAGTTGTTCTCTCAATT
The DNA here is from genome assembly GCA_963966055.1 of Lathyrus aphaca. Classification (NCBI taxonomy): domain Eukaryota; kingdom Viridiplantae; phylum Streptophyta; class Magnoliopsida; order Fabales; family Fabaceae; genus Lathyrus; species Lathyrus aphaca. The sequence continues at coordinate 486,508,772 of OZ014525.1, read as the reverse complement.
TGGGTTAAAAATTACTTAGGTTGTGAGCAATGCCAGATGATATTGAGGAGTATTGTAGGTTAAGTATAATTGGTTGGTAAGTTTAATCTTGTGACGAGTGTATTATATGCATGTTGGATAAGTTTCTTCTCTCCGAAGAATGAATTCTTTTTGTGTTAATATTTACTTTTATGTTTCTATGTCTCAAACCATTTTAACCCAAACTTAGAAACTTAGAGATTATTGAACGACAATTTAATATAATCGATCCCTCTAGACACGATAAAATCCCAGAAAAATACTTCCAAATCTTTTGTTGCTTTCCATTTTACCGCTTTCAATGAAATGGTGTCGTTGTCGGGGATTGGTTTTGATATTGAATTGCATTGCGATAGTTTTGATGTCTTTGAGCTTTGTAGATAATTGTCTATATTGTCTATATACTTGTATAGATACTTGTTTTACTTTTTTTCATTATGTTTGCTCAAGTATTATATACATTTTGTTCCTATAATGTTTGTTCAAGTGTTTGGTTAGGATACTTGCTTTTGGTTTGCGCGGTGAGGTATCACCATGGCATGAAGGGAGGAAGTTACTAGCTAAGCACAGTAAAAGCGTTGAGCTTATGAAGTAAAAGAAGCATGTTTTATCGTTTTTTGTTTCGTTACTACTTTTTTATTCTATCTTAGGTAGTGTGGTGAACATTCATTAAACAAGTTGTACTCAGATTATTCGTAAAATTCTCAAATCTTCACTTTACAACTTGTTTAATCCATTTTCACCCGGTCTTTTAGTTTGTTTATATTAATAGTTTTTGTGTTTGTCCAAGAGCTTGTTTTAAGTAGCTTGAGGAAATTTGATGAGATGTTCCAAGTTTGTTCTTTTCAACTTATAGATGTATGGTAATGATATTTTTAAGTTTTGTACACGTCCAAGGTATGTGTTTATCACTTTCTAGACTTTAGCATATTCATGATACTTAGGCTTTTTGCAAACTTCCATGGCATTCATTCTTTTGTATACTTGTTCTTGATGTGAATCACTTTAGTTCCCACCCTTTTTGTTAGGAAGCCTTCCATTGTTCATATATGCGTGGAGTACCAACATTCTTGTTTTAACTGGATTTTATTATGCTTAATCTTTTGTTTTTGTTGATTATATGAAAGCATGAAAATTACCAAGGCACTTGTTTCATTTTGAGCACAACCACCTTGGCAAAATAGTCAATTCACCATGTGAGTGTGTGAGCATTTGTTAAACCCCTTTGTGCCTTTCTATCATTATTCATGTTGTTTGAACTTAATGCTTGTCTATGAGTATTGAATTTACTTTTTTTTTATGGATTTTGATTGATTTTCTTTTTTTCTTGAACCCTCAACTTTGTATTGTTGTATAGATTCTTACTTTGCCTTAGAAAGTAGGGAGTATTCACATGATGATGTGGTTGAATTCAAGTTGGGGAGAGAATGATTGTTTACTCATTATTTGGTTTATATGAGGTTGAAAAAAAAAGAGAAAATTTTGAAAAAAAAAAGAAAGAAAGAAAAGGAAAATCCTTGAGAAAGGAAACAAAAAGAGTTCAAATAATTGTGCTAAATAAGTATTGTGTTTTGTGTAACACTTGGGATTTTGGAAGAAGTTGATTGGAATTTTGTGTTTGAGTCTTGGTGAGTTGATTACTCCCTTAGGTTTAGGCAACTTTTTGTTTCAATTACCTTTAGAAATTGTCCCTTGTTTGTTTACCAGACCACACTACAACCTTGAAAGCCCTTGTGATTCTTGCTTTTATGCTTTCAATATGATCTTTGGATGAGTGCATAATTTAATATTTTATTTACAAGATTGTTGTGTGAGTGAAAATCACCTCATTTTGTGTTTTTCATCTACGATGATATTTTTTGCTATGTGTGATTCACAGTTGAACTTGTATTGTTTTTAGAATGTTTGGCATGATTTTTGTATTTAGTATTTGTTTTGTGCCTATATCGTCGTCGTAGTTTAGTGGTAAGTATTTACTTTGTGTGTACCATTTTTCATTTGAATCATTCATTTGTTTATGTTTTTCAAAACTTATTGATTTGTGATTTTTGGGTTTTTGTGTTTGTTTCTTTGATCTATTTGATTCTTGTTTGAGGACAAACAATTATTTAAGTTGGGGAGAGTTTGATAAGTGTCATTTTTTAGTGATTTTGTATATAGTTTTGTGACACTTATCGAGTTTTATTGTAATTTCCTTGAATAATTTTCCAACTTTGTGTATAAATACATTATTTAGTGTATACTTGTATTTTTGATTAATTTGTCTAACGAATAATAGTTTTCCATTCATTTTGTAGGTAATTAAGCTTCTAGGATGCACCAAATCGGAACAATAAAAGGAAGAAGGCAAAGGAAGAAATCCATTGCAGAGAAGTTGAATAACGGTAAAATCATGAGTGTAAGTTATTAGTTAACTTAACTCAAAGTAAACAGACTCGCCATCGCGCCTTTATTTTATTCCAAATGGAAAAGGAAAAAGAGTGAATAAATCCTAATGAATCTAAAAGCAAAAAGCTAAAAGAATCGAGTAGAGAACGGGTAAGGGGATAGGTTACAAATTGAGAAGTTTTACGCATCCAAAATGTTTGTGGTACTCCACGGGAGCCCTTTGAAATATTTATTGCTTTTGGTTTGAAAATTGTTTGTTAAAAGATATTGAAGAAATGAGACGAGAAATGTTTTTTAAGATTTTTGTGTTTGACGAGACGTTCGTCTCATGCCTACGTACCAACGACGTGCAATGTGAGATTAAAACCCCGTAGTTCGTGGTACAAATAGTGAAAAATTAATGTGTTGGATTGATTTTAAAATGTAAAGATAAGTCATCATTCTTTGGCGAATACTTCCTCTAGAAAGAATGAATCATATCTTAACGTGTGAAAATGGTTAAAAGAAAAGTGCACGGGGGCACAAAAAGTATTGAATGAGTTTTTGCATTTTTTAAAGTATTTTGAAAAAGGTTTCAATATGCTTATGTGGTTTAGAATTTATTAAGAAAAGAAATCGAAAAAAGTAAAACCGCTTGACCTAAGTCAAGGTTTGATTATGAAAGAAGGTTTTGAAAATAGAGAGAAGTTTTGAAAATTAAAGAAGGGGAAGGAGATGAAGAGGCTATCCTAAGACTTAAAGTAAAAGTTAAAGTAAGAACAATCGAATCGTATGACAAACATTCTTTGAAGCATAACCAACAATAGGACTTCATCTTTATAAATAAGTGAACCAAATCAAGGCTAAGGTCTTCAATCCATAATAACTCAAGCAAAAGAATGATCCTAAAATCTAAGTCCAAAACTACAAGTCCAATGCTAAGGATAGTAGCCATTGTCCGAGATTAAAGTCACAAGTTTTTTTGAAGTTTAATCCTTTATTAATATTTTTGTGTCTAAATGGACAAAGAAAAAAGCACAATAGAAACATAAATAATATAGTATAATAAAAGCATAATAAAAGAGATAAGGAGTGAGAGATAAAAATAAAGAGGATAAGGCGCGAGAAGGAATTTAAATGTTAGTATAGTAATAGTATAATAATATTCGTATAATATTAGTATGGTGAACTTAATCATCCACAACCAAAGAAAGTAACCAAGGTACTCAGTATCAAAACCAAAAAGGCAACCAATTCTGCTTAGTATCTTACAGTATAGTGATTAATCAAGGCGATTAGATCAAAATTCAATGAAGTTTGAAAGAAGATTAGGTGACCCAAAGCAACTACGCATCAAACTTCACAAGTCTTGAATCTTAACGCAAAAAGATCAATCACTTTGGGATTACGCGACAAACATGAGGTCCGATCCATGAAAGTGCAAGTATCCAATTGGATTTTTTTTTCCGAATTCGGGACATATTTATGTCTATGTTAAGAAATCACCGAGTAATTTACAAAGCAATTAACCTACAAATGAGGCCGGCAAAAATCAATTTAGGTTAACGATGTTAGTGCTAATACATGCGAGATAAGCGATATGTAAATCGCCATCTGAACGCAATGCCGCACAAAAATAAAGATGAATACCAAATTGAGTTAAACTTATGGTATTCTTTCATCTTTAAGGTAAATCACTCATCTTGGTGGATTCAAGTATGCAAATATCTCACTAATGCAAAGTACCTAAAGTGAATTAAATAATTCACTTAGAGGTATATTTGGGCTAATGAATATTAACCACTATAATCTACACCCAAAGTTCATTGAAATTAAAGAGAAAACTGTCCCAAAAATATTTCCCATGGTAAAAATAAGAATAGAGGAAAAAAGGAGAGAAAATGAACCAAAACAGCCCCAAAACAAGCCAAAAATTTAATTCTGTTTTGGAGTAACCGGTTACTACCAGAGGGGTAACCAGTTACCAGTTCAAAAAAAGGCAGATTCTGGGCAAAATTAACATAGGTAACCTGTTACTCTGCGCGCAAAATAAAAAAAATGGCTAAAATTTAGTACGATCCTTCTTTCAAAACTTTTTTCAAACACCTTATGATTATGAACTAAATTAGAACAAGTTTTAAAGTTAAAAAACAGTGAAATCCATGCAATCAAACAACAATTTATGATCTAAAAGATCAACAACCAAAAGCAATAAGGATCTACATCTTGAATGTTGGTGATGAAGGTAGAACCATGAAAGAAAGTGAATTACCAAGAACAAACTTCATATTGATCCAACACCAAGCTTGATCTACTGAATTTGATGAATAAAAATGAAAAGGATGAAAGTTTAGCTCAAACTTAATCAAGAATTCAAGGTAAATTCTTGATAACTTTCAAAAGAAGAAGAGCTTTAGTGAATTTTGTGGTTTGTGAGAATATTTTGCAAGAGATTTTTGGCTATCAAAAGCTTGAGAAATGAATGAGAAAAAACCTCTATTTAAAGAGTTTAGGTATGAGAATTTGGTGGAATGAAGCTTGCTTTGGAAATTAAAAAATTAGGCTTGGAAATTCAAAAATGGAGGGAATTATGAATAGAGTGGTGATTAGTGAGAGTTTATGGTGGGAATTAATTTTAATGGTGTATGGGAATTAAATGGAGATGGTCTAGAATATTCCAAGAGTGATCAAAAATGAAATTGGCACCAAAATTGAAATGTTTGAATTGCTGCCAAAAGTTTCAAATTTGTGCGCAGGTGCCCAGTTACTACCATGATGGTAACCGGTTACTTTGTGCAAAATTTGAAAATTTTGTTTTTCTTTTGAACAGTTATGGCTCCGGCTCGATTCTTTTACGCGTCAAAGAAGGCATGGAAATAAACACATGATCCTTGGAATTCCTTGAATAAATCAATTAAGACTTGAGAAATCCATGATCAGATGAATTTGAATTATTTGCGGATCAACTTCGACGTTTTATCTGTGAAATTCATTCGAGCCGCAGGACTGCTATTTTTGATATTTTCACCTACTCTTCCTCTGAAAATGTTAATAAAAGAAAACAAAATATTTTTTTGGATTTTAATTAATGGTTAGTAAACATAAACAAATAAAAATAAATAGAAGCAATGGTGATCCCCTGTGAGGCATAAACCTACACCCGAGAAGAACCAAGGTACTAGTGTGATCTTATTTGTATGCAAGATGCAGGTGAAAATGCGAAAAATCTTAGGGTCAAAAATTAGGGTGTGACAGATGCCTCTATTTAAGTTTCTTTAATTCAGAGATATGAAGATTGACATCTTCGTTTCATCAAGATGGAAGATACTTAAATATCAAAAACCCAATTTTTGCCCCTAAGAGGCCATGAAACTGGAATGGAATGAAGTGAAACAATATGATATGAAAATTTTATGAAAGCATAAAAATATTATGAAAATGTTATGAAAATAAATGAAAATTGTAGAGAAAAAAACGATGGGGATAAGGAGAACATAACTCCGACGGGGAAACAAAGCTCACGACAACTAGAGACCCCATCATGGCTAAGCTGCGACAAAGTTGTCCAAGAATGGAAATTGGACAGAAAGGATCACAACATCCAAGAATGAAACTGAATGAAGTGAGAGAAGTCCCGAAAAAGTACATCAGAAGCATCCAAGAATGACATTAATGACTTTACTAGGGATATCCAAAAATGGCAATCGGAGGAAAAATGATCACAACATCCAAGAATAGCAATCAGATAAAATGTGAATCACAACATCCAGGAACGAAAATGAAATGAGAAAATTCTCGGTCACAAGTGCCAATTTGTGTTAATATGTAGTGATCTTACCTGATCAGGAGGGTCTTCCAGTAGTTGGACGTGAACAACTAGGTTGATGGAATGGAGGGGGGTGTACCTGCAAGGAGCTCTGGTGCCAAAGTTAATAGAGGCACAATAATGGTAAGTTAAGAGAGTTAAATAAAAATACCTGACCCTTTAGTGAAAAAGGGTATTTATAATGAGCTTCCAACGCTGGACCAAGGTCCTTCCTTGGGCTGGATCAACGAGGCCCAGGGAAGAACTGCTAAGGCATGCGTAAGGAGCGTGTAGACCTAGCAAGTGGTCTAGTCCTTGGTCCAACTGCCCCTATCTTTCAGGAGATAATGGGGGACAGTTGGGTGATGAGGCAAGTGGAATGGAAGACTTTATTTTTTGCCCGTCTCACAGAGTGTACGCACGACTCATGAAATACCTGCCCGACAATTGAGTGGTTTTCGCCCGTCCAACAAGTATGCTTGCCTGGACGTATGGGAATCTGCTCGACATATTGGGCCACGACCCAATAGTCTGGAGGCCCAATCCAGAACAGGAGCCCCCTAAGTCGAGTCTCTGAGTCGGAGCGATGAATTATAAAAGAGCCGAGCACACATTGTATCGAGGGAGGAGTCATGTTGGATGTTGAGCATATGCCCGTGTCAAAATGTGATATTTTCAAGCCGGTGTGGACGCCGTTCAAATTGTCAAGCACGTGGTGTTCTCATGGGTCGAGGACGTCTCTTTATAGTCGGGGAGACCTGCGGTTGCTCGACGTCGTTTAGAATTTTCTTAGACTGGCGTGTCTTAGACATTAATGGTGAGTCGCTTTGTTTCCTGTTCCAGTTCCGCCCTAGGGGCCTAGGTAATGATTACCTAGCGCGTTCGCCCACGCGCTCTTCTAGTATATAAGGTGGATGGTCTACTTCATTTCAACTTTTCGCTCCTACGTTTAACCGGAAGTTCTGAGAAGAAATTTTCCTCCTCCCGTAACCGCCGCCAACACTGTCGCGCTCTTCCCGCGCGCCACCGCAACCTCCCCGTCGTTACTATGTCAGGTAATCTCTCATAACCTCTCTTTTTACGCATTTTTCCGCTTGATAGGTAGCGAAATTCGTGATTTTCCCGTTTAGAGTAGGTAAATTCTTGTTTAGAGTAGGTAAATCTCTGTTTTAGGTTAGTTTTTAGGTTTTAGACATGAACGTCCCGGGCAGGATTAACATGACACGGGCGTAAAACTCATTTGTGTATGAATGAACCGACCAGGATCTTCATACGGTCGATGAAGATCGCAGGCGTTCGATGCGTTTGCCGGGAAAAATCTCAATCTTCTAGGTTTTTTTAAGGGTTTTGTACGCGCTCGAGTGGATTCGAGGACTGTCCCTTCGTTGATTTTAGGGTAGTTTAGTGGGATTTCAGGGCGTTCAACTCTTCGCCCTTTCACTTGAACTGCGGTGGAATGGTGGATTTGATGCGATGTCAAATTCACTTTTCCTTTCTGCTTTTCAGGTACCGCCGAGCAAAGATGAGTCGAGGAGAGAGAGACCGAGGAGGAAAACGAGCATGTCTCCTCGTCTAGACGTAATGACCTATCGTTGGTCGCGGAAGAGCCATTAGAAGAAGAGTCATATTTCGTGGATGAGGAAAATACTGCGTACGCCGTGGTCGAGGACATTGGCCCCGAGGATACCGCAAATTGGCAATGTCTTGCTCCTCGGGAAATAAATCAAATATGCCATTATTTTCTGGGGAAGCAGTTCTCCATGTATGAATTTGTCTTCCGAGAAGTGAGGGTTAGGCTCCCCTTTAATGATTTCCAGATGGGGGTCTTCAGGTGGCTCAGGCTGGCGCCCTCGCAGTTGCATCCGAATGCCATCGCTTTCATCCGAGCATTCGAATTAGTTTGTCGGTTTCTCGGGGTCGGGTGCACACTGCCCCTTTTCTTTCATATCTGCCATCTGCAGTGGTCAGGCGTAAGGGGGCGTCATAACTGGGTGTCTCTAAAACAGCCCGTGAGATTATTCAAGATGTTTGTTGATTCTGCCCGCCATTTTAAGGGGCGGTGGTATGTGGTAAAGTCGCTCACTCAGTTCGCCCTCAATACTCTTTATTATTATAAGCGCGATGCCAGTGGCGAGGAAAATCTTATATCGAGGATCCCCTTGAGATGGAGCCCGACCATTTCAACATGTCGACCAGCCACTACCGAGTTAGATATTCGAGCATGGGAGTCGAGGATCGACTGGCCTACAAGAGGCTGGTGGAGTATGTTCAGAGCTTTAGCTAGGCGGTCTGGGTGGACCGGCAAGACAGACCCTATATCGACGACGTCGGGATGCCCATCCATGAAACGCGCCTCATAAATACAAGGGCTCTACTCGCGTGTGACACGGATGAAGAGGTCGTGGAGTTGTTGCATAGGTCCTTCTGGCCTTACCCTCTTTCTCGATTTTTATGCCCGTTTAACTGATGTTTACTTATTTTTGTTTTGCTCCCGCTCACCGAGAACGAGTCCTGAAGCTGGCCAACCAGGTCGGGGCCCTGGAAAGGGTCCCTTAAAAGAAAAAGAAAGTGGCGCCCCATGTTCATGAGGTAGCTAACGAGCACGGGGTCGGCAGTTCTGGTACCCCCAGCTCGACCACCAACTCTCCTCAATCCGTCGTCCATAAAACTTCCCTGATACATATACGGGACAACCCCCCGGCCTCCACCTTTCCTCTTCTGAAACGTAAGCGGCTGGACGAGTCTCTTGCCCAGTCTGCTGTCGTGGGTGGCATGGACTCTGGTAAACCTGGGAGCTACCTGTTGCCTCCTTGCTATTTGGAGCGGGACTTCTTCAAGTCCGAAGGTTCTGTCGTGGTGGTGGCGCCCGAGGCGAAGACCCTTCTCAATCAGGATGCGACTGCTAGGAGGACAGATCTGGCCGAGGATTTAGCTGCTATCGTCCGGGTGATGGAAACTGCCATGGTTCTGTCCGAGACAGCTGTCTCGACAGCTAGGTTGGAGGATGCTCTGCAGGCTGCTCGGACTAAGAAAGATAAGCTGTCCAAGGACCTGTCTGACTATAAATAGGAGCATAAGCTTCAAGAAGGACTGAAGTCGAAGCTAGAGGAGTTGAAGCTCGAGCGGGACACCTTGAAGGATGAGAAACAAATCTTAGAGGATCAAGCCGTCGAGCTCAAGAAGGAGGCCGAAGAAAATGTGCAACTTCGTGCCCGAGTTGCGCTGCTGGAAAGTATCGTTCATCCTCGGGACGATGAGACTGAAGATGAGCTGGCCCTCTGCACCCATGGTGAATTGGTTAGCCATATCCACGAGCTCAACAAGGAACTTCTTGTGATGTTCAATGATGGGTTCGACAATGCTACCGAACAGCTCAAGGTTCTGAACCCGGGGCTTGTGACCGAGGGGTCGACTCACAACTACTAAGTGGCCGACGGTGAGATCATATGTCCTTTTGCTTCCGAGGAGGAGTTGGTGGATGAGGACGAGGGTGGTGAGGAGTAGCTCCGGGCAGAGACTTTTTTCTTGAACTTTTCGGGCCTGCGTGCCTTTGTATTGGCTTGTGTGCCATGTACTTTTGTAACGGCCTTTGTGCCTTTTGTTTGCATATTGGCCTTCGTTTCTTTCCTAATGAATTTTTAGTGGCCGGCTTTGGCCGCTTTTATCTACTTGTGTTATTTTCATCATGTTTGATTGTTTGACTGTATTTATATTTGAACTCTTTGCGCTCGACCTAGTTGGACTCGTCGGTTTAGGGCACCGACGAGGTGGCGGGTTTTATGTCCGCCCTGAGTCGAGATTAGGGTTGCGATTGGATACCCTAACCTCGGGGCTTGGTCCTTCCCATCGCGAGCTGGGGTGCCCTTTCGACGTGGTACTGTGATGTTGGAGCTCGTTTTGAGATGTCCGACGTCGGGGAGAGTTATGTTCACCTCATATGGTCGTTGTCCTCCTTTTCGTTTAGTGGTGAAGAGTGTGGCCGTACCTTCCATTCATCCAGTAAAGTACAAATTTCAGAGTTATTTTCTGTATTTAACCACATTTCATCTCGAACGGCCGACATCTGATGCTTTCTTCCTTTTCAGATTAACAAATGGTTGAATAGGGGCAACTGTAACACCCCAAAATTTGCCCTCTCTTTTCATGTCATTTAGCATATCCTTTCATACATTGCATTGCATTTAGATCATAATTGCATCATAAACATACATGAGCATACATCTCAATTGAGCTTTCACAGGTTGCAACTGACCATTATTTCGTCATGCGGCATGTGCACAAGAATCTCAAAAGAAGTCAAAGTTCTCGGTTGATTCAGAGCAGCTTAAGCATAATATCAGTTTTACGGTACATCTTGCAAAGGTTGTAACTCTCGCCCGAAAAATTTATTTTGCCTGAAATTCAATGGTAAGAAACGTTTCGGTATTTTCTACAACTTTCGTGTTTGGCTCGGAGGCCAATTCATCAAGGAAAGTGGCGGGAGTTATTTGTTTCTGAAATTTCGGTTTCGCCGATTAACTGTGCTAGCGGTATTCAAGAGTTTGTAACTTCTGATTGGATCAAGATTTCTAAGAGATTCATATTCCAAAAGTTCCTTCTTGATATCCTTTCCATCTTTCGGGTTTTGGCCGAGAACTAATTCTTTGAAGAAGATCTCCGAATGTGCGAGTTTTCAGAGTCGATATAGTGAAAGACAGTGTTGGACCGGTGAGCTTTGAACACTAAAAAATTCATAACTCCCAGCTTGTTCATCGGATTGATGTCGTTCCGGCGCCTAAAATTCTGTTTAGTGTTATCTTCATTCCGTGAATTCAGTTTGGGTTAGGTCTAAGCGGAAGGATCCCGAAAATGCAAATTACCAGTGGATTTCTTTGATGTAGTGCACTGCCTGTCAGATTTTGTAAAATTCATAACTTGGTCAATTTTCATCGGATAGTGTCTGTTTTCGAAGTGTTGGTTCAATAATTTTATTATATTCAAGTTCCAAGACAAGCTTAAGTTCGAACGATGCCCCGAAGATTATCGTTTTGGTTAATTTCGCAAAACTGAAGTGCTGAACCAAAGAAAAAGGCTGAAAGTGGTTTCACGAGAAAATTCATATCTCCCTCGTCGTTTGTCCGGTTGAGCTCACATTTTAACTCGAGGTCACTGACTCATAGGTTTACAACTTTTCTGACAAAGTTGAGTCGATATTATGCTCTGAAAAGGTTGACCTCGTCACGTTTTCAAGTAGCGGACACCAAATAAGCCAAAAAAACAACTTATTCAGTGAGGTCTTGCAGCTTAACGTATCGATCGCACTCGATATTGATCGTATGAAATCTGTTCTTTTTGCGTTGCTATCGTGATTCAGAGGTGGACGATGTTGTGGAAGGCTCAGAGTCAAAAAAAATTGTCGAAGACAATGTTATTTTCACTTAAGCCGAAATTCTACCTTTTGTCTTTCATTTTACAATCCACTATATATTCTTTTAACCCACAATTTGTCTCATAACTTCAATCACAATTTACAAACACCAAAAACTCTCTCTAAATAATCAAAGTTCATTCTCTCAACTCTTTCTCAAGAACACAACAACAACTTCATCAAGAACTCAAGAGCACAACAATTTCAATCAAGCTTCCGGTAGCCGAACCACCGTGAACCACCACCTCTGATCAACTCCGTCACCGTGCAACCACCATTTTCCGTCGTCGGCAGCCACGCTCTCTCCCCTATCCTCCATTCACGATCGCGTCTCACTTCCTCCGGATTCACAATTTCTTCTTCGATTCTTCATTCGGTAAGCTTCTTAAACATTAATTCATGAATAATTGTTGAATTGTTTCTTGAATTGAATTTTGAAGTTGATTTAATCTTGTGGAGATTATGTGTATTGATTCATGATTTGATTTTTGATTGATGCTTGACTAATTTATCCTAATAATTGTTGTGGTTCATAATTGAAAATGTGTGGTAAAGTTAACGTAGAATAATCGGTGCATGCTAGGTGTTTGGTAAAATTCCTAAGAGAGATAATTGTTGTGACTTGATATTGATTGAAGTGCTTGACTTTTGAATTCATGCTTGTTTCAATGTGCAAATTTTAAATAGGATAGGTTGAGGCTTAATTGTTGATGTTGTTCATGTGTCGCGTGTCGGAAAGTGCGTTTTGGTCAAAACTTCCTAACCGTAGCGCGTTTTCGCGAATGTGAATAGTGTAACTAGACTTTATTGATTATTCCGGAGCTATTGGTGACCTTTCTAGTCGATTTCAGACAACTTTTTTTTTGCCATTTCGCTACTGTCAGCCGACGAAATCGGCCAAAAAGTCCCACTTCCAAGCGGTATTTTCAAAAACTGATTGCATATTTGAATCCGTTGACACGTTTGCAAGTTACCATGCGATTTTCGTTCAATTCTGAGTCGGTGATTTTTTACGCGTTTTTTCCATTTTAAGGCTTTTTAAGTTTGGTTTGGTGAAATTTTGATGCATTGATCTTTATTTGACTTGTAATTATGTTTGTTAATCATTTGTCATTCATTGCATTTAAATTTGCTCGTTTCCGGTTTGAGTTTGCATGTTGTTTATGTTAGTGCATAGGTGCTGCCCCGTTTTGAAACATACATTTCAATGCATGTCTACGACTCATATGCTCATCTTTCTACTTGATTTTGAGTTGTGAGGCATAAGTGCAACTTCCGGTTGCTCCTCTTTTTGGTTTCTAATGCGTTTGTTGAGTTCATGTGAGGTTCTCGCAAGGATCTTGACGACGATCGCTTGGTTGGTATTCCACTTTATTTGTGGGATACCGTTTGGTTTCAAATGATATTTTGTGCCATTGTTTTGTCTGGATTGTGTTGTATGCAGGGCATTTGTGTGGTCGCATCTGATTTTTAAATCTTGAGTGATTTATTTTCACTCCGATGACTTGAGCTTATATGGGAAATGTGATGTCCGACTTGCTTTGTTTGTGGATGCTAGTTTGTTCGAGCGGACCTCTGGGTTTCTATTTTTTGTTTAGCTTGTTGCTACTTTGGATTTACATCCGTGCGGTATAGTTTCTGATCTCACCTGATCAGAAGGACCTTCCAGTGACTTGATGTACGGCCAAAGAATGGGAGGCAAAAAGAGGGGGGGGGGGTGTACCTGCAAGGCACTCCAATGCTTAAGTGAGAAGAGGTACAGTGAATGAATAGGTTAATTTAGAATGAATCAGAATACCTGACCCTTTAATGAAAAAAGGTATTTATAGTGTGCCCCCAGCGCTGGGCCAATGTCCCTCTATGGGCCTAGATCAGCTAGGCCTAAGGAGGAACTGCCAAGGAACGCGTGAGAAGCGTGAGGACCTAGCTAAAAGGTCCGGTCCTTGGTCCAACTGCCCCTATCTTTCAAGAGATAATCAATGGCAGTTGGGTGACGTGGTAAGTGAGCTGGCAGACATGCTCTTTGCCCGTCCTTAGTGTATGCCCGTCGCATAAGCAGCTGGTTTGACCAAGAGGTGCCCCTGCTCGAGTATATGGGTCTCTGCTCGACCTGTTGGGTCGTGACCTTATACATTCTTGAGGCCCAGTCCAGAACAGTTTCTTATCCGATTTACTATTTCCGCACTTTATCGCTTACATAGGCTGGAGTCCGGACCGTTTCTTTTTGGTGGGAATTTTCTGGAAGTCCTCCTTCAGAGGCTCTATACGTGTTTGTTTACATTTGTGTAAAGACCTCAAAAGAGGCGCCCCATCCCCATTCCCCATGATAAGACCTCGAAGAAGGAAAGCGAAAAGGGCTCGTAATCAGCCCCGCACTATCATTGAGTCTTTCATTAGCTCGCACTCCATGTTGATGCTTTTGGATAAAGTCCATCCTGCTCTTGTCCGGTCAGTCTGTGGAAGAGGATCTCTCTTTCTGGATCCCCACGCTTTGTGTAGCTCACGTCCGTTGACGTTGACGCTTTGTGCTCGTATGCACATGATATTTCCCTCATTCTGTTCTTTCTTGGTGATATGATACCATGTATAGACATAAGAGTAAACAAAACAAAAGAAGACAACCAAAAAGCAGATGCGGTCAATTCCAAAACAAAACAAATGATATGAGATTTTTCATACATATCTTGGTTTTAAAAAATATGTCGTCAATGGCATAACTATTGCTAACATATCATAAAAATTCAATTCAATCATAATAATATATAATCTAATGAATTAAAAATCAACAATAAATATTATATTTACTTTTCTACATGGATGCGAGATGGTAGGGTTTCGAAAGAGAATAAGATATAAAGTGATATAGTTTAGAGAATCGGCGTTGATTCTTGTTTGTCTTGTAAAACATAGTGAGGGCACTCATTTATAAGGACTTTGGAAAATTAGGGTTTGTGTTATATTTTTTTTATTACTTATAAAAATTTATACAATTTTCAAATAAAAAATCAGAAAAATTAAATTTATTTATTTCTCGAAAAGAACAAAATAAATAAACATTACACGTTTTGCGATGAATAAGTGGGATGTCGTGGGTTCGAACTCATCCTTATAGTTAAATGAATCTATAGAGCTGCCAAATAAATTGTCTTACAAATATTAATTTTTTTATTAAAGAAAAAAAAGTTACTTATACTCTTTGTGGTAAGTGCTTGATTTTATAACATAAAAAAAAACATATTAAATATTTTAAAAAAATGTGGAAAGAGCTTAATCATTTTTTTCTCTAACCAAACACCATATTTATAAGTTTCAAATTTTCCTAACAAGATGTTATCACATAGGAACTAAACTAAATGATAATCTATAATATAAGTGGTTTAATAGTTTCACTCTTGTACTTTCACTTTCAGAGTACCAAAATACTATCATCTATAATATAAGTGGTTTAATAGTTTCACTCTTGTACTTTCACTTTCAGAGTACCAAAATACTTATTTCTTAGAGTTAAAAGTTGAAACATAAAACATCTCATCAAAAGTTGACAGAGTGGATTAGAAGTTCTTAGATTAGTAAGGCTATGAGTTCCATGAAAAAAGGAAGAAAAAAAAAGTATTTTTGAATGTTTGAAGACAACAGTTTTGGTGTTGGTGAATGACATCCCAACTAATAAGTTCAATGTGTGGGAAGAGGCCTAAGACAAGAGGGCACGTTATCGCCTTTATTTTCCTACTCGTCACTAAAGGATTCAATATTCTCATAAAAATATCAATTGAGATGAAAAAATTATTTAGATACATATTTGATAAAGGAAAAGAAACTTTCCCTTATCTACAGTACGTGAATGACACACTAATCTATTATCAACATATTAAAATTTGATTGCATGCCTTGACCTTTTTATCCTTTTCATATTTTTATTTTATACTTCATTTTGGATATTTTGATAACTAACAAATGACTAAAATAAATCAACTTTTATCTTTTCTCCGCTGCCACGTGTAACCTTTTTACTTCCCTCCCACATATACTTTCAATTTAATTTTGATTCACTTTTACTCTCTCTCTCTCTCTAAAACCATAGACCGCAGCCGTGCCCTTTCTTCATCCTATCTACAACCATCACTACCTCTAATGGAGAAATCAAAGTCATTTTCTTGCTCATTCTTGCTTCATGTTCATTAATCATTTTTTGTGCCTCAGTTCATCGGTACTTTTTTTTCACCGGTAACGTTTTCATGAAACTATATTTTTACCTTTGGTAAATCAGATTTTTTGGGTTGTGATTTTGAGTTCATCTAAAGAAAATGAATATTTGTTTGTCTGTTATAGGTGACGAAAGTGAAAGCAAGAGACTATCAAATCTGGGCGAAATGATTTTGATTTTCTTTACGAATGATTTTGAGGTTTATACACATGAAACATAAGTTGTGTAAAATTTGACAGTATAAAATATTCATTGGTAATATATATTATAAAGTCTTTATTTTTTTAAGGGAGACTAAAATGTATTTATTATTCTCTAATTTATAATTTTTTAATTCATTGTATTTATTTCTAACATAAGTTGTGTACAATTGAAGGTATAAAATATTCATTGGTAATATATATTATAAAGTCTCTATTTCTTTACGGGATATTATAAAATATTTATTATTCATTTTTTCTTAATTTTTTAATTTCTTTCTAATTTTATTAATATAAGAAAATTTTATAAATAATTTATATATTTTAAATTATATATATTTTTCTGTTATCATTTTTCATTAATATATGTGATTTTGTCAAAATGATTATTAATAAAAATGAAAAAATTAATATAACTATAAATAAATACTGCAAATCTTTTCATACAAAATTTATATTTTTCTTTTAATAATAGCAATTGGTATATTTATTATATTCCAATTGTATAGTTAATATAATTGTCAATCTTCTTTATATATTCATTATTTCTTTTCGTTATAATTTCAAATCTCTTTTACTTTTTTATTTTTACATTTTCTCATTTTCATTTTAATTTTTTTTTCTGTATTTATTTATTATCACTAAAAATATTAATAATTTTTTATAATTTTAATAAAATAACACTATTTATCTCACAGGTCACTATCAACACAATATCGCATTTTATTTTAATCAATAATTATCTTAATTTAAGAGCCAAAATCCTTATTATTAATTTTTTTTCTTTCTTTTTACATCTTATAATTCCTCTTTTTAATAATTATTTAGTACAATTAAAATTATATGATTATTGTTTATTTTATAACTAAGTAAATCATTTTAAATTTTGTATTTGTGCACATAAAATAATATTTTTATTTCACGTTCATTATCACATCAATTTTTTTTTTGTCTCTCTTCATCTCACGTGTCATTTTATTTTTATTTTTTATTTTGCATCATTATTTAATAAAATTGAAATTGTATAATTATTTGTCATTTTAGAATTAAAAAACTAATTTCAGTTTCATATATAAATACGTTTTATATTGCATCAAATAAAATTTTTATTTCACGGATCACTATAAACACAATACATATTTTATTTTAATCAATAATTATCTTAATTTAAATTTTAAAATCCTTATTTTTAATTTTTTTTTATCTCACGAGTCTCTTTTTCTTTATATTTTAATTTAATTGATTTTATTCATTTTATAATTAATAGCTAATTTCAAATTTAAATACATATATAAAAACATTTTATATCGTATCAAATTTACAAATATATTTAAATAATTTTACTCGTGTGAGAGCAAGGGAAATCTTACTGGTAACCAATGAAAAAAGTGGAGGGATGTCATGATAACAAAGACAAATTTGATGTTATTTCAGTTGATGTCGGACTAAAAAGTCAATTTCCAAAAGAGTTGAATCATCGAAAAGGTGTTGGCAAATGGTGATTGATACAGTCTATTTCCTCTCCTTTTTCAAAGAATCCTCAAATAAGTCACATGCAAATGTAGATAACAATTTATTGATAAATTTCAGGTTCAGAACAAGTGTATTGAATCATCAATTTCAAATTCTTATATAGTACAACAAATAAAAGAATGAATGAATGAATTTATAATCACTTTTGAGCCAGAGTAATTTCAAGTGAAATTCAGCTTGACATTGCTGTGCAAGGCTTGAAGAACCAAAACATGTCCAAAGCTTTGGTTTCTCTTCCATCATTTACTGTAATACTTTTGCTGTTGTTGTGTGCTAAGTCCTTGTTTTGCTCAACTTCTTCAAGTATTCCTCTCTCCTGCATGATAAGCTTCATCATCAGAAACTTCCAACTCTTGCATAACACAGTACAGACAGACACTTCGATTTCAAAAATATATGTTGTCAAAAGCATTCCGTATAGTATGATTTTGTCTAAATCTAATGTTAGCAAGTAAGGCATCATCAATCAATAAGAATAGTTTAATCGTAGAGTTTGAACATACCATTAGCCGGGATCGGGAACCCTTTGTAGGGTTAGGTTTAGTGAGTCCTGCAGAGAAGCACTGAGGAGAAGGAGGATTTGTTCGAATCGGTTGTAAGATATTATTCTCCCTCTTGTGTCTTACATTCTCCAAGTCAAGAGTTATAGGCATGTTTTCTGCTTCTTCGGGTTTTCTGCATAATACAAGAGTAATGCAAAAATTATTAGCTAAGAAAAGTCTTAAGTGTGGTATTCAGTTTCTTGTAAATTCAACCAGAGGAAAAATTAGTTACTTAAGTTATTACTATAAAAATAATTTAGCTAATATTAGCAATGTTTAACTTTTAAATTGCCCGTCTAATTCGGAGCAAATAGCTTTTGGTAGACACCTATGAAACCCAAACATTGATCCGGCACTGAACAATTGACATAGAGGAAAAGGATAGCTGGACAGAAACCGCTCCGGGCCGGGAACCGCTCTGCCCCGCTACCACCCACTATTTACCCTATAGTGGCCGCGATAGTGTTCTGCACCGCCAAAATTCTTCCCATAACGGCTGGCCTCCGCTATAGTGGCATAGCGCCTCTATTGGCTGCTATTGACTTCTCTGATTGAAACATCCGTAATAATTAATTGAATGTAACTTACAATACATGAATCGGACTCGGACACTATTTCATGCATACGAACTATCATGCATCGAAGTCAGACATTATTTCATGCATACGAACTGAAGTATCGGTACTACCAATAGAAATGTAGTCAATCGAATTATCATCATCTTTTGTCCAAAATCTCGTATCGTAAACAGTGTTGTTGATGGCGGATGGCGGTCCAGGGCGGAGAGGCAAAATCCTGACATACCGGCCGCTTTGCGGCGCCGTTATTGCGGAAAAACCCGCAATATCGGCCGATATTTACCATTGTGGTGAGCCCAAAAACCGCCATGTAAAATCCGCTATGGCGGGGCAATTTGATATCACTGATCGTAAATTAGACAAACCGGTTTGAACTATCAGACTATTATCAATGGTCAAGTTACTTTGTGACTACATTCTCTACTTACTGAAATTAGAGACAAACAAAGATTCTAGGGGAGAGAATGCTTACTTCTTTCGGTTTAACTTCATTTCAAGCAGTGGTTTCCTTTCTGGCAAAGCTTTAACCGGCGGAGTCTTCTCATGCACAACAACCTCTTCCTTACTCTCTATTGGTTTCAAATTTTCAGTATTTTCCCTCTCCCTAGCTCTTATTGCCAATCTCTTCAATTCATTGCAGAATTCTGTGATTTGATTCAAAATAGGCCGTCTCGAAAACAAATTCTTCGCAGAAAGAGTTGATTTCAATGAAGGCACCGCCGTGTTTTCCTGCAGTGTGTCATCAACTGGCTTCTTCTTCTCATCACTTGACTTGATCATAGCCTTCGTGGACTTCAATTGCGGAGTAACCAAATTTGGGTTTTGGTTTTCGCTATCTATGTTGAATCTGAATTTATCATCTTGAGGAGAAGATGATGAAATGGGTGGCACCCTTCTCTTGAGTTTCATATCTCTACAGAAATACACAAATTCTAATCAGTGACTCAATCTTCAGCATAATCTCGAACCGCAATGGAAAACGGAAAGGGTTTAATTAGATACAATTACCTTTTACTCTTGTCACTACTTGGAAGATTTTCTGAGAAATAAAATGGACTTCTACTAGCCTTCATAAAAGAAGAAACAAAGAAGGAATTAACAAAACAATCATATTAGATGCTAAGAACAATAAACACAAGCTTAGAAAGCCAGCTAAAGTAGAAATCTTGATCTCAAAGTAACAAAAATAGAAATGTAGAAGACAAGAATTGAAACCTTGAAAGGGCTCGGTGATCTGAGAAAATCCTCTGCTGTTTTAGGGTGATTGCAATCTACAGCAACAACAACATCAAAAACAAGAACTGAGTAACGTAAGACCCATTGATAAAAATCGAAACTTTAACAAACCCAATTGAGAATTAACTTGAAAGAAAGAGGGAAAATTCATAAACAGAGAAGAAAAAGGAACACACCAGGTTTGCAAAACCAAGCTTCATCATCATTGTTGTTGATGTTATGATTGAGGGACAAGAAGTCGACGTATTTGGGTGCGTTGAGGTGTTCGTAGAGTTCGTCTACAGCGAAGTTCCATTCTAGATTCTTCCAATCGATTTTCGCGGGTTCCATTGATGATCACACCAGAGAGAGAGAGAGAGAGAGAGAGAGAGAGAGAGAGAGAGAGAGAGAGAGAGAGAGAGAGGAATCAGCGTGAGTTGAGAGAGAGAGAGAGAGAGAGAGAGAGAGAGGTTGTGTAGTGAAGTGTGTAAATGTGGCCGTTATGAGAGTAACGGATGGAACGTTGTTCTGACTTCTGACCGTTGAAGATGTATTTATCTATAGTGAATTTATTTTTTTCTCATCAAAAGAGATCTATCTACATTTTCTACCAACCAAAATGTAAATGTAAATTTGATCTTTATTTACCAAAATGTAACTTGTACTTATTTTCTAAATTGTGTTTTTAATTATGCTATTTTAGGATCTTTAAAATGGCAAGGCTCTTCCGTCTTTATTATAATTCATTTAATTATGATCATAAATGTATGATTTCTTGACTAATCTAAATAGAATTTCATTTATAGGCGACTCAAGCTTGGTATAAATATATGTCCTCTTGATCGGTCTTAACAAAACATTTTACAAATAAGTGACTTCGAAGACGGTGTAAATAGATTTTTTTAGAATAACCTAGTTTTAAAAAATAAAAATGTGAAAATAATGTGGTTTTTAGAGTAATTACGAAAGTGTTATGTTTGGTATCACATAAGTCGTATGGGTTGGTGTATAGGTAGGAAAAAAATATTTTTAAGTAAACACATTCGTCATTTAGATTGGCTAATGTGTTTTTTTTTTAATTATAAAACATTCGCCAATTGGTTTGACGTATAGGTAGAAAATAAACTCTTTTTAATTATAATGCAGTCGTCAATCAATTTGGCTTGTATGTTTTTAATTTTTTTATTCATTATGTTTGTACTCATGCGCCATTTGGTATGGTGCATGGTTTAATTTATTTGTTTTTTGAATATTCACTAATTGAAATGGAGTATATGTTGATAGTGATAATTTTGGCTATAAATACTTTGCGTTTGCTCTCATTTGTTGCTCAACAATATTTCTTTGTTTTCCTCATAAATCTTTAACATCACTCTAAGATCTACATATCAACATGTCTGCTCTCGTACATCACTGTCTATCATCATCATCAACATCAGAAGAACCGCTTCCCAAATTTCCACTTATGAAGAGAAATGCTTTAGTCTTTTTCTCAGCAACAAAGCCCCCGCTGAAGATGTTGCTCTGGAACACACAGACTTTGGAACATTTGCATAGGGAATTGAACCGCTGGTTAGAAGGAGAAATTGGGCATAAAGAAAATATCAGGAAAAATGAGAAGCGGGTTGTGGAGTCAGATACTCATACTTGGAGAAAAGTGGTAAATGATGTTGGTGTCCTTACGATGATGTTGTCGCCAAATGATGTTGTCTTGATGGTTGTAATAGCCTAGATAAGTTGAAGCTTTTAGTTATTTTATTTATGTATGTTGTTGTTATTTTCTAATTGTTGAGAATGGTGGAGACATCTAGTATGTTGAGATGTTGTATTTGTGTGTTATGTTGTTGAGTTGTTTAAGTTTAACGCAGTTGTAAGACTTTAATGATATGAATGAAATGAACGATATTTTTGTTATTAAGAGATACAGTTACATTTATTTAAATTATGTCGTTGTGCTTGGTCCAACGTTGAGACATTTCGTACGATTGTGCCCGGGTTGACGATATGAACTACATACTCTCACCATTTTGTTCGTTGTATCCATTTCCGTTCGAATATGTGTGCTGTTAGGACGACCCTTTTTCTTTCTTCGTATATTTTCATTGTGCCAGACTATTTCCCCATTGTATGTAGGTCGGTAGTCCTCATTTGCAATCACCGGAAAGCTTTTAAATAATATCATCTTTATTTAGTTTCTATTATATTTTTATTTATTGGGTTTCTATTATTTTTTATTTATTGATTTTTTTAACTTCATTTTTTCAATTATTAATAATATTTTTAAAAAATTAAACTCATGCACCATATCAAATGGCGCATGAGTACAAACAAAATAAAAAATAAAATAAAAAACTAGCAAGTCAATCCAAATGGCGAATGGGTTAATTCAAAATAATCAAACAAGCCAAACCAAATGGTGAATTAATTCATTTAAAACAAAATTAAAAAAATAACCCATTAGCCATTTCAATTGGCGCATGAGTGTAATTAAAAAAAAACTTGTGTACTTATACGTCAATTCATATGGTGTATACAATACCAAACATAGTCACTTTCGTAATTACTCTGAAAACTACATTATTTTCCTTTTTTTTTTAAACTAGGTTATTCTAAGAAAAAATTCGTATAAATATATGTCCTCTTGATCGGTCTCAGCGAAACATTTTGTAGATAAGTGACTCATGTTTTGAAGATTATGTAAATGTTTGACCTTTTGATTGGTCTCACGAAGCATTTCCCGTCTAGGCGACTCGTGTTTGAATAATTGTGTATCCTTTTCTTAGTAGCAAATTATAATATAATAAAAATTAGGGGTGAAAAAATCACCAACGTATAACATTGGAAGCCACAAAGCCCGACAAGTGTCATAAGGTAACAAAAAAGCAAAAAGTACAACAAAAGAAAAATAAACAGGAAAAACAACCCAACTAACACTACTGATCAAAAGGTCTTGCAGATAAAAGACCAAGCTAATAACAAAGTCAACTTCGCACGCTACTGGTTTAATCTCAACCCGCCAAATCCATCATCAACATATCAGATTCTATCAAAATAGCACCAAAAAATCAAAAGCCAAAATCTACATTCAAATCAATGCAAACACTTGATATGTTATAGGTGCGAGTAAAGGATATAGTGTTTTTAAGGAATTCAGTAGAGGTGTACTAGTTCACCCCTGATCTACCCATAAACCATTTCCAGACCAAAATAATATTCATATTCTCAACCTCTTTAGTTGATTTTGTGACCCCCTTAAAGATGGCATCATTACGTGTTTTCTAGATAGACCAGAGTATAGTGTGTCAAATCAATATATAATCACCCTTATACTTAATCATATCCTATATAGAAAGAAAAGACTCAAAAAGTACCATAGGATCATTAGGAATAACTACATGTCATTCTAACCACTTAAAGATTAAATACCATACACAGACAAGAGCAAAACTCACATGGTTCACGCACGTCCCTTAGCATGATTTGTAGAGTATTCAATGACACATCACAAGTATACGACAATGCAAAGTAGTAAAATGGATTATCGGTCCTCAGAGACCAAATAATCTTGAAATTATTCACTGCAATGGGCGGATGGATGATACTACAATTTAGCTTCTTAAAACCATGTAGTCTTTAAGAGACTTTGTGCCTACTACTGGTTCAATCATTTGTTATTATCTTAAAATTCGGCGTCTCTCGTGCTAGAAATGTTCAATCTTGTTTGTAGACTCAACTAGATGTCCCGCATATCTGGTTCTTCGTACACGATGGTAGCGGAAAAATTATAGTAACAAAACAAAATAAAAAATATTTTAGTCTATATTGTGATAAAACAAAACTTGAATATCAAGCAAATTTGTTCCCTGTAAACGGTGCCAAAAACTTGACATGTCGATTATGTACATCAATGTGAAGTAGTAAAATGAGTTTCCAAAACTCAAAGACAAAACTTTTTATTACTAAATTCTACTCTATGGATGTAAAGCTAAAACGAACAAACAATGGATTTTTGAGTGAAAATAAAATTTCATAAATAAAAATGTGAATTAGAGAAATAATCTAAGGTAATAAAGTTGTCTCGTCTCTGATGAATATTTTGATAAAAAAATAAGAAAATTAATATGATTAAATTTTATTGTTAAATTTCAAGTGATAATAATTGTGTTTTTGCAAGAACAAAAATATTTTTATTTTAAATTATATATATATATATATATATATATATATATATATATATATATATATATATATATATATATATATATATATATATATATATATATATATATATATATATATATATATATATATATATATATATATATATATATATATATATATATATATATATATATAAGGGTGTTCAAATCTAGATCAATCCAATTAAAAAACCGAAAACCGAAAAAACCGATTTGTTTTGGATGTATTTGGATGTCATTTTGTTAGAACCGGTGGTTCGGATCGGATTTCGGATTGATTTTTCAAAACCGATCCAAACCAAACCAAACCGCATGTATATATGTTTTTTACTTATTTATATTTTATTAGCATATATGTTTAGTTAATCTAGTATTAAATGATACTTATCTTTTAAAATACTATTTATTAGTTTGATTTAATCTATTTATTTTTATTATTTTCATATTGTAATATTAATTTTTGATATAATATAATATATATTATATCAAACTTACTATTTATTAGTATTTTTATAATATTAATAAAAGATAATTTATAATTTGGATATCCAAAAAATCGATCCAAATTAAACCTCATAAAATTGGATCGGATCGGATCGGATTTTTTTAACCAATCAATCATCCAAAACCGAACCAAACCGCAAATAAATTTATCTTTGGATCGGATGATATTTTGCTTCAAAATCGATCCAAACCAAACCGCGAACACCCATATATATATATATATATATATATATATATATATATATATATATATATATATATATATATATATATATATATATATATATATATATATATAACATCAACTTACTGATATGGGATCAAAACTGATAAAATACTTTATCCAACAGAATGAATACAAATATCATAATATATGTCCCCTTTCTCAATATACATCCCTAGTCATAACCAAATATTTATTAAAAAGTTATATCTAAAAAATAGTTTTTATTATAAAAACAAATTAAAATAACTCCAAAAGAGATATTTTAATTTTAATTTTTTTTTTTAAATTTGAATATTTAAAATCAACTACCTACCCATTATTGAAGATAGTTGGGTCATTGACTCAGGTTGCTCTTATCACATGTGTCCAAGAATAGAATACTTTGAAACTTTGAAGATGGTGCAAGGTGGAGTAGTTCTCCTTGGTAATAATAAGACATGCAAGGTTCATGGTATTGGTACGGTCAGATTTAAAATGTTTAATGATCGTGAACTTCTTATTCACAATGTGAGGTATGTTCCAGAACTCAAGCGAAATTTGTTATATATAAGTCTGTTTGATGATCTAGGCTATTGTACTAGAGTTGAACGTGGAGTGTTAAAGATTTCACGTGATGAATTAATTATTGCTAAAGGGTCTAAAATGTGTGGTTTATATATTTTAGAAGGTTTAAATATTGTTATTCATTCATCGTTAACTAGTTGAGGCTTTCATGACAAGGAAAAACTATGGGATTTGAGTTTAAGGAATTATGAATGCCTTGAGAAAGTTTCAGAGGAGTATAATGAATTTTGCAGAAATCAAGGGATAAAAATGCATGTTACCACTGAGTTGTATTGAATTTTTGGGGAAGAGCTGAGGTTAAAACAACTTACTTGGTTGGTAGAGAATTTCTTCAAAAGAAGAATAATGAAAATCAAAGGAGGAAACCGATAGAAACTATAACGGAGAAAACTCAGTTTGAGGTGGAGTTTCCTACTATGGATGCTAGCAGTAGTGAGGGAAAGGTTACAAAGATCTCTCATTATTATTTGACTCATGATAAGATAAAGAGGGTTATTATAACATCTCAGAGGGACGATTATGCTATCCTTGGATATTATGTTTTTAATGTGGCTGAAGGACTATAAATAAAAGAAGAAAAATCTTCACGGAGGCATTTGAAAATAGGTGGAGTCAAGGGTGGTTGAAATATCATACTTGTAGGCTTGTTAAATTACCTAGGCAGAAAAAGGTAATTGGAAACAAGTGGATGCAAGTGGCGAGATCAAAATACAAGGGTTGCTTGAATTTGATCAAGGTTATTGATTAGAGTTTCAACTTGGTAGAGAGCAACAATTTTGTTGATTGTTAAATCGGTATAAACACAATTTAAAGTCCCTCTTTGATGAGGATCTAAATGGCGTCTTAGAGGTGGATGAAGTCTTCGGTGACGTGCCTGTGACTGCTGTGGAATCGACAATACTTTCTCTTGTCAGTATTAGCCTTGGAAGCAGGTTGTTTGGGGAAGCGAACACCTCCCTGCATAAACTCAGTGCTGATGCACTCATTGAGAATCTTCTCACGAGGAGCGGTGAGAAGGGTGTATTCTGATAATCGACATGTTGGTCCTCTGCTCTCTCATGTATATCTACAAGGTACTTCAACGCTCAAGTAAGTTTCAGTGTGGGACAAACCAAATTGTGAGAAAATGAGGGTTTAAAATAGAATACCTGACCCTCCAAAGATGAAGGGTTTTTATAAGGGCACATACCCGAAGGTTGCGGGAACGTAGCTTTTGAATAAGCATAATTGCCTCCTGTAAATCTGGAGGGCAGTTGGCCGTGTGGAAGGCGTTATGACGCGTGAGAGGGAGGTCTCCAACGGCTATATGCCAACGGCTCTTTTCCTGTAACGGTCATATTCTCGCTAATATCTTAATGGGCTTATGTCCAATTGAATACTGTATTGGACCTCAATTTGGCGTAGGGCACATTCTAGGCCAGTCCAGAGCTATATATATATATATATATATATATATATATATATATATATATATATATATATATATATATATATATATATATATATATATATATATATATATATATATATATATATATATATATATATATATATATATGGAAGAGAGAAATATATGCGAGAGAATAGAGAAACAAGTATGAAAGTTAATGACACAAGATGATGTATGGCAAATGACATAATCAAGATGACATAATTACAACTTAGTAACTTAGCAACTTAATTATTAAGCTAACTTACATAGTAAGCTAAGTTATATAATAATAATAATAATAATAATAATAATAATAATAATAATAGTAAAAAACAAAGTTATATAAAAAAATAAGAAAAATCAGAAATCTAATAAAAAAAATATATATTAAATAAAATTGAAATTGAAATCAGTGTCAGACGGTAAAATTGTCCGATATCAAAGTGTTCGAAAAAATAAAATGAACACAACAAAAAGTATATATTTAGAAAAAATAAGGTGTTTTGTCAAATTTTGAAATTGATTTTTTTTTTTTTTTGCGTTAAAAAGGCTTAAACTAATCAGAAACATGATCGAAAAATGATCAAAATTATTGAAATGAGCATACCGGATAAAAATACGTGAAAAATAGATTAAATAATGATATTTGAAAGTTCGATTTGAGAATGTGTCCGACACCGACTTTTTGCACAGTTGACTTTTCCGTTTGACCATAACACTTGAAAAATAAATATTTTATTTCCTGTTGATAAAATTGAAAAATATTCATGAAGGGAAAACAGTTAAGACCACCTGATCGAATCTGGGGTCCCTTATTTTGTATGAAAAAGAAAAAAGAGAAACTTAGAAGAGTATTGAGAGAAAAATACGGGAATACGTGGTTGGATCAAATGTGATCTAAAGGGGATAAATCTGACTAATTGCATGCACAAAACTAAGTTTGATTTCAAACCAATTAGATACACTACTATAACCTGGTTAGAGAAGTTATATTCTATGATACTATAAAGGATGGGCACAACTACGTCAAAAACAACATGTGACTTATGTGTTTCATATTTTTCAGTTTTTGTTTTATTTTATTTATTGTACATTAATTCAAGCAAGAGTAGTAGCTATATTTTAAGAATGATCTTCCCTTTTTGTACTACTTCTACATGTTTTACTTAATGAACTAGTTTGTTTCTGTTGTTTATTTAAGTTAATGATTTTCTACCTTATTAGTGACAATACGAAGAAAAAAAATAACCATAAAAGAATGAACAAGAGTTGATCAACATATAAGTTTCCATTACAGATTCACATTTGATGAAGATATGGAAAAGCCTACCGAATTATACTCATTCTCCAAATACCTCGGCTAGTAAAGTTTGAGCAAAAAATTCCACTATTTATTTTTCCTTCTTATGCGACTATCCGCATAATATTTATTTGTTAGACTTTGCTTTATTCCTACCATGTCTATTGGTCTGATAAATACACATTAAGGTACTTGTTTGTGAAAACTCTGAGCCTTTTTAAGTCAACTTGTATGAAATGTTTATATTTGTTGTTTAGCCACTTTCAGCATGGCCCCAATTCCTTCGATGACTTAGCCTATTATATATCCATTTGACTTTAAAGATTAAATTTTTCCACCCTCTTTGAAGTTACGTAGAAAAATTATATTTCTTGAAAGTGAGCAACATTTAAATTTGGGGTTGGGGTACTAGAGAAATTAGTCAAAATAAAGAAAAAGAAAAGATAAATAAAGACAATAAGAAGTTAAAATGACTTCTTAAAAAAATATGAAAAAGAAAAGAAGTATGAATAAGACCAATAAATTTCATTCTCTAGTACCGATTGATCGGACAGAAGATTGTTATGAAAGGAACATAGTAACATAAGGAAAATTAGGTGCCTAACTCCAAATAGTTAAGCCTACTATCCTAAATGATCCTACCCTAACATAAATCATGTTACAATCTTGAAAAGACCTCGAAAATATGTGTTTAAATATGATTTTGATTGACTTTGTTATAAAAAAATTGCAAACTTATGGTTAAATTCTTTTATACACATTGATTATGTGATTACCATGAC
The DNA here is from genome assembly GCA_963966055.1 of Lathyrus aphaca. Taxonomy (NCBI): domain Eukaryota; kingdom Viridiplantae; phylum Streptophyta; class Magnoliopsida; order Fabales; family Fabaceae; genus Lathyrus; species Lathyrus aphaca. Next base: position 486,479,896 of record OZ014525.1, on the reverse strand, counting down.
AATTCAAGTGAACAAAGGTGAGATGAGACACAGGATAAGTATTTGTGATGTTAGTATAACTTTTCAGAGAAATATTTGGATTGAAGTAGGTAACAGACATGTTAATCAGAAAAGAAAAAAAAGTGATATTCATTGGCAGGGGTAAGGGTTTTGCTTCAGTTGAAAAATTTTCATTCTACCACGAGATGAAATTGTATGGATTGAATTTTAAGGGGACATGTATTCTACAATGAGATATTTCACTTCAATGGTTCTAGCACTCATCCTTGAGCCAATAACTATTTTGATTGTAACGTGACCATTGACCTGCATGTGCTCGTCTAAAAGGCCAATCAGGGACCTTTGAAAGGTTCTTATGCTATTTGGGATCAAGTTGGATCCCTTGGAAAGCGCTCCATAATAAGACATTTGCTGATATGTCAAGGTTGATTAATACATGTTTCACATCCAAATTGGTGTACTGAATTATGATGACCATGTGATCATTTTTTTAGGGAGAACATTGACTGTGTCATCCCTTGAAAAGGTGATTGTGGGCTCTCAATCTCTCTCTAAGGTCATATTTTCCTTAGCGGTTATGATTCTTATTATTAACACCTGTCAGGAATGTTTTATACAGGAAAAGCTAAATTATCATCCGCTGACAAAACATCCAACAATTGTGTTGATGGTCTTCTTAGAACTTTTCTCGAAAATTCCCGTGAAAAGATGGTGAAAGTAATAGTGAGTAACAATGACAGTGTTCCATGTAACTCCCGTTTATTTAATTAATTATTTAATTAAATATAAATTTTGGTATGTTGTGGTAATTCACATTGATTGGAGTATCTTAGTCAGTTTGCGTTGCTTTGTGTGAAATTGTGTCAATTTGTGTTGATAGCCGAATTTATCGGAATATTATGTTGATGGTTCTAAGTTAGTTTAAGTCAAATATAATTATTTAAGTCGATATAAGTTGTGGAAAACGATATGGAGTATTCCCCCGTTCATTGTTGGATATGTTGATTGGATTGTTTGGACCATGTCGAAAGTTAATCTACTAAGTCGGGAATAAGTCGTTAGTCGCAAATTATGATTTGGTTGATTTTGTGTTACGGAGAATTAAGTCGTTAAGTAGGAATATTAGTCAGAAAGATGAGGAAATAATATTACGAGTAATATTATTGATTATTGGAGTATGTTGGTTAATGGGCTTGGATTTCGTCGGAAATAACAATTAAATGGGGTGTAGTGTTTAGGCTCATTAGTTGATTATTATATTGGATTATTATTATTTTAATAAAAAGGAAAATAAAAAGAATTAGTCAAGGGAAGTATCAGTACGAAGAAAGGATCGTGAAAAATTGGAGAACGAGGAAAAGTGGTAGAAACGGTTACGAGAAGTCGCCGTCGGAAAACAAAATCGGTCGGAGATTCGAGCGACCATCAATTAAGGTAAGGGTGGGGTTCGATCTTTATAACCGGGTTTGATAAATGATACTAGGTTTGGGTAGTTTTATGATGTTGAGGTTGATTTATTTTATTATGATGTTGTGTTGATTAATGGAATTATTTTGATTGATTCATTGAAAATGTTGATTTGTCGATTTTGAGAAAAATTGTTGTCGGGTTGGTTTTATGAACATTGCAGTGAAGTTGTTAATTGCAGGAAAATTGGAATCAGGACGTTGTGTGCATAATTGCATGGGTGGCGCCGACCACCCACCATTTATTTAGGGGTGACATAGGCCACCCAAATGAAAAATAGACATGTGGCGGGTGCCACATGATGAAGTGGCGGGTGCCACATGATGAAGTGGCGGAAGCCACCTTGGCCTTTTTGGTGGCAGGTGCCACATTTTTATGTGGTTGGTGCCACATTGGTGGCCGCATTTTTTGGTGGCTGGTGCCACATTTTTATGTGGCTAGTAAGAGAAAATGTGGCGCAAGCCACTTGTTTCTCTTAGGCATGGGTGGCGCAAGCCACCCTGTAATAGGGAAGAGGCAATTTGGTTACTTTATACACTATTTCATAAATTAATTTACTTAACATATTTCATTTATTTTAGTAGTTTTTAATTTAAAACAATATTAATTTCATGAATATCATTATGTCAAGGATCAGGATTAGTGTTAAGAATTTGGAATTCAGAAGTAAGCAAAAGCGAACAAAATGAGTTTGGTGTTAAATCTGTGTTGGTTTGTGACAGAAAAATAATTTTGTAAACTTGACAGAAAACAGAAACAAATAGTAAGCTTATGCTTTTATGACATATGAAATTTTATCAAAACATAGAATTTTGGTAGAATTGATAAACAGTTGTAGTAACCTCAAAATATCGAAAACAATGTCGGTTTAGCCGAATTACGCGAAAAACTTAGTTTCTCGGAATTTAACAAAAATCGTCGGGGTAAGTCGGGTACAGGTTGAGTTGAAAAGATGTTGTAAAGTTGAGTTGAGTTGTAGGTATAGGTTGAGTTGGTAAGTGGTCCCTTGCGGAAAGTTTCTAAGTGTTTATATTGGAGGCCTTACGAGGCAATGTTGAATTTAAGTTGTTGACGTCGTATAAGTTGTTTGTGTTGCTTGTTTATGTTGTTTAAGCTACTCATGTTGTCTAAGTTGTTTTGTGTTGTCGAAGTTGTTGCGTTGTTCAAGTTGGAGGCTTAAAAGCCAACGTTGATATAAGTTGTTCAAGTTATATAAGTTGGTTGTGCTGTTTGATGTTGTATGCTGTTATGTTGTAAATTCGTGCATGCTATGTAGATCATTTGTATTTTTATGTTGAAGTCGTTGCTCACACCACGTTGGCCTGGATTGGCACTAAGTTGAAAGTTGAAGGCTTATGCCTTGCTTCCCTCGATAACCTGACAATAATTTTAAGTTAGGAGTTTTACTCCGAATGGTACCACATGCATTTGCATATTCGAGTCGTATCTGTGTTGCGTTATTTATATCGATTACGTTGTATATGTTGCTCAAGTTGATAAGTTATTTATGTTGTGATAAGTTGTTTAAGTTGTTGTAGTGGGAGTGATGTGGTGATACTTGTATAAACATTTATCTATGTATTGTTTATCATATATCGTTTATAATTATCGATATCTCACCTCTTCTGTTTGAATGTTACCCCTATATTGGTAACATGCAGGTAGCTTGCAGGAAGATGGTTTATCTTCATTAGTTCGAGTCGGTGTCGATGCTCTGATACGTAACACCCGGGGAATAGACTCTTAGTTGTTTTGTGTTGTTTTCAAGTTGTTTTAGTATAAATATGTTGTTACTAGGTTGTGTTAAGTTGAATAACATGTTATACCATGTTTAGTTAAATAATTGAAAATCCGCTGCGAAGTTGTTAAAGTTATTTTGGTTTCAAAGATAAATAAAAAGTTGTTTTTAGTTTCTTCCGAACCGAAGGTGTTATGTATCAATTCTCATGAAATTAAATGAAGTTTTTATAAGTTGAAAAATGTAGCATCCTGTTTTGTGTACTTGTTGGTTGAAATTTTAATACTCTGATTTTTTATATAATCGCCGGTTATAAAAGGGGTGTTACATTCCAGGTTAGTTTTTCCAAGGTCTCACGGTAGGCGCCAATTGTATTTGTTGAAAATACAAATGTGTGACAATTCCTAGTGATTAAGGGTTGTCAGAAACTTTAAAATTTGTTGTGGGATTGAGAGCTAGCTCACGTAGGGGTGGGAGAGAAGCATCATACGCGTGTATATCTATATCCGAGTTAACTTATTTCTCAAGTGTGACGTTAAGGTATTTATAGCCATGTTATGCCTAGATCAAAGGCATCCTTGAAATATAGCAACCTCATAGGAATTGGACAACCGATTCATAAAACATGATTAACTCCCACGACTCATTCAACGTCATTGTGGATCAATCACACGTCATATCCACGACCTTCGAATATGGACGGAACATGACCGACGTATTTGAAGAAAGGGTTTAATCCCATAAATATCCAGTCAACCTAAAAGAGGAGGATATGCGACTTATCTGTTGCGAGCCCTTCCAATTACATCACTATAATATATATCAATATATATGAAAAAATTTAAGGAAAAAAAATGAACCTTAAAACAATATACTACTAACGTTTTAAAATCACATAAACACCTATGATATTCTCAAGTCCAAGAATAAGTAATTATAAAATAAAAACATTGACTAAAGTTTTAGAATATAAGTAATTATAACAATCATGTAGACCAAAAACATGAGAAAGTAGTATACATTGAGAATTAAAAAGAAGAAGAAAAATTATTAAACCCCTTTTAATTTGTTGTGCCTATTTTTCTCCGCTAATATCCACATTGAGGATGATTCAAAGAAAATATATGTAACCAAGTTATTTCATAGAATTTGATTCCTTTCCTGCCTTTGGTGAATGAATGGATTTAAGAATAGAACTTATAAGTCTTGGCATTAAGTATGATTGTCCTCAATCCTCCAATTGGTGATAAAATCATCAAACATAGGCCAAGGGCAATGCAAACCTATAAACAATCAATGAAACAAGATTAAAACAAAATCAATTTAAACAAGAGTATTTAAATCATAACAAAAATCAAACTTACATAGTTACAACACCAAGACAAGCTGAATCTTCTTGGTTTATAGATTGCTAGCCACATGATGCATGGTAGCTGGAATTATAACAGAAAAATAAAACGTTAATTGAATTGATTTTATCATAACAATTTTTTCAATACCAAACACTTACGAAGTATGTTGTTGGAGCAAAAGCAAATCCTCCAAAAAATCCGAGTAAACCGCCAAAAAACGGAAAGGTAATAGCAATAAACATCGTAAATGCTACAAAACAAAGAATGTTATGTCAATGCATATTGGAACTACATTACATAAAAAATTGTTTTGATTAAGAAGATAATGTACTTACCAACATACACATTTCGTACTATAAATCGAAGTATTGTGCTAGGTTTGAAATTTAACTTTTTCACCATCACAGTTTCAATCATGTCAAACACCGGCATTGCATAAATCTACATTTACAAAACCCCATTAATCTTAATGAAATCTTATATATTTCCATTTTTGAACAATTATGAAGAGTTAAAAATGAGTGAATTCACCTGATAACTTCCAATAACATGAATAACAACAAACATGTTTGCCATTGCAATAAGCCATCTTGGTTTCTCTAAGGTGACAAGTATGTTGTCATCAACGGTATTACCGAACATCCAATAACCGATTAGAGCAACCGGAAAGTAGCACAAAGCCACAACTATGTAGGCAACAATCACTCCTCTCCACATAGGACCTTTGGATGGCTTTTCTGGCGTAGATGGAATTGTTGCTTGAATTTCTAACACTACATTGTGTCCGGCATAAGCAAAAGCCACATCACCAAGGGCATTGAAGAAGCCAAACACAGTTCCTGGTTTAGTCGTAGCTCTATAACCATATTCAACATTTTCTATAACACCTTTATGTGCAGAGGCTGCCCATGCTATTGTAGAGTAACTGCAAGGAAAATAAACAAAAATGTTAAATTCAACATGCAAGTGAAAATTATATTTCCTTTAAAGGTCGATGACAACTAAAATAAAAAACACTAAAGTTAGTTAGAATTGGTTAGTTAAAAAAATAGTACCTCAACGACATGACTGCGGCGGCCAAAGAAACACCAGAAATAGAGTTCAAGTTGGGTAGATGAGACAATACAAAATGAACCGATGCAAAAATCATAATGAAATATGTCAATTTAATCTTTTTACAGTCGTGACAGACAGTATCATGAAACTTCTGCAAAGATTTCCCTCCGGTCACCATGTATACAATGTTAACCCCAACTTCAACTATAAGTTGTTGTGGAACCACGATATAAAGGCCTAACTTTTCGCCGAAAGCGTATTGACCGAGTTCATGATATCGATCAAAACGTTTTCCTGGAACCATTTCATGCATCTCGACCATTTGCCATAGAGTGTAGAGTGTGATGAACCATGACAGAACTAGTATTGTCACCCCAGGACCCCTAAGAAAAACATTGTGTATATAATATATATTAAAATGAAAAAAAATTGATAATAGAAAATGAAAAAAAAAATTGTATATATATTATATACCATCCAAGTTGAGACATGGCATAAGGGAGACTAAGAACACCAGCCCCAACCATGGCTGTAACATTATGAAAAGCAGAGTACCACCATTTTGCATTTCTTGAAGAACTAATTGGAAGCCAGTCATCAATTGCTTTCTGTCTCTTTAATTCTTCATCAATCTGGTTCATTAATAACAACACAAAAATAAGTGATTTTTTTCAGATGAATGAATCAATAAAATTGATTTTATAACCCCGAGGATTGGCCTAGTGGATGGGTGTTTGGATCTTAAAGGTTTGCTTCCTTTGAAGTTCGGAGTTCAAAGGAGTCTAAGACCAATTCTCGGAAACTATATATTCTCGATTGGATTAATCGGTACGGAATATCATCCTATAAAAATAAAAAATTGATTTTATATTATTGATCATTAATTTGTTCATTGGTGGAAAGAAAATTGACTTTAGGTTTGAAAGGTCTTTTTGATTTGATGGGCACCAAAAGGGGCAAGTGGAACACAAATAGTAGCTTCCAAACTTGTTGGAAATTTCATACAAAAGTTGTACTAATAGCTGCTAGTACTAGTGCCTATCTTTATCTTACCTTGACTTTTGTGCATCGCACCAATTTAATTAATTATAATTACAATTTTATTTTCCACTTAAATTACCGTTTAATATTAAGTCAATATTAACCAAACTACAAATTATATTAATCAAACTTTTTATACAATTAATCAAAGAATTTTTCTTTTCTGAAAGAAATTAAGGAAGGTTAAAATAAATATCTAGTCTACAATTATCTATGTACTACTTGACTAGTGATGGGAACATGCTTAGATTCATCAAATAAAAGGACTACTTCTAGCTGTCAAAGTTGACTTATTCAAAGAAAAACTAATTAAATGACACTACTAATTATTAAAATATTTTTATTTTTAATTATAAAAGTCTTGCCGTTGAAATACCACAAGAAACAAAAGTAAATTGGATACATAATCGGTGCAATTAATGCCAAGAGTAAGGTTTAAATAGATAAAATTTTATATATCTATATATATTAGCGGATTTTTTATTTTAACTTTTTGTATTCGAAATAAATAAATTATATGAACTAAAATAAAAAAAATTTGAAATTATAATACCAAAATACTATTTAAGATAAAGTTGAATATCACGGATATCTTGTATGTGTACGCTTGAAAGTTTAATCTCTATCTAATTTCCCAAACCATCTCTATCTAATTTCCCAAACCACTTAAGATCTTAGAAAACTCCATCATGAATAGGATAGGTAGAAGAAAGAAAAAACATAATAGATAATCATGAATAGGAATTGTAGAAAGAGAGAAGTAGTATATGAAACACAATTGCAAGCAAATAAATAAAACATGGTTGTATGAGAGAGTAAGAATAAGGAAAGAGGAAGAGAAAGAGAGAAACTTACATCTCTGGGAGGTGCTTGTTGGGTTCCCATATTTTGATGTATTTCTTGGCTTCTTTCTCATGTCATGTGTGTGTTATATATATATACTAAAGAAGTCAAATGTCAATGCATATAGATGACATATGAGAACGCGTTAAAGAGGGAACTAATAAAAAACGGCAGGAGACTTTTCTTCATGAGGAGAGAGAATTCTATTATGGCGGTCTTTCTTTTAAGAAAAACATTATTGTTGAGTGAGGTAGGATAGATACATCCATAATAAATTTATCACTTGTAATTTAACTTTATTTATAATAAAAGTAGTGTATTTATTTTTTATTTTAATTTAAATTATTTTAAATTAAGTAAATTGAACAAAAAGTGTGCAAACTACTATATAACGGTTAATAAAAGAGTAGTCGAGAAAATGTCATTCTGACACAAATTATATGACAACGATGAATATCTTTGTGTTAGCATAGGTTTTCCACTAGTTGAAACAAAAATAGACTACATCAAACCCAAGATTTGTCTTTATATATTAGCATCCAGACGGGTACTCATGTGCTCGTTTGTATGCTCTTTCTATTACTCACACTCTTAAAATATAAAGTGTATTATATTTTTAGTTTATTTTAATTTTATTTTAAATTATTTATAAAATAGTTAAATGTAATAATATAAAAAAGGTAAAATTCTTAGGTACCCATGATAAGTAATTGGGTATCGGTATAAATTATGGTAAAATTTTAATTTATTTTAAAATAAAATAAAATAATAAAGTGATGTGTCATTGAATAATATATTTTGATTGATTGAAGGTATCGGTACCCAATTAAATCAAGGGTATCAGAATATTCACCTATAAAAAATAATAAACTGTCATATAATTATTATTTTAAAAAAAAAAAGTTAAAATTCAAAGACCCACAACAAACAGTCCAGTTTACAATCTTCTCACTTAATTACTACTCAATGCAAGTTCTACCTAGGAACTCCTAGATATGAGACCCTTCTCACTCCCCCTCAATCACAGCAGTGATATCGAACAAACAATTCAAAAAAACGAAGACACACTTCAGTAAACAATCTTTGACCTTGCTTCACAACTTCAGTCAAGTACAAACACTCTTGCTTAAAAGCTTTGAATGGACAATGATACAACTCGAAAAACCTAGTCCAAGACAATCATCAACTTGACAATTGTTTGGCTCACAAGAAAAGCTACACACACACGAAAACGCTGAATGATACAATCCTTATTTTCCACGTCTTCAAACTAGGGTACTGCAACCTCTAAATAGAATCTTGAATGTGCATACTGAACTTGCACAAATCAAATAATATATTTCCTTAAATAAAGGAACAAAAATAGCAACATAAAATATTCTGCAAAAATAACTCAAAGCTCAATCATTTTCCTTCTAATAAATCACGCTAATTAAACACAACCAATCACAAGTTTAATGAAAACAAAACACGCGCCTCAAATAAGGATTCATCTAGGTTTTCAGACCCAGTCATAGATGTCATGACATCAGTCTTGACATCTGTCGCTCCCTGAATTTCCATCCTAGTAAAAACGTGAAAGTGGCGCGGAAAAGGGTAGAGTTGTCAACCATACATTTTTATCCCAAAGGAACGGGAAAGGTAATGTTGCACAAACTAGGGAAAGAAAGGAAAAGACAAGATCCTGCGAACCAAAGAACTGGGTTCAGGAGTCGGTTACGACTTGAGAAGATATTAGCATTCCAGATCGTCCGCCGTACCCGAAGGGATCCACACTTGCAAAGAAAATGTTTTAAAGGGTGAAGAAATGAAAGTTGCTGCAAAAGAAAGACTGAAACTGGATAAGAAAAGAAAAGAAATGGGGGAAATGTAGGGAAAATAAAAGAGTGCTCGAACGGACCCTACTGTAAACACCCCAAATTTCCCCTCACTTTTCCTCACATCATGGATTGTGATCTTTCATTTTTTGTTTTAACATAAAGCATACCATCTCATATTGCATGTTTGTTTCATCTGCATAGTCCATTTCATTTGCATCTAGGGTTTGTGATCTGAGCAATCCAAGAAGTGATATGGGCCATCCCAAAGGTATTAAAGTTTTCCAAGAGGGTCCATGTGTGTTCTATAATAATATTTTACTCCCCAAAATTCATGTGAGTCAAGAAATCACAAAGATTGGCAAAGGCATGGAGGCAGAGCTAGGGTTTTCCTATGCAGGTGACAAAAATTAGGGTTTTGGTTTCAGAGGCCTTAACTCCATTTTTTTTTGTCATTCTTGTTTCTAATGTTCTTAATAGGTTATAAGGATCATGTTTACCAAGTTTGATGAAGAAATTCATTGTGGAAGTCATCTGATTATTGAGTAACTTCTTGAGCAAGTTAAGTCAAAATCAGGGCATATGAGGCCCCCAACAATGGAACCAAAGGGTCATTTTCATCAAATTAAAGTTCAATGTTCTTTATTTGATCTTAGAAGTGTTTGGAAGTTCACAAGATTGAATAATTTTGAGCCAATTGCAAACTTGCCACTTTTTGGAAATGACTTGAAACGCAAACTTTCCATTTTGGGAAAGATTTTCAACCTCCTCTTTCATGACCAAAAATGCTTCAAATGAAAAATTCTTGGACATGAAAGTTGTAGATTAGGTCTTTCCCTTTTCAAAAAGTACAAGAACATGTCTTGATTCATCCTAGAACTCAAGATATGGCCTTTCAAAGTTGGCAAAAATCACATAATTTCAAGTTTCATGTCAAAGATGGATTTTGCATATTGGCATTTTAAAGCTTCTAAATGACTTCTAATGTGCACAATAATGTTACAACATGTCAAGGAAGCATCAAAAGATCAGAATTGGCCCAAGAATTTGGCATTTTTATGGCTTGATTCACAAGAAACACCAAAGTTGGAAAATTGCATAAAGCATGACATTTCTTCATCCAAGCCTTCCAACTGCAATCTTTTGATCCAAGGGCCACCCACAGACTCTGCTGAGGCCAAGACACCCCTTAAAACAGCTCTGCACCATGGCCATACCTCATGTACACAAAGTTGACAATTTTGCATTTCCTCCCATACCAATCAAACTGAGCCACCACTCACTCTCTGACCAATCACAACCTCTTATGCAAACCCTAAGGAGTTAATTTCATAACACACACAAGCTCAGAAGATCCCACAAGTCAGCATTCACAAAATTGGCCAAAACTTTCATCTCTTCGAAACTCTCAGTACAAGCTTCAAACCTCAAATCTTTTTCCACCAATCATCTCCACGCATCATAGGGAGCACAAACCACCCTTCACTTTGCCCTGAAAGTCCCTAAAACTCAAACACGATTTTCCACCTCTCAGAACTGAACCTTCAAAAGGGGGCCATTTAAACACTTGCAAAGCTTCTCAATAGCATCAGGGTGATCAAAAGAGGTGTCTAGCACAAGAAGCAGGCTCTGGGGATCCACATATGCTCAATCCAGCTCAGGTATAGCTCAAGAACTTTTTTCTCAGAGCTTTGATTTTAAGTTGCAATGTGATAAAGCATGTTTCTCTGATCATTATGCACTTTGTATCACTGAAAATGTTCAAGTATATAGGATGTATTCAACTTCTGAAAATTTTGTCAGTTTTCCGTTTGGCTTCGATTCTCTCTTTTGATGTAAAATAAATTGTTTTTGTTTGTGGATTCTTGTTTTTTGATGTTAGAGGATTGATTCTGGAGATTTTGGCATGTTTTTGTGACCTGGGGAGGGAGATAAGGTTTTTGGCCTGCCAGAGAAGATGACCGGAGCTTAGCTCCGGGATCGAAAGGATAGGGTTTTGGAAAAATGGTCCCCCAAGTGGGAAGGACCTTTCCAGGTTTTAAAAATCTTTTCGAATGGCGCATATGAAATCGAAGAAATAGGGAGAGACGAAAGAATATTCAAGATAAATGGAAAGTACTTAACAAAGTATAAACCAATATTACAAGTAGTAAAAAATAACCAAAGAGTAATTGCATATAAGTAAACATATATTGTGCATTTCCAGAACAAATGGCATTAGATTCAGTATAAACAGCCTATTGGTGAAATAACTTAAGCAAAAGAAAACTAGTACAAAGAAATTATCCCTATTACAATTGAATACTAGCAAAAGATTCCTTCAGGTCATCAAATTTCCTCTTCTGAATCTGAAGTCGGCGTTCACAAAAACTCTTGTTGGTCGAAAGGTTTTCGATTTCTTGAGCAAGGATTTTAGCCCTTTCGGCATGATGAACGCCTACCTGCAACTCTTCATCAAGTGTTTTTTGGTTGGGTGGTAGAAAAGATTCTTTAAGCCTTATTTCCTGAGAAATCTGCTTTTGAAGAAGGGTTATCTGCTTCTCCCACTTTGAAATTTTTTCATCACAATCAGCATTTTGTTTAATATATGTTTCAGAGAGTTGGTTCAGCTCCATGATATTTTTGTTCGAAACAACTACAACGTCCAATTAGGCAAGATGGGTGTCTGTCTTCTCAGAGATTTGCCTTGTAAAACCTTGAAGCCGGTTTAGGTCAGCAGTCACCAAATCAACCAGGGAAGTTACGTCCATGACGAAACTACTTACTTCTGCAGGCGATTCCAAGACATTCACCTGCTTCAAGAGTTTCTTCAAGTCGAAATGGAAGTTGGATGGTCTTCAAGTAGTTTTAACAAGTCCACGTAAAGAATTTTCGTCTTGATCTCAGATAGTATGGCGTCGAGAGAAGTTGCACTGGAAGTGGCCCATGAAGCAGATGAAGTGCTTTGAGAAGAGTCCTGAAAATTGTAGCGGGTACTGAGTACAGCTTGCAAATATTCCAAAGGTCTTTGCACCTAGAGATTCTCAATTTCCTCACGAGTAAGGCTAGTCGAGCCAGTTGATATGGAACATCCCTTTGGGGGATCAACATTAGGTTGGATGCCTTGTCCTTTGGTTAGCTCTACCATTTGTTGTTTCGACTGGTCATTTCCATCAACGTTTCCTTCTTTCTTATCATCCTTAGGGGTGACATTGGTTTCACCTTCGTCAGCAACATTTGATTGAGGGGGAGGACAAGGAAAAGAATCGTTGTCAGAATGTTGGGAGGCTTCAGGAGAATGATCATCCATTATGGTTGTTTCTTTTATCATGTTCTTTGGAGAAAGAGGTGTCAGACTAACGAATTGTTGATCGGGTTCATGAGGTTTCGTAGGAGTGTCTTCTTTTGTTGGTTATTTTGCGTTCTCTTTTGTCGAAGGATTTTCAGACATGTTTTCCTACAAAAAACATTTTAAGTGTTAAGAAAATAAATGTAATAAGAAGAAAATATCCATGGTCAAAAGTTTATCTTAGCAAACTGGGTATGGAGACTAGAGTTTCCACTCTCTGCATCTTTCACTTGAACAACTTTGAGTGGACTACTGGGGGGAGTGGGTTTCAGTGTTTTTACTTTGGGTTTTGGAAGAGGAGCTTTCGCAACTTTCTTCCTTTTTATGGGTTGATTGGGCTCTGGTGACTCATCGCCTAACTCTTCACTGGAGACTTTCTCTTCTTATTTTCTCTTTGGAGTATGAGGTGGTTTTCGACCAGCTTATAGGTTTGGACAAAACATGTAAGTTCTAAGGAACTAGAAGAAAACCATTAGTCCAAGAAAGAAGTTATACCCTTGTCATAATCTTCTTGGTGGTAGTAGGGCGATCTTCATCCATAGCGTCGGAAGTGTTTTCAGCATTAGCCTTCTTGGGAGTCATCCTCTTAGCTAATAAAACAAAAAATGAAGTCAAATATAAGTAAAGAGCATACAAGTTACAAAACGAAATGTCGAAATGAGAAAATGTTTCGTAAAACACCTTCAAGAATTGGAGTTTCCACATGGATGTATTCCATTCCAATATGAAGGTGTCCTCTATAGTCATCCAGAGTATACTTAGTCTGAACCACACGTTCAACGTGTTTTTTAGATTGTTGGCGAAGAATTTTCAAAGAATCCCCACAGAAAAACCAATCTGGAAATGGAGAGCTCAACGCCATGCCAAAATCAGCAAAAGGTAGAGGGGGAAATTTTGGTGGATAAAGTTTGAAGGCTACCTCATATTTTAGTTCTGGTCGAACATATGAAGGCAATTTCAACCTATCCATTTTTTTTGAGAATTTGTGTTTCAAAGTCACTGCTGCTTCGCTGATGGTTCGACTAACTTCGTTTGGCCTATAGATGGTTTCAAAGTAATTTTGAAATTTTTGTATTTCCTTGATATATTGTGCTTTACCTTTCTTCGTTTTGTCCTGCACAAGAGCAGAGGCATTGGTCAGCAGAGTTGTGAATGCTTCCATGTCATAGAACATATGAAGATAGTATTCTTTCCACCAAGTGTCGAATTCAAGGGTGCACAGGAAAGAAGGTCGAAAGACTGTTGGATGAATTTCCAGGGATCATCAACTAGTTGTCTTATGAGGTCTTGGCTCTCTTCTTCAGTATGTAGGGAGTGGTACCAAATGATGGTGCTTTTCTTGGGATAAAGGGGTTTTGGTTTTAGCTGAACCAACCCAAATTGCCTACCAACTAAGTTAGGTTGATACGCAAGGAGGGAAATCTTGGTCTTAGTCGAATTTTGGTGAGAAGCAAGGAGTCTGGGTGTCAAGAAGGATTCCCAAATATCAAGGAATCGATTTTCATCCTCTTGCATTTCCAAGGGTGGTTGTTTAGTGAACCATTCAGAGCCAACATTTTTGTTGGCGAAAGGGGATATAGGAGGAGTGAAATTGTACCTCTTGGCAAACATCAATATAAAGCTGGTGAAGGAGTGACTAAGACTAAGTCCCTCTTCAGATGGAGTCAGCTGCATTAAGCGAGGCCATTCGACAGACTTGTCATTCACCTTGTCTTCATCAACATTGGCTTTGATATGGAGAGAAGCTTCGAAAGTGGCGTTAAGCCATAACTGCAGGAGCCAGATTAGCCCTGATACACTCAGATTTCCTTTGTCTTTCATTGTCTTCAAGAAACTGACGTTGTCACTCAAAGATTCATAGAGACTTGCCAATATCATTTCACTCAAACATAGCTTTGTACCATGGTGAAGTTGATTGGCTAAGGTGATAAAACGTTTAGCTACTTGGAGCGATCGAGAGCATAAAAAAAATCTCGACAGCCATAAGGTCAAGAAGGCTATATGCTCCTCGTCAGAGACAATTTTGGTTTTCTTATCTGTGAGCAACTCTTTAGTTTTGTATGATAATAAATTTTATGTGTTTGTGCTTTTATCATATGCTTTATATTAATACACTTTGTATGAATTGCTAGCCTTTATACACATGTCTTCTTTTAAACAAATAATGTCCTTGAATTTCTGAAATTCGCAAAATGAATCGATTCATTCACGTCATGCATCGATTCAAGCTGTAGAAATGATTCTGGAAATTCTGCTATGAATCGATACATTCGCAACATGCATCGATTCATGCTGTAAAAATGATTCTGGAATTTCTTCTATGAATCGATACATACGCAACATGCATCGATTCATTGTATGTTCATTTCTCTATTTTTCTTCATTTGTTCAGTATGTATCGATTCATGATATTATGCATTGATACATAACAGTTTAAATACCATCATGTATCGATTCATTCGCATCTTGAATCGATTCATTTTTCTGTTTCACTTCTAACATAGTCTGTATAGTATATGTTTGGTTTTCTGTTAGTGCATGTGAAGTGACAAGAATTGCAGACGAAATTCAAAGTCAAGGAGATTGAAGAACACATCAAGAAAAGCAATTTTTAGTGTGTGCATTTCAATGTTGAGCAGGATTGAAACCTAAGAATCAAATTCATCTTCATCATCTTCTCAAACACCTTGATTCAAGAACATCAACAATGAATTAGTGTTGTTCTATGAATTAGAGGTTTATGAGATAACGTTCAGTGGTACGATCGGTGATCCAGCTGAGTTGAGGAGTGAAAGAAGGTTTCAAGGAAAAACCAGCTGGGTTTTCCTTCAAGAACGGGCGTGTTCTTGAGGGTTTGTTAGTCACGTTTACAAAACAAATTCAGCCGTAGCGTAAGGTTTGGAAATTGGGAGATTTCGCAAATAGATCGTGGAACCGGTGAATTGTTTGTATTACTTGCAGGGAATCTTGATTTCGCTCAGATCAAGTGAAGGTTGATACAATAGGAAGATCTAGGTGTATAGATTTCTGGTGTTTGTATAGCAACCTTGTAAACGACGATTTCAACAATATTGATATAAAAGTTCTCAATTTCTGTTTGAAATTGAGAGGGAGACGTACCCACACGCGAGGACGAACATGGGGAACTTCCTTACCAAATCTCTGCGAATTGTATTCCTTCTCCATCTCTATTTACGTTTTTAATCGTTTTTGATTCATTGGAAATAGCTTTTGTGATAGGGGCATTCAACACTTTTACAGCTTGTGTGTTTAAACCTTTATCATCTCAATTGTAAATCCAGCACGTTATCACATGTCTGATCTTCTAGTGGCTGGTCCAGAATAGACGCAAGTATATTAGGGATCGTGGTTTCCGCTAATCTTTAAAAAACTCTGAAAAATCTTTTAAATCCTTGTAAACAAGGAGGTGATCCATTCACCCCCCTCTAGATCACTAGCTGTAAACACCCCAAATTTGCCCTCACTCATTCACACCATGGCTTGTGATTCTTTTCATTTGCATAAATTCAATCATAGCATCTCATAGTGCATTTTTGCTTCACTGCATTGGTTCAAAGTCATCTGCATCTAGGGTTTGTGATCTGAGCAATCCAAGTCCCATCTGAGCCACTCCAAAGGTCTTCAATCATCTCAAGAGGCTCCATGTATGTTCAAGCATCATATTACATCCTCCCAAGATCAAGGAAGTCAAAGAATCACAAGAACTAAGAAAGGCATGGAAGCAGAGCCAGGTTTAACTACACAGATGACCTAAAATTAGGGTTTTGGTTTCAGAGGCCATAACTCCAAATTTTTTGGTCATTCTTGTTTCTATTGGTCTCTATATGATATGAGGATCATTCATATCAATTTTCATGAAGAAATTCAATGGGGAAGGCATCTGATCAATATGTGACTTCTTGAGCAAGTCAGTGCAAAATCAGGGCATCTGAGGCCCCCAATCATCCAACCAAAGGGTCTTCTCCATCATTTTGGGTGTATAGGATCTTTATTTGATCTTAGAAGAAGTTAGAAGTTCACAAAATTGAAGAATTTCAAGCCATTTGCAAAGTTGCCATTTTGGGAAAGTGACTTGTAATGTAAACTTGCCATTTTGGGAAAGTTTTTCAACCTCCTCTTTTTGATTCAAAAATGCTTCAAATGAAAAATTCTTGGTCATGAAAGTTGTAGATTGGATCCTCCCATTTTCAAAAAGTACAAGAACTTGATCTAATTCATTTTAGAACAAAATTTATGGCCTTGCAAAGTTGGATAAAATCACTTAATTTTCACTTTTGTGCCAAAGAGGAAACTTGCAAAAACACTTGCCAAAACCAAATGTGACTTCAAATCAGCTTCTAATCATCACACAAACATAAGTCATGGTCCATAATTCATATTTGCCCAAAGAATTTCTCACTTTCATGCCTTGAATTCCAAGTATCATAAGCCATTTATCACAAAAGTCACAAAGAGGGAAATCTTGCAAGAATGGTTCTTATGGTTTTGTTTGATCTCTAATCAATCTCAAAGTGTCATGACAACATCATATGATACATTTTGCTGCATATTGCCCAAGGGATGTCACATATTCATAACCAAAATTCCAAAATGCAACAAGTTGCAAGAAAGGCAAAACATGTGACATCTCACCCTTCATCCATTTCTGATCACATCAGAACATCCAATGGCCTTCCTTAAAGCTAGCTGAGGCAATCCAAGCACAGAAATATCCTCTGCCATGGCCCATACCTATAGTACACAATTTTTGACTTTTTGGCCAATCACCCCATACCATTCCCACAGTGCATACCTGCCCTCCTGAATTGTTGGGATTGCTTATGGATTGCCTCAAGGTCATAAAACAAGAAGAAAAAAGGCTCAGAAGAGACACACAATCAGATTGCACAAAAACTGTCCAAAGCTTCATCTCTTCGAAACTCTGCCCACAACCATCAAACCTCAAAAATTCCTTCACCAATAAGTCACATATCATCCATAGAACAAGAATCAACCCTCAAAACAGTCTGAATCACCACACACACAGACCTCCATTTCTGCTACACCAGAACCACACAGCAAAAACCAGCTGTTGCACCCCAAAATTTGCCCTCACAATACAAGACTTTGTGTGCTAAGAGGTTCACAAGGTTCACAAGACCTTTCATGAGGTTCATGAAGTCTACAAGACACTTTATGAGGTTCACAAGGTTCACAAGACCTTTCATGAGGTTCATGAAGTCTACAAGACACTTTATGAGGTTCACAAGGTTCACAATACATCTTATGATGGTTCACAAGGTTCACAAAGTTCACAATTAGTCAGAAGATTTGACAATTCCCTCAGACAATGCATCCTCCTAAGCAGGGCATCCAAAACTAGGGTTTTGACTTTAATCAGGATAAATGGACTTCCAAGACTTCAAGTGAGCTTCATAGCATCTTGTCACACCCCAAATTTTACCCCTAACTGCTCGCATCATACATTCATCGCATTTAAAGAGAAATTCCAAGATTTTTTTTTTGTTGCTTCTAACTCATTTTCAAGTTATTTATAAATTTAATTTTAATTTCTTTTCACTTTCAAGCTTTTTTTTATTTAATTTCTATTTCACATTTCTAACTTTTTAATTTATTTTCATGTTTTGATTTTAATTTCTATTTCCTTTTCTTATTCTATTTTCAAGTTTCTAATTTTTTTTCAATTTCTACTTCTAATTTTTGTTTCAATTTCTACTTCTAATTCTTAATTCATTCTTAAATTTTAAACTTAAATTTTATTTCCATTTCATTTTCAAAGTTTTTATTTCTAAGTTAATTTCTAATTTCTATTCCTAATTTTTAATTCATTTTCAAGTTTTTGTTTCTAAATTTAATTTTAATTTCTATTTCTAATTTTCAATTCATTTTTCAAGTTTCTATTTTCATTCCAAGTCTTATTTCAAGTTTCATTTTCAATCTCAATCACTTCAAAAATTTCAACTTCAAATTTAATTTCCAAATCCCACTTCAAACTTTCAATTCAATTTTATCATAAGTTTAACTCCAATTCCAATTTCCAATTCAAAATTTATTTTCAAGTTTCCATTCCATGTTTCAATTCAAGTTCTAAGTCTCAAGCCTATTTCATGTTACCAATCGCAAATTCCATTTCAAGTTTTCATTTCAACTTCTAAGTTTTATTCTAAATTTCTAGTCCAATTTTTCACTTCCAATTTCAAGGTTCCAATTCAAATTTCCAAATTTCATTTCAAGGTTCCAATTCAATTTATAAGTTCACTTCTAACTCATATTCAAGAACCATTTTAAATTTCATTTCAAGTTTCAAGTTTAATTTTCTAGTTTCTAATTCATTCATAAAACTCAAGTTTAATTCCAATTTCTATTTTCTTTTTCGTTTTAATTCATATTTAAATTCTAGATTCTTTTTCATTTCAATTCAAATTTCCAAATTTCAATTCAAGATTCAAATTCGTAATCACATTTCAAATTCATCCTAAATTCAATGTCAAATTTCATTTCGAAGTACATTCCACATTCATAAGAAAAAAGAGTTTGTTTCAAACCACAAAATTCCAACTCCAATTCAAGGCTTCCAATTCAAATTTCAAGTTTCATTACAAATTTCCAATCCAAATTCCAAACATTCTTTTCAAATTCAAGTTCCAAATTTCTTTTCAAATCTCTAAGTCCGATTCTAATTCCAAATTCCAAGCTTCTATTTCAAGTTGTCAATCTCAAGTTCATTCCTAATGGAGAACTCATGTCTAAGTTTCAATTCAATTTTCAAACCCATGACCAAATTCAATTACAAGCTTTTGTCAAAGATTGCATACAAGTTACAAACTACAAAATTGGTACAATTACAAAATCCAAAACTATAAAGTGTTGCTTGATTACAAATGGTTCAAAGCTTTTCTCATCCTAAGCAAATTCACCCAACTCCATGTTTGTTTTCTTGAATTCTTCATGCTATGCCGCATCTCCAACTTCATGCCTCTTCCATCCATCATGCACATGAAAATTTAAAAAAAAGTTAGCATTCATATAATCATTCAAAGATTCATTCATACATAATCATATCCCAATTATTTTCTAATCATATTCATCCAAGCACATTCCAATTCTATGTTCATATTCAAATAGATCATCATAATTCATTCATCCATAACTATTTCCAATCAAACATCATTCATGTCAAAGTCATGCATCCCTAATAATCAAGCGTCATCTTTCATACTCAAATTTCAAAGTCATCAAGCATACATCATATTTGGTTCATTCATCATTTTTTTTATCATACACATTCATTTTAGTTTTAAATCCAATTTCATCAAAACAGTTCCAAACATTACATTTAATCAAGCATTTTAATTTCATCATGATGTTCATACATAAGTTTTATCATATACTAATTCATTGCATCATTCAACATATCATACATAAGGTTGTAAGCACTAAAAAAGATCATAGTTTAAAAAAAAAACAGAATGTCAAGGCAGTACAAGAATTCAGTTGGGACCACAATTTTGTTACACTAGCAAACAATTTTTTTTGTGTAACAGACAAAACAAAAAACTCAGACCTGCATCTTGGTACCTCTACTGCTCTGCTACAGCCCCCAGATTTATCCCACTCCATCCATAATAGCAGAAGCTTGTCCCCTCTCATAGAACACCCTTCCTCCACAAGTTTTCAAGGACATAAGTTCAAATTCTTAAACCCCAATTCATTTCCTATAAAACCAGACAATGTTCCATCCAAGAGAAAAAAAATGAATTAAAAAGAGAGCCCTGTAACTGACATAGAGAAACCCTAATTCTCAAACTCCATTAACCATCAAGCTCACCTTCTTACTGCTTCATCACCACTGTAACTGACAAAATCGTGACACACATCATTTTAGCCACCTGAACACACGCAGTAGAGGGAGTAATGTCGGCACCGGAGCAAAGTTGCGATAGACGAGGAGAGTGAAGCTACACACTAATAAAGCTCAGACGGAGTGCGAACAGAGCAACAAAGAGGTTGAGAACATACCGCGAGATTGACGGCAAACTGCAAAAGAAGAAGAAGAAGAAGGATCGCATAATCGTCCTTTGGATTCGACGCCCCGGTAACATCCGGGAGGTAACACCTTTCATATTTTGAACACTAATATGCTTGAATACATGTTGCCGAAACTTTGAATTTATGAAAAATCACTGTCTGCACTCGAAATTTGTTGGCGTTATTATTTATTCTCTTGACTTGCTTCTGTTGAGAGATAGATACAAAATAGTTTGAGTGAGTTTTCAGAGGGAGACTATGAGAGAGCGAATCGAGAGAGATAAGCAGTGAAAGTACCGATTATATGAGGATTTTTTTTTACTGAGTTGATGAGAGATAGAGATTTTCGGTAGTTTCTTTTGAACGTGTTCATGGAGGTTTCTGATCTTTTTTCACGATGCTTTTTTTTCTTTCTTTCTATGGAACGGCTGGTTTAGTGTTTAGGGTTTCTCATTCTCACATATTGCAAACCGAACCGGGTCGGCCCATGACCCGGCCGGTACCCAGTTCAATGCCCTGATGGGTTTCCCTTTTGGGCCTCCTGTTGCAGTTTAGTCCTCTTAATTTATTTTAGTTGAAAAATATTAATCCTAGTTTTCTTAATTTTAATTAAGAATATAATCATAGTATTAATACAAATAATATTCTAATTTAGAAAATTTAGGATTTTTTATAAAAAAATCAAAAATATATTAGTCTTAGTTTTTTTCAGTATTGTATTTAGTCATTAGTGTTAATCTTAAAATTAAAAAAATTGTTTCTTATATTAAGAAAAAATAAAAAAAATGTTTATTTTCTTTAAGTATATTTAAAAAAAACTTAAAAAAAAATATGTTTATTTTCTATATCTAAAAAAGAAAACTTTAAAAAACATATTTATTTTCTTAATATCTAAAAAATAAAAAAAAAAATATATATTTAGTTTCTATATCTAAAAAGGGTTTTAAAATATGTTAATTTTCTATGTATAAAAAAAAAACAAAAAAGTTAATGCATTTATTCTCACTTTATTTATTTAGATATTATTAGTATTTAAAAAAAAGGATTACATTTATTTTTCTCATCCTTTATTTTTCGGTCTTATAAAAAAAAAATCAATTTTTTTTCTCCTTCGTTCCTTATTATTATAAAAAATCAAAAAAATATAGCATTTACTCTCTTTCCTTATTTATAGGTATTGTTAGAAAAAATTCAAAAATAATTATACTTAGTCACTTTCCATATTTTTAGATGTTGTTAGGAAAATAAAAATAATTTTTTTTTTATTTAATTTTTAGATATTATTATAATTATGTAAAGAATCACATTTATTATTTAGATTATGTATAAAACAAAATTCAAAAATTCAAATCTTGTCTCCATCGTTGCTTTTTTTAAAAAGTATTATTATAAAAAAATTAGCATTTATTCTATTTCCTTATTTCTAGGTATTGTTAGAAAAATCAAATAAATCAATATATTCATTTCTCTTTCCTTTTTTCTAGGTATTGTTAAAAAATCTAAAAAACCAATATACTTAGTCTCTTTCCTTATTTATAGGTATTGTTAGAAAAATTCAAAAAAAAAAGAATATACTTAGTCTCTTTCCTTATCTTTAGGTCTCATTTAAAAAAAATTTCAAATCAAAATTTATAGCATTTCTCCTTTTATTATTATTAGATATTATTATAAAAAAAATCAAATAAAAAAAGTTGTCATTTATCTCATTTTATTATTCTTAAATATTTGTTAGAAAAAAAATCAAAAAAACAAGTTTTAGCTTTCACCTTACTTTATTTTCATATATTGTTATAGAAAACCCAAAAAACATTATTTATAATTAACCTTCTTTTATTTTATTTAACTTTCACTTAACATATCTAAAAAAACCAAAAATAAACTTTTTCTTATTTATTTCTTAATTTTTTTGTTTATTCTAAAAAAAAAAAACATTTCTTTATCTTTATTAAACTTTTGTTATTAAAAAATTGTTATTATTTTTATTATCATTTTAATTTTAATTTATTACTTTCTTTAAGTATATCTAAAAAAAATAAAAATAAAAAATATTTTCTTCTATTTTGTCTAATTATTTTCAAAATCAATTTTATCTTATTTCAAACTTAAGGTTTTAGAAGTAATTTTCAATTTATCTTTTTCTTTGAAAAATCTAAAAATAATAAAAAAATAAAAATAATGCCTTTTTTTCGTTTTTAATTAGTTGTGGGGTAGTTTAGGTTTGACTTCTTTAGGTGTATCCCTTTAGTGTGAGAGATTAAATTTAGGTTTATTCCTCTTTTGTGTGAATATGTGCATGATTTAATTTTGCATTATTTTGGTTGTATGTCGTGGATTACATTTATTTTATTTCACATCCCGACCATATACCTGTTAAAATAAAATTGAAAGCGCACATTAACTTTCAAGATAATAATTCCTTGGTCCAACGCCAAGTGAACTTCACTTCACATTCGCTCACACACGTAAGTCGGTCGTTTACGATCGCCATCTGCACGGTTCCTTACACTTTACAGCTTTTTAACTTAAACAAATTGTCGTACCGCGCTTGTTTTCCACCCCTGCATTCTCGATCCATATATCGAGTCATAGCCCGGTTACCAAGCCCTTTATCTTTGCATTGTCCATTTACTTTATTCAATTTATTTATTTTTGCAAGTAGCAGCCTTTGCCTAGTCTTAGGAGCTTGCACCCTTATTTATTTTTGTTGTTGCATTTCGATCCAAAAGGGAAAGAC
This sequence comes from Lathyrus aphaca, assembly GCA_963966055.1. Taxonomy (NCBI): domain Eukaryota; kingdom Viridiplantae; phylum Streptophyta; class Magnoliopsida; order Fabales; family Fabaceae; genus Lathyrus; species Lathyrus aphaca. The sequence continues at coordinate 486,456,471 of OZ014525.1, read as the reverse complement.
TCCTGCAGTTGACTCAATGTCATAGGAAGTTTAGCAATCCCTAGTTCCATTTTGACCTTAGCAATTAGGTCCTTCTTTTTCTTTGACCTTAGCAATTAGGTCCCTCATCCTTAGGTCCTTAGCCATTAGGTCCTTAGCTTTTTATTTTACAACTTTTTGTGACTTTCTTAAAGTCACGTGAGTGTTTGCCATAACACTTACCTTCCCCCGCGAACCTTGAGCGTAACCAAGTGTTCGTTAATCCTTAGGAGAACTACGAGTGCTCTGATTCTATACCCGATACGTAGGCATCGATGCGATGTTGTGCGAGCACCATTAGAAATAAAACCTTAGGTTCCCATAATTTTAACAAGCAATAAAACAACAAAAATACAAATACTAACAAGAGGTTCCCGTAGGATACTGCGGATGCTTAGGATGCTAACACCATCCCTAGGTATAATCAACCCCCGAACCTAGTTTCTCCTCATTTAGGGTTTTTACGATCTTTTTCCCTTTTCCCTTTGGATTAAATTAAAGTCGGTGGTGAACATAAATGTTTTGTGATTCAAGCTCAATTAATAGCTTGGTATCCGATTCTCACCGCGACAGAAATGGCGACTTCACTGGGGAAAGACAAATTTTGAGGGTTAAGCCCACCTTGTATATTTGTATATTTGTTGTTGTTTTGCTTGTTATTATTTTTGGATTTTTTTGTTGGGTGTTCCATGTGTGGTGAGATAAGTCCTAACCCGGACTTGAGTGCAAAATAAGTTAGGACGGTGGTATATTCAGGAAGGCTTGTAGGGAGTTGAATCCCGACCAAGTTGACTTGAGACACCACCACTCAGCGGAGGCCTCCTCGGATGTAGTTTTGTTGATCGAGTTCAGTCGTGAAAACATTACTATATTCGACCTGAGAGCCATTAATGCTGAGGACCTTAGAACATTTACCCCCACTTGGCCTTTTAGGGATGTAGTGCGATGACTATGAGGATGCAAATCCAAAATGGTTGATACGCGATACTGCACTCGGATGAGACTCTCTTGAGAATATTACTGATTACCAAGTCGAGTTGGGAAGTCGGTAATATCCGAAAGATGGGACAGTGATTCTGGGAACTTTTAGAACCCGTTGTACAGGTACAAAAAAAACTCATAGTACATACCTTTTGGGAGGGTTGAACCTTTGACCTCATGCAAGCTTTGAACCTAAGCCTTGTTTGTGTTTGTTGCATTCACGCATCATGAAGCATCATTTTTACCCATTTATTCAAGGAACTCAGAAACTTTATCTTTGCAAATATCATAGGTATCATCATGGATTTTGGAAGAAGAAAGACTGTCAAGTACACATTCAAAACTCCCAAACTTGAAGACCTAAGGAAATTAAGAGACTTGGTTCTGGATCAAGATGCCTTCATGGAGAAGCATAGGAGACTTTTAGCCTTACTGAAGACTGATTGGGATGGAAGGTTGCTCTCTGTGTTGCTCCAGTTTTATGATCCTCTCTACCACTGTTTTACGTTCCCTGATTACCAATTGGCACCGACTTTGGAAGAGTATTCAGTTTTGGTGGGATCACGTGTTAAGGATGAGTTTCCGTTCCCTGTTCTAGAGAAGGACCCTGAAGAAGCGGAGATTGCAAAAGCGACATATTTGAGTGTTCCTGAGGTCAAGGCAAATATGACCTATAAAGGAAAGATTTTTGGATTCCCTACAAAGTTTCTGATAGAAAAGGCCAAGAATTTTGTTGATGTGAAGGATATGAAGGCTTTTGAGGCGACTTTTATTCTGCTGATATATGGAGTGTTACTTTTCCCAAACTTTGAAGACTTTGTCGACCTGAACGCCATCAAGATCTTTCTGAAGAAGAACCCGGTCCCTACTTTGCTCGGAGACACTTACCATTCCATCCATCTGAGGAATCACCATAAGGGAGGGATGATTACTTGTTGTGTATCATTGTTGTACGAGTGGTTTATTTCGCACTTGCCTAAGTCAGCTTCATTTTGGAACCTTAAGGATGGTTTGTGGTGGTCACAAAGGATCATGTCTCTTACCCACTCTGACATTAGCTGGTACAATCGTGTTTATGATGGAGCATTGATTATTGATAGCTGTGGTGATTTTGCTAATGTGCCTCTTCTTGGCACTAAGGGAGGAATCAGCTATAATCCTGTTTTGGCTCGCCGCCAACTCGGATATCCGTTGAAGGACAAACCTAAGAGTGTTGAAGTGGAAGGAATTTTCTATAAGGATGACGAAGAACCAGAGCTCAAGAAACAGATTGTACAAGCTTGGAAGTGCATCCATAGGAAGGGGAGGAGTAGCTTGGGAAAGCCGAATTGTGTTTCTATGGAACCCTATCTCCAATGGGTACGAGATAGGGCAATCAGTCTGAAGATGCCTTACCCTCGCCAGGATCCTATGACCTTCAAGAAACCCATTCTGGTCTTTATGGATGATGCAGAGAAGCTGAAGATTGATTTGGAGAAAGAGATTCGAGAGAAGAATGCATGGAAGAATCGACATCAGATCATCAGCAGTGAGAATGAAGAACTTAGAAGACAACTAAAGATGAAGGAAGAAGAAGAGCTCTCCAGCAAGAAAAGGAAAGCACAAGAGGATTTATTTTCCTCCAGCACTCAAGAGGACACTTCTTGGAAGTCGATCGTGGATCAACTTATGCTTGAAAGGGCTCAGATGAAGGCACAAATCGAGAAGCTCAACTTGAGGCTTTTAGGAGAATCTCCTTAGGACTTTGTCTTTGTCTTTATTAAGCTTTGTTTGGGATTTTTGAAAGTGTACTCAAGACTTTGTATCACTTTTTGAATTTAATGAAATCATATCCCTTTGATTATTATGTGTTCCTTGGTATTTGCAAATTGTTTCTTAAGTTCCTTGAATAATTTCATTTTCGCATTGCACTCATACATTTGGCATTGCATTTGCATTTTTTTTCATGAAACTCATTCCCGTCATCTGCTCTCAATTCAGCTTTCACACTGAGGCTCTCACGCAAATACTACACTCGAGCTCAAGCCAGAAAGAGGATGGCTGAAAGAGACCTAGAGATGGACAGAGTTAACGAAGAACTTACTGATATTCGTGGAGATATGGGTCAGATGATGGAAATGTTGCAAGTCATTCGAGCGAAGTTGGATACCCAGCAAACTGTGGTGTCAGAAATTGTTACTGCAACAACTGAAGTTGTCACTGCAACGACTGAGCCTACATCATCAGTCACTACCCCTGTGACCTGGTCTCCTTTTGGGTTTCCTCCTGGATTTTTCCCTCCTTCTCAAGGTTTTGTTTCTCGGAGTATTATTCCTTCTTCCCAAGGATTTGCTGCTCAGGGTTTTATTCATTCTTCCCAAGGATTTGCTACTCAAAGTTTCATTCCCTCTTCTCAAGGACTGGCTACTCAGGGTTTCTTCCCTTCTTCTCAAGGACTGGCTACTCAGGGTTTCTTCCCTCCTTCTCAAGGCTTTGCTGCTCAGAGTTTTATTCCTTCCTCCCAAGGATTTGCTGCTCAGGGTTTCTTCCCCCCGTCCCAAGGTCTAGCTTCTCAAAGTTTTGCACCTCCTTCTCAGGGCATGGTATTTCCTTCTCAAGGTTTTGTGCCTCCTCCTCATGTATTTGCTGCTCAACAAACTGTTCCTGTGACTAATGAAGAGAATCATGCAGTTGCTAATTTTACACAAGACATTATGCACACCCGTGCTCAGCCGTACTTCAATGACCATCAGGGGTATGAAGCGCCAGATATGTCTGAAAACGGAGATGAGAAACATGTGAAGATGCAAGAGAATTTTGATACCCTTGAAAAAAGGTTAAGAGCGATTGAAGGTGACCAGATCTTTGGTGCTGCTGCCAGAGAGATGTGTCTAGTGTCTGGATTGGTAATACCTCCAAAGTTCAAGATACCCACGTTTGATATGTATGAGGGTGCAACTTGTCCTAAGAACCATCTCCTGATGTACTATCGAAGAATGGCTGCTCAGGTGGACAATGATAAGTTAATGATCCACTGCTTTCAAGACAGTCTGAAAGGAATCTCCTCCAAATGGTATCTGACGCTTGACCAGTCGAAGATTCGCAGTTTCCAAGACTTGGCAGATGCTTTCATCCAACAATACAAATACAACATGGACCTCGCTCCCGATAGGAGGCAATTGCTAAGCATGTCCCAGAAAGAGTCTGAATCCTTTAAAGAGTATGCTCAGAGGTGGAGAGGGACCGCTTCTCAAGTAGAGCCCCCATTGACTGAAAAAGAATTAGTTGACTGGTTTGTTGACACTGTGCGACCAGAATTCTATGAGAGAATGGTGGGGAGCATAACTGCTAGTTTCTCTGATTTAGTGGCTGTGGGAATCAAGGTAGAACTCGGTTTGAAGAGTGGAAAGATGAGTAGTGCATCTGGCAGTTCTAGCACTGGTAGTGGAAATATTGGCAAGAAATTTACCAATAATTTCCACAAGAAGAAAGAGGGTGAGACAAATGCCATAATGACAGGTCAAAGAAGAAATCCGCTTTGGCAGAGACCTTCACCTATGGCTCAACAGCAGTATGCTCGTCAACAGCAGTATGCTCATCAACAACAGTATGCCCAACATCCTTATATAGTGGCGGTTCAACCAGCATTTAATCCACAAGTCCCCATGTATCGGCCAACTCAAGCAGTGCCGATGTACCAACAAGCGGCTCCAATGATTCAACCTTATCAACCAATGCTCAACAATCCAGGCTATCAACAAGCACCCAATGCTTCAGCCTACCAGCAGAGGACTCCAGCTCCTCATCCAAATCCCAATTTTCAGAATAGAAGACCAGGTGGAAGGCCTCCAAATCCTCGAATCCCTATAACTTATACTGAGTTATATCCTTCACTGCTGAAGAAGGGTTTGGTCACTCCAAGGCCTTTGGGTCCTCCACCAAGTCCGCTCCCGCCAAATTACAACCCAAATGCTCACTGTTTATTCCATGAAGGTGCCCCGGGGCACGATTTGGAGGGTTGTTATGCTTTGAAGTACATCGTAAAAGATTTGATGGAGAAGAACATTCTGTCATTTGGGAATAATGGTCCGAATGTCAAAGATAATCCTTTACCCAAGCATGGGTCTATAAATGCTATTGTTGATGAGTCCGAAGAAGGTTTGATTTTCAATGCCACCGAGATCAAGACCCCGCTTAGAGACTTCCATGCGAAGTTAGTAGAGGTGGGTATACTGAAGAGCTGTCATCAAAATTGTGAAGGTTGTGTTGATAGTCCAAAGGGATGTGAATCGGTCTTAAAAGATGTTCAAGATTTGATTGATGAAGGTGTCTTACAAGTGAGCAGTCATATGAAGAAGAATGAAGTGGCAGTAATTGAACCCATCTTCAACTTGCCGGAATCTAATTCTACCTGGGTGCCAGTGTTCAACCTGCCTGAATCTTCAGGAGTTCAACCTGTCTTCAATACTCCAGAATCTGTGGTGCCAATTTTCAATGTACCTGAGCCAGGATTTGAACAAAGGAGTAACTCTTTCCGTTATGAAGACACTAAAGCGGTTCCTTGGAAGTATGATACAGGGAAAGTTCATCAGAAGATCGATAAAGCTAATCAGAAGGAAGGTTCAAAAGTTGCAAGTACTGATATAGCGGGTGCAGGTCGTTTGACCCGCAGTGGTCGTGTTTATACCCAGCAAGCCAATATGGCTCCGCCTAAAGAAGTCATTCCAGCTGTTGCCAACAAATATAAAGAGGTAGTCTTGGGAGAAGAGGATGCAGAGTTCCTCAGAATCATAAAGAAGAGTGATTATAAGGTAATTGATCAGCTACATCAAACGCCTTCCAAAATATCTATCCTATCACTTCTTATGCATTCTCCGGCTCATCGAAGTGCGCTTCAGAAGTTGCTAGCTCAAGCTCATGTTACGCATGATATAACAGTGAATCAGTTTGATGGAGTCATTGCCAATATCACTGCGTGTAACAACCTCAGTTTCAGTATGGAGGATCTTCCAAAGGAGGGTTTGGACCACAACCGTGCTCTCCACATATCAGTGAAATGTCAAGAGGATACTTTAGCAAGAGTTCTTGTAGATACAGGATCTTCATTGAATGTTTTGCCGAAGAGAACACTTGCTAAGTTATCTTATCAAGGGGCAGAGATGGTGCCCAGTGCATTGATTGTAAAAGCATTTGATGGGTCAAGGAGAACCGTTATTGGAGAAGTAGACCTACCAATCTTGATTGGGCCACAGGTCTTCAAAATCACTTTCCAGGTTATGGACATCAATCCTAACTACAGTTGCTTGCTGGGAAGACCTTGGATCCATGCGGCTGGGGCAGTCACTTCTACCCTGCATCAAAAGATGAAGTTTGTGGTTGATAACAAGCTGGTAACCGTGTCTGGGGAAGAAGATCTCATGGTTAGCAACCTTTCATCCTTTAGCTATATTGAGGCTGATGAAGATGCTTTAGAAACTTCTTTCCAAGCTCTTGAGATAGCCAATGCTGTCCTTGTGGAAGTAGAGGAACCGAAAGGGAAGGGTATCCCATCTTTTGCATCGCTGAAGAGTACCATTTTCACCATTGAAGAAAGAAGCTATGAAGGTTGGGGTGACGTCATCGAAGTCAAACAGAAGCTAGATCGCTGCGGGTTGGGTTACAAACCAACTCATATGAAGGAAAGAGCGTCAACCTCCGTTAAAGGACGTCCGAAGACCATCCAAGAAGTGTTTTCCAGTGCTGGTTATCAGGTCAATGCAATTGATGGAGTTTCTGAAGATGAAGATGTGAATCACTTGGTGTATCAGTGTGAAGAAGCCTTGGACAATTGGGAGGCAGTCGAGATCCCAGAGTTTTTTCCATTGTCAAAGTAATTTGTTGTTTTTTCAATGTTTTCAAGTTCCCTAGCTCTGCCCAAGGCTATGGGAGTATTTTGTAGGGCCCCTTTCTCATTTTTAAAGTTATTATCAATGAAGGCATTTTGTTGAACTCTTATTTTGATCATTTACTGTTTTTCTCTCTTTTCATTTTTAAAAGAAGATGGCAATCTTTCAAAACCAATAAAAAAGTTTTTTTCTCTTGCATTTCTCTATTTTCCACTTTTAATAAAAGCAAATCATTATCATATGCAGAATAAACGAAAACCCTGTTGAATCCAATGACTCCACATTCTCTCCTAACTTTGATTCGCCCATCTACCAAGCGGAAGATGAAAGTGAGGAAGATTGTGACATTCCCGAAGAACTGGCAAGATTAGTTGAGTATGAGCGCACAGAGCTCCAACCGCATAAAGAGCAGGCATAGACCATAAATCTTGGCACTGATGAAGACATGAAGGAAGTCAAGATTGGTACAACACTTGGGGCAGACATCAGAGAAAGATTGGTCAAGCTTCTCAAAGAGTATGTAGATGTGTTTGCATGGTCGTATCAAGATATGCCCGGCTTAGACACAGACATAGTGGTCCACAAGTTACCTCTTCGACCAGATTGTCTTCCTGTAAAACAAAAGCTCCGAAGAACAAGACCAGACATGGCTCTGAAGATTCGAGAAGAGGTCAAAAGACAGTTTGATGCTGGATTCCTTGCAGTTGCAAAGTACCCTGAGTGGGTAGCTAATATTGTGTCAGTCCCTAAAAAGGATGGCAAAGTCAGAATGTGTGTGGACTATAGGGATTTGAACAAAGCCAGTCCGAAGGACGATTTCCCTCTCCCGCATATTGATACTTTGGTTGACAACACTGCTAAATTTGCTGTTTTCTCCTTCATGGATGGGTTTTCAGGATACAACCAGATCAAGATGGATCCTGACGATATGGAAAAGACTACATTCATCACACCATGGGGCACTTATTGTTACAAAGTTATGCCATTTGGTCTCAGAAATGCAGGAGCCACCTATCAGAGGGCAATGGTCACCCTTTTCCATGATATGATGCATAAAGAGATAGAAGTCTATGTGGATGATATGATTGCCAAATCACAGAGTGAGGAGGATCATTTGGATCATCTCTTGAAGTTATTCGAGCGTCTCAGAAAGTTCCAACTGCGCCTGAATCCAGCTAAGTGTACTTTTGGTGTCCGATCAGGAAAGTTACTTGGTTTTATTGTTAGTCAGCAAGGGATTGAAGTAGATCCAGATAAGGTCAGAGCAATTCAAGAGATGCCAGCTCCAAAAACAGAAAAGCAAGTCAGGGGTTTCCTCGGAAGATTGAACTACATCTCCAGATTCATCTCCAACATGACTGCTACATGTGAGCCTTTATTCAAGTTACTCCGGAAGAATCAAGCAATTGAGTGGAGTCCCGATTGTCAACTAGCTTTCGAGAAGATTAAGGTTTATCTACAAGAACCTCCTATCTTGATCCCACCTACTCCAGGGAAGCCTCTTTTCATGTATCTGACTGTGCTCGAGGGATCTATGGGTTGCGTGTTAGGCCAACAAGACGAAACTGGTCGTAAGGAGCACGCCATTTATTACTTAAGCAAGAAGTTCACAGACTGTGAGAGCAGATACTCACTTTTAGAGAAGACTTGCTGTGCTTTGGCATGGGCGGCCAGACGCCTCAGGCAGTACATGATTTGTCACACTACTTTGTTGATCTCGAAAATGGATCCAATAAAGTACATCTTTGAGAAGCCTGCCTTAACTGGAAGACTCGCCCGTTGGCACATGTTGTTATCCGAATACGACATCCAATATGTAACCCAGAAGTCTATCAAGGGCAGTGTTCTATCTGAATACCTTGCTGATCACCCTGTCGAAGATTATGAACCTTTGAAATTCGATTTCCCGGACGAAGACATCATGTTGATAAAGGACTGTGAAGTTCCAGATCCAGATGAAGGTCCCGAGCTAGGTTCTCGTTGGAAGATGATGTTTGATGGTTCCTCTAACTACATGGGGCATGGTGTAGGAGTTGTTTTGATGAATCCTGATGGTGGATATACTCCCTTCACGGCTAGATTGTGTTTTGAATGTACAAACAACATTACTGAGTATGAAGCGTGTGTTTTGGGTATCGAAGCTGCAATTGATACCAGAATCAAGATTCTGGATGTATATGGAGACTCAGCCTTAGTAATTTACCAAGTCAAAGGTGAATGGGAGACCCGTGACGAGAAGTTGATCCCATACCGTGCCCACATTGTGGAATTGATCAAATACTTTGATGAAGTCACTTTCCATCACGTTCCAAGGGCAGAGAATCAAATAGCAGACGCCTTGGCTATGTTGGCCTCTATGTTTCAAGTCAGATTTCTCAATGAAGCTCCACTCATTACAATCGAGCGAAGAACTGCACCAGCTTACTGTCTACTGGTCGAAGAGGAAACTGATGAGAAACCGTGGTTCTATGACATCAAGAATTATTTGCAGAATCAGGAGTACCCAGCTGACGCAACAAATCTAGACAAGAAGACTTTAAGAAGATTGGCGTCCAAGTTTTTCCTCAGCAACAATGTGCTTTACAAGAGAAATCATGATATGGTTCTGCTCAGATGTGTGGACAAGCGCGAAGCAGACCTATTGATCAGGGAAATCCATGAAGGATCATTTGGAACACATGCCAATGGACATGCCATGTCCAGGAAGATCTTGAGAGCTGGTTACTTCTGGTTGACCATGGAATCAGATTGCTTCAAGTATGCCAGGAAGTGTCATAAATGCCAGATTTATGCCGACAAGGTGCACGTACCTCCGAAACTTTTGAATGTTCTGTCATCGCCTTGGCCCTTCTCAATGTGGGGCATTGACATGATAGGGGCAATTGAGCCTAAAGCTTCTAACGGTCACCGGTTTATCTTGGTTGCAATCGATTACTTCACCAAATGGGTAGAAGCAGCTTCCTACGCCAATGTGACAAAGCAAGTGGTTGCCCGTTTCATCAAGAACCAAATTATCTGCCGTTATGGAATCCCAAGCCGAATCATCACAGATAATGGGACCAATTTGAACAACAAAACGATGAAAGAGCTGTGTGAGACATTCAAGATCGAACATCATAACTCTTCTCCGTATCGTCCGAAGATGAATGGAGCTGTCGAAGCTGCAAACAAGAACATCAAAAAGATTCTGCAGAAGATGGTAAAAACTTACAAAGATTGGAACGAGATGTTACCATATGCTTTACACGGATACAGAACATCAGTGCGCACTTCAATAGGGGCAACCCCTTTCTCTCTGGTGTATGGGATGGATGCAGTTCTCCCTATTGAAGTCGAGATACCATCTTTGAGAATCTTGATGGAAACAAAACTGGAGGAAGCTGAGTGGGTCCAGAGCAGGTTTGACCAACTGAACCTCATTGATGAGAAGAGAATGACCGCCATGTGCCATGGCCAGATGTACCAGAAGCGCATCAAGAGAGCATTTGACAAGAAAGTCCGTATCCGAGAATTCAAAGAAGGAGATCTTGTACTCAAGAAAATCTTGCCAGTCCACAAAGACATGCGTGGAAAATGGAGTCCTAACTATGAAGGCCCATATGTTGTGAAGGTGGCATTCTCCGGAGGTTCCTTAATCCTTACAACTATGGATGGTGAACAGCTGAAGCACCCGGTGAATTCTGATGCAGTCAAAAAATATTATGCCTAAATAAAACCCGATAGGTCGAAAACCAGAAATGGCGACCTATGCAAAAATGGGTATCCCGGTGGATCAAAACCTATGAAGGAGATCCAGGCAAAAGTTAGGGATAAAAATGAAAAAATAAGAGCTCGCTAAGTTGAAAACCCGAAAGGGCGACTTAGGCAAAAAAGAGCGTCCCGGTGGATTGAAAACCCGAAAGGGCGGTCCAGGCAAAAGTTAGGGACAAAGGCATTTGACTGTGTCAGATGGTGTTTACCATTACTGAAGAATCATACTGAAAGATCGATCCATTTGCTCTTGTCAGAAGCAAGGTGTCGGGCAGTCTTAGTTATTAGGGATTGTAGTGGTCGTTGGATTCAATGTAGACCCTTCCCCATTGCCATTTTCAAACTGTAATTTCCCATGGAGTTTTTGCCATCGGCAAGCTACCATTCTTGAATAAAATACAAACTTTGCCTATGAATTTTGTTGTTCAACTCCTTATTTTCTTTTGTTATGCAAAATGTCATCACTTGATTACAATTTAACTCTGAAAATGAAAAGTTTTTAAGGAAATCTTTTTTGAAAACATACTGAAAAACTTTTAAGTTTCTTTGACTTTGGAAAAATTAAAAAACTTCTGTTTCTCCAAGAAGTCCTGGTTTGCAACAACACTTTTATACTATTATTACAGAAATCCCCATAGAAGTTCAAAACTGATAACACTCTTGGATGGATCCTTGGACCAAGCATGATTTCCAAGTTCGAAGACATTTCCTCAGTGTTTTTCATTATTGCTCATCTGAGTATTGGTGTTGAGAGCCTACTCCTCTTTGAGTCTTGTCGAAACTCTTTGTCTCTTTAGAGTCAACATTTGCATATCATGATCATTCGTATCATGCTCAATCATGCGCATTTAACATTAGCATTTATCTTTCCCCAGTTGTCGTCTGTCTAACTCCAGGTCCAGATATCATTAGTGTTCAATTTGAGAATTCATTGTTGTTGGTACCCGAAGTTTGGTTTACCAATGTTTTTTGTCCCCAGTAATTGCTGGTGTCCCCTGTGGACTTCTATTTGTGTTTGGTATTTGTCTTTATGACCACCAGTATCTCCTTGAAGTCCAATTGTCATTGGCACAATTTTTTTAAGTAGATCCTGAAACCTTTTGCTTAAATCCAGGTCAATTTGATTTTGTACATACTTGTACCTTTCTCCTGATGGTTCCTGAAGGAATTTCCAGAGGTTGGATGTCTTATCTTATTTGAAAACTCCAACATATTTTGCTGTTATTTCTTTGCGTTAGCCGGTCGCTTAGAGCCGTTGATTCATTTTTTAGGTGATCTCCCTTCTATCCCCAATGTTAGCTGGTCGCATAGAGCCGTTACTAAATCATCGTGATTTCCTTCCTTATCCTTGGTGTCGGCAGTTACATTTGAACCTGCTAGTTTACCATTTTGAATACTTTGACTACTTTGTGTTTATCATTCTTAGTGTCAACCGGTTTTTTTAACTTGTTGCGCATTCACTTTGAGTGTATCTTGGCTTTCTTTGTTAGTGTCAATAGGTTTCGAACCTATTATGCTTCCACTTCGAGTATTTTTGTTGTTATTCATGGTGTCAGTTGGTCGCATTGGGCCGCTGCGCATTCACTATGAATATGTTTATCTTGTCTTTATTCTCAGTGACAGTTGGTCGCATCGAGCCGCTGTGCATTCACTTTGAATGTTTATTTTGTTGACTATTCTTGGTGTCAGTTGGTCGCATTGAGCTGCTGCGCATTCACCTTGAATGAGCTTGTTGTCATTCTCAGTGACAGTTGGTTGCATCGAGCCGCTGTGCATTCACTTTGAATGTTTATTTTTTGTTGATTATTCTTGGTGTCAGTTGGTCGCATCGAGCCGCTGCGCATTCACCTTGAATAAGCCTTTTGTTATTCTTAGTGTCAGTTGGTCGCATCGAGCCGCTGCGCATTCACTTTGAGTAGTTGTGTCGTTTCTATTTCCAGTGACAGTTGGTCGCATTGAGCCACTGCACATTTCTCTCTGAATATTTTTGCTGTTATTCATAGTGTCAGTTGGTCGCATCGAGCCGCTGCGCATTCACTTTGAATATTACGTTTATCGTTTCCAGTGACAGTTGGTCACATCGAGCCACTGCACATTCACTTTGAATGTATATTTTGGTTGTATTCTTAGTGTCAGTTGGTCGCATCGAGCCGCTGCGCATTCACTTTGAATATTACGTTTATCGTTTCCAATGACAGTTGGTCGCATCGAGCCGCTGCGCATTCACTTTGAATATGTTGCCTTTTACTTCTCAAAGTCATTGGTCGCATAGAGCCATTGGTCAATCACTTCGATTTATTTCCTTGTCTTGTTTTTTCTTAGTGTCAGTTGGTCGCATTGAGCCACTGTGCAGTCACTTTGAATTTTATTTTATTTTGTCTATGTTCGTTGATCCAACGCTTTGGATTTCCTTTTGTTCCCGTCTTTTGTTATTCTTAGTGTCGACAGTTACACTTGAACCCGTTGATTTATCACTTTGAATATGTCCCATTTTCGTTTATTTATCCCCAGTGTATGTCATCCCCAGTGAGTTTTGGCTTGTGGTCGTCGTCTCATTCTCATTCTAATCATTCATACCATAATCATCATTTCATTGCATAAGGGTTGCAGAGTTAGATAGTTTGTAGTCCAGCATAACATTGCATTTAGGGGCAAAATTTTCGGTTATTTCTGTATTTAAATACCTTTCACCATGATTTCATGAGTGCCTATCGTCATTCACGCCATCTGGTAAAGTTATTTAAATAGGGGCAACTGTCACACCCCAAATTTTACCCCTAACTGCTCGCATCATACATTCATCGCATTTAAAGAGAAATTCCAAGATTTTTTTTTTTTGTTGCTTCTAACTCATTTTCAAGTTATTTATAAATTTAATTTTAATTTCTTTTCACTTTCAAGCTTTTTTTTTATTTAATTTCTATTTCACATTTCTAACTTTTTAATTTATTTTCATGTTTTGATTTTAATTTCTATTTCCTTTTCTTATTCTATTTTCAAGTTTCTAATTTTTTTTCAATTTCTACTTCTAATTTTTGTTTCAATTTCTACTTCTAATTCTTAATTCATTCTTAAATTTTAAACTTAAATTTTATTTCCATTTCATTTTCAAAGTTTTTATTTCTAAGTTAATTTCTAATTTCTATTCCTAATTTTTAATTCATTTTCAAGTTTTTGTTTCTAAATTTAATTTTAATTTCTATTTCTAATTTTCAATTCATTTTTCAAGTTTCTATTTTCATTCCAAGTCTTATTTCAAGTTTCATTTTCAATCTCAATCACTTCAAAAATTTCAACTTCAAATTTAATTTCCAAATCCCACTTCAAACTTTCAATTCAATTTTATCATAAGTTTAACTCCAATTCCAATTTCCAATTCAAAATTTATTTTCAAGTTTCCATTCCATGTTTCAATTCAAGTTCTAAGTCTCAAGCCTATTTCATGTTACCAATCGCAAATTCCATTTCAAGTTTTCATTTCAACTTCTAAGTTTTATTCTAAATTTCTAGTCCAATTTTTCACTTCCAATTTCAAGGTTCCAATTCAAATTTCCAAATTTCATTTCAAGGTTCCAATTCAATTTATAAGTTCACTTCTAACTCATATTCAAGAACCATTTTAAATTTCATTTCAAGTTTCAAGTTTAATTTTCTAGTTTCTAATTCATTCATAAAACTCAAGTTTAATTCCAATTTCTATTTTCTTTTTCGTTTTAATTCATATTTAAATTCTAGATTCTTTTTCATTTCAATTCAAATTTCCAAATTTCAATTCAAGATTCAAATTCGTAATCACATTTCAAATTCATCCTAAATTCAATGTCAAATTTCATTTCGAAGTACATTCCACATTCATAAGAAAAAAGAGTTTGTTTCAAACCACAAAATTCCAACTCCAATTCAAGGCTTCCAATTCAAATTTCAAGTTTCATTACAAATTTCCAATCCAAATTCCAAACATTCTTTTCAAATTCAAGTTCCAAATTTCTTTTCAAATCTCTAAGTCCGATTCTAATTCCAAATTCCAAGCTTCTATTTCAAGTTGTCAATCTCAAGTTCATTCCTAATGGAGAACTCATGTCTAAGTTACAATTCAATTTTCAAACCCATGACCAAATTCAATTACAAGCTTTTGTCAAAGATTGCATACAAGTTACAAACTACAAAATTGGTACAATTACAAAATCCAAAACTATAAAGTGTTGCTTGATTACAAATGGTTCAAAGCTTTTCTCATCCTAAGCAAATTCACCCAACTCCATGTTTGTTTTCTTGAATTCTTCATGCTATGCCGCATCTCCAACTTCATGCCTCTTCCATCCATCATGCACATGAAAATTTAAAAAAAAGTTAGCATTCATATAATCATTCAAAGATTCATTCATACATAATCATATCCCAATTATTTTCTAATCATATTCATCCAAGCACATTCCAATTCTATGTTCATATTCAAATAGATCATCATAATTCATTCATCCATAACTATTTCCAATCAAACATCATTCATGTCAAAGTCATGCATCCCTAATAATCAAGCGTCATCTTTCATACTCAAATTTCAAAGTCATCAAGCATACATCATATTTGGTTCATTCATCATTTTTTTTATCATACACATTCATTTTAGTTTTAAATCCAATTTCATCAAAACAGTTCCAAACATTACATTTAATCAAGCATTTTAATTTCATCATGATGTTCATACATAAGTTTTATCATATACTAATTCATTGCATCATTCAACATATCATACATAAGGTTGTAAGCACTAAAAAAGATCATAGTTTAAAAAAAAAACAGAATGTCAAGGCAGTACAAGAATTCAGTTGGGACCACAATTTTGTTACACTAGCAAACAATTTTTTTTGTGTAACAGACAAAACAAAAAACTCAGACCTGCATCTTGGTACCTCTACTGCTCTGCTACAGCCCCCAGATTTATACCACTCCATCCATAATAGTAGAAGCTTGTCCCCTCTCATAGAACACCCTTCCTCCACAAGTTTTCAAGGACATAAGTTCAAATTCTTAAACCCCAATTCATTTCCTATAAAACCAGACAATGTTCCATCCAAGAGAAAAAAAATGAATTAAAAAGAGAGCCCTGTAACTGACATAGAGAAACCCTAATTCTCAAACTCCATTAACCATCAAGCTCACCTTCTTACTGCTTCATCACCACTGTAACTGACAAAATCGTGACACACATCATTTTAGCCACCTGAACACACGCAGTAGAGGGAGTAATGTCGGCACCGGAGCAAAGTTGCGATAGACGAGGAGAGTGAAGCTACACACTAATAAAGCTCAGACGGAGTGCGAACAGAGCAACATAGAGGTTGAGAACATACCGCGAGATTGACGGCAAACTGCAAAAGAAGAAGAAGAAGAAGGATCGCATAATCGTCCTTTGGATTCGACGCCCCGGTAACGTCCGGGAGGTAACACCTTTCATATTTTGAACACTAATATGCTTGAATACATGTTGCCGAAACTTTGAATTTATGAAAAATCACTGTCTGCACTCGAAATTTGTTGGCGTTATTATTTATTCTCTTGACTTGCTTCTGTTGAGAGATAGATACAAAATAGTTTGAGTGAGTTTTCAGAGGGAGACTATGAGAGAGCGAATCGAGAGAGATAAGCAGTGAAAGTACCGATTATATGAGGATTTTTTTTTACTGAGTTGATGAGAGATAGAGATTTTCGGTAGTTTCTTTTGAACGTGTTCATGGAGGTTTCTGATCTTTTTTCACGATGCTTTTTTTTCTTTCTTTCTATGGAACGGCTGGTTTAGTGTTTAGGGTTTCTCATTCTCACATATTGCAAACCGAACCGGGTCGGCCCATGACCCGGCCGGTACCCAGTTCAATGCCCTGATGGGTTTCCCTTTTGGGCCTCCTGTTGCAGTTTAGTCCTCTTAATTTATTTTAGTTGAAAAATATTAATCCTAGTTTTCTTAATTTTAATTAAGAATATAATCATAGTATTAATACAAATAATATTCTAATTTAGAAAATTTAGGATTTTTTATAAAAAAATCAAAAATATATTAGTCTTAGTTTTTTTCAGTATTGTATTTAGTCATTAGTGTTAATCTTAAAATTAAAAAAATTGTTTCTTATATTAAGAAAAAATAAAAAAAATGTTTATTTTCTTTAAGTATATTTAAAAAAAACTTAAAAAAAAATATGTTTATTTTCTATATCTAAAAAAGAAAACTTTAAAAAAAATATTTATTTTCTTAATATCTAAAAAATAAAAAAAAAATATATATATTTAGTTTCTATATCTAAAAAGGGTTTTAAAATATGTTAATTTTCTATGTATAAAAAAAAAACAAAAAAGTTAATGCATTTATTCTCACTTTATTTATTTAGATATTATTAGTATTTAAAAAAAAAGGATTACATTTATTTTTCTCATCCTTTATTTTTCGGTCTTATAAAAAAAAAATCAATTTTTTTTCTCCTTCGTTCCTTATTATTATAAAAAATCAAAAAAATATAGCATTTACTCTCTTTCCTTATTTATAGGTATTGTTAGAAAAAATTCAAAAATAATTATACTTAGTCACTTTCCATATTTTTAGATGTTGTTAGGAAAATAAAAATAATTTTTTTTTTATTTAATTTTTAGATATTATTATAATTATGTAAAGAATCACATTTATTATTTAGATTATGTATAAAACAAAATTCAAAAAATCAAATCTTGTCTCCATCGTTGCTTTTTTTAAAAAGTATTATTATAAAAAAATTAGCATTTATTCTATTTCCTTATTTCTAGGTATTGTTAGAAAAATCAAATAAATCAATATATTTATTTCTCTTTCCTTTTTTCTAGGTATTGTTAAAAAATCTAAAAAACCAATATACTTAGTCTCTTTCCTTATTTATAGGTATTGTTAGAAAAATTCAAAAAAAAAAGAATATACTTAGTCTCTTTCCTTATCTTTAGGTCTCATTTAAAAAAAATTTCAAATCAAAATTTATAGCATTTCTCCTTTTATTATTATTAGATATTATTATAAAAAAAATCAAATAAAAAAAGTTGTCATTTATCTCATTTTATTATTCTTAAATATTTGTTAGAAAAAAAATCAAAAAAACAAGTTTTAGCTTTCACCTTACTTTATTTTCATATATTGTTATAGAAAACCCAAAAAACATTATTTATAATTAACCTTCTTTTATTTTATTTAACTTTCACTTAACATATCTAAAAAAACCAAAAATAAACTTTTTCTTATTTATTTCTTAATTTTTTTGTTTATTCTAAAAAAAAAAAACATTTCTTTATCTTTATTAAACTTTTGTTATTAAAAAATTGTTATTATTTTTATTATCATTTTAATTTTAATTTATTACTTTCTTTAAGTATATCTAAAAAAAATAAAAATAAAAAATATTTTCTTCTATTTTGTCTAATTATTTTCAAAATCAATTTTATCTTATTTCAAACTTAAGGTTTTAGAAGTAATTTTCAATTTATCTTTTTCTTTGAAAAATCTAAAAATAATAAAAAAATAAAAATAATGCCTTTTTTTCGTTTTTAATTAGTTGTGGGGTAGTTTAGGTTTGACTTCTTTAGGTGTATCCCTTTAGTGTGAGAGATTAAATTTAGGTTTATTCCTCTTTTGTGTGAATATGTGCATGATTTAATTTTGCATTATTTTGGTTGTATGTCGTGGATTACATTTATTTTATTTCACATCCCGACCATATACCTGTTAAAATAAAATTGAAAGCGCACATTAACTTTCAAGATAATAATTCCTTGGTCCAACGCCAAGTGAACTTCACTTCACATTCGCTCACACACGTAAGTCGGTCGTTTACGATCGCCATCTGCACGGTTCCTTACACTTTACAGCTTTTTAACTTAAACAAATTGTCGTACCGCGCTTGTTTTCCACCCCTGCATTCTCGATCCATATATCGAGTCATAGCCCGGTTACCAAGCCCTTTATCTTTGCATTGTCCATTTACTTTATTCAATTTATTTATTTTTGCAAGTAGCAGCCTTTGCCTAGTCTTAGGAGCTTGCACCCTTATTTATTTTTATTGTTGCATTTCGATCCAAAAGGGAAAGACTCCTGCAGTTGACTCAATGTCATAGGAAGTTTAGCAATCCCTAGTTCCATTTTGACCTTAGCAATTAGGTCCTTCTTTTTCTTTGACCTTAGCAATTAGGTCCCTCATCCTTAGGTCCTTAGCCATTAGGTCCTTAGCTTTTTATTTTACAACTTTTTGTGACTTTCTTAAAGTCACGTGAGTGTTTGCCATAACACTTACCTTCCCCCGCGAACCTTGAGCGTAACCAAGTGTTCGTTAATCCTTAGGAGAACTACGAGTGCTCTGATTCTATACCCGATACGTAGGCATCGATGCGATGTTGTGCGAGCACCATTAGAAATAAAACCTTAGGTTCCCATAATTTTAACAAGCAATAAAACAACAAAAATACAAATACTAACAAGAGGTTCCCGTAGGATACTGCGGATGCTTAGGATGCTAACACCTTCCCTAGGTATAATCAACCCCCGAACCTAGTTTCTCCTCATTTAGGGTTTTTACGATCTTTTTCCCTTTTCCCTTTGGATTAAATTAAAGTCGGTGGTGAACATAAATGTTTTGTGATTCAAGCTCAATTAATAGCTTGGTATCCGATTCTCACCGCGACACATCTTATATGTGTTTAAGAATCCCCATGACAAGTTTCAAGACTTTTCTCAAAGGTTTGCTCAGTCAGATGATCAGATAGGTCAAAATCAGTCAAAGCAGTTAAAAAGTCAAACTGTGGTCAAACCAAAGTCAAACTTCATTATTTTTTGCCAACATCAAGTATATGAAGTAAAATTCATCATTTGATCAAGGGTTGATCATGATTCATCAAGAACATTTCAGATCATCAAGAATCAGAGGTTTCTAAATTAGGGTTTTCTCAGGAAAAGTCAACTGAACTTTGACCAGCCATAACTTTCACATGCTTCATCACATTTTTTCCATCCAAATCTCATTTTGAAGGAAATTGAATTCTCTACAACTTTGTGTCTCACAAGCCAAGTCCAAAAATGCTTCATTTGGAAGGTATGAGCTAAGACATTATAGGTCCTTTTAAAAGTCAACAAAAAGTCAACAACTTCAAAAGGACATAACTTGAGAATGGTAAATGATATGGACATGAAACCAATGGTATTGCTTAGAGGACTCTTCAAGCTTTCCAAAAAGTCCAAGAACACCCTCATAGCATTAAAATTGAAGGATGTGTGCCCTTGCAAAGTTGAGAACTTTTTGGGTGGTTTATGAAGAAAATAGGGTCTTAAAACCAAATTTTTCTAAATGGGCTGAACTTTTTGTGACCCAAGGTGTTCCATGACATCATGCACGAAATTTATTTGATATTTTCATAATTTTATTTTATTTAATTTATTTATTATGATTTTTTATATTAAAAATCATTTTAAATTTAAATAAAATATCAAATGTGAAAATTTAAAATATATTTTTGTTCTAGAATGTCATTAAGATGATTTGGATTGGATTGATACACAATTGATGAAGATTGGCTTGAAATAGAAAGGTCTCATACACAAATATTTGAAATTTATGACTTAATCTTTTTCAATCTCCAAAATCAAAAAGATCCACATAATGATCCAATATTTTTGACCTAATTCATTCTAGTATAAGTATACAAGAGATCCCAATGCAAAGGACACGAATTCCCTGCCTCAAAGAGTAAGTTCACACATCAAAAAAATCACCAAAAATTCAAATTCGGATTTTACAATTCAAGCTCTTTCAAGCCAATTTGAAGGTTGAGACATGTTCAATGAACATCACTGAATCTATTGGGACCATTTGTAGCATCTAAAGCATTACATATGACCTAAACCGAATCCGTTTTGTTCTTGAATTTGAATTTTTCGATTCTCATTATTTATGCATTGCCAACTAATTTTGCTTATTGATTCTTGATTATTTGAAGCTTGTGATGAATTCTGGACAGTTTAATTCGAGTTTCATGGACTGGAGTGAATTCCACCATTGTTAGGGTTTTCGGCCTCCTTTAGGGTTTTGCTATTAAGCCAACATAAATTAATTCTAAAGCCATGGATCAATACCAATTCACCTCTGGATCATATTTGTATAATTAATTTGATGAAATTTTGCAGTTTTGATGGTGGATGAGATTCGTAGGTTTTGCTACAAGTTTGAATTCGCAGGAAAACTGGTAGTAAAATTCGCAGCTAAATCCCCAGGTCTGGAGGAAGAAGAAGAAGCCAGCGCACGCGTTCTGGATTTTAAATTTTGTTTTAATATTTTATTGAATTATCTGTAATTTATTTCACAAATGAGTGGTTGGCTCAGTTGGTGATCACGCGTGTATGTTATGTGGATGGTCCTGGGTTTGAATCCCCCAGGCCATTTTGTTTTGTTTTGTTTTTCTGGATTTTTTGCAGGTTAATAACAAAAGGAATTGGACTCTAGATTCTAACGCCAGCGCGCGCTTGGCCTGGTGGTGATGCTGTTGGTCTTGTGGATGTAAACCCTAGGGCCTGGGTTCGAATCCCAGCCCCAGGTGAGTTCCCATTTCTTTTCCTCCATTATTTTTCTTTGTTTGTTTATTATTATTATTATTAATTTTAATTAAACTATAACCCTAATTATATTCTAATTCTTAATTTACTTATTGAAAAATTTCAATTAGGAATATTTAATTTATAATTTGTATTTAGTTTTATATGTAAATAATGTAATTAATAAATTAACCCTAATTTAACAAAATTAATCTTAATAATATTTTCTAAAACCCTAATAATTTTCACAAACCCTAATTCTATTATAACTTTTAATTTATTATTTATGAACCTTAATCATGTACCTATTTCTATAATTTATTTATAATTATTATTTAATATAATTCTTGTATATAAATATGCTTAACATAATTAAATTTTTTTAATTTAATTTTGTAAATATAACAATTATAATTAACCTTATTTTCATAATATGTATATATTTTATAATTTGTTTATAATTTAATTCTTGTATGTAAATAATTTTTAATATATGCTTAAAAATAATTAAAACTTGCTAATTTAATTTTGTAAATATAGTTTATTTTCATAAAATGTTTATAATTAACCTAATTTTTATAATTTGCATATAATTTAAAACTTTATGATAATTAGTATATAATTGTTTATATTTTCTTCTTAATCTTAAAAAATAATTGTTCATATAAAAAAATTGATCTTTTAATTATTATGCTAATATTTTTGTTTATATTATTAATTATGTTTATATGATATTTATTTTATTATTACTAACCCCATTTATATATTGTGAGTTATTATTATTATTTTTACTAACCCAATTATATTATTATTATTATCTATTTTGCTTATTTAATTTGCTTTAATTATTGTTATTATGTAATTGTTCCCTTTATGTAATATTTTAGTAGTAATAGTTAATATTTATTTTTAAATGCTATGGTTAGTAGAATAGGGAGTGAAACATGTTTGTATTTAAAATTGATTTAGATCACTAATTAAAAAGATAAATATTTAAAATTGTACACTCACACACGTAAGTCGATCTTTGATCGCCATCTCACTTCCTTAAGGATACCTCTCAAGTTGCCTAAACAAAAGGTCAAGTAAGGTGTAAAGCAAAGTCCCTCATTTTATATCATCTAGTCCCTAAACAGATAAAAAGATCAAGTCCCTTCACGGTTGCCTTCGTAATGATCTGGTCCCTTTCGAATAAAGATGATAAGTCCCTTCGAATTGCTTATACACCTCACAATTGCCTAAATAACAGATGTCCCTTCACTTGTCCCTCACACATCCAAGGTAATGACTACCTATTCCTTAATAATAGGGATAGTCTTACCATTTTAAGGATATTTAAGAACAGAAAAGACTTAACTTAGGGTAGGTTCCTCTTATGTACTTGCTCACTTTTCAAAAACATTTCAAACACTTCACATTTTCAAGCAAATTTTCAAAACAAAGACTTTATATATATCCGTACATGGATCATTATAAAGTACTTAAAGAAAATTCTTATCACACACTACACATTTCAAAAACATTTTAAAGTGAGCTAAGTAACTAAGAGCCCATGGATAACCATGGATGTAATGGGTGCTAACACCTTCCCTTTACATAACCTACCCCCCGGACCCAAAAATCTTTTAAAGGTCTTTCCTGTTCTTTTATACCTTTCCTTTGGATAAAATAAAAGTCGGTGGCGACTCTGCTGGGGATTTAATAAAAGAGGGGTACCCTTAGGAATTAGATCACTTTAAAATTGTTTGCCTTGTTTGCTTTATACTTACTTGTTGGGCTCTTATGTGTGAAATATCCTAACCCAGATCTAGTGTACCTTAGGTAAATGGCAATAGACCAAGGAAACTGTACGACGTATACCGATATGGTTGATCTGGTGGCCATAGTTAGTGTGACTTCTTGGTTGGTGCTTATGTTCCTTAAGTCAAGTTAAGGATAATATGAGGCTGCCATATGTTGTCAATACACTAACTGACTTTTAGAACCCTAGTTATCCCATCTTGGCCTTTAGAAAGTAGTGAGATAGCCGGCTTTGGTGCAGACTGAAGTTGGTTGATACTCGATACTACGCTCATTGAGATTCTAAACTTGGAGGGTTTTGGTTGGCAAGTAAGTTGCCTACTGAACAACCACCCTTGTGAAGGATCAATGATATTGAGATCCCTTAGAACCTGGTTACTTTTGTAGGACAGGATGAACCAACTAAACTTCAGGGGAGGGTACTTACCTTTAAACCTCATGCAAGCCTTTAAACTTAGGGCTATTGTGTGACTTGTTTGCGTGTGCCACATGTTTGTGATTGAACATAACATCATGACATCATCATGCATCATAAGCATAGCATTTTCACTAACCATTTCAAGGACCAAAGGATTTATCTTTGTTCTTTGTTGCAGGTCATGGCTTCTGCTCGTAGAAACACTATCAGGATCAACTTTTTAGGGATACCTTCTAAGCTTAAAGAGTTGGTTTCTCAAGTGTCTGAACACTCCCAGTTCATCAAGAGACATGGTCACTGTCGCTCCCGATAAATGAGACTAAACCAAATAAAGGTACAGACGCGAACGGTCGGCGAAAGGATGAAATGAGAACACACATGAGTGAACTCAAGAGAAAGAAAAGAGTCGCCAGCTAGGCATTTTTATCCCGAAGGAAAGGTAATGCTGCATAAACCTGAGAAAAGATAGATAAGACGGTTGCGAACCAGAGAGACTGAGAAAGGGGGTTGGTTACAACCTGGGAAGGTATCAGCACCCAGATTGTCCGTCGTACTCGACGGGATCCACGCTTAAAAGATTTGTGTTTTAAAGGGGCAGTGTCAGTGCAATCTGTGTATAAAAGGGCTGGGAAAGGATGTACAGGTGTCAGTGTAAAGGAAGTGTGAAGTGTATAAAAGAGGTGTCAGTGCAGGAACAAGAATGAAATGCTCAAGAATATGAGGCTAAAGAATGAAGCTGGAAAGAGGGGGAATACACAGAGACTTTTGTTCGATAACTGTCAAGTTATGCCTACGTATCCTCTCGTGCAATGAGGAAGTCAGAACACCGTAGTTCGACCCAAAGAGACTGAAAGATAAATTGACTTGTGAACTGCTTGCTTGTCAATGCTCAAGTGTATGACCTGTCTGGCTCAGGTGCAAACTGTCTTGCATTAGACGGAAGAAGCAAGTTCTCGTTTATGAATGAATGAGATGAGAAAAGAATCCCGGAGGAGACGATTATTGTTTGTTTTTGAGTTTTCAGTCTTTTATTGCTTTTGAAAGTTTGTTATAAGTTAATGAGCTTAAGCCTAAACCAAGGGTTAGTAAACTCATCACATCCTCCCTCTGATTAGGGGTAATGAGAATACCTTAAGTGTGAAGTCAACTTCTCACACTTAATCACCATGGTGTAGGGTTAAGGTCATTAACCTACTTGTGATTATTTAGATGTTTTTGGTGTTTTTGTTTAGTGTTAAGTAATGAGGTTAAGCCATAATCGAGGATTAAACAGACTCATTACACCATCCTAATAGAAGGATAATAGATGAGAATGTTTAAGCTGAGGAAAACTCCTCAACTTAATCCATGATTAGGGATTAAACTCATGACAAAACAAAGCCTTTGGTTAAGTGGATTTTATTTAATGATATGATGATGAAGTGATTTTTAGGGTTTGTAAGACAACTTGAGGGGGACTTGTCCATTAACACTAGGGTTAGTCCTTCTTAACCAATTAAGGAAGAATTAGAACCCTAATGCAAGGCCCAAGTTACAAGCTTGATGTCTTGGTGATTATTATGTGAATTGATTAGAGGATTTAAACACATTAAGGGTTTAACACTTAGGATTAAAGTTATACACTCCATCCTAATAGAAGGATGCATGCATAAGCTTAATCACAAAGCCTTAAAGCCTTTAGGGTTTAGTCCTTGATTGTGAGGTGAGAAGAGAAGACTCAATGAGACACAAAGGTAAAAGCTAAATGGGGGACTAATCAAACCCTAATTATTATCATGCTTGGTTGTTCCTAAGGTTTGTGAGGTTTACAAGAGACATCTTCAGAGAAACCACCAGGAAGCAGATGAAAGGAGCAAAGAAAAGCAAAGTAACTTGCTTCATTTAAGAAGACAAGTCACTTGAAGAAAGAAAGTAAAATGAAGAAGAATGAGCAAGCTCAATCACAAACTCAAAACAAAATGCAGCAATGATGCATAAGAGAGATGAAAAGAAAATATGAGAAATGAAGGCAAATTCACTTCTCAAAGTAACTTACCACCTGAAAAGTTAGTGCAAGGAATGAAATGCAATGCAAATGAGATGCAATGACATGATACAAACCAAAACCAGAAGCATAAGCATGATGCTAATGATTTTATGAGATGATGCAAACATGAATCAAGGCACGAGGATGATCATACAAACACATGGATGCAAGAGAAGCATGCTTAGAACCATGACCATACATGAAAAGTTATGAAATGCAAATGACATACAACATGGCAAATGCAAGGAGAAATGATCAAACATGATTCTAATATGTCTTAAGATGTGATATGAATCAAATGAATGCACAAAATGGCATGGCAAGTCATGGTATGCAAGCAAATGCAAGATGAATGCAAAAGGAAGCCCAAATTAGGGTTTATGATCAATGCACCAAGCAAAAACCAAAACCAGAAGCAAACATCAAGATAAAAAATTGAAAATGCATCCAAGGGAACCCTAAACCTATACAAACTCACTGCCCAAAGGAGGGGTTCTAACTCTTAACCTAATGAGGGTTATGAATTTCTTAAGAATGCTAGGGTTTTAAGGTACCTTGTCAAGAAAAATGTCAAACAAATAGGAAATGCAAGATCAATTCATGCCAATTTAAACCTACAAACTACATGATATGCAAGACACAATGCAAAAAGAATCAAAGTCCAACTCTCAATGGTTAGGCAGAAATGAATTTTGGAAGTTTGGAACAAAATATTGCCTTGAAATGATTTTAATTCCATTGAAAATAGTCAAAAGGCATCAAGAACAAAAAATAAATTTGGTTTGAGAGTTGGACAATGTTTCTAAATGATTTTAAAGGTTTCATGAATTTTTTGGTGATTTTTAAATACCTAAAAGTATTTTTAATTAATTAATTCTCATTAATTAATTAAAAATAAACTTTTAAATGATTTAAAAATATTTTTTAATGCAAAAAATAAAAATAAAAATGTTTTTGGTTTCTGAAAATTAATAAAAGATTGTATAAAAATTTTCAGAATTTTTAAAAATGTTTTGCTATTTTAAATTAAATGAAGAAAACAAATGAAATAAAAAAGAAAATAACACTGAATTTAATGGAAGTATGCTGATCCTAAGGTTGAGGTTTGAACTGGGAACGCGCGCATTGACTGGCGCCAGATCTAAGGGCGGATATTCAAACTTACCTAATTAACCTAATTTGAATTAATTAAATTAAATAAAATGAGATTAGGGCTAATCAAATGATCTGGACCCTTGAACACGCGCGGGAGTTGACTAAGTCAGCCAGATCAACGCACCATATTCAAACTACATTAATTACACAGATTAAACCCTAATCACTTTCAGGTGGCCGGAGAAGACTTCTGGTCGTCTTCTCCGGCAAGACCCTCACCTGAAAGTTGCTAAAACCCTTAAAACTTCATGAAAATGAAAACTAATCACCCAGAAATCATCCCCATTCGAAACTAAACCAAAACCCCTAAAAAAAATCATTTTTCATTCATTAATCATGCGAATCGAAGCCAAACATGTTTAGGTCAGAAAAGTTTCAGAACATGATTAAATGCTTATTTCTCAACCATTTCAAAAAGTAAAAGCATCAGAGTGATCAGCAAAGCATGAGGAACAATTTAGAAACTTAAAAATTCATTTATGGAAAAAAAGTTCTTGATATACCTGAGCTTTGAGCTTTCTCAGTTTGCAACTTTCTGACCCTCTCTCTTTGTGCAAACCACTCCTCTTAGGCCCCTGATGAAGTCTTGATGCTTAGAAGAAGTTTGTGGTGGCTGGTTTGGAAGATTACAGGAGTTCTGTTCAAGGTGGGATGGAAATCGTATTTCTGGTTCAGGGAGTTTTAGGCAATGGTGATGGGTGGTTTCTGATCAGTGAAGCATGCTGAGTTGATTTGTGAAGTTGGTTTGTGTGTTTAAGGCTTGTGCAATCAGTTTCGAAAGCTCTTGCAAAATGGAGCATAAACTTGAAAACTAGGGCTTTGGTGTGTTTCAGCCTGAAGTGTTATGTGCTTTGGCTTGCTTTTTATTTGTATAAACAATTGTGATAGGTCAGAGAGTGGGTGCTGGCCTATTGTGATTGGTATGGGTCTTTGGCCAAAATGTCAACTTGATGTGTACTTGAAGCATGGGCTATGGTACAACTTGCTTTTTGGCATGCTTGGGCTCAGCTTGAATCAAGGAATGCTGTGAAAAAGTTTAGAGGCAAGGCAGCAAGTGGTTTGTAACTTATGATGAGTTTTGCAAGTTGGTTCAAGTTTGGTTCCTTTGAGATTTCATGAATTTCAATGCATCAAAGTGCAAAGTTCTTTGGCCCATTCTGAATTTTAGAGGTCATATGATCATGTTGTGAAGAAATTGTACACATTTGAGGCCTTTAGAACACTTGAACAAACCATTTTGCAAAATGCCTCTTTGGTAGAAAACTTCAAATTTTGTGATTTTAGCCAACTTTGACAAGCCATAACTTTTGATCCAAAATGAATTTGGTCATGTTCTTGTACTTTTTGAAAAGGGAATGATCCATTCTACAACTTTCATGACCAAAGTTTTTCCATTTGAAGTGTTTTTGAATCAAAAAGCAAGGGTTGAAAAAGTTTCCCAAAATGGCAATTTCATTAAAAAGTCAACTTTCCCAAAAAGTCAACTTTGCAAAAGACTTGAAATTCTTCAATTTTGTGAACTTCCCACATCTTATATGATCAAATAAAGATCATATACAATCAAAATGATGAAGAACACCCTTTGGTTGGGTCATTGGGGGCCTCAGATGCCCTGATTTTGCACTGACTTGCTTGAAAAGTCAACTCTTGATCAGATGACTTCCCCAAGGAATTTCTTCATGAAAATTGATATGCTTACTCCCTATACCATATAGATACCAATAGAAACAAGAATGACCAAAAAATTTGGAGTTATGGCCTCTGAAACCAAAACCCTAATTCTAGGTCATCTGTGCAGTCAAGCCTGGCTCTGCTTCCATGCCATTCTCAGTTCTTGTGATTTTTTGACATTTTTGACTTTGAGAGGATATAATATGATGCTTGAACATACATGGACCCCTTTGAAGTGATTGATGGCCTTTGGAGTGGCTCAAGAAGCTCTTGGATTGCTCAGATCACAAACCCTAGGTGCAGATGACTTTGAACCAATGCAGTGAATTAAAAAAAGTGATATGAGATGCTGTGATTGAACTTATGCATATGAAAAGATCACAAGCCATGGTGTGAATGGGTGAGGGCAAATTTGGGGTGTTTACAGCTGCCCCTATTCAAACATGAGTTAGCTGTGCAGGATGTAAGCAACGGCTTAACAGGCAAACAAGATAACTTGTGGTTGAATACCAAAGACAGTCCAGAATTTGCACTCACAGAATGAAGAAGAAAAGGGGTATAGATTGTAAAAGAAAACAAAGTATATTATAAAGTGCGGGCGACAGAGGACGACCGTCGAGCAGAGGACGACTGCTGGGGAAAGAGCACTGACGGGGACGACCGACATGCTGGGGATATAGGAGATTATGATGGGGACGACCATCAAGTAAAGCTGTAAGATTCTCTGGGGAATATGTAAAAAGTAAATGATGAGGTACGGTCATCAGGTTCATAAAATAATGCAAACAACGATGGGGACGGCCATCGGGCTAAACTGATGAAGGACGATCATCAGGAAAAGGAAAAGGGACCACGACGGGGACGGCCATCGGTTTAAAGAATAAATGAAATAATGATGAGGGATGGTCATCAAAGGTGAAGGACGATCACCTAGCAGGGGACGGCTGCTCTGGAAGGGGTAAGATGAGGGACGGTCATCTAAGGTGAAGGACAATCACCTAGCAGGGGACGGCTGCTCTGGAAGGGGTAAGATGAGGGACGGTCATCTAAGGTGAAGGACGATCACCTGGCAGGGTACGGCTGCCAAAAATATCGCGACATAGGACGAATGCCGGATAAAAGGTCAACGATGGGGACGACCATCGGATAAGTATGATGAAGGACGATCATCAAGAGGTGAAGGACGATCACCTAGCAGGGGACGACTGCTCTCAAGGTTTATCATGACATAGGACGAACGTCAGATAACAATATCAACGATGGGGACGGCCATCGGATAAAATGATGAAGAACGATCATCAAAAGGTGAAGGACGATCACCTAGCAGGGGACGGCTGCCAAATATCACGACATAGGACGAATGTCGGATAGAAAAGGTCAACGATGGGGACGGCCATCGGATGAGCATGATGAAGGACGATCATCAAGAGGTGAAGGACGATCACCTAGCAGGGTACGACTGCTCTCAGGGTTTATCATGACATAAGACGAATGTCGGATAACAAAAGAAGTTTTGCTTTGCTGGCGATCTACTGGGGAATAGTAAACACGGACGAGTGTTCATATCCAGGAAATAAAAGGTATAAGTGTTTTGACGTTGTGTATAGATTAAAGATGCGAACGAGCATCCTTAAGACTACGATACGGACGAGTATCGGGTAGAAACAAATACTGACACGTGTTCAGAGATGATGATACGGACGAGTATCAACTGGTTAACAAGGAACACGGACGAGTGTTGATTATGAGGGGACTCCTCTGGAGAATAGTAGACATAGACAAGTGTCTAAATTCAAGAAGACATAAGTGTTTGACACAGTGTATGGATTAAAGATGCGGACGAGCATCCTTAAGACTATGATACGGACGAGTATCAAGTAGAAACAAACGCTAGACGCATGTTCTGAGATGATGGTACGGACGAGTACCAACTGGTTAACACAAAACACGGACGAGTGTTGAATCTGAGGAGTAGTGAGTAATATAGGCAAGATACGGACGAGTATCTGTATATGTGAAAACGGGAGTAATGAGTATGAGCGGTGTATAGTTGAGTGTTTATTCTGCTGGAGAGAGTGACACGGACGAGTGTCAAGAGGTATATTATAAACAAGTATATGCTATACAAAGTGTTCAGGTAACTATGCTGGGGAAAATGACACGGACGGGTGTCAAGGAGTTGTGTATATATGTATCTGTGAGTGTAAAGGGGACGCTTCGGCTTTCTGCTGGGGATATGACACGGACGGGTGCCATAGGGAGTGTATACTGGTGTTTGTGAATGTGAGGCAACTGTTTTAGCTTCTTGCCGGGGAATCTGGGGAGCATTTTGTATATTATTGATGGATTGCTATTATTCACAAGTGTTTGATTCAGACCACGACTTATGATTATGCAATATGTTTGATTTTTGCCGTAATGCTCCGTATTAGACGGAATGCTACGCTTTGTGGTAAAAATATGATGCGAATGCTATGTTTATGCAAGGATACCAATCCGGGATTCGGATCCCGTTGCTGTGAAGATTTCCGGTTGATCTGTTTGAAATGGGCATCCCAGCTGGGGATGAGATCATTGATAGATCTGATGAGATGATTCTGCTTGGGGAAATGGGTCAATGATAGACCTTTTCCAGTAAATGAAGTACCCAACTGGGGTTTATAGAAGCTTTCGTCACTCTGTTGTGATTCCTTCAGGCGTTGCTCTCCTGGATAGAGGCTGAAACTCTGTGGGGAAGTGGTTCCCTGGCTTTTGTGCTTAGCTGAGGAAGAATTATTGGCACCTCGGCTGGGGAGAAAATAGCAAGTGGCAACTCAGTTGGGGAGAAAACACTTTGGGTGCTAAGACTGAGTGTTGATTTGCCAGCTTGCTGGGATGAAACTTTCATGCCTCATGTTGTGCTTTGAATGCCTGCAATCCTGAAAAGATAGAGAAACGTACAAGTAATCCCGAGGTATCCCTTTCCGGATTCCATCATAGGGGTCTAAACACTCCCGGGAGTAAATATATTTCCTGCAAGCACGTATTCTTTCAAAGAAACATTTGTATTCATGCAACCAGTATCTTAAAGACATCGGACATTTTTGCAAATGAAGATAAAATGTACGAGACGAGACATGACTAAAAATTTGATTTTATTAATTCGTATGCCCTGAACCGGCAAGATACAGTCAAAGAAACATGTCCCCTAAGATGAGGAGATTGTAACAAATTGAGAAACAAAATGTTGGCAATGTTGACGACGCTTCAAGGAGCTTCCCTTTTTGCTATGACTCGTATGACTTTTGACATTCTTCTTGTCTTGCTTTCTGAAGAAGGCTGATTCTGAAAGAGGCTTGATCCTTTCGAAGCTTACCAAATTGTAAGTGATACAGACGAATTCAGAGTGCAGTTGTTCGCTTATTCCCTTATTTTGCATGGATCGCCCTTTCGGGTTTTCAATCCATCGGGATACCCATTTTTGCCTGAGTTGTCCAATGCGGCTTTTCAACTCAGCGGGTGTACATTTTTTTGCTTATTTTCCCTTATTTTTGCCCGAGTCTTTTATTCTGTTTTTGACTCGCCGGGATGCCCTATTTTTGCCTGGACTTACATTCTGTTTTTGTGTCCAGCGGGTCATTTTTTATGCGAAGTATTTTTTAACTGCATCTGAATTCACAGGGGACGGGAAGTCTTCACCATCCATAGTACTGAGCATCAGTGCTCCACCGGAGAAAACTTTCTTTACTATGAACGGACCATCATAATTCGGAGTCCACTTGCCCCTGTGGTCTGTATGAGGAGGAAGGAGTCTTTTCAGCACAAGATCTCCTACTTGGTATTCTCGGAGCCTGACTTTCTGATCGAAGGCTTTCTTCATTCTTTTCTGATATAACTGCCCATGACAAATTGCAGCCAATCTTTTCTCTTCGATCAGACTCAGTTGTTCGTATCGGGATCGGACCCATTCCGCTTCGTTCAGCTTAACATCCATCAGTACCCGTAAGGAGGGTAACTCAACTTCAACAGGTAGGACTGCTTCCATACCATACACAAGCTGATACGGTGTTGCCCCAGTGGATGTTCTGATTGACGTGCGGTACCCATGCAAGGCGAATGGTAGCATCTCATGCCAGTCTTTATAGGTGACTACCATCTTCTGCACAATCTTCTTGATATTCTTGTTAGCTGCCTCAACAGCGCCATTCATCTTTGGTCTGTAAGGAGAAGAATTGTGGTGTTGGATCTTGAAGTTCCGGCATAGTTCTGCCATCATCTTGTTGTTCAAGTTGGAACCATTGTCAGTAATGATTCGCTCGGGAACTCCGTATCGACAGATGATATCTCTCTTCAGAAATCGACCTACCACTTGCCTTGTAACGTTTGCATAGGAAGCTGCTTCAACCCACTTGGTGAAATAGTCAATGGCAACCAGGATGAATCTGTGGCCGTTTGAAGCAGTAGGTTCAATCTTGCCAATCATGTCAATGCCCCACATAGCGAAGGGCCAGGGTGAAGACATCACATTCAAAGGATTGGGAGGCACATGCACCTTATCCGCATAGATCTGGCATTTATGGCATTTTCTGGCATAGGCACAACAGTCGGCATCCATTGTGATCCAGTAATAACCTGATCTTAGCAATTTCTTGGCCATTGCATGCCCTCCTGCATGGGTACCAAAGGATCCTTCGTGCAACTCGTGCATCAACAAGTTTGCTTCTGTTCTATCAACACATCTGAGGAGTACCATATCGAAGTTTCTCTTGTACAGGGAACCATCAGTGTTCAGAAAGAAACTGCCAGCAAGCCTTCTTAGAGTCTTCTTATCATTGGAAGATGCCCCAGGTGGGTATGTTTGATCCTCCAAGAAGCACTTAATGTCATGGAACCAAGGCTTATCATCTTTGACAATATCTACTGCGAACACATATGCCGGTCTGTCAAGTCTAGATACTGAAATTTGGGGTACAAAGTTGGCAGCTTGAACTTTGATCATTGATGAAATGGTAGCCAGAGCATCTGCAAACTGATTCTCGTCCCGAGGGATATACTCAAGCTTGACCGTTGTAAAGAAAGTCAGTAACCTCCTTGTATAATCCCTGTAAGGTATCAGATGATCCTGGTGGGTGTACCATTTGCCGTTGGTTTGATTAACTACCAAAGCTGAATCTCCGAATACGGTCAATGCTTTGATCCTGAGGTCAATGGCTTCCTCAAGACCCATAATGCAAGCTTCGTATTCAGCTCGTTGTTAGTGCAGTTAAAGGTGAGTTTTGCCGAGAAAGGCAGATGAACTCCCTTAGGCGTAATGAGTACTGCACCAACACCATGACCATTCATATTAACAGCCCCATCAAACATCATAGTCCATTCTTCTTCCGGGTCAGGCCCTTCAGTGTGAATAGGCTCTTCATGATCTTTTGCTTTTATGAACATGATGTCTTCATCAGGGAAGTCAAATTTCATAGGCTGGTAATCATCAATAGGTTGCTCAGCAAGATAATCAGACAATACACTGCCCTTGATGGCTTTCTGAGATGTGTACTGGATGTCATATTCTGTGAGGATCATTTGCCATCTTGCAACCCGTCCGGTAAGAGCTGGCTTCTCGAAAATGTACTTAACTGGGTCCATCTTTGAGATCAATAAAGTGGTGTGGGTCAACATATACTGCCTTAGTCGGCGAGCAGCCCACGCTAAAGCACAACAAGTTTTCTCGAGCAGTGAATAACGTTGTTCACAGTCGGTAAACTTTTTGCTTAGGTAGTATATTGCATACTCTTTTCGACCAGACTCGTCATGCTGGCCCAGCACACACCCCATTGATTCTTCTAATACTGTTAAGTACATTATCAGAGGTCTTCCTTCAACTGGAGGCATAAGGATTGATGGTTCTTGCAGGTATACTTTGATCTTGTCAAAAGCCCTCTGGCAGTCTTCGTTCCACCTGACCGTCTGTTCTTTTCTTAACATCTTGAACAAGGGTTCACAGGTTGCAGTAAGGTGAGATATGAACCTGGAAATGTAGTTCAATCTACCTAGAAACCCTCGAACTTCTTTTTCAGACTTTGGTGCAGGCATTTCTTGAATGGCTTTGACTTTATCAGGGTCAACCTCAATCCCTTTCTCGCTTACAATAAAACCCAACAGCTTACCAGATCGCACCCCGAATGTGCACTTGTTGGGGTTCAATTTCAGTTGGTACTTCCTCAGACGCTTGAATAGCTTCAACAGATTCACCAGGTGGTCTTCTTCTGTGAGGGACTTGGCAATCATGTCATCCACATAACATTCAATTTCTTTATGGATCATATCGTGGAATAATGTTACCATAGCCCGTTGATATGTTGCACCAGCATTCTTCAGTCCGAACGACATCACCTTGTAACAGAACGTGCCCCAGGGCGTGATGAAGGTTGTCTTCTCCATGTCTTCAGGTGACATCTTGATCTGATTGTATCCTGAAAATCCGTCCATGAAGGAGAATACCGAGAACTGAGCCGTGTTATCCACCAATACATCGATGTGAGGTAATGGGAAGTCGTCTTTCGGGCTAGCTCTGTTCAGGTCCCGGTAGTCAACACACATTCTTACTTTGCTGTCCTTCTTAGGCACGGGTACTATATTAGCAACCCACGGTGGATAGCTAGTCACAGCAAGGAATCCAGCGTCCCACTGCTTTTGTACCTCTTCTTTGATCTTCATTGCCATATCTGGGCGAGTACGGCGCAGTTTCTGTTTAACTGGTGGGCAATCTTCTCTTAAAGGCAGCTTGTGCATGACGATATCGGTGTCCAACCCTGGCATATCTTGGTAAGACCAAGCAAACACATCTGCATACTCCCGAAGCAAATCAATCATTTGTTCTTTCACTGAGTTTTGTAAGCAGGCCCCGATCTTAACCTCTTTCACGTCTTCATCTGTACCGAGATTAACTGTTTCAATCTCCTCCTGATGAGGAGTGATAACCTTCTCCTCTTGCCTTAACAACCTGGCTAGCTCTTCAGGAAGCTCATAATCTTCTTCAACCCCTTCATCAGCTTGATTGATCGGATTGTCAAAGTCATACGAAGTCACAGCTGTGTTGTTGTCGGTGCAGTCTGGAAGGCACTCTCTGCAAGGGTTTAGATTGTTCATTTTAGTGATTGATTTTAATCTTGTTTAGAAAAAGTGAAGTGAAGTTTATCATTTTGAAAACATTGCCATTTTATTTTTGTACAAAAAGAAAAATGGAAAAACAGTGAGCGAAAAAGAAAAAAGACTCATTTGCAAAAGATGTCTGATTATCATTGATTGATCTGTTTGCACAAAATTACAGATGGCCCGATTACAAAATGAGTCTTGTCATCTTGGGCAAGATGCAAGACTTGATGCATGCTTAAAATATACAGGAAATAATAATTACTCTGCAGGAGTAACCCTTATAATTTCCTGGGAAGACCAGTTTGAGATACGGCTCCCCGGGATCCTTGGACGTATCCAGCTCTCCAGGTTGCGCTCATCTTCCGACTCATCTTCCAAGTTGTTTACAGCATCAGGGGTGAGCATCCCCCCACTAACAAAACTGGGCTCCTTAGCAGCCTCTGCTTGATCTTGTTGAGTTGGTTTGTAACCCAACCCAAATCTGTCCTCTTTCTTTTCCACAGGCAACAGCTTGCCCCAGCCTTGAGCATTCCCCTCTTCAACAACCTTCCTGGCTTGCTGGTAGGATGTCATGGAAGTCCCAAGTACAACAGACGCTTCATTAATGTTCAGGGCCTCAAATCCCTGGCTCATGGTTTCATGGATCTCCCCATCCATCTCAATATATTTGTATGTAGCCAGATGGCTAACAAAAATATCTTCCTCTCCATAAATAGTAACGACTTGGCCCTCCCACTCGAATTTTAACTTCTGGTGAAGGGTTGATGTCACGGCGCCAGCGGCGTGTATCCATGGTCTACCCAATAGACAGCTGTAGGCAGGCTGTATATCCATCACAAAGAAGGTCGTTTTGAAAGTCTGTGGGCCAATCATTATAGGCAACTCAATTTCTCCCAGAACTGATCTCTTAGAACCGTCAAAGGCTCTCACTACCAAGTTGCTGGGGCGTAATGCCAATCCTTCATACTCCAGCTTCACAAGGGCTTTCTTAGGTAGGACATTGAGGGATGACCCCGTGTCCACCAATACATGGGAAAGAACTGCACCCTTACACTCCAGGGTAATGTGCAAAGCCTTGTTGTGATTGCGGCCTTCCGTTGTCAAATCAGTGTTGGTAAATCCTAGTCCATGACTAGCGTTAACATTTCCAACCACAGCTTCCAACTGATTGACGGTAATCTCCTCCGGCACATAAGCTGCATGCAAGACCTTTAATAGTGCGTTCCGATGGGCCTCAGAGCACATTAGCAATGATAAGATGGAGATTTTAGAAGGTGTCTGCTGAAGCTGGTCCACTACCTTGTAATCACTTTTCTTGATGATTCTTATGAATTCATCAACCTCTTGATCAAAAGGGGTTTTCAAAGCTTCTTTAACAACTTGTTCTTCCTGCACCATGCTCTTCCCTTTTGCCTTGGCAGCAGCTTCTGCTTCAGCAATGGGTCTTGGAATTTGTGGGGCAAAAAGACGTCCGCTTCGAGTGAAGCCTCCGCCTCCCCCCACATTGTCTATTTGTGGTGAAGAAGTTGATGATTCAAGAGTGATTTTCTGCCCTTCGCAGTATAGATCTGAGCCGTAATGCCAAGGGATGGCATTACTGCTTTCATATGGGACGGGCCCAGGTACCGTGATGGTAACCGGGCTGACTGCAGCAGTGGAGGGTGTTGCAATAGTATGTGGATCATAGTAGATAGTGACCGGTGTTATGGCAGGAGACGCCACTGTTTGCTGTTGAAAATCGTTGTTCGGAGGAATACTTGACGGATCATAATAAATAGTGACTGCTGAGATGTTTGCTGGTGTTGTAGGAGAAGATTCTGAATAGAGGGGTGCTGATGTTGTAGAAGTAATGTTTGTTGGAATCTGACTTGTTGAAGTGATAAATGAAGCATTTGTTGATGAAACTGAAGAATTGTTTGGAATTATTGTTGTTGCAGTTGTAGGAGATTCTGGAACTGTTGTCGGAGAGATTGCTGGGTTTGAAGGTATCGATGTTGTGATTTGAAGTAGACCACTCTGGATAAGACTGTCTATGCCGCTTCTCAGATTGTCACATCCATTTACCGAAATGTTGCAATAACCGCACCCGAGCTCACACCCAGGGAAAATATGGCATTCAAGGAGTTGAGCTTTAATCTCTACCAGGGGTGTCCGGATCTGCCCAACACTGGTTATTAAGAAAGACGGCATATCTTCCTCAATAGCATTAATTCTGGGCCCTCCATGGTTGGGCATAGGGTTTTTGTTAACATTTGGCGGGGGTGCAAAGTTTAGAGCTTTAGAATCTACCAGGTCTTGCACCTTCATCTGTAAAGCTCTGCACTTTTCTGTACTGTGGCCAGGTGCGTTGGAGTGAAAAGCGCATCTGGCGTTGGCGTCGTAGTTTCTTGGCAAACTGGAAGGATCTGGTGGTGCCAACGTCCTTAACTCAACTAGGTTGAGCTTCAGGAGCTGTGGCAGTAAAGCGACATAAGGCATAGGGATTGGATCAATCACCCTATTGGCCTGAGACGGTCTCTGTTGGAATGGTCTTTGCTGATTGTTGTTGTTGTTTTTGTTGTAGTTTCTCTGAGGAGGATACTGAGTTTGTTGCTGGTAATGGGGTTGTTGCTGTGGTTGATATGTTGGTTGCTGAGGAAGTGGAGAGGGAATGGTGACTGCTGCCACTGACCTATGAACATATTGTTGTCTGCCCCTGCTAGCCTGAATAGCATTAGTCTCACCGGCTCTTCTTGGACCTACAAATGGTTTTCTGGGGTTGCTGGACGAGCTCGCACCATTGTCAGAAATCTTGCCCATTTTTAACAGGCTTTCAATCCTTTCTCCAGCTATGACCACGTCAGCGAAGCTAGTGGAAGAAAAGGCAGCTAGCCTGTC
This sequence comes from Lathyrus aphaca, assembly GCA_963966055.1. NCBI lineage: Eukaryota > Viridiplantae > Streptophyta > Magnoliopsida > Fabales > Fabaceae > Lathyrus > Lathyrus aphaca. The sequence continues at coordinate 486,418,198 of OZ014525.1, read as the reverse complement.
AATGTATGTCCCTTGGAGGGTGTTCATAAACATGTCGGCCATTTCCCTCTCCGACATGGGTGGTTGGACAGCAGCAGCAAGCTGTCTCCACCTCTGGGCGTACTCCCGGAAGCTTTCCCTGGATGATTGAGACATTCCCATCAGGAGGGTCCTGTTAGGAGCCATATCCAAGTTGTACTGGTATTGTCTGATAAAGGCCTCAGCCAGGTCCTTCCAGCATCTAATGGTTGCTCTAGTCAAGTGAGAGTACCATTCCCTTGAAGCTCCTGTTAAGCTATCTTCAAAATAAAACATCCATAGCTTTTCATCCATGGTATATGCCTTCAGCCTCCCCAGAAAGGATTGTAAATGGGTTCGGGGACAGGAAGTTCCGTTGTACTTCTCGAAGCACGGAGGTTTAAACTTGTGGGGAATCCTTACCCCGTCCACTAGACCCATATCCATAACATCAAAGCCCAAGGAATTCTGAGACTCTAGGGATCTCAATTTTTCAGCAATTTCATCTAGCCTTCTATCATAGGCTTCATCCCCAGCTCCCATCACAGTAAATTGTTCTTCCTGGGGGTCTTCCTGTAATACTCTGCCTGCAGTGGCATTCCCTTGCACATTAACAGGGATGTTGATCTCTGGGTGAAGGTGAGGGCCATACACAGGTGGGTTGACATGAGGCTGAACCCTCTCATTATTGCTTGTTCCCCCAGTCCCTAGATGGGGTTCCTCCTGGGTCTGCCTTTCTACTAGTGCCCTTAATCTCTCTTGGCTCTGTGCCAATCCATTCATCACCTCCATAAACTGGGTCATCTGATTTCTCATCTCCAGTCTCTCATTGGCCATTTGAGTCCTGACCTCTGTAAGGTCCTGCTGTACTTGGTCCATTTGTATACCCGGAAGGTTGTTGCGGGTAGGATATCTGTGTGGACGGTTGAGTGGGAACACCCGTCGTCGAGCAATAGTTCCTGAATCACAACAGAGTTAGTAACAACAAAACAAAAGCCTACAAAACAAAACAAAAGTTAGTATGCAATGCAGTATGCTCATTTGTTTCCAAGGTATCCGGCTTGGCATTTGGTTTTGACCTTTCCAGACCCCCTGAGGAAGTTGCTTTGATGTTGCTTGAGAAAAAAAGAACTCAGATAAAACAGACTAATAAATGTATTACAGAAAGTGAATGAAACATAGTTTGTTTTTTACAATACATGCCCTCTGAGGGGTCAAAATACAACATAAGAAAAAGAAAAGTACATGAAATGAAAGCAACAACAAGCAAAAGTCAGACATTAAGGCCAAACTCATCCTCCTGAACTTCCTTCAGAAGTGCTTCAGTCACAGGGTCAGCCGGATGCTCTGTGAGATTCCTGATGAGAAGATTCCTGGTGGCAATAGCTGCAGTTAGCTTCTTGTGTCTGCCCTGGTCCTTTGACCTCTTCACACCAGCCCTGAGCTTCAATTCTGAGATCTCCCTCTGGGCTGCTAATAGGGCTTCCTGTTGCTCTTTTGCATTAGCCTCCAACTGCTCAATCTTGTCCTGGGTTCTCTTATCCTCCTGAGTGCGAGCTTCAGTGATCCTGACCCACCTAGCTTGGTTCTCCTTCAGATAGAGATCAGTCCTAGCTTTCTGGAACTGTGCCTCCTTACAAGCATTCTTCAGAATCTGTTCTCCAGCCCTTGACTTCTTGATGTAGTCCTCTGACTTTTCAATCCTGGCTAGATGCTCCATCTTAAGCTTTTCTAACCTTTCAATGTCCAGCCGACCGTCACTCCTCTCCCAGAGGGTTCTTTTCAAGGCTTCAGACAAATTCTCATTCCTCTCTTTGAGCTTTTCAAACTCCTCCAGGCTGACAGTGGCTGGAGGTGGTGCTGTGGATGGTCCAGGTACATCTTCAATGGTGAAGGGCATCCCAGAAATTTGAGCCCTGGCATGAGACCAATCATAATACTGAGATGAGGCCACGTTGTTGCATCTCCCAAGAATGGTTACCCCTTTAGTCTGGACATTGTCCCAAGCCCAGGATGCTTGCCTGACAATAGCCAGACTAGGCTTGATCTCACAATAAAGGGTCTCAGCTAGATCTTGTACTCTAGGAGGGTGGACCAATGCATAGCTCAGTTGTCTTTTGAATAGCAGAGGGTTGTAGTTGATGCAACCCTTCACTCCTATCAGAGGTACATTGGGGAACTGCCCACAACTAGTAATGATGTCCCTGCCCTTGGTACTCTGGGTGCACCACCTGATGTCATCTGAGGTCAAGGCAACAAGTCTCCTAGCCCAATTCTTTTGTTGGTGAGGATTCAAGAATGCATCAGTCTTGGGCAAGTGCTTGAGCAGCCAGGTATGGAATAGGGGAGCACAGCATCTCACCAATCTTCCCCTTTGCTTTTCATTCCTTTGGTGAACAGAGTAGTAGAAATCTCCCAGTAAGGTGGGCACTGGGTTCCTCAGAATGAAAAGATGGATTGCGTTCTTGCTAATAAACTTAGGCTCATCTGCAAATAATATAACCCCATATATGCTTAGGGCTAATAATGCACAGAATGCCTTCCATTCTCCCAAGGAGGCTTTCAGGATAGCCTGAGAGGTCAAGAAATCCAAGTGTAGACCAGAGATTCCAGCCTTTGCTGTCATGTTCTGCCCAATCAGAACCGGTTCCAGATACAATGCCTTTGCCACCTCTTCATTACTAGGGAAAGCCATCTCAGGGTTGAAGGGGACTCCACCCCTGATAGGTACACCAATCAGTGATGAATACTCTTCCAACAAGGGTCCCAACTGAAAATCCTAGAAGGTGAAGCACCTCAGAGGGGGATCATAGAACTGCAGGCAAGTATGAATCAAGCTCCTCTGGGAAGGGTCCAAATCCATAACCACATCAAGGATGCCTCCATAATGTTCTCTGAATAGTGGTATATGGTCTGGAGTAATCAGGGCCTGGACCTTCCTGATGCCAGCCAGCTCAGGCTCAAAGAAATGATAGGAGATGTTGCTCTTCTTGGGTGCCATGTCGCTGAAGAAAAGCTGAAACTGATGTTGATGGTGATGACTGATACTAGAAGATGGGCCACTGACAGGCTGAGACTGGTGATGTAGGTGACTGAAGCAGGTAGCTGATGAGGAATAGCTGAAGCAGATACTGGTGAAGATAGGTCTATGCAGATGAAGGGGTCAAAACCAAGCCAAAATACAGTATGGATACCCTGAAAAACAAATAAGCAAATGTTAAATGGTGCAATGATGATGTATGCAAATGATATGCAAGGGTTTGTGATCAAGCTGGATCTGATTAACTGCCTTGATATAGATCCATGTATGTTCAAGAAGTCCAGATGGAGGTTCATAAGTCCAGTAACCAAGGTGGGGGACTCAAATAAAGAGTCACATGTCCAGGGTTAAAAATCACAAGAACTGTTCCAAAATGGAGTACTCTTAATCAAAACAAAGTAACAAGGTATGCTGAGGTTAAAGGTACCTGCAAACCTGTAAACAACCCAACCCCCTCACAGGTGATGTTCTAAAACAAGGATCCTCAGACTTGGATCAATTATGAGAAGTGTAAACACTTCTAACCCGGAGGTACAGTGTTTACAATAACCATAAAAGATCCTCCTCTAATTCACCTCAGTTTCTGAAGGTCATAGTAAAGGTCATCCAGACTTAGCAGGCTTCCCAGATAGCCCTAGCACTACAGGAAATCTGTAGCACAGAGTTCTCAAGAAGAAACCCATATCTGAACCGTGTTTCATATTCCCGCACCAGACCGAAATGGAATGGGAAAGAACATGAACCACTCTAGCCTAGGTGTCACTCAGGTCCCAGGTATAGGACCTCAAACTCTCAATAGAACACCCACCCACCAAAGCAACAAAACCAGATCCAGCCAGAATAATATGACAGTATGATGTATATAAAGCTGTAAATAAAGCAGTAAGCCAACTGTACATAAAGCAATAAATAAAACAAATATACAAACACAAATAGCACATAACACCCCAGTAAACACAAATCAAACAAGCTCTAGGAGGAACCCAAAAAAAGAACCAGAAGCCCTGGTTACAGTGTAAGGTTTCCCCAGCAGAGTCGCCAAGCTGTCACTCCCGATAAATGAGACTAACCCAAATAAAGGTACAGACGCGAACGGTCGGCGAAAGGATGAAATGAGAACACACAGGAGTGAACTCAAGAGAAAGAAAAGAGTCTCCAGCTAGGCATTTTTATCCCGAAGGAAAGGAAATGCTGCATAAACCTGAGAAAAGATAGATAAGACGGTTGCGAACCAGAGAGACTGAGAAAGGGGGTTGGTTACAACCTGGGAAGGTATCAGCACCCAGATTGTCCGTCGTACTCGACGGGATCCACGCTTAAAAGATTTGTGTTTTAAAGGGGCAGTGTCAGTGCAATCTGTGTATAAAAGGGCTGGGAAAGGATGTACAGGTGTCAGTGTAAAGGAAGTGTGAAGTGTATAAAAGAGGTGTCAGTGCAGGAACAAGAATGAAATGCTCAAGAATATGAGGCTAAAGAATGAAGCTGGAAAGAGGGGGAATACACAGAGACTTTTGTTCGATAACTGTCAAGTTATGCCTACGTATCCTCTCGTGCAATGAGGAAGTCAGAACACCGTAGTTCGACCCAAAGAGACTGAAAGATAAATTGACTTGTGAACTGCTTGCTTGTCAATGCTCAAGTGTATGACCTGTCTGGCTCATGTGCAAACTGTCTTGCATTAGACGGAAGAAGCAAGTTCTCGTTTATGAATGAATGAGATGAGAAAAGAATCCCGGAGGAGACGATTATTGTTTGTTTTTGAGTTTTCAGTCTTTTATTGCTTTTGAAAGTTTGTTATAAGTTAATGAGCTTAAGCCTAAACCAAGGGTTAGTAAACTCATCACATCCTCCCTCTGATTAGGGGTAATGAGAATACCTTAAGTGTGAAGTCAACTTCTCACACTTAATCACCATGGTGTAGGGTTAAGGTCATTAACCTACTTGTGATTATTTAGATGTTTTTGGTGTTTTTGTTTAGTGTTAAGTAATGAGTTTAAGCCATAATCGAGGATTAAACAGACTCATTACACCATCCTAATAGAAGGATAATAGATGAGAATGTTTAAGCTGAGGAAAGCTCCTCAACTTAATCCATGATTAGGGATTAAACTCATGACAAAACAAAGCCTTTGGTTAAGTGGATTTTATTTAATGATATGATGATGAAGTGATTTTTAGGGTTTGTAAGACAACTTGAGGGGGACTTGTCCATTAACACTAGGGTTAGTCCTTCTTAACCAATTAAGGAAGAATTAGAACCCTAATGCAAGGCCCAAGTTACAAGCTTGATGTCTTGGTGATTATTATGTGAATTGATTAGAGGATTTAAACACATTAAGGGTTTAACACTTAGGATTAAAGTTATACACTCCATCCTAATAGAAGGATGCATGCATAAGCTTAATCACAAAGCCTTAAAGCCTTTAGGGTTTAGTCCTTGATTGTGAGGTGAGAAGAGAAGACTCAATGAGACACAAAGGTAAAAGCTAAATGGGGGACTAATCAAACCCTAATTATTATCATGCTTGGTTGTTCCTAAGGTTTGTGAGGTTTACAAGAGACATCTTCAGAGAAACCACCAGGAAGCAGATGAAAGGAGCAAAGAAAAGCAAAGTAACTAGCTTCATTTAAGAAGACAAGTCACTTGAAGAAAGAAAGTAAAATGAAGAAGAATGAGAAAGCTCAATCACAAACTCAAAACAAAATGCAGCAATGATGCATAAGAGAGATGAAAAGAAAATATGAGAAATGAAGGCAAATTCACTTCTCAAAGTAACTTACCACCTGAAAAGTTAGTGCAAGGAATGAAATGCAATGCAAATGAGATGCAATGACATGATACAAACCAAAACCAGAAGCATAAGCATGATGCTAATGATGTTATGAGATGATGCAAACATGAATCAAGGCACGAGGATGATCATACAAACACATGGATGCAAGAGAAGCATGCTTAGAACCATGACCATACATGAAAAGTTATGAAATGCAAATGACATACAACATGGCAAATGCAAGGAGAAATGATCAAACATGATTCTAATATGTCTTAAGATGTGATATGAATCAAATGAATGCACAAAATGTCATGGCAAGTCATGGTATGCAAGCAAATGCAAGATGAATGCAAAAGGAAGCCCAAATTAGGGTTTATGATCAATGCACCAAACAAAAACCAAAACCAGAAGCAAACATCAAGATAAAAAATTGAAAATGCATCCAAGGGAACCCTAAACCTATACAAACTCACTGCCCAAAGGAGGGGTTCTAACTCTTAACCTAATGAGGGTTATGAATTTCTTAAGAATGCTAGGGTTTTAAGGTACCTTGTCAAGAAAAATGTCAAACAAATAGGAAATGCAAGATCAATTCATGCCAATTTAAACCTACAAACTACATGATATGCAAGACACAATGCAAAAAGAATCAAAGTCCAACTCTCAATGGTTAGGCAGAAATGAATTTTGGAAGTTTGGAACAAAATATTGCCTTGAAATGATTTTAATTCCATTGAAAATAGTCAAAAGGCATCAAGAACAAAAAATAAATTTGGTTTGAGAGTTGGACAATGTTTCTAAATGATTTTAAAGGTTTCATGAATTTTTTGGTGATTTTTAAATACCTAAAAGTATTTTTAATTAATTAATTCTCATTAATTAATTAAAAATAAACTTTTAAATGATTTAAAAATATTTTTTAATGCAAAAAATAAAAATAAAAATGTTTTTGGTTTCTGAAAATTAATAAAAGATTGTATAAAAATTTTCAGAATTTTTAAAAATGTTTTGCTATTTTAAATTAAATGAAGAAAACAAATGAAATAAAAAAGAAAATAACACTGAATTTAATGGAAGTATGCTGATCCTAAGGCTGAGGTTTGAACTGGGAACGCGCGCATTGACTGGCGCCAGATCTAAGGGCGGATATTCAAACTTACCTAATTAACCTAATCTGAATTAATTAAATTAAATAAAATGAGATTAGGGCTAATCAAATGATTTGGACCCTTGAACACGCGCGGGAGTTGACTAAGTCAGCCAGATCAACGCACCATATTCAAACTACATTAATTACACAGATTAAACCCTAATCACTTTCAGGTGGCCGGAGAAGACTTCCGGTCGTCTTCTCCGGCAAGACCCTCACCTGAAAGTTGCTAAAACCCTTAAAACTTCATGAAAATGAAAACTAATCACCCAGAAATCATCCCCATTCGAAACTAAACCAAAACCCCTAAACAAAAATCATTTTTCATTCATTAATCATGCGAATCGAAGCCAAACATGTTTAGGTCAGAAAAGTTTCAGAACATGACTAAATGCTTATTTCTCAACCATTTCAAAAAGTAAAAGCATCAGAGTGATCAGCAAAGCATGAGGAACAATTTAGAAACTTAAAAATTCATTTCTGGAAAAAAAGTTCTTGATATACCTGAGCTTTGAGCTTTCTCAGTTTGCAACTTTCTGACCCTCTCTCTTTGTGCAAACCACTCCTCTTAGGCCCCTGATGAAGTCTTGATGCTTAGAAGAAGTTTGTGGTGGCTGGTTTGGAAGATTACAGGAGTTCTGTTCAAGGTGGGATGGAAATCGTATTTTTGGTTTAGGGAGTTTTAGGCAATGGTGATGGGTGGTTTCTGATCAGTGAAGCATGCTGAGTTGATTTGTGAAGTTGGTTTGTGTGTTTGAGGCTTGTGCAATCAGTTTCGAAAGCTCTTGCAAAATGGAGCATAAACTTGAAAACTAGGGCTTTGGTGTGTTTCAGCCTGAAGTGTTATGTGCTTTGGCTTGCTTTTTATTTGTATAAACAATTGTGATAGGTCAGAGAGTGGGTGCTGGCCTATTGTGATTGGTATGGGTCTTTGGCCAAAATGTCAACTTGATGTGTACTTGAAGCATGGGCTATGGTACAACTTGCTTTTTGGCATGCTTGGGCTCAGCTTGAATCAAGGAATGCTGTGAAAAAGTTTAGAGGCAAGGCAGCAAGTGGTTTGTAACTTATGATGAGTTTTGCAAGTTGGTTCAAGTTTGGTTCCTTTGAGATTTCATGAATTTCAATGCATCAAAGTGCAAAGTTCTTTGGCCCATTCTGAATTTTAGAGGTCATATGATCATGTTGTGAATAAATTGTACACATTTGAGGCCTTTAGAACACTTGAACAAACCATTTTGCAAAATGCCTCTTTGGTAGAAAACTTCAAATATTGTGATTTTAGCCAACTTTGACAAGCCATAACTTTTGATCCAAAATGAATTAGGTCATGTTCTTGTACTTTTTGAAAAGGGAATGATCCATTCACAACTTTCATGAACAAAGTTTTTCCATTTGAAGTGTTTTTGAATCAAAAAGCAAGGGTTGAAAAAGTTTCCCAAAATGGCAATTTCATTAAAAAGTCAACTTTCCCAAAAAGTCAACTTTGCAAAAGACTTGAAATTCTTCAATTTTGTGAACTTCCCACATCTTCTATGATCAAATAAAGATCATATACAATCAAAATGATGAATAACACCCTTTGTTTGGGTCATTGGGGGCCTCAGATGCCCTGATTTTGCACTGACTTGCTTGAAAAGTCAACTCTTGATCAGATGACTTCCCCAAGGAATTTCTTCATGAAAATTGATATGCTTACTCCCTATACCATATAGAGACCAATAGAAACAAGAATGACCAAAAAATTTGGAGTTATGGCCTCTGAAACCAAAACCCTAATTCTAGGTCATCTGTGCAGTCAAGCCTGGCTCTGCTTCCATGCCATTTTCAGTTCTTGTGATTTTTTGACATTCTTGACTTTAAGAGGATATAATATGATGCTTGAACATACATGGACCCCTTTGAAGTGATTGATGGCCTTTGGAGTGGCTCAAGAAGCTCTTGGATTGCTCAGATCACAAACCCTAGATGCAGATGACTTTGAACCAATGCAGTGAATTAAAAAAAGTGATATGAGATGCTGTGATTGAACTTATGCATATGAAAAGATCACAAGCCATGGTGTGAATGGGTGAGGGCAAATTTGGGGTGTTTATAGTCACCTGCTAGATCTAGTCACTTCAGGTTTCAATGAAGACATGATGAGTGTTCTGTTTCAGTTCTTTGATCCTAAGCACCATTGCTTCACATTCCCCGACTACCAGCTGGTTCCTACCATGGAGGAATTCTCTAAACTTCTGGGTATACCTGTACTTGATCAGAAACCATTCTCAGGCTTGGAAAAAGAGCCAAAACCTGAGGTTATTGCTGCAGCTCTACATCTGAAGAAGTCAAACATGTTCTAGAAACGAGAAGCGGAGTTAAGGGTATTCTTGCTAAAGTATTAATGGAAAAGGCTCAAGTGTTCTTGAAGGCTATGAGCTATGATTCTTTTGAGGAGATCTTAGCCCTATTGATTTATGGCTTGGTGTTGTTCCCCAATCCTGATCAGTTCATAGATGTTCATGCCATCAACATATTTCTGAGTCACAATCCAGTGCCTACATTGCTTGGAGACATCCTACATTCTCTTCATACCCGTACTACAAGGGCAAGAGGAACTTTGATGTGTTGCATACCTTTGCTATCTAGGTGGTTTATTTCTCACCTTCCTCGCTCAGTAATGAAGAATGAACAAGGGTTCAGGTGGTCCAAAAGGATCATGTCACTCTCGCATTCAGATATTCACTGGTGCTCCAGATCCATGGAGAATGTCACTATCATTGACCGTTGTGGGGAGTTTCCTAATGTGCCACTTCTAGGCATAAGAGGAGGCATTACTTACAACCCTTCCTTAGCTTTACGTCAGTTTGGTTACGCTTGGAGTGATGGTCCTCATGACATGTTGATTCAGGGTATTGTGTTTGATTACGACAACGATCTGCAAGGTTACCGTCAAAGGTTCATACGAGCATGGGGAAAAGTGAACAAGGTTAACAGCAAGACTCTGGAGCCTAAGTACACTATTCCTATGGAAGCTTACCTCAGATGGGTGCGATCTCGTGCTCAGACTCTCATGATGCCATATCCTGCTATCCTGCCAGTTACCATGGAACCTGTTGCTGAAGGGGATACTTCTTATACCATCCTTCACCCAGACATGCCTACTGACATGGAAGACTTACAGAGATCCTGGATCCAGTTGAAGGAGAAAAGGGATACTTTCGAGGCTCATTACAAAGCAAGCCAAGAAAGAATCCTGGAACTAACAAAGCAACTTCACGAGGAGCGGAATCTCAACTCATATCTCAACACAAAGAGGAAACGTCCATGGGAGACTTAAAACCCCATCTCTTGTATTTATTGCATTTCATTTTCTGTAAGCCGAAAAGGCAAAACAAATTTATTACTAATAAAAGTTTACCTTCTTGTTTGTTTAAGCAAATTTAAATCCCGCGGTCCTTGAAAACATGGCATATACATTTACATACCATATCATTGCATCACAGGTTTATTGTGCACAGGTTTCTTATCTTCTCGCTATTTATTTCAGCAATGGCTCTTGAACAAACAGTTAAGGATCTCCAGGCACAAAATGCACAGTTCCAAGAGCTGATCCTGAACTTGTCCAAGGGGTAGGATGAATTGAAGACACCGCTGGCCAAGAAGAATAAGAAGACTAGGAGGTCAGGTGGCCTGATCAACACGGGAAGAAGGTTCAGAGGTCCTGTCAAGACCAAAGAACAGGTTGAAGATTATGAGTCTGAAGAGTCTGAGAAAGAGGGAGGCAGTCTCCATAATATAATGGGGGACTCTGACTCTGAATCTAACTACTATCATGAGCCTAATGAGGACAAGTTCAAGATGCTGGTGGATAGAATGGATGCTATGGAATTACAGAAATCTTCTGGGCTGGATTTTGAAGACCTGAGTTTGATATCTGGGGTGGTTATACCCATTGGATTCAAGGTTCCTACTTTTGTTGTTTATGATGGTGTCTCTTGTCCCAAGCTGCATTTGAGGTCTTATGTCAGGAGAATCCAACCCCATATTGCTGATAAAAAGTTGTGGATCCATTTCTTCCAAGAGAGCTTATCTGGAGCTTAATTGGAATGGTACTATCAGCTGGAGAGTGTCAACATCCGTGATTGGAATGATCTTGCTGAAGCCTTCTATAAGCAATATCAATACAATGCTGATTTAGCCCCTACTCGCATGCAACTTCAGAGCATGTCTATGGGTGCTAAAGAGAGCTTCAAGGAGTATGCTCAAAAATGGAGAGACTTGGCTGGAAGAGTGCAACCACCTCTAACTGACAGGGAGTTAGTTGATATGCTCATGTGTATGTTGAATGGTCCTTTTTACAGTCATCTCATTGGAAGCTCATCATCTGGCTTCACTGAGTTGATAATGACAGGAGAGCGTGTAGAAAGTGGTATCAGGAGTGGCAAGATCCAAGTGGGTGCTTCTTCATCAGGTGCTGCAAAGAAGCCTCCTAGTGGGAAGAAAGAATCAAATGCTGTTTATGGTCAGCCTGATCGTAACAGAAGGCATCAGTCTGTGAGTGCAGTTCATATCTCCAATCCAACTCCTGCAACACCAGAGCAGCCACAGGGAAATCAACAGAGGGCTAGAAGGCAGTTCACTAAGATCAATATGTCAATGGCCCAAGCCTTGCAACACTTGTTGAAAGCTGAACTTATCACTCTGAAAGATGCTCCTCAGAATCCTAATGTTACCTCTCCCAGGTACAATCCTAATGCACGATGTGCATATCATTCGAATTGTCAGGGACATGATACCAATAGTTGCTGGGTGTTGAAGAACAAAATTCAAGATATGATTGAGGCGGGAGAGATTGAGTTTGACCCTCCGGGTACTCCAAATGTGATTACTGCTCCCATGCCAAATCATGAGAAGACTGTCAATGCCATTGATGAAGATTCACATATTTCCTCAGTTGCAGAGTTGACTACACCATTGTCTGTTATTAAGAAGAAGTTAGTACAAGCTGGGTTCTTTCCAGGTTGTCGTGAAGATTGTCTATATTGTACCTATAAGCCGGATAGCTGCTGGAGGTTGAGAGATGGAATTCAACGTCTCATGAATAACTATACCATAGTGTTTGAGAGGACTCCACCTTCTGTGGAAAGTATGGTTGATCATATAACTAAGCGTGCGAAGGTTGAAGAGGTGGATATGGTTGATAAAATGCCGGTGAGAATTACTTCTAAGGGTCCTGTCAAAATCACTCATAAGGGTCCAATTAAGATTACTGCTGAAGGCCCTGTGAAGATTGTTGCTGAAGCTAGAGTGGCTCCTATGATCATTACCACTCCTGGTCTTATTCCGTATACTTCTGATAAAGCTGTGCCTTGGCATTATGGGTCTGATGTTTATATCCATGGTGTTAAGCAGGAACCATTAGCTGATATGCCTGTTGATGTTGATAATATTGCTGAATCTAGTAAGATCACACGAAGCGGAAGGGTTTTCTCTCCTCCAGTTACCTCCAAGAATGCAGTTACTCCAGCTGCTACCTCCACCTTTGATGCTCGGGGCAAAGGTCCTGTTATCGAACCTATACCTACTGATGTGCCAGCTGCTGATGATCTCTCTAAGCAGATGGAAGAAGTATTGAAAATCATTCGCAAGAGTGATTATGACATTGTTAATCAATTGGGGCATACTCCCTCCAAGATTTCTATGCTGTCTTTATTGTTGTGCTCTGAGGCTCATGCCAAAGCTTTGATCAAGTTTCTGAAGACTGCTCATGTACCAAATGAAATTTCTGTTGACCAGTTTGAAAATTGTGTTGCACACTTGACCTATGATAACGGGTTAGGTTTCTCCGATGCTGATTTGACTCCGGCCAAGAGGGATCATAACAGGGCTCTACATATCTCTATTGAATGCAGGGGCACCACCCTGTCACATGTATTGATAGACAATGCTTCCTCTCTAAATGTGTTGCCCAAAGAAGTCCTGAATAAGCTTAGTCCTGAAGATGCTGTGTTGAAGCCCAGTAATATAGTGGTGAAGGCTTTTGATGGCTCGAGAAGAGTGGTGCATGGAGAAATTGATCTCCCAATCAAAGTTGGTTCTCAGGTCTTCAATGCTACCTTTTATGTCATGGATATTCGTCCGTCATATTCTTGTTTGCTTGGGCGTCCTTGGATCCATGGGGCAGGTGCTGTAACCTCGACTTTACACCAGAAGCTGAGGTATCCGGTAGAAGGAAAAGTTGTCACTGTTTATGGAGAGGAAGGATATATAGTTAGCCATGTGAATACCTTTAAATATCTTGAAGTGGAAGGTGAATATGTTGAAACTCCGTGTCAGACATTTGAAGTGGTTCCTTGGGTTGTTAATGATTATGAAGCTCCTCCTATTGTCAAGAAAGTTCCTGTGGTCACCAGAGTACCTCCTACAAAGGCCTCCCTCAAAGATGCTAGAGCTGTGGTGGATGAAGGTGGTTGTACTATTTGGGGTCAGCTTCCCGACATTCCATTCAAGTCTGACAAGTTTGGTTTGGGTTTCACTGCAGAGTCTCAGAAGGCTGTTAGTCGTGCTCGTGCTGTTCGTATCACCAATTAGGGGATTATGAAATATCAGATCAATGCTGTGGGTGACTATGATGAAGACTACAACTTGGATGCTTGGATTTTTCCTACTGTGGGTGCTGGGCTCAATAACTGGAAGGCTGAAGATGTTATTCCTATCTCCTTTAGTCAGGAGTAAATACTATTACTGTATTGTTGCTTTTAAAATTTGTAATTCTTGAACAATTAAACTTTCAAGCCTTGTGCCTTACCCGGGGCACAATGGTGTGCTTGTTACGGGATGTCATTTCATTTGCATACTTCATTCAATAAAAATCAGTGGACGTTTCGTTTTAGTAAATATTGTGTTCCTTGTCTTTCTTTTCTTTTATTTTTGTTTTATCAGCTATGTGTTCTTACACACACCCACATCACTAAAATGCAGATCCTCATCCACTCTGGATCCTATTGATAACAGTTCTACTATTGCCAATTATAATTTCGAGAATCCGATTTATCAAGCTGAAGACGGAAATGAGGACGATTGTGAAGTACCTGTAGAGCTTGCTAGGTTGTTACAACAAGAAGAGAAAGCTATACAGCCACATGAAGAGCTAATCGAAGTTGTGAATCTGGGAACTGAAGAAAACAGGAAAGAGGTCAAGATAGGGGCTGAATTAGAGGATAGTGTCAAGAGCAGATTGATTCAGATGCTACGTGACTATGTGGAGATCTTTGCTTGGTCCTACGAAGATATGCCAGGGTTGGATACAGACATTGTGGTTCACCGTTTACCCGTAAAAGAAGATTGTCGTCCAAAGAAGCAGAAGGTTCGTCGTATGCGTCCTGAAATGTCAAAGAAGATCAAAGCAGAGGTAATGAAACAGTTTGATGCAGGGTTCTTAGCTGTGACTTATTATCCTCAGTGGGTTGCAAATGTGGTACCGGTACCTAAGAAAGATGGTAAGGTACGTATGTGTGTGGACTACAGAGATTTGAACAAGGCCAGCCCCAAAGATGACTTTCCACTTCCTCATATTGATGTTCTGGTAGACAACACTGCTCAGCATAAGGTATTCTCTTTTATGGATGGTTTTTCTGGTTACAATCAGATCAAGATGGCACCTGAAGATATGGAGAAGACAACATTTGTTACACAGTGGGGCACTTTTTGCTATAAGGTGATGCCATTTGGTTTGAAGAATGCAGGGGCAACATATCAGCGTGCTATGGTGGCTTTATTTCATGATATGATTCATCATGAGATAGAGGTATATGTGGATGATATGATAGCCAGGTCCCAGAATGAAGAGCAACATCTTGATCATCTGCATAAGTTGTTTGAAAGGTTGAAGAAATACAAGTTGAGACTGAACCCAAACAAGTGTACTTTTGGAGTTAGGTCGGGTAAGCTCCTGGGTTTCATTGTCAGTGGAAAAGGTATTGAGGTGGATCCTGCAAAAGTGAAAGCTATACGAGAGATGCCAGCTCCCCGTACTGAGAAGGAAGTTAGAGGTTTCTTGGGACGATTGAATTACATTGCAAGATTTATTTCCCAGTTAACTGCCACCTGTGAGCCAATCTTCAAGTTGTTGAAGAAAGATCAGGTAATGGAGTGGAATGATGAGTGCCAGACTGCCTTTGATGAAATCAAGAAATATCTCCTAGAACCTCCAATTTTGATGCCACCAGTTGATAGAAGACCCTTGATTATGTACTTAACGGTGTTAGACAACTCAATGGGGTGTGTGTTGGGGCAACATGACGAGTCTGGTCGAAAAGAGCAGGCAATATACTACCATAGCAAAAAGTTTACCGACTGTGAAACAAGATACTCACTGCTCGAGAAAACTTGTTGCGCTTTGGCATGGGCTGCTCGCCGACTAAGACAGTATATGTTAACTCATACTACCTTATTGATTTCAAATATGGATCCAATCAAGTACATATTCGAGAAACCTGCTCTCTCCGGGAGAATTGCAAGAGGGCAAATGATCTTGACAGAATATGATATACAGTATACTACTCAGAAGGCCATTAAAGGAAGTGTTGTGGCTGATCATTTGGCTCATCAAGCAGTGGATGATTATCAGTCAATGAGTTTTGAGTTCCCTGATGAAGATATTATGATTATTACCAAAGAACCTGGACAATATGACGGACCTGAACAAGGATCCCGATGGACTATGGTTTTTGATGGAGCTTCTAATGCACATGGTAATGGTATTGGTGTTGTGATCAGTTCCCCTGAAGGTTGTCATACCCCGATTACTGCCAGACTTTGTTTCTATTGTACCAATAACATGGCTGAGTATGAGGCATGTATCCTGGGTATTAAAGCTGCTATTGATATGAAGATTCAGTTCCTTGATGTGTATGGAGATTCAGCCCTGGTAGTAAGTCAGATCAAAGGAGACTGGGATACCAAGCATGATAATCTTATTCCTTACAGAGAGCATGTGTTGTCTTTGATCCCACATTTCAAAGAGATTACCTTCGGACACATTCCACGAAGAGAGAATCAGTTGGCAGATGCATTAGCTACCATGGCATCCATGTTTGAGATCAGCTAGGATGATGAAGCTCCCAAGATTACTATTGACAAATTTGAGAAGCCTGCATACTGCAATGAGATTGACACTGATGAAGCAGAAGAGAAGCCTTGGTTCTATGAAGTGAAAAGATATCTTGAAGCTCAGGAGTTCCCTGAAGGGGCATCTATCAAAGATAGGAAGTTCCTGAGAAGGTTTTCTGCTAAGTTCTTCTTGAGTAATGGGATTTTGTACTAGCGCAATCATGATTCAACTTTGCTTCGTTGTGTGGATAAGAAGGAAGCAACTGAGATTATGGAAGACATGCATGATGGGATCTTTGGCACTCATTCCAGTGGTCATACCATGGCAAAGAAGATATTGAGAGCAGGTTACTATTGGTCTACCATGGAAGCTGATTGTTATCAACACTCCAGAACATGTCACAAGTGTCAAATCTATGCTGATAAAGTGCATATACCTCCATCACCATTAAATGTGTTGACTGCTCCTTGGCCTTTTGCCATGTGGGGCATTGATATGATTGGTGAGATCAAGCCTACTGCTTCTAATGGGCATCGTTTCATCCTGGTTGCTATTGATTACTTTACGAAGTGGGTAGAGGCAGCTTCATTTGCATCTGTTACCAAGAATGTTGTGGCTCGATTCATTAGGAATAATCTCATATGTAGGTATGGAATCCCTGAAAGGATTATTACTGACAATGGCTCTAATCTGAATAATACTATGATTACTAATCTCTGCACGCAGTTCAAGATTAAGCATCACAACTCTTCTCCGTATCGTCCAAATATGAATGGGGCAGTTGAAGCTGCCAACAAGAATATCAAGAAGATTATACAGAAGATGACTGTTACTTACAAGGATTGGCATGAGATGTTACCATTTGCTCTTCATGGTTATCGTATTACAATACGCACTTCAACAGGGGCAACCCCATTCTCCTTAGTCTATGGTATGGAAGCAGTTCTGCCCATTGAAGTTCAGATTCCCTCCTTAAGAATTATGAAGGATGCAGGCTTGGATGAAGATGAGTGGATTCAGACTCGGTTTGACCAGATAAATTTGATTGATGAGAAGAGGCTAGCAGCAGTTTGTCATGGCCAGATGTACCAGAAACGAATGATCAAAGCTTTTAACAAGAAGGTTAAGCCAAAGGTATATCAGGCTGGTGACTTGGTAATAAAGCGTATCATATTACCACAGGGTGATCCTAGGGGCAAGTGGACTCCAACATATGAAGGACCATTTGTAGTCAAGACAGTATTCTCAGGAGGTGCCATGATACTTACTACTATGGATGGTGAGGACTTCCCACAGCCTGTAAATGCAGACATAGTTAAAAAATACTACGCATAAAAAGAGACTCGCTAGGTTGACTGGCCTAGGCAAAAATAAGGGCATCCCGGCGAACCAAAAGGGTTCGGGCAAAAATTAGGGATATATATAAAAAAAATGTACACCCGACAAGTCGAAAACCTGAAAAGGCGGCTTGGGCAAAAAAGGGTATCCCGGTGGATTGAAAACCTGAAAAGGCAATCCAGGCAAAAGTTAGGGATTAAAGCGTATGACTATGTCTCGTTTGGGTCACCCATGAAACTACAACCAGTTGTGCTACTTACTCAAGTTTGAACAGATAAAGCTCAATCCAATCGTTTCCGTCTCAACAACAGAAGATGAGATACTTGAAGATAATGGCAATAGTAGAATTGAAACTCAATAGGATTATTTCCCACATAGCTGATTTTCTTTGTTTTGTAAAAAATTTACGACGAATTCCTCTTACTAGGATTTCTGTCTCCTTGTACAAACTTACCTATGTATAGGTCACTTTTTAATATAAATAAAATTCCATCTTTGAGTTCTGATTTACTTTTACCCTATTTACATAAGCGAAACGTCCATTGGTTGTGTTTGAATGTATGTATGCTTTTGAATATGATTGATGTTTACCAGAAATGCATAAATACTTAATATGATTGATGTTTACCAGAAATGCATGAAAATGCAGTAATAGTATTTACTAAGGACGAATAAGGGAAGAAATTCAACGAAGCTTCGCCGGTTCATCCCCACCAGACAGCTACAAATCCCCCAGTAGGGCAAATCCATCTTCATAAATACTTCGAGTCACATCTCCCCTGGAATTTATGTCCATCTCTTTTATCCTCAGAAGGATAATCGGGAATTTATTCCTCCAATAGGAGCACGACGAACGAAGACGGGAGGTTATGAACACCTTACTATCGAACGAAGACGGGAGGTTATATATACTATATTATCAAACAAGACGGGAACGAGTTCCTCATATTCTCCAGCAACAAATCGGGATTTATTTTCCCTGGCCAGCAGTTGTTATACAAAGATATCCAGGCGCTTCAAGCTGCATGATGCATACGTACATCATTTACATCATTCCATAACATACATATACATAAATACATAATACATTACTTAAGTGCATCATATTATACATGCATACATAATGCATAAACTAATATTATCACACAAAATGTTATAATCTTGTTTTTCAAATTAATTCTCCAGCAGACAAACTTCATCAACAACTTGTGACCTTGGGCCGTTGTTTATCTTCCCAAAGGTTACTGTCGCTCCCGATAAGTGGGACCGGGCCCAGATAAAGGTACAGACGCGAACGGTTGGCGAGAGGGACAATGAGAACACACAGCCGTGAACTCACTGGAGATGAATAGAGTCGCCAGCTAGGCATTTTTATCCCGGAGGAAAGGAAATGCTGCATAGACCTAGAAAGATATGGATAAGACGGTCGCGAACCAGAGAGACTGAGAAAGGGGGTTGGTTACAACCTGGGAAGGTATTAGCACCCAGATTGTCCGCCGTACTCGACGGGATCCACGCTTAAAAGATTTGTGTTTTAAAGGGGTAGTGTCAGTGCAATTTGTGTATAAATGAGCTGGAAAAGGATGTACAGGTGTCAGTGTAAAAGGAGTGTGAAGTGTATAAATGATGTGTCAGTGTAAGAATGAGAATGAATTGCTCATGATAATGAGGCTAAGAGAAAGATGCTGGAAGAGGGGGAATATACAGAGACTTTTGTTCGATAACTGTTAAGTTATGCCTACGTATCCTCTCGTGCAATGAGGAAGTCAGAACACCGTAGTTCGACCCAAAGAGACTGAAAGGTGAATTGACTTGTGAACTGCTTACTTGCCTATGCTCAAGTGTATAACCTGTCTGGCTCAGGTGCTAACTGTCTTGCATTAGACGGAAGAAGCGAGTTCTCGTTTGTGAGTGAATGAGATGAGAAAAGAATCCCGGAGGAGACGATTATTGTTTGTTTTTGAGTTTTCAGTCTTTTATTGCTTTTGAAAGTTTGTCATAAGTTAATGAGCTTAAGCCTAAACCAATGGATTTAGTAAACTCATCACATCTTCCCTCTGATTAGGGGTAATGAGAATACCTTAAGTGTGAAGTCAGATTCTCACACTTAATCACCTTTGATACAGGATTAAGATCATTAACCTACTTGTGATTATTTAGATGTTTTTGGTGTTTTTGTTTAGTGTTAAGTAATGAGGTTAAGCCATAATCAAGGATTAAACAGACTCATTACACCATCCTAATAGAAGGATAATAGATGAGAGTGTTTAAGCTGAGGAAAGCTCCTCAACTTAATCCATGATTAGGGATTAAACTCATGACAAAACAAGCCTTTGATTAAGTGGATTTTATTTGATGGTATGATGATGAAGTGATTTTTATGATTTGTAAGACAACTTGAGGGGGACTTGTCCATTAACACTAGGGTTAGTCCTTCTTAACCAATTAAGGAAGAATTAGAACCCTAATGCAAGGCCCAAGTTACAAGTGTGATGTCTTGATGATTATTAGATGGATTGATTAAAGGATTTAAACACATTAAGGGTTCAACACTTAGGATTAAAGTTATACACTCCATCCTAAGAGAAGGATGCAGGCATAAGCTTAATCACAAAGCCTTAAAACCTTTAGGGTTTAGTCCCTGATTATGAGATGAGAAGAGAAGACTCAAGAGAGACACAAAGGTAAAACTAAGGGGGGAGACTAATCAGAACCCTAATCATTGTCATGCTTAGTTGTTCCTAAGGTTTGTGAGGTTTAACAAGAGAAGTCTTCAAAGGAAACACCAGGAAGCAGATGAAAGGATCAAGAGAAGCAAAGTGACTTGCTTCATTCAAGAAGTCAAGTCACTTGAAGAAAGAAAGTGGGAAGAATAAGAATGAGCAAGCTCAATCTCAAACACATATAAAGATGCAGCATGGATGCAAGAGAGAGATGAGAAGAAAGTATGAGAAGTGAAGGCAAATTCACTTCCCAAAATCACTTACCACCTGAAAGGTTAGAAAAGAAAATGCAATGCAATGCAAAATAGGATGGAATGACATGATGCAAACCAAAACCAGAAGCATGTATGAGATGATAATGGTGTTATGGGATGATGCAAACATGAGGCAGCACATGGAAATGATCATACAAGTTCATGAATGCAAATGAAGCAAGTTAGGAAGCATGGACATACATGAAAAGTTATGAAGTGCACATGGCATACAACATGGCAAATGCAAGATGCAATGATCAAACATGCTTTCAATATGTCTTATGATGTCAAATGAATCAAATGGATGCTTGAAATGTCATGGCAAGTCATGCTATGCAAGAGAATGCAAGATGGATGCATATGAAAGCCCAAATTAGGGTTTATGAACCATACATCAAACAAAAGTCAAAATCAGAAGCAAACCCTAAGATAAAAAATTGAAAATGCCACACAAAGGACCCCTAATCCTATACTAACCCACTGCCCAAAGGAGAAGTCTCAACTCCTAACCAATTTCAAGTTATGGTTTTCTTAAGATTCTAGGGTTTTTAGGGTTCCTAAACAAGAAAATTGACAAACAAATTGAAAATGAGGAATCAAATCATGGCCATTTAATCTCAAAAACTACATGCTAAACACAATGCAATGCAAGAAGAATCAATGTCCAACTCCTCATGAATAGGCAGAAATGATTTTTTGAACTATGGATCAAATTAATGCACAAAAATGGTTTTAATTCAATGAAAAATTCTTAAAATGCATCAAGATCAAAAAAGAAATTTGGTTTGAAGGTTGGACAATGTTTATAAATGTCTTAGAACATTTCATGAATTTTTTGGTGATTTTTAAATACCTAAAAGTATTTTTAATAAATTAATTCTCATTAATCAATTAAAAATAACCTTTTAAATATTTTAAAATACTTTTTAAATGCAAAAATGAAAATAAAAATATTTTTTGTGTTTGAAAAATTAATGAAACTCAGGATAAAAAATTTCATAATTTTTAAACAATTTTTACTATTTTAAATAAATTAGGCAAATAAAATGAAAAGAAATGAAATAAAAATGAATTTAAAATGAAGTCAACTGAGTGGAGGGCCAGGATTGAGTCTGGATTCAAAAGTGTTGACCACGCGCGTGAATGGAGGGTCTAGATTCATTCTGGATAAATTAATTTAATTATAATTAATTAAAACTAATTAAGTGGATTAGGGCAAAGCAAGGGAATCTGGGCCATCCGTTCACGCGGCAAGTCAAACAAGTCAAGCCATCCAACGCACGAAATTCAAATGGAATTAATTACAGGGATTAGGGCATAATGATTTTCAGGTGGCCGGAGAAGACCTCCGGTCGTCTTCTCCGGTGGGAACCCCACCTGAAAATCTCTAAAACTCTCAAAACCTAACTAAAACGAAATCTAAAAACATGGAAATGATCCCCACAACTTGCTGAATCAAAACCCCATGCCCAAACTCATTTATTTTCCACCAAACTCATGAATCGAACAAAAACTTTTTTAGGTCACAGAGTTTCAGAAAGCAATTAAATTCTCATTTCATCACCATTTTCAAAACTAAAAGCATCAGAACAATCAATGAAGCATGGAGAACAAGTTTAGAACTTAAAAATCCATTTCTGGAAAAAAAGTTCTTGAGCTACCTGAGATTCGAAGCTTTCACTCCAGCAACTTTCTGCCCTCTCCCTTTGATGCAATCCACTCTACTTGGTCCCCTGATGATCCTTGAGTGCTTGGAGGAAATTTATGTTGGCTGGTTAAGGAGTTTGAACAAGTTCTGTCCAAGCTCAGTTGAAAATGGTGATGGTGATTCAAGCTGTTTCAGGCCAATGTGAGTGGTTCTTTGTGACCAGTGTGATGAATGGAGAAGGTTTATGAAGTTTGTTTGAGTGTTAGTGAACTGTGGAGTGAGTTTCGAATGGTTTTGCTTCTGGGGGTGAAAATGGAGGAATGGTGTTCTTGCTTGATTCAGGTCCAAGTCTTGCTGGTTTTGGCTCAGTGAAGCAAGGTGAGTTGGTCTATGGAAATGGTTTTTGTGTTTGTGAGCTGGGCAGAGAGATTCGAAGAGAAATGCAAATGGGGTGAGTTTTGTGTATGTGATGCTGTGGTGTGTTTCAGCTTGGCTTGGTGTTATGTTTAGCTTGCAAATGGATGGTATAAACTATCCCAATTGGCCAGATGATGTGACCTGGCCTGCTGTGATTGGGATGTTTGCTTTTGCCAAAAGTCAACTTTTTTGTAAGAGAGGTATGGCTTGAGTTCTAGCTTGGTACAATGGCTAGGGCTGGCGCAGCATGGTGTGTATGGGATGCTAGCATGGTTCAGCATCCAATGTAACAAGTGGGGGAAAGTGTGATGATGATTTTGCAAGTTGTTTCAACTTTGGTTCACATGTGATTTTCTCATTCCACAAGCCATGAAACATGAGAATTTTTGGTTCAATTCTGACTTTTAGGACTTATGTGATGTTTGTACATTGGTTTGATGTCAACTAGAAGTTACAAACAGCCTTGGTTCATGATTTTGCAAATTTCTCATTCGGTGCACATCTTGAAAATAAGTGATTTTTGGCAACTTTGTCACACCATAACTTTTGATCCAAGAAGAATTAGATCATGTTCTTGTACTTTTTGAAAAGGGAAAAATGTATTCTACAACTTTCATGACCAAAGTTTTTCCATTTGAAGCATTTTTGGATCAAAAAGTAAGGTTTGAAAAGTGACCTAAAATGACACATTCTTTAAAAGTCAACTATGCCCAAAAAAGTCAACTTTGCAAAAACTTCAAATTCTTGATTTTTGTGAACTTCAACCTTCTTCCATGATCAAATAAAGATCATATACACTCAAAATGATGAAGATCACCCCTTGGTTGGGTCATTGGGGGCCTCAGATGCCCTGATTTTGCACTGACTTGTCTGAAAAGTCAACTCTTGATCAGATGATTTCCCCATGGAATTTCTTCATGAAAATTGATATGCATACTCCCTATACCATATAGAGACCAATGGAAACAAGAATGACCAAAAAATTTGGAGTTATGGCCTCTGAAACCAAAACCCTAATTTTAGGTCAACTGCAGTCAAACTTGGCTCTGCATCCATACCAATCCCAGTTCTTGTGATTCTTTGGCATCCTTGACTTTGAGAGGATATAATATGATGCTTGAACACACATGGACCCCTTTGAAGTGATTGGTGGCCTTTGGAATGGCTCAAGAGGCTTTTGGATTGCTCAGATCACAAACCCTAGGTGCAGATGACTTTGAAACTATGCAGTGAATCAAAAATGAGATGTGAGGTGATATGATTGAGTTTATGCATATGAAATGATCACAAGCCATGGTGTGAATGGGTGAGGGCAAATTTGGAGTGTTTACAGCTGCCCCTATTCAAACATGAGTTAGCTGTGCAGGATGTAAGCGACGGCTTAACAGGCAAACAAGATAACTTGTGGTTGAATACCCAAGACAGTCCAAAATTTGCACTCACAGAATGAAGAAGAAAAGGGATATAGATCGTAAAGGAAAATAAAGTATATTGTAAAGTGTAGGCGACGGAGGACGACCGTCGAGCAGAGGACGACTGCTGGGTAAATAAGCAATGACGGGGACGGCCGACATGCTGGGGATAAAAGGTAAAGCCAAGACGGGGACGACCGACTAGCTGGGAAAAATAAGAAATTATGATGGGGACGGCCATCAAGATAGAGTTGTAAGATTCTCTGAGAATTAATGAAACATGACGGGGACGGCCATCAAGTTTATAAATAAATAAAAATAACCGACGATGGGGACGGCCATCGGGCTAAAAAGAAAAGGGACCACGACGGGGACGGCCATCGGGTTAAAGAATAAATGAAATGAACAGATGATGAGGTACGGTCATCAAAGGTGAAGGACGATCACCTAGCAGGGGACGGCTGCTCTGTTGGGTTAAGATGAGGGACGGTCCTCTAAGGTGAAGGACGATCACCTGGCAGGGTACGACTGCCGAAAATATCGCGACATAGGACGAATGCCGGATAGAAAAGGTCAACGATAGGGACGACCATCGGACGAGCATGATGGAGGACGACCATCAAGAGGTGGAGGACGACCACCTAGCAGGGGACGGCTGCTCTCGAGGTTTCTCATGACATAGGACGAATGCCAGATAACCAAAAATCAACAATGGGGACGGCCATTGGATAAAATGATGAAGGACGATCATCAAGAGGTGGAGGACGACCACCTAGCAGGGGACGGCTGCTAAAAATCAACGATGGGGACGGCCATCGGACGAGCATGATGGAGGACGACCATCAAGAGGTGGAGGATGACCACCTAACAGGGTACGGCTGCTCTCAAAGTTTATCATGACACAGGACGAGTGTCAGAAGAAAATTTGCTTTGTTGGTGATCTACTGGGGATATAGTAAACACGGACGAGCGTTTACATCCAAGAAAAGAAGGTATAAGTGTTTAGATGTTTGTGTATGGATTAAAGATGCGGACGAGCATCCTTAAGACTACGATACGGACGAGTATCGGGTAGAAACAAACTGACACATGTTCAGAGATGATGATACGGACGAGTACCAACTGGTTAACAGAGAACACGGACGAGTGTTGAATCTGGAAGAACTCTTCTGGGGAATAGTAGACACAGACGAGTATCTATATTCAAGAAGACACAAATGTTTGGCACAGCGTATGGATTAAAGATGCGGACGAGCATCCTTAAGACTATGATACGGACGAGTATCAGGTAGAAACAAACACTTGACGCATATTCTGAGATGATGGTACGGACGAGTACCAACTGGTTTACAAAGAGCATGGACCAATGCCGAATCTGTGGGGATATAAATGGTGTATACAAGATACGGACGGGTATCTGTATAAGTATGAGTAGTATGAGTATATATAGATGAGTGTTTATCTTCCGGGGAAGGTGACACGGACGAGTGTCAAAAGGAGAAGGGTATAATATCAACAAGTATATGGGTTGTAAAAGTGTAAGCGACTGCGCTAGGGAAATGACACGGACGGGTGTCAAGAAAGTGTATATACAAGTATAAGTGAGTGCAAAGATGACGTCTTTGGCTTTCTGCTGAGGATATGACACGGACGGGTGTCAGGAAGTATCTGTAATATGGGTGATCTTGTTTGTAAAGAGTGTTCAGGCGACTTTACTGGGGAGTGATGACACGGATGGGTGTCAAAAAGGAGTATAGACTGGTGTTTGTGATTTGTGAGGCAACTGCTTTTGCTGGAGATTCTGGTGGGGAATTTTTTTTTTGGGAAAAGTATTCTGCATTCTGACGAATGGTTACTAGTCATAAGTGTTAATTTAAAACATGGCTTATGATTATGCTATGTGTTTGATTTTTGCCGTAATGCTCCGTATGAGACGGAATGCTACGCTTTGCGGGTGAATATGATGTAAATGCCATGATTATGCAAAAGGTACAGATCCGGGATTTGGATCCCGTTGCTGTGAAGATCTCTGGTCGATCTGCTTGAAATGAGGATCCCAGCTGGGGATGTGATCATTGGTAGATCTGATGATATGATATTTGCTTGGGGATACAGGCCACTGATTGACATATCCTTGTAATGAGGGACCCAGCTGGGGTCTGTAGAAGCCTTCTGTACTCTGTTGTGACTCCTTCATGCGTTGCTCTTCTGAATAGAGGCTGCGGATTCTGTGGGGAGATGATTCCCTGACTTCTGCATTCTGCTGAGGAAGAATGATTGGTACTACGGCTGGGGAATGTTGTTGGTAACTCAGCTGGGGAGAGTAATGAGAGGCAACTCAGCTGGGGAGAGAGCACTTCGGATGCTGAGATTATTTGTTGATTTGCCAGCTTGCTTGGATGTGACTTGCATGCCCCAAGTTGCGCTCTGGATACCTGCAATCCTGCAAAGATAAGGAAACGCACAAATGGTCCCGAGGTATCCCTTACTGGATTCCGTCATAGGAGTTAAGCACTTTCGAGAGTGAGTATATTCCCTGTAAGCATGTGTTTTTATTTTCTTAGAGAAGAGCATCTGTACTTAGTTTTCTTTAGAGACATCAGACATTTTTTGCAAACAAAAATGTATAAGACGAGATATGACTGAAAAATCTGATTTTATTAATTCGTGTGCCCTGAATTGGCAAGATACAGTCAAAGAAACAAATCTCCTAAAATGAAAAGATTGTTACAAATTGAGAAACAAAGTGCTGGCGATGTTGACGACGCTTTCAAGGAGCTTCCTCTTCTGCTATGACTCGTATGACTCTTGACGTTCTTCTCACCTTGCGTTCTGGAGAAGGTTGATTCTGACCGGAGCTTGATCCTTTCGGAGTTTTACCAAGTTGCGGATAATACAGACGAATTCAGAATGCAGTTGTTCGCTTATTCCCTTGTTTTGCATGGATCGCCCTCTCGGGTTTTCAATCCATCGGGATACCCATTTTTGCCTGAGCTGTCCAATGCGGCTTTTCAACTCAGCGGGTGTACATTTTTTTGTTTATTTTCCCTTATTTTGCCCGAGTCTTTATTCTGTTTTTGACTCGCCGGGATGCCCTATTTTTGCCTGGACTTACATTCTGTTTTTGTGTCCAGCGGGTCATTTTTATGCGAAGTATTTTTTAACTGCATCTGAATTCACGGGGGACGGGAAATCTTCACCATCCATGGTGCTGAGCATCAGTGCTCCACCAGAGAAAACTTTCTTTACCACGAATGGTCCTTCGTAATTCGGAGTCCACTTGCCCCTGTGGTCTGTATGAGGAGGGAGGATTCTTTTCAGCACAAGGTCCCCTACTTGGTACCCTCGGTGCTTGACTTTCTGATCGAAGGCTTTCTTCATTCTCTTCTGATATAACTGCCCATGACAGATTGCAACCAATCTTTTCTCTTCGATCAGACTTAGTTGTTCGTATCGGGACCGAACCCACTCTGCTTCGTTCAGCTTGACATCCATCAATACTCGTAGAGAGGGTAATTCAACTTCAACAGGTAGGACTGCTTCCATACCATACACAAGCTGATACGGTGTTGCCCCAGTGGATGTTCTGATTGATGTGCGGTACCCATGCAAGGCAAATGGTAGCATCTCATGCCAGTCTTTGTAAGTGACTACCATCTTCTGCACAATCTTCTTGATATTCTTATTAGCCGCCTCAACAGCGCCGTTCATCTTTGGCCTGTAAGGAGAAGAATTGTGATGTTGGATTTTGAAGTCCCGGCATAACTCAGCCATCATCTTGTTGTTTAAGTTGGAACCATTATCAGTAATGATTCGCTCGGGAACTCCATATCGACAGATGATATCTCTCTTCAGAAATCTGGCTACCACTTGTCTTGTAACATTTGCATATGAGGCTGCTTCAACCCACTTGGTGAAATAGTCAATGGCGACCAGGATGAATCTGTGGCCGTTCGAAGCAGTTTCCTCAATCTTGCCAATCATATCAATGCCCCACATGGCAAAGGGCCATGGTGAAGACATGATGTTCAAAGGATTGGGAGGCACATGCACCTTATCCGCATAAATCTGGCATTTATGGCATTTTCTGGCGTAGGCACAACAGTCTGCATCCATTGTGATCCAGTAATAGCCTGATCTTAACAACTTCTTAGCCATGGCATGCCCTCCGGCGTGGGTACCAAAGGATCCTTCGTGCACTTCATGCATCAACAAATCTGCTTCCATCTTGTCAACACATCTGAGGAGTACCATATCAAAGTTTCTTTTGTACAAGGACCCATCAGTGTTCAGAAAGAAACTACCAGCAAGCCTTCTCAAAGTCTTCTTATCATTGGAAGATGCCCCAGGTGGGTATGTTTGATCCTCCAAGAAGCTTTTAATGTCATGGAACCAAGGCTTATCGTCTTTGACAACATCTGCTGCAAATACATATGCTGGTCTGTCGAGTCTGGACACTGAAATCTGAGGTACAAAGTTAGCAGCTTGAACTTTGATCATGGATGAAATGGTAGCAAGAGCATCTGCAAACTGATTCTCGTCCCGAGGGATATACTCAAGCTTGACTGTTGTGAAGAAAGTCAATAACCTCCTTGTATAATCCCTGTAAGGTATCAGATGATCCTGGTGGGTGTACCATTTCCCGTTGGTTTGATTAACTACCAAAGCTGAATCTCCGAATACCGTCAATGTTTTGATCCTGAGGTCAATGGCTTCCTCAAGACCCATAATACAAGCTTCGTATTCAGCTTCGTTGTTAGTGCAGTTGAAAGTGAGTTTTGCCGAGAAAGGCATGTGAACTCCTTTGGGTGTAATGAGTACTGCACCAACACCACAACCATTCATGTTAACAGCCCCATCAAACATCATAGTCCATTCTTCTTCCGGGTCAGGCCCTTCAGTGTGAATAGGCTCTTCATGATCTTTTGCTTTAATGAACATGATGTCTTCATCAGGGAAGTCAAATCTCATAGGCTGGTAGTCATCAATGGGTTGCTCAGCAAGATATTCAGATAATACACTGCCCTTGATGGCTTTCTGAGAAGTGTACTGGATGTCATATTCTGTGAGAATCATCTGCCATCTTGCAACCCGTCCGGTAAGAGCTGGCTTCTCGAAAATATACTTAACTGGGTCCATTTTTGAGATCAATAAAGTAGTGTGGGTCAACATATACTGTCTCAGTCGGCGAGCAGCCCACGCTAAAGCACAACAAGTTTTCTCGAGCAGTGAATAACGTTGTTCACAGCCTGTAAACTTTTTGCTTAGGTAGTATATTGCATACTCTTTTCGACCAGACTCGTCATGCTGGCCCAGCACACACCCCATTGACTCTTCTAATACTGTCAAGTACATTATCAGATGTCTTCCTTCAACTGGAGGCATAAGGATTGGAGGTTCTTGTAAGTACTCCTTGATCTTGTCAAAAGCCCTTTGGCAGCCTTCGTTCCACCTGACCGTCTGCTCTTTTCTTAACAGCTTGAACAAGGGTTCACATGTTGCTGTAAGGTGAGATATGAACCTTGAAATGTAGTTCAATCTACCTAAGAACCCCCGAACTTCTTTTTCAGTTTTCGGTGCAGGCATCTCTTGAATAGCTTTGACTTTATCTGGGTCAACTTCAATCCCCTTCTCGCTTACAATAAATCCCAGCAGTTTACCGGACCGCACCCCGAATGTGCATTTGTTGGGGTTCAACTTCAGTTGGTACTTCCTCAGACGCTTGAATAGCTTCAGCAGATTCACCAGGTGATCTTCTTCAGTAAGGGACTTGGCGATCATGTCATCCACATAACATTCTATTTCTTTATGGATCATATCATGGAATAATGTCACCATGGCCCGTTGATACGTTGCACCCGCGTTCTTCAGTCCGAATGGCATTACCTTGTAACAGAACGTGCCCCAGGGTGTGATGAAGGTTGTCTTCTCCATGTCTTCAGGTGACATCTTGATCTGATTATATCCTGAAAACCCATCCATGAAGGAGAATACCGAGAACTGAGTCGTGTTATCCACCAATACATCAATGTGAGGTAATGGGAAGTCATCTTTCGGGCTAGCTCTGTTCAGGTCCCGGTAATCAACACACATTCTTACTTTGCCATCTTTCTTAGGCACCGGCACTATGTTAGCAACCCACGGCGGGTAGCTAGTTACAGCAAGGAACCCGGCGTCCCATTGCTTTTGTACCTCTTCCTTGATCTTCATAGCCATGTCTGGGCGAGTACGGCGCAGTTTCTGTTTGACTGGTGGGCATTCTTCCCTCAAAGGCAGCTTGTGCATGACTATATCGGTGTCCAACCCTGGCATATCTTGATACGACCAAGCAAACACATCCACATACTCTTGAAGCAGATCAATCAGTTGTCTCTTAACTGAGTCTTGCAGGCAGGCCCCGATTTTAACCTCTTTCACGTCTTCATCTGTACCAAGATTAATCACTTCAACCTCCTCCTGGTGAGGAGTAATAACCTTTTCCTCTTGTCTCAACAGCATGGCTAGCTCTTCAGGAAGCTCATATTCTTCTTCAACCCCTTCATCAGCTTGATTGATCGGATTGTCAAAGTCATACGAAGTCATAGCCGTGCTGTTGTCGGTGCTGTCTGGAAGGCACTCTCTGCAAGGGTTCAGTTTGTTCATTTTAGTGATTTGATTTTAATCTTGTTTAGAAAAGTGAAATAAAATTGTCATTTTGAAAACATCGCCATTTATTTTTTGTACAAAAAGAAAAATGGAAAAACAGTGAGCAGAAAAGAAAAAGACTCGTTTGCAAAAAGATGTCTGATATTTCATTGATTAATCTTGTTTGCACAAAAAGTACAGATGGCCCGATTACAAAATGAGTCTTGTCATCTTGGGCAAGATGCAAGACTTTGATGCATGCTATAAAAAATACAGGAAATAATAATTACTCTGCATGAGTAACTCTTATAATTTCCTGGGAAGACCAGTTTGAGATACTGCTCCCCGGGATCTTTGGACGAATCCAATTCTCCAGATTGCGCTCCTCTTCCAGCTCGTCTTCCAAATTGTTGATAGCATCAGGGGTGAGCATCCCCCACTGACAAAATCGGGCTTCTCAGCAGCCTTCGCTTGATGTTGTTGAGTTGGTCTGTAACCCAACCCAAACTTGTCTTTCTTCTCCTCCACAGCTAAAACCTTGCCCCAGCCTTGGGCAGTTCCTTCTTCAACAACCTTCCGGGCTTGTTGGTAAGATGACATGGAGATTCCAGATACAGCAGATGCTTCATTCACGTTCAAGGCCTCAAATCCTTGGCTCATTGTTTCATGGATCTCCCCATCCATCTCAATGTACTTATAAGTAGCCAGATGGCTAACAAATATATCCTCCTCCCCACAGATAGTAACAACTTGGCCTTCCCACTCAAATTTTAACTTCTGGTGAAGGGTAGACGTTACTGCGCCAGCGGCGTGAATCCAAGGTCTACCCAACAAACAGCTATAGGCAGGCTGAATGTCCATCACATAGAAGATCGTTTTAAAGGTCTGTGGGCCAATTGTCACAGGTAGCTCAATCTCTCCCAGAACTGATCTCTTAGAACCATCAAAGGCTCTTACTACCAGGTTACTGGGACGCAATGCTAATCCTTCATACTCTAGCTTCACCAGAGCCTTCTTTGGTAAGACATTAAGGGATGACCCTGTGTCTACCAGCACATGGGAAAGGACTGCGCCTTTACATTCCATGGTGATGTGCAGGGCCTTGTTGTGGTTGCGGCCTTCCGTCGTCAAGTCAGTATTGGTGAACCCTAGCCCATTGCTAGCAGTAACATTTCCAACCACGGTTTCCAATTGATTGACGGTGATCTCTTCAGGCACGTAAGCTGCGTGCAAGACTTTGAGTAGTGCATTCCGATGGGCTTCGGAGCACATAAGCAGTGAGAGGATAGAGATCTTGGATGGCGTCTGGTGAAGCTGATCCACTATTTTATAATCACTCTTTTTGATGATTCTCATAAACTCATCAACTTCTTGATCGAACGGTGTTTTTAAAGCTTCTTTAACTGTTTGATCTTCCTGCACCGGGCTCTTTCCTTTTGCCTTGGCAGCAACTTCTGCTTCGGCAGTGGGTCTTTGAATTTGTGGAGCAAAGAGACGTCCGCTTCGAGTGAAGCCTCCGCCTCCTCCCACATTATCTATTTGTGGTGCAGGTGTTGATGTATCAAGAGTGATTCTTTGTCCCTCGCAGTACACGTCAGAGCCATAGTGCCAAGGGATGGGCCTATTGCTTTCATAAGGTACGGGTCCAGGCACTGTGACAGTGACTGGACTGATTGCAGCTGCTGAAGGGAATGTGATAGTTTGCGGATCATAATAAATTGTAACTGGTGCTCTGATGGGAGCAGCACCTTCAAAATTGTAAGCAGAGTTGTTTTCAGGATCATAAAATATTGTGACAGTTGAGACATCTTCATGATTTGTTGCTGGAGTTGTAGGAGACATTGTCGGAAGGATGGATGTTGTTGTTGTAGGAGATTCAAAATGGAATGAAACTGAAGTTGTAGCAGGAAAAATTGTTGATAACTGATCAGTTGAGGTAATGGATGAAGTACTTGTTGATGAAACCGAAGAATTGTCAGGAACAATGGTTGTTGCAGTTGTAGGAGGTTCTGAAACCGTTGCTGATGAGATTGCTGGATTTGTTGGAAATGATGTGGTGATCTGAAGTTGGCCACTCCGAATAAGACCATCTATGCCATTCCTCAGGTTATCGCACCCATTTACTGAAATATTGCAGTAAGCACACCCTAACTCACATCCCGGGAACATCTGACATTCCAAGAGCTGAGCTTTGATTTCTACCAACGGTGTCCGGATCTGACCCACACTGGTTATTAAATAAGACGGCTTGTCTTCTTCAATAGCGTTAATTCGGGGACCACCATGGTTTGGCATAGGATTTTTGTTGACATTGGGTGGTGGTGCGAAATTCAGAGCTTTTGAGTCTACCAGGTCTTGTACCTTCATGTGCAAGGCTCTGCACTTTTCCGTACTATGGCCAGGTGCGTTTGAATGGAAGGCACATCTGGCGTTGGAGTCGTAATTCCTGGGTAGACTGTTGGGATCCGGAGGTGCCAATGTCCTTAGCTCAACTAGGTTGAGTTTCAGGAGCTGTGGCAGCAATGTAGCATATGGCATAGGGATCGGATCGATTACCCTGTTGGCTTGAGAAGGCCTCTGCTGGAATGGCCTTTGCTGGTTATTGTTGTTGGTGTTGCTGTTGTTGTAATTTCTTGGAGGATACTGACTTTGTTGATGGTACTGAGGTTGTTGCTGATAGTTTTGCTGAGGAGGTTGATAGACTGGTTGTGGATGAGCTGGAGCAGGAATGGTGACTGCTGCCACAGATCTATGAACATATTGGGGCCTGCCCCTGTTGGTGTGGATGGCATTAGTCTCACCAGTCCTTCTTGGGCCTGTAAAAGGCTTTCTTGCATTACTGGATGAGCTTGCACCATTGTCTGAGATCTTCCCCATTTTCAATAGGCTTTCAATTCTCTCCCCGGCTATGACTACATCTGCAAAGCTGGTAGATGAGAAGGCAGCTAGCCTATCAATATAAGTCCCCTGAAGGGTGTTCATGAACATATCAGCCATCTCCCTTTCGGACATAGGTGGCTGGACAGCAGCAGCAAGCTGTCTCCATCTTTGAGCATATTCTCGGAAGCTCTCTCTAGATGACTGTGACATTCCCATTAGGAGGGTCCTGTTGGGTGCCATATCTAGATTATACTGATACTGTCTGATGAAGGCCTCCGCCAGGTCCTTCCAGCATCTAATTGTTGCTCTTGTCAGATGGGAATACCACTCCCTCGAAGCTCCAGTCAAGCTATCTTCGAAATAGAACATCCACAGCTTCTCGTCCATGGTATAGGCCTTTAGCCTTCCGAGAAAAGATTGCAGATGGGTTCGGGGACAGGAAGTCCCATTATACTTTTCAAAGCATGGAGGCTTAAACTTGTGGGGAATCCTGACCCCGTCTACCAAGCCCATATCCATAACATCAAAACCCAAAGAGTTTTGAGACTCTAAGGATCTTAATTTCTCAGCTATCTCTTCCAACCTTCTATCATAAGCTTCTTCTCCAGCTCCCATTACTGTGAACTGGTCTTCATGAGGGTCTTCTTGCAGTACCCTCCCTGCTGTGGCAGTCCCTTGTATATTGACAGGGATGTTGGCCTCTGGATGGAGATGGGGTCCAAAAACTGGGGGATTGACATGAGGTTGGACCCTCTCGTTGTTACTTGTGCCAGCAGTCCCCACATGGGGCTCTTCTTGATTCTGCCTTTCCACCATGGCTCTCAACCTTTCTTGGCTCTGAGCCATGTTGTTCATCACTTCCATGAACTGCGTCATCTGTGTTCTCATTTCCAATCTTTCGTTTGCCATTTGATTTCTGACCTCTGCAAGGTCCTGCTGTACCTGATCCATCTGAATTCCCGGAAGGTTGTTTCGGGTTGGATATCGGTGCGGACGATTGAGGGGAAACACCCGGCGACGAGCAATAGTTCCTGAACATCACAACAGAGTTAGCAACAACAAAACAAAAACCTACAAAACAAACAAAGGGTTAGCATGCAATGCAATATGCTTATTTGCTTTCAAGGTATCCGGCTTGGCATTCAGTTTTGACCCTTCCAGACCCTTGAAGATGCTGTTGAAGTTGCTTGAGGAAAACTCAGATGAAACAAACCAACACAAATATATATTACAAAAAGTAAAGCAATACAACTTGTTCTTTTTACAACATAAGCCCCCTAAGGGGTCAAAATACATCATAAGAAAATAAAAGTACATGGAAAGAAAGCAACAACAAGCAAATGGTCAAACACCAAGACCAAACTCATCCTCCCGAACTTCCTTGAGAAGTGCTTCGGTCACAGGATCAGCTGGACGCTCCGTGAGATTCCTGATAAGGAGGTTCCGGGTAGTAACAGCCGTTGTTAGCTTCTTGTGTTGACCTTGGTCTTTAGACCTCTTCACTCCAGCTCTGATCTTTAGCTCTGATATCTCCCTCTGGGCTACTGCCAGGGCTTCTTGTTGCTCTTTTGCACTAGCTTCCATCTGCTCCATCTTGTCTTGGACCCTCTTGTCCTCCAGAGTGCGAGCCTCGGTGATCCTGACCCACCTAGCCTGACTCTCCTTTAGATACAAGTCTGTCCTGGCTTTCTGGAACTGAGCTTCTTTGCAAGCATTCTTCAGGATTTGCTCTCCAGCCCTAGACTTCTTAATGTAATCTTCAGACTTCTCAATTTTAGCCAAGTGCTCTTTCTTCAACTTTTCCAACCTTTCAATATCCAATCTTCCATCCCTCCTCTCATAGAGGGTCTTCTGCAAAGCTTGAATCAACTTCTCATTTCTCTCTTTCAACTTCTCAAATTCTTCTAAGCTGACAGTTGCTGGAGGTGGTGTTGTGGAAGGTCCAGGCATATCTTCAATAGTAAAGGGCATCCCAGAGAATTGAGCCCTAGCATAGGACCAATCATAGTATTGTGCTGATGCCACATTGTTACACTTTCCCAGGATGGTTACCCCCTTAGTCTGCACATTGTCCCAGGCCCAGGCTGCCTGCCTAACAATTGCCACACTAATCTTGTTTTCACAATAAAGAGTCTCAACCAAGTCCTGTGCCTTAGGAGTGTGGACCAGTGCATAGCCCAGTTGTCTTTTAAACAGCAGAGGGTTGTAATTAATACTACCCTTAACTCCTATTAGGGGCACATTGGGAAAATGCCCACAGCTGGTGATGATATCCCTGCCTTTTGTGCTTTGAGTGCACCACCTGACATCAGCTGAAGTTAGAGTAGTAAGCCTCCCAGC
Source organism: Lathyrus aphaca (assembly GCA_963966055.1). NCBI lineage: Eukaryota > Viridiplantae > Streptophyta > Magnoliopsida > Fabales > Fabaceae > Lathyrus > Lathyrus aphaca. The sequence goes on along the minus strand of OZ014525.1, from coordinate 486,382,501 downwards.
CCAGTTTTTCTATTGATGAGGGTTTAAGAATGCATCTGTCCTGGGTAGATGCCTGAGAAGCCAAGTATGGAATAATGGAGCACAACACCTCACCAATCTTCCCCTCTGCTTTTCATTCCTCTGATGCACTGAATAGTAGAGATCCCCCAATAAAGTTGGCACTGGGTTCTTTAGAATGAACAGATGGATTGCATTCTTACTAATGAATCGAGGCTCATCTGCAAATAATACAATCCCATATATACTCAGAGCCAATAGAGCACAAACTGCTTTCCACTCTCCTAAAGAAGCTTTCAGGGTAGCTTGAGAGATCAAGAAATCCAGATGCAGGTCTGGGATCCCAGCTTTAGAAGTCATATGCTGCCCAATCAGGACTGGTTCCAGATGCAATACCTTTGCTACCTCTTCATTACCAGGAAAGGCCATCTCAGGGTTGAAAGGGATTTCTCTCCTGATAGGTATACCAACTAATGAGGAGTATTCTTCCAATAAAGGGCCCAGCTGAAAGTCCTGAAAAGTGAAACATCTCAGTGGGGGATCATAAAACTGAAGGCAAGTGTGGATCAGGCTTCTCTGTGAAGGGTCCAGATCCATAACCATATCAAGTATATCTCCATGGTGTTCCCTGAACAATGGTATATGGTCTGGAGTGATCAGGGTCTGAATCCTCCTGATGTCAGATAGCTCTGGTTGGAAGAAGTGGTAAGTGATGTTGCTCTTTTTAGGTGCCATGATGTTGAGACTGAGCAGAGACAAGTGCTGATGGTGATACTGAAGAAAGGGCCACTGATTGGCTTGGAGTAGATAGCTGATAGCTGAAGCAAGTGCTGATGAAGATAGGTCAATACTGAAGATGGGGTCAAAACCAAAACCAAATGAAGATGGATACCCTGAAACACAAATAAGCAAATGTCAATATGATGCAATGATTATGTATGCAAATGATATGCAAGGGTTTGTGATTGAGCTGGATCTGATCAAGTGTTCTGATATAAGTCCATGTGTGTTCAAGAAATCCAGATGGAGGTCCATAAGTCCAGTAACCAAGGTGGGGGGACTCAAATAAAGAGTCACATGTCCAGGGTTTCTAGAATCACAAGAACTGTTCCAACATGGGGTATTCTTAATCAAAGTAACAGGGTATTCTGAGGTCAAGGTACCTGCAAACCTGTAAACAGCCCAACCCCCTCACAGGTGGTGTTCTAAAACAAGGATCCTCAGACTTGGATCAGTTATGAGAAGTGTAAACACTTCTAACCCGGAGGTACAGTGTTTACAATAACCATATCAATTCCTCCTCTAATTCACCTCGGTTTTTGAAGGTCAATACTAAAAGGTCATCCAGACTTAGCAGGCTTCCCAGATAGCCCTAGCATTGCAGGAAATCTGCAACACAGAGTTCTCAAGAAGAAACCCATATCTGAACCGTGTTTCATATTCCCGCACCAGACCGAAATGGAATGGGAAAGAATATGATTCACTCTAGCCTAGGTGTCACTCAGGTCCCAGGTATAGGACCTTAACTCTCAATGAAACACCCACCCATCAAAAACAAAAACCAGATCCAGCCAGCAGCATGACAGTATGATATATACAAAAGCAATAAAGAAAGCAGTAAAGCAACTATACATAAAGCAGTAAAAACAAATATACAAACACAAATAAGCACATAACACCCCAGTAAACACAAATCAAACAAGCGCTAGGAGGAACCCACAAAAAGAACCAGAAGCCCTGGTTGCAACATAAGGGTCCCCAGCAGAGTCGCCAAGCTGTCGCTCCCGATAAGTGGGACCGGGCCCAGATAAAGGTACAGACGCGAACGGTCGGCGAGAGGGACAATGAGAACACACAGCCGTGAACTCACTGGAGATGAATAGAGTCGCCAGCTAGGCATTTTTATCCCGGAGGAAAGGCAATGCTGCATAGACCTAGAAAGATATGGATAAGACGGTCGCGAACCAGAGAGACTGAGAAAGGGGGTTGGTTACAACCTGGGAAGGTATTAGCACCCAGATTGTCCGCCGTACTCGACGGGATCCACGCTTAAAAGATTTGTGTTTTAAAGGGGTAGTGTCAGTGCAATTTGTGTATAAATGAGCTGGAAAAGGATGTACAGGTGTCAGTGTAAAAGGAGTGTGAAGTGTATAAATGATGTGTCAGTGTAAGAATGAGAATGAATTGCTCATGATAATGAGGCTAAGAGAAAGATGCTGGAAGAGGGGGAATATACAGAGACTTTTGTTCGATAACTGTTAAGTTATGCCTACATATCCTCTCGTGCAATGAGGAAGTCAGAACACCGTAGTTCGACCCAAAGAGACTGAAAGGTGAATTGACTTGTGAACTGCTTACTTGCCTATGCTCAAGTGTATGACCTGTCTGGCTCAGGTGCTAACTGTCTTGCATTAGACAGAAGAAGCGAGTTCTCGTTTGTGAGTGAATGAGATGAGAAAAGAATCCCGGAGGAGACGATTATTGTTTGTTTTTGAGTTTTCAGTCTTTTATTGCTTTTGAAAGTTTGTCATAAGTTAATGAGCTTAAGCCTAAACCAATGGATTTAGTAAACTCATCACATCTTCCCTCTGATTAGGGGTAATGAGAATACCTTAAGTGTGAAGTCAGATTCTCACACTTAATCACCTTTGATACAGGATTAAGATCATTAACCTACTTGTGATTATTTAGATGTTTTTGGTGTTTTTGTTTAGTGTTAAGTAATGAGGTTAAGCCATAATCAAGGATTAAACAGACTCATTACACCATCCTAATAGAAGGATAATAGATGAGAGTGTTTAAGCTGAGGAAAGCTCCTCAACTTAATCCATGATTAGGGATTAAACTCATGACAAAACAAGCCTTTGATTAAGTGGATTTTATTTGATGGTATGATGATGAAGTGATTTTTATGATTTGTAAGACAACTTGAGGGGGACTTGTCCATTAACACTAGGGTTAGTCCTTCTTAACCAATTAAGGAAGAATTAGAACCCTAATGCAAGGCCCAAGTTACAAGTGTGATGTCTTGATGATTATTAGATGGATTGATTAAAGGATTTAAACACATTAAGGGTTCAACACTTAGGATTAAAGTTATACACTCCATCCTAAGAGAAGGATGCAGGCATAAGCTTAATCACAAAGCCTTAAAACCTTTAGGGTTTAGTCCCTGATTATGAGATGAGAAGAGAAGACTCAAGAGAGACACAAAGGTAAAACTAAGGGGGGAAACTAATCAGAACCCTAATCATTGTCATGCTTAGTTGTTCCTAAGGTTTGTGAGGTTTAACAAGAGAAGTCTTCAAAGGAAACACCAGGAAGCAGATGAAAGGATCAAGAGAAGCAAAGTGACTTGCTTCATTCAAGAAGTCAAGTCACTTGAAGAAAGAAAGTGGGAAGAATAAGAATGAGCAAGCTCAATCTCAAACACATATAAAGATGCAGCATGGATGCAAGAGAGAGATGAGAAGAAAGTATGAGAAGTGAAGGCAAATTCACTTCCCAAAATCACTTACCACCTGAAAGGTTAGAAAAGAAAATGCAATGCAATGCAAAATAGGATGGAATGACATGATGCAAACCAAAACCAGAAGCATGTATGAGATGATAATGGTGTTATGGGATGATGCAAACATGAGGCAGCACATGGAAATGATCATACAAGTTCATGAATGCAAATGAAGCAAGTTAGGAAGCATGGACATACATGAAAAGTTATGAAGTGCACATGGCATACAACATGGCAAATGCAAGATGCAATGATCAAACATGCTTTCAATATGTCTTATGATGTCAAATGAATCAAATGGATGCTTGAAATGTCATGGCAAGTCATGCTATGCAAGAGAATGCAAGATGGATGCATATGAAAGCCCAAATTAGGGTTTATGAACCATACATCAAACAAAAGTCAAAATCAGAAGCAAACCCTAAGATAAAAAATTGAAAATGCCACACAAAGGACCCCTAATCCTATACTAACCCACTGCCCAAAGGAGAAGTCTCAACTCCTAACCAATTTCAAGTTATGGTTTTCTTAAGATTCTAGGGTTTTTAGGGTTCCTAAACAAGAAAATTGACAAACAAATTGAAAATGAGGAATCAAATCATGGCCATTTAATCTCAAAAACTACATGCTAAACACAATGCAATGCAAGAAGAATCAATGTCCAACTCCTCATGAATAGGCAGAAATGATTTTTTGAACTATGGATCAAATTAATGCACAAAAATGGTTTTAATTCAATGAAAAATTCTTAAAATGCATCAAGATCAAAAAAGAAATTTGGTTTGAAGGTTGGACAATGTTTATAAATGTCTTAGAACATTTCATGAATTTTTTGGTGATTTTTAAATACCTAAAAGTATTTTTAATAAATTAATTCTCATTAATCAATTAAAAATAACCTTTTAAATATTTTAAAATACTTTTTAAATGCAAAAATGAAAATAAAAATATTTTTTGTGTTTGAAAAATTAATGAAACTCAGGATAAAAAATTTCATAATTTTTAAACAATTTTTACTATTTTAAATAAATTAGGCAAATAAAATGAAAAGAAATGAAATAAAAATGAATTTAAAATGAAGTCAACTGAGTGGAGGGCCAGGATTGAGTCTGGATTCAAAAGTGTTGACCACGCGCGTGAATGGAGGGTCTAGATTCATTCTGGATAAATTAATTTAATTATAATTAATTAAAACTAATTAAGTGGATTAGGGCAAAGCAAGGGAATCTGGGCCATCCGTTCACGCGGCAAGTCAAACAAGTCAAGCCATCCAACGCACGAAATTCAAATGGAATTAATTACAGGGATTAGGGCATAATGATTTTCAGGTGGCCGGAGAAGACCTCCGGTCGTCTTCTCCGGTGGGAACCCCACCTGAAAATCTCTAAAACTCTCAAAACCTAACTAAAACGAAATCTAAAAACATGGAAATGATCCCCACAACTTGCTGAATCAAAACCCCATGCCCAAACTCATTTATTTTCCACCAAACTCATGAATCGAACAAAAACTTTTTTAGGTCACAGAGTTTCAGAAAGCAATTAAATTCTCATTTCATCACCATTTTCAAAACTAAAAGCATCAGAACAATCAATGAAGCATGGAGAACAAGTTTAGAACTTAAAAATCCATTTCTGGAAAAAAAGTTCTTGAGCTACCTGAGATTCGAAGCTTTCACTCCAGCAACTTTCTGCCCTCTCCCTTTGATGCAATCCACTCTACTTGGTCCCCTGATGATCCTTGAGTGCTTGGAGGAAATTTATGTTGGCTGGTTAAGGAGTTTGAACAAGTTCTGTCCAAGCTCAGTTGAAAATGGTGATGGTGATTCAAGCTGTTTCAGGCCAATGTGAGTGGTTCTTTGTGACCAGTGTGATGAATGGAGAAGGTTTATGAAGTTTGTTTGAGTGTTAGTGAACTGTGGAGTGAGTTTCGAATGGTTTTGCTTCTGGGGGTGAAAATGGAGGAATGGTGTTCTTGCTTGATTCAGGTCCAAGTCTTGCTGGTTTTGGCTCAGTGAAGCAAGGTGAGTTGGTCTATGGAAATGGTTTTTGTGTTTGTGAGCTGGGCAGAGAGATTCGAAGAGAAATGCAAATGGGGTGAGTTTTGTGTATGTGATGCTGTGGTGTGTTTCAGCTTGGCTTGGTGTTATGTTTAGCTTGCAAATGGATGGTATAAACTATCCCAATTGGCCAGATGATGTGACCTGGCCTGCTGTGATTGGGATGTTTGCTTTTGCCAAAAGTCAACTTTTTTGTAAGAGAGGTATGGCTTGAGTTCTAGCTTGGTACAATGGCTAGGGCTGGCGCAGCATGGTGTGTATGGGATGCTAGCATGGTTCAGCATCCAATGTAACAAGTGGGGGAAAGTGTGATGATGATTTTGCAAGTTGTTTCAACTTTGGTTCACATGTGATTTTCTCATTCCACAAGCCATGAAACATGAGAATTTTTGGTTCAATTCTGACTTTTAGGACTTATGTGATGTTTGTACATTGGTTTGATGTCAACTAGAAGTTACAAACAGCCTTGGTTCATGATTTTGCAAATTTCTCATTCGGTGCACATCTTGAAAATAAGTGATTTTTGGCAACTTTGTCACACCATAACTTTTGATCCAAGAAGAATTAGATCATGTTCTTGTACTTTTTGAAAAGGGAAAAATGTATTCTACAACTTTCATGACCAAAGTTTTTCCATTTGAAGCATTTTTGGATCAAAAAGTAAGGTTTGAAAAGTGACCTAAAATGACACATTCTTTAAAAGTCAACTATGCCCAAAAAAGTCAACTTTGCAAAAACTTCAAATTCTTGATTTTTGTGAACTTCAACCTTCTTCCATGATCAAATAAATATCATATACACTCAAAATGATGAAGATCACCCCTTGGTTGGGTCATTGGGGGCCTCAGATGCCCTGATTTTGCACTGACTTGTCTGAAAAGTCAACTCTTGATCAGATGATTTCCCCATGGAATTTCTTCATGAAAATTGATATGAATACTACCTATACCATATAGAGACCAATGGAAACAAGAATGACCAAAAAATTTGGAGTTATGGCCTCTGAAACCAAAACCCTAATTTTAGGTCAACTGTGCAATCAAACTTGGCTCTGCATCCATACCAATCCCAGTTCTTGTGATTCTTTGGCATCCTTGACTTTGAGAGGATATAATATGATGCTTGAACACACATGGACCCCTTTGAAGTGATTGGTGGCCTTTGGAATGGCTCAAGAGGCTTTTGGATTGCTCAGATCACAAACCCTAGGTGCAGATGACTTTGAAACTATGCAGTGAATCAAAAATGAGATGTGAGGTGATATGATTGAGTTTATGCATATGAAATGATCACAAGCCATGGTGTGAATGGGTGAGGGCAAATTTGGGGTGTTTACAGTTACGCCATTTCCTCAGGACGTTGTTTATCCTCCTGAAAGCATATCATTTCCTCAGGACGTTGTTTATCCTCCTGAAAGGTTCTTATACCTCAGGACGTTGTTTATCCTCCTGAAAGCATATCATGACCTTGGGCCGTTGTTTATCTTCCCAAAGGTTATATCATTATACCTCAGGACGTTGTTTATCCTCCTGAAAGCATCTCATGACTTTGGGTCGTTGTTTATCCTCCAAAAAGTTATACTTATACCTCAGGACGTTGTTTATCCTCCTGAAAGCTATCATTACCTCCGGACGTTGTTTATCCTCCTGAAAGCATATCATGACTCTGGGCCGTTGTTTATCTTCCCAGAAAGTTATATCTTCATATCTTGGACTGCTTTATCCTCCAAGAGACATATTTGAAGAACTTTTATCCAAGTGGCATCTTTAAGCCCACTCAAAGCATATACAACAAGTCATCAGTATCACTCTATGCACCGGTGAGTGCAAATTTTTGGGCTTTTGTGTTCAATCCCCTTCAACCTTCCAGGTCACTACTGGCAAATATACCAATCTAACCCCTCAGGTCTCAGAAAATTGAACAGGGGCAGCTGTTGCACCCCAAAATTTGCCCTCACAATACAAGACTTTGTGTTCTAAGAGGTTCACAAGGTTCACAAGACCTTTCATGAGGTTCATGAAGTCTACAAGACACTTTATGAGGTTCACAAGGTTCACAAGACATCTTATGATGGTTCACAAGGTTCACAAAGTTCACAATTAGTCAGAAGATTTGACAATTCCCTTAGACAATGCATCCTCCTAAGCAGGGCATCCAAAACTAGGGTTTTAACTTTAATCAGGCTAAATGGAATTGCAAGACTTCAAGTGAGCTTCATAGCATCTTATATGTGTTTAATAATCCCCATGAGAAGTTTCAAGACTTTTCTCAAAGGTTTGCTCAGTCAGATGATCAAATAGGTCAAAATCAGTCAAAGTAGTTAAAAAGTCAAACTGAGGTCAACTGTGGTCAAACCAAAATCAAACTTCATGATTTTTTGTCAACATCAAGTATATGAAGTAAAATTCATCATTTGATCAAGGTTTTATCATGATTCATCAAGAACATTTCAGATCATCAAGAATCAGAGGTTTCTAAATTAGGGTTTTCTCAGGAAAAGTCAACTGAACTTTGACCAGCCATAACTTTCACATGCTTCATCACATTTTTTCCATCCAAATCTCATTTTTAAGTAAATTGAATTCTCTACAACTTTGTGTCTCACAAGCCAAGCCCAAAAATGCTTCATTTGGAAGGTATGAGCTAAGACATTATAGGTCCTTTTAAAAGTCAACAAAAAGTCAACAAAAAGTCAACAACTTCAAAAGGACATAACTTGATAATGGTAAATGATATGGACATGAAACCAATGGGGTTGGTTAAAGGACTCTTCAAGCTTTCCAAAAAGTCCAAGAACACCCTCATAGCATTAAAATTGAAGGATGTGTGCCCTTGCAAAGTTGGGAAATTTTTGGGTGGTTTATGAAGAAAATAGGGTCTTAAAACCAAATTTTTCTAAATGGGCTGAACTTTTTGTGACCCAAGGTGTTCCATGACATCATGCACAAATTTTATTTGATATTTTCATAATTTTATTTTATTTTATTTATTTATTATGATTTTTTATATTAAAAATCATTTTAAATTTAAATAAAATATCAAATGTGAAAATTTAAAATATATTTTTGTTCTAGAATGTCATTAAGATGATTTGGATTGGATTGATTCACAATTGATGAAGATTGGCTTGAAATAGAAAGGTCTCATACACAAATATTTGAAATTTATGACTTAATCTTTTTCAATCTCCAAAATCAAAAAGATCCACACAATGATCCAATATTTTTGACCTAATTCATTCTAGTATAAGTATACAAGAGATCCCAATGCAAAGGATACGAATTCCCTGCCTTAAAGAGTAAGTTCACACATCAAAAAAATCACCAAAAATTCAAATTCGGATTTTACAATTCAAGCTCTTTCAAGCCAATTTGAAGGTTGAGACGTGTTCAATGAACATCACTGAATCTATTGGGACCATTTGTAGCATCTAAAGCATTGCATATGACCTAAACCGAATCCGTTTTGTTCTTGACTTTGAATTTTTCGATTCTTATTATTTATGCATTGCCAACTAATTTTGCTTATTGATTCTTGATTATTTGAAGCTTGTGATGAATTCTGGACAGTTTAATTCGAGTTTCATGGACTGGAGTGAATTCCACCATTGTTAGGGTTTTTGGCCTCCTTTAGGGTTTTGCTATTAAGCCAACATAAATTAATTCTAAAGCCATGGATCAATGCCAATTCACCTCTGGATCATATTTGTATAATTAATTTGATGAAATTTTGCAGTTTTGATGGTGGATGAGATTCGTAGGTTTTGCTACAAGTTTGAATTCGCAGGAAAACTGGTAGTAAAATTCGCAGCTAAATCCCCAGGTCTGGAGGAAGAAGAAGAAGCCAGCGCGCGTGTTCTGGATTTTAAATTTTGTTTTAATATTTTATTGAATTATCTGTAATTTATTTCACAAATGAGTGGTTGGCTATGTTGGTGATCGCGCGTGTATGTTATGTGGATGGTCCTGGGTTCGAATCCCCCAGGCCATTTTGTTTTGTTTTGTTTTTCTGGATTTTTTGCAGGTTAATAACAAAAGGAATTGGACTCCAGATTCTAACGCCAGCGCGCGCTTGGCCTGGTGGTGATGCTGTTGGTCTTGTGGATGTAAACCCTAGGGCCTGGGTTCGAATCCCAGCCCCAGGTGAGTTCCCTTTTCTTTTCCTCCATTATTTTTCTTTTGTTTGTTTATTATTATTATTATTAATTTTAATTAAACTATAACCCTAATTATATTCTAATTCTTAATTTACTTATTTAAAAATTTCAATTAGGAATATTTAATTTATAATTTGTATTTAGTTTTATATGTAAATAATGTAATTAATAAATTAACCCTAATTTAACAAAATTAATCTTAATAATATTTTCTAAAACCCTAATAATTTTCACAAACCCTAATTCTATTATAACTTTTAATTTATTGTTTATGAACCTTAATCATGTACCTATTTCTATAATTTATTTATAATTATTATTTAATATAATTCTTGTATATAAATATGCTTAACATAATTAAATTTTTTTAATTTAATTTTGTAAATATAACAATTATAATTAACCTTATTTTCATAATATGTATATATTTTATAATTTGTTTATAATTTAATTCTTGTATGTAAATAATTTTTAATATATGCTTAAAAATAATTAAAACTTGCTAATTTAATTTTGTAAATATAGTTTATTTTCATAAAATGTTTATAATTAACCTAATTTTTATAATTTGCATATAATTTAAAACTTTATGATAATTAGTATATAATTGTTTATATTTTCTTCTTAATCTTAAAAAATAATTGTTCATATAAAAAAATTGATCTTTTAATTATTATGCTAATATTTTTGTTTATATTATTAATTATGTTTATATGATATTTATTTTATTATTACTAACCCCATTTATATATTGTGAGTTATTATTATTATTTTTACTAACCCAATTATATTATTATTATTATCTATTTTGCTTATTTAATTTGCTTTAATTATTGTTATTATGTAATTGTTCCCTTTATGTAATATTTTAGTAGTAATAGTTAATATTTATTTTTAAATGCTATGGTTAGTAGAATAGGGAGTGAAACATGTTTGTATTTAAAATTGATTTAGATCACTAATTAAAAAGATAAATATTTAAAATTGTACACTCACACACGTAAGTCGATCTTTGATCGCCATCTCACTTCCTTAAGGATACCTCTCAAGTTGCCTAAACAAAAGGTCAAGTAAGGTGTAAAGCAAAGTCCCTCATTTTATATCATCTAGTCTCTAAACAGATAAAAAGATCAAGTCCCTTCACGGTTGCCTTCGTAATGATCTGGTCCCTTTCGAATAAAGATGATAAGTCCTTTCGAATTGCTTATACACCTCACAATTGCCTAAATAACAGATGTCCCTTCACTTGTCCCTCACACATCCAAGGTAATGACTACCTATTCCTTAATAATAGGGATAGTCTTACCATTTTAAGGATATTTAAGAACAGAAAAGACTTAACTTAGGGTAGGTTCCTCTTATGTACTTGCTCACTTTTCAAAAACATTTCAAACACTTCACATTTTCAAGCAAATTTTCAAAACAAAGACTTTATATATATCCGTACATGGATCATTATAAAGTACTTAAAGAAAATTCTTATCACACACTACACATTTCAAAAACATTTTAAAGTGAGCTAAGTAACTAAGAGCCCATGGATAACCATGGATGTAATGGGTGCTAACACCTTCCCTTTACATAACCTACCCCCCGGACCCAAAAATCTTTTAAAGGTCTTTCCTGTTCTTTTATACCTTTCCTTTGGATAAAATAAAAGTCGGTGGCGACTCTTGCTATCCGCAACATAACTAAAGTCAGTTCTCCCACCGTGTTACACCAGCCATCTTCAAAGCTTTCTAAGCTTTGTATCATCTTCAGGAGGTTCATAGGAGTGGGTTTGCAACAAGGGAGAGCCCAGAAAGCCCAGAACCAGGAGGTTCCATCTCAGGTATGGCTCAAGAACTTTTTTCTCAGAACCTTGTTTTTAAGTTCTTAATCGAATCCTTATGATGTGCTGATGATTCTGATGTATTTACTTTTCAAAATGGTGGAATATTGAGTATGTATGGAGTGTCTGAAAGTTTCTGACCTAAATTTGTTTTGTTTCGATTTGCCTTGTTGATGAATGAAAAATGTTTGTTTGGGGGTTTTGATTCAGTGATGTGTGTAAACACCCCAAATTTGCCCTCACCCATTCACCATGGCTTGTGATCATTCTCATATGCATAAACACAATCATATCATCTCATATCACATTTTTGATTCACTGCATAGTTTCTAAGTCATCTGCATCTAGGGTTGGTGACCTGAGCAATCCAAGAGCTTCTTGAGCCACTCCAAAGGCCACCATTCATCTCAAAGGGATCCATGTGTGTTCTTATATCATATTACATCCTCTCAAAGTCAAAAATGCAAAGGAATCACAAGAACTGGGATTGGTATGGATGCAGAGTCAAGTTTGACTGCACAATTGACCTAAAATTAGGGTTTTGGTTTCAGAGGCCATAACTCCAAATTTTTTGGTCATTCTTGTTTCTATTGGTCTCTATATGGTATAGGGAGTGTGCACATCAATTTTCATGAAGAAATTCCATGGGGAAGTCATCTGATCAAGGGTTGACTTTCTGGACAAGTCAGTGCAAAATCAGGGCATCTGAGGCCCCCAATGACCCAGCCAGGGGGTGATCTTCATCATTTTGAGTGTATATGGTCTTTATTTGATCATGGAAGAAGGTTGAAGTTCACAAAAATCAAGAATTTGAAGTTTTTGCAAAGTTGACTTTTTAGGGCATAGTTGACTTTTAAGGAATTTGTCAATTTAGGTCACTTTTCAAACCTTACTTGTTGATCCAAAAATGCTTCAAATGGAAAAACTTTGGTCATGAAAGTTGTAGAATACATTTTTCCCTTTTCAAAAAGTACAAGAACATGATCTAATTCATTTCTCACCCTCAAAACCAGAACTCTTCGAATCACATTATCCAGCCAACAAACACCCCATTTCTCTTCACCAACAAGTCAGAAACATTCAAAGGAGCAAGAATCCACCATTGGAATAGCTCAAAACCTCACAAATCCTGACTGTGCAATCTGCTATATCAGAACTTTTCCTCTCAAATCAGCCATCCACAAGGACTTTGGAGCTTCTCTTTGAGTTCAAGGGAGTCAAAGAAGTTCATTTGCACGCACAGGAGGCTCTGGAAGTTCAGTGTTGAAGCTTTCCAGCTCAGGTATGAACATGAACATTTTCTTTCAAAGCTTGCATTTTAAGTTATAAATCAATTGCTTATGCTTTGCTGGTCATGGGGTTGCTTTTAGAATTGAAAATGAGTGAGAGATGAGTTTGTATGATCACTCTGAAATTTCACCCGTGGATTTTGTTTTCTTCGATTTGCATGATTCTTGGGGTTTAAATGTTGTTTGAGGGTGGATTCATGACCTAGGTTGTTAGAGGATCATTTGGCTGTGCTTAATTTGATGTTTAGATGCCTGAATCATGTTTTAGGGTTTTGATACCGCCGGAGAAGATGACCGGAGCTTCCCTCCGGTCACCTGAAAGTGCTTTGCCCTAATCTCAAGTCATTAGTGCCATTTGAATGTGGGGCGTTAGATTGGTTGACCCTGTGGACTTCCCGCGCGCATGAAGGGCTCAGATCCTTTTGCTTTGCCCTAATCCACTTTAATTAATTAAATAAATCATAATTAGGTTAATTAAATCAGAACCAACCATGGCCCTTGGATTCGCGCGCCAGTCAACTATCCCAAACCCAGTTCAAATCTCCACCATTGGATCTGTTTACTTTCTTTTATTTCATTTTTTATTTCATTTCTTTTCATTTTATTTGCACAATTTATTTAAAATAGTAAAAGTTGTTTAAAAATTATGAAACTTTTTCTCAAGAGTTTTATTAATTTTTAAGACACAAAAATATTTTTATTTTTATTTTTAGCATTAAAAAAGTATTTTTAAATATTTAAAAGATTATTTTTAATTGATTAATGAAAATTAATTTATTAAAAATACTTTTAGGTATTTAAAAAATCACCAAAAAATTCATGAAATGTTCTAAGACATTTAGAAACATTGTCCAACCTTCAAACCAAATTTCTTTTTTGATCTTGATGCATTTTGAGAATTTTTCATTGAATTAAAATCATTTTTGTGCATTATTTTGATCCAAAGTTCAAAAAATCATTTCTGCCTATTCATGAGGAGTTGGACATTGATTCTTCTTGCATTGCATTGTGTTTAGCATGTGGTTTGTGAGATTAAATGGCCATGATTTGATCTTGCATTTTCAAATTGTTTGACATTTCTTTTGTTTGGAAACCCTAAAACCCTAGCAAACTTAGAAAAATCATAACTTGAAATTGGTTAGGAGTTGAGACCTCTCCTTTGGGCAGTGAGTTAGTATAGGATTAGGGGTCCTTTGAGTGGCATTTTCAATTTTTTATCTTAGGGTTTGCTTCTGATTTTGGTTTTTGTTTGATGTATGGTTCATAAACCCTAAGTTGGGCTTCCATATGTATCCATCTTGCATTCTCTTGCATAACATGACTTGCCATGACATTTCAAGCATCCATTTGATTCATTTGACATCATAAGACATATAGAAAGCATGTTTGATCATTGCATCATGTATTTGCCATGTTGTATGCCATGTGCACTTCCATACTTTTCATGTATGTTCATGCTTCCTAACTTGTTTCATTTGCATTCATAAACTTGTATGATCATTTCCATGTGCTGCCTCATGTTTGTAGCATCTCATAGCACCATTAACCTCTCATACATGCTTCTGGTTTTGTCTATCCTCATGTCATCTCATCCCATTTTGCATTGCATTGCATTTCTTTCCTAACATTTCAGGTGGTAAGTGATGTTGAGAAGTGAATTTGCCTTCACTTCTCATAACTTTTTCTTTTCATCTCTCTTGCATCCATGCTGCATTTTTATATGTGTTTGGGTTTGGGCTTGCTCATTCCTCTTCCTCCCACTTTCTTTCTTCAAGTGACTTGACTTCTTAAATGAAGCAAGTTACTTTGCTTCTCCTGATCCTTTCATCTGCTTCCTGGTGGTTCCATTTAAGATCTTTCCTGTTAACTTCACAAACCTTAGGAACAACCAAGCATGACAATGATTAGGGTTTTGATTAGTCTCCCCTCTTAGTTTTACCTTTGTGTCTCTTTTGAGTCTTCTCTTCTCATCTCATAATCAGGGACTAAACCCTAAAGGCTTTAAGGCTTTGTGATTAAGCTTATGCCTGCATCCTTCTATTAGGATGGAGTGTATAACTTTAATCTTAAGTGTTAAACCCTTAATGTGTTTAAATCTCTTAATCAATTCACATAATAATCATCAAGACATCACACTTGTAACTTGGGCCTTGCATTAGGGTTCTATTTCTTCCTTAACTGGTTAAGAAGGACTAACCCTAGTGTTAATGGACAAGTCCCCCTCAAGTTGTCTTATAAACCCTAAAAAACACTTCATCATCTTACCATTAACTAAAATCCACTTATTAAAGGCTTTGTTTTGTCATGAGTTTAATCCCTAATCATGGATTAAGTTGAGGAGTTTTCCTCAGCTTAAACATTCTCATCTATTATCCTTCTATTAGGATGGTGTAATGAGTCTGTTTAATCCCTGATTATGGCTTAATCTCATTACTTAACACTAAACAAAAACAACAAAAACATCTAAATAATCACAAGTAGGTTAATGATCTTAATCCTATATCAAAGGTGATTAAGTGTGAGAATCTGACTTCACACTTAAGGTATTCTCATTACCCCTAATCAGAGGGAAGATGTGATGAGTTTACTAAATCCATTGGTTTAGGCTTAAGCTCATTAACTTATGACAAACTTTCAAAAGCAATAAAAGACCGAAAACACAAAACAAACAATAATCGTCTCCTTCGGGATTCTTTCCTCACCTCATTCACTCATAAACGAGAACTTGCTTCTTCCGCCTAATGCAAGACAGTTAGCACCTGAGCCAGACAGGTCATACACTTGAGCATAGACAAGCAAGCAGTTCACAAGTCAATTCATCTTTCAGTCTCTTTGGGTCGAACTACGGTGTTCTGACTTCCTCATTGCACGAGAGGATACGTAGGCATAACTTAACAGTTATCGAACAAAAGTCTCTGTACATTCCCCCTCTTTCCAGCTCATTTCTTTAGCCTCATTATCATGAGCCATTCATTCTCATTCTTACACTGACACATCATTTATACACTTTACACTTCCTTTACACTGACACCTGTACATTTTCTTCTAGCCCTTTTATACACAGATTGCACTGACACTACCCCTTTAAAACACAAATCTTTTAAGCGTGAATCCCGTCGAGTACGACGGACAATCTGGGTGCTAATACCTTCCCAGGTTGTAACCAACCCCCTTTCTCAGTCTCTCTGGTTCGCAACCGTCTTATCCATCTTTTTCTAGGTCTATGCAACATTGCCTTTCCTCCGGGATAAAAATGCCTAGCTGGCGACTCTTTTCATCTCCAGTGAGTTCACGGCTGTGTGTTCTCATTGTCCCTCTCGCCGACCGTTCGCGTCTGTACCCTATTTGACCTGGCTTCATTTATCGGGAGCGACAGCTTGGCGACTCTGCTGGGGACCCTTATAATGCAACCAGGGCTTCTTGTTCTTTTTGTGGGTTCCTCCTAGCGCTTGTTTGATTTGTGTTTACTGGGTGTTATGCGCTTATTTGTGCTGTGTATATTTATTTTTGTTTATTGCTTTATGTACAGTTATTTACTGCTTTCTTTATAACTTTGCATTGTATCATTTTGTCATACTGTGCTGCTGGCTGGATCTGTTTGTTTGCTTTGGTGGGTGGGTGATTCATTGAGAGTTAAGGTCCTATACCTGGGACCCGAGTGACACCTAGGCTAGAGTGAATCATATTCTTTCCCATTCCATTTCGGTCTGGTGCGGGAATATGAAACACGGTTCAAATGTGGGTTTCTTCTTGAGAACTCTGTGTTGCAGATTTCCTGCAATGCTAGGGCTATCTGGGAAGCTTGCTAAGTCTGGATGACCTTTTAGTATTGACCTTCAGAAACTGAGGTGAATTAGAGGAGGAACTTTTATGGTTATTGTAAACACTGTACCTCCGGGTTAGAAGTGTTTACACTTCTCATAACTGATCCAAGTCTGAGGATCCTTGTTTTAGAACACCACCTGTGAGGGGGTTGGGCTGTTTACAGGTTTGCAGGTACCTTGACCTCAGAATACCTTGTTACTTTGTTTGATAAGAGTACTCCATGTTGGACAGTTCTTGTGATTCTAAACCCTGGACATGTGGCTCTTTATTTGAGCCCCCCACCTTGGTTACTGGACTTTTAGACCTCCATTTGGATTTCTTACACACATGGACTTATATCAGAGCACTTGATCAGATCCAGCTCAGTCACAAACCCTTTGCATATCATTTGCATACATTAATCATTGCATCATATTGACATTTGCTTATTTGTGTTTCAGGGTATCCATCTTCATTTGGTTTTGGTTTTGACCCCATCTTCAGTATTGACCTATCTTCATCAACACTTGCTTTAGCTATCAGTTACCTGCACCAGCCAATCAGTGGCCCATTTCTTCAGCATCATCATCAGCACTTGTCTCTACTCAGTCTCAACATCATGGCTCCTAAAAAGAGCAACATCACTTACCACTTCTTCCAGCCAGAGTTAGCTGACATCAGGAGGATTCAGACCCTGATCACTCCAGACCATGTACCATTGTTCAGGGAACACCATGGGGATATACTTGATATGGTTATGGATCTGGACCCTTCACAGAGAAGCCTGATCCACACTTGCCTCCAGTTTTATGATCCCCCACTGAGATGTTTCACTTTTCAGGACTTTCAGCTGGGCCCCTTATTGGAGGAGTACTCATCATTAGTTGGTATACCTATCAGGAGAGAAGTCCCTTTCAACCCTGAGATGGTCTTTCCTAGTAATGAGGAGATAGCCAAGGCACTACATCTAGAACCAGTCCTGATTGGGCAACATATGACTTCTAAGGCTGGAATCCCTGGCCTGCATCTGGATTTCTTGATCTCTCAAGCCACCCAGAAAGCTTCTTTAGGAGAGTGGAAAGCAGTTTGTGCTTTATTGGCTTTGAGCATATATGGGATTGTACTATTTGCAGATGAGCCTCGATTCATTAGTAAGAATGCAATCCATCTTTTCATTCTAAAGAACCCAGTGCCAACTCTGTTGGGAGATCTCTACTATTCAGTGCATCAGAGGAATGAAAAGCAGAGGGGAAGATTAGTGAGGTGCTGTGCTCCTTTGTTCCATACTTGGCTTCTCAGGCATCTGCCCAGGACAGATGCATTCTTGAATCCTCATCAACAGAGAAACTGGGCTGGAAGACTTACTACTCTAACTTCAGCTGATATCAGGTGGTGCACTCAAAGCACAAAAGGCAGGGATATCATCACCAGCTGTGGGCATTTTCCCAATGTGCCCCTAATAGGAGTTAAGGGTGGTATTAATTACAACCCTCTGCTGTTCAAGAGACAACTGGGCTATGCATTGGTCCACACTCCTAAGGCGCAGGACTTGGTTGAGACTCTTTATTGTGAAAACAAGCTTAATCTGGCTATTGTTAGGCAGGCAGCCTGGGCCTGGGACAATGTACAGACTAAGGGAATAACCATCCTGGGGAAGTGCAACAATGTGGCATCAGCACAGTACTATGATTGGTCCCATGCCAGGGCTCAATTCTCTGGGATGCCCTTTACTATTGAAGATATGCCTGGACCTTCCACAACACCACCTCCAGCAACTGTCAGCTTAGAGGAGTTTGAGAAGTTGAAAGAAAGAAATGAGAAGCTGACTCAGGCCTTGCAGAAGACCCTCTATGAGAGGAGTGATGGCAGACTGGATATTGAGAGGTTGGAGAGGTTGAAAGTAGAGCATCTGGCTAGAATTGAGAAGTCTGAAGATTACATTAAAAAGTCTAGAGCTAGAGAGCAAATCCTGAAGAATGCTTGCAAAGAAGCTCAGTTCCAGAAAGCCAGGACAGACTTGTATCTAAAGGAGAGTCAGGCTAGGTGGGTCAGGATCACCGAGGCTCGTACTCTAGAGGACAAGAGGGTCCAAGACAAGATAGAGCAGATGGAAGCTAGTGCAAAAGAGCAGCAAGAAGCCCTGGCAGCAGCCCAGAGAGAGATATCAGAGCTGAAGATCAGAGCTGGAGTGAAGAGGTCGAAGGACCAAAGTCAACACAAGAAGCTAACTGCAGCTGTTACTACCCGGAACCTCCTTAACAGGAACCTCACGGAACGTCCAGCTGATCCCGTGACCGAAGCACTTCTCAAGGAAGTTCGCGAGGATGAGTTTGGTCTTAGTGTTTGACCATTTGTTTGTTGTTGCTTTTATTCCATGTACTTTTATTTTCTTGTAATATATTTTGACCCCTTAGAGGGCTTGTGTTGTAAAAAGAACAAGTTGTATTATTTTACTTTTTGTAATATATGTTAGTTTGTTCCATCCGAGTTTACTTCAAAAGCAACATCAACAGCATCATCTTCAAGGGTCTGGAAGGGTCAAAACTGAAAACCAAGCCGGATGCCTTGAAAACAAAATAAGCATACTGCATTGCATGCTAACCCTTTGTTTGTTTTGTAGGTTTTTGTTTTGTTGTTGCTAACTCTGTTGTGATGTTCAGGAACTATTGCTCGGCGCCGGGTATTTCCCCTCAACCGTCCGCACCGATATCCAACCCGAAACAACCTTCCGGGAATTCAGATGGATCAGATGCAGCAGGACCTTACTGAGGTCAGAAACCAAATGGCCAACGAAAGATTGGAAATGAGGACTCAGATAACACAGTTTATGGAGGTAATGAACAACATGGCTCAAAGCCAGGAGAGGCTCAGAGCACTAGTGGAAGGGAGAAATCAGGAAGATCATCAGCCAGGGACTGCTGGGACTAGCAACAATGAAAGAGTCCAACCTCATGTCAATCCCCCAGTCTTTGGACCCCACCTCCATCCAGAGGCTAACATTCCTGTCAATATACAAGGAACTGCCACAGTAGGGAGGGTACTGCAAGAAGACCCTCAAGAAGACCAGTTCACGGTAATGGGAGCCGGGGAAGAAGCTTATGATAGAAGGTTGGATGAGCTAGCTGAAAAATTAAGATCCTTAGAGTCTCAAAACTCTTTGGGATTTGATGTTATGGATATGGGCTTGGTAGACGGGGTCAGGATTCCCCACAAGTTTAAGCCGCCGTGCTTTGAGAAGTATAATGGGACTTCCTGTCCCCGAACCCATCTACAATCTTTTCTCGGGAGGCTAAAGGCCTATACCATGGACGAGAAGCTTTGGATGTTCTATTTTAAGGATAGCTTGACTGGAGCTTCGAGGGAGTGGTATTCCCATCTGACAAGAGCAACTGTAAGATGCTGGAAGGACCTAGCAGAGGCCTTCATCAGACAGTATCAGTATAATCTGGATATGGCACCCAACAGGACCCTCCTAATGGGAATGTCACAGTCATCTAGGGAGAGCTTCCGAGAATATGCTCAAAGATGGAGACAGCTTGCTGCTGCTGTCCAGCCACCTATGTCTGAAAGGGAGATGGCTGATATGTTCATGAACACCCTTCAGGGTACTTACATTGATAGGCTAGCTGCCTTCTCTTCTACCAGCTTTGCAGATGTGGTTATAGCCGGGGAGAGAATTGAAAGCCTATTGAAGATGGGAAAGATCTCAGACAATGGTGCAAGCTCATCCAGTAATACAAGAAAGCCTTTTGCAGGCCCAAGAAGGACTGGTGAGACCAATGCCATCCACACCAACAGGGGCAGGCCCCAATATGTTCATGGATCTGTGGCAGCTGTCACCATTCCCGCTCCAGCTCATCCGCAACCAGCTTATCAACCTCCTCAGCAAAACTATCAGCAACAACCCCAGTACCATCAACAAAATCAGCATCCTCCAAGAAATTACAACAACAGTAACACCAACAACAATAACCAGCAAAGGCCATTCCAGCAGAGGCCTTCTCAAGCCAACAGGGTGATCGATCCGATCCCCATGCCATATGCTACATTGCTGCCACAACTCCTGAAACTCAACCTAGTTGAGCTAAGGACATTGGCACCTCCAGATCCCAACAGTCTACCCAGGAACTACGACTCCAACGCCAGATGTGCCTTCCATTCAAACGCACCTGGCCACAGTACGGAAAAGTGCAGAGCCTTGCACATGAAGGTACAAGACCTGGTAGACTCAAAAGCTCTGAATTTCGCACCTCCACCCAATGTCAATAAGAACCCAATGCCAAACCACGGTGGTCCCAGAATCAACGCTATTGAGGAAGACAAGCCGTCTTATTTAATAACCAGTGTGGGTCAGATCCGGACGCCGTTGGTAGAAATCAAAGCTCAGCTCTTGGAATGTCACATGTTCCCGGGGTGCGAGCTAGGGTGTGCTTACTGCAATATCTCAGTAAATGGTTGCGATAATCTGAGGAATGGCATAGATGGCCTCATTCAAAGTGGCCAGCTTCAGATCACCACATCATTTCCAACGAATCCGGCAATCTCATCAACAGCAACAGTTCATGTACCTCCTACAACTGCAGCAACCATTGTTCCTGACAATTATTCGGCTTCATCAACAAGTACTTCATCTGTCTTCTCAACTGATCAGCTATCAACAATTTCTCCTGCTACAACTTCAGCATCATTCCATTTTGAATCTCCTACAACAACAACATCCATCCTTCCGACAATGTCTCCTACAACTCCAGCAACCAATCATGAAGATATCTCAACTGTCACAATATTTTATGATCCTGAAAACAACTCTGCCTACAATTCAGAAAGTGCTGCTCCCATCAGAGCACCAGTCACAATTTATTACGATCCACAGACTATCATAGTCCTTTCTGCAGCTGCCATCAGTCCAGTCACGGTCACAGTGCCTGGACCAGTACCTTATGAAAGCAATAGGGCCATCCCTTGGCACTACGGCTCCGACGTATACTGCGAAGGAAAGAAAATCACCCTTGAACCATCAACACCTGCACCACAAATAGACAATGTGGGAGGAGGCGGAGGCTTCACTCGAAGCGGACGTCTCTTTGCTCCACAAATGCAAAGACCCACTGCCGAAGCAGAAGCTACTGCCAAGGCAAAAGGAAAGAGCCCGGTGCAGGAAGATCAGGCTGTAAAGGAAGCTTTGAAAACACCATTTGATCAAGAAGTTGATGAGTTTATGAGAATCATCAAAAAGAGTGATTACAAAATAGTGGATCAGCTTCACCAGACGCCATCCAAGATCTCTATCCTATCATTGCTTATGTGCTCCGAAGCCCATCGGAATGCACTACTCAAAGTCTTGCACGCAGCTTACGTGCCTGAAGAGATCACTGTCAATCAGTTGGAAACCGTGGTTGGAAATGTTACAGCTAGCAATGGGCTAGGGTTCACCAATACTGACTTGACGACGGAAGGCCGCAACCATAACAAGGCCCTGCACATCACCATGGAATGTAAAGGTGCAGTCCTTTCCCATGTGCTGGTAGACACGGGATCATCCCTTAATGTCTTACCGAAGAAGGCCCTGGTGAAGCTAGAGTATGAAGGATTAGCGTTGCGTCCCAGTAACCTGGTAGTAAGAGCCTTTGATGGTTCTAAGAGATCGGTTCTGGGAGAAATTGAGCTACCTGTGACAATTGGCCCACAAACCTTTAAAACGATCTTCTACGTGATGGACATTCAGCCTGCCTACAACTGTTTGTTGGGTAGACCATGGATTCATGCCGCTGGCGCAGTAACGTCTACCCTTCACCAGAAGTTAAAATTTGAGTGGGAAGGCCAAGTTGTTACCATCTGTGGGGAGGAGGATATATTTGTTAGCCATCTGCTACTTATAAGTATATTGAGATGGATGGGGAGATCCATGAAACAATGAGCCAAGGATTTGAGGCCTTGAATGTTAATGAAGCATCTGCTGTAGCTGGAATCTCCATGTCATCTTACCAGCAAGCCCGGAAGGTTGTTGAGGAAGGAACTGCCCAAGGCTGGGGCAAGGTTTTGTCTGTGGAGGAGAAGAAGGACAAGTTTGGGTTGGGTTACAGACCAACTCAACAAAATCAAATGGAGGCTGCTGAGAAGCCTGGTTTTGTCAGTGGGGGGATGCTCACCCCTGATGCTATCAACAATTTGGAAGACGAGCTGGAAGAGGAGCGCAATCTGGAGAATTGGATTCGTCCAAAGATCCCGGGGAGCAGTATCTCGAACTGGTCTTCCCAGGAAATTATAAGAGTTACTCGTGCAGAGTAATTATTATTTCCTGTATTTTTATAGCATGCATCAAAGTCTTGCATCTTGCCCAAGATGACAAGACTCATTTTGTAATCGGGCCATCTGTACTTTTTGTGCAACAAGATTAATTAATGAAATATCAGACATCTTTTTGCAAATGAGTCTTTTTTCTTTTCCACTCACTGTTTTTCCATTTTTCTTTTTGTATAAAAATAAATGGCGATGTTTTCAAAATGACAACTTTATTTCACTTTTCTAAGCAAGATTAAAATCAATCACTAAAATGAACGAACTGAACCCTTGCAGAGAGTGCCTTCCAGACAGCACCGACAACAGCACGGCTATGACTTCGTATGACTTTGACAATCCAATCAATCAAGCTGATGAAGGGGTTGAAGAAGAATATGAGCTTCCTGAAGAGCTAGCCAGGTTGTTAAGACAAGAGGAAAAGGTTATTACCCCTCACCAGGAGGAGGTTGAAGTGATTAATCTTGGTACAGATGAAGACGTGAAAGAGGTTAAAATCGGGGCCTGCCTGCAAGACTCAGTGAAGAGACAACTGATTGATCTGCTTCAAGAATACGTGGATGTGTTTGCTTGGTCCTACCAAGATATGCCAGGGTTGGACACCGACATTGTTGTGCACAAGCTGCCTTTAAGAGAAGAATGCCCACCGGTTAAACAGAAGCTGCGCCGTACTCGCCCAGACATGGCAATGAAGATCAAGGAAGAGGTACAAAAGCAATGGGACGCCGGGTTCCTTGCTGTAACTAGCTATCCGCCGTGGGTTGCTAATATAGTACCTGTACCTAAGAAGGATGGTAAGGTAAGGATGTGTGTTGATTACCGGGATCTGAACAGAGCCAGCCCAAAAGATGATTTCCCATTACCTCACATTGACGTATTGGTTGATAACACGACTCAGTTCTCGGTATTCTCCTTCATGGACGGATTTTCAGGTTATAATCAGATCAAGATGTCACCTGAAGACATGGAGAAGACAACCTTCATTACACCTTGGGGCACGTTCTGTTACAAAGTAATGCCATTCGGACTGAAGAATGCTGGTGCAACATATCAACGGGCTATGGTGACATTATTCCACGATATGATCCACAAAGAAATAGAGTGTTATGTGGATGACATGATCGCCAAGTCCCTTACGGAGGAAGATCACCTGGTGAATTTGCTGAAGTTGTTCAAGCGCCTGAGGAAGTACCAATTAAAGCTGAACCCCAACAAATGCACATTCGGGGTACGATCTGGTAAGCTGCTGGGCTTTATTGTAAGCGAGAAAGGGATTGAGGTTGACCCTGATAAAGTCAAAGCTATTCAAGAGATGCCTGTAACGAAAACTGAGAAAGAGGTTCGAGGGTTCTTAGGTCGATTGAACTACATCTCACGGTTCATATCTCACCTTACAGCAACCTGTGAACCCTTGTTCAAACTGTTAAGGAAAGAACAGACGGTCAGGTGGAATGAAGACTGCCAGAAGGCTTTTGACAAGATCAAGGAGTACTTACAAGAACCTCCAATCCTTATGCCTCCAGTTGAAGGAAGACCTCTGATAATGTACTTGACAGTATTAGAAGAGTCGATGGGGTGTGTACTAGGTCAGCATGACGAGTCTGGTCGAAAAGAGTATGCAATATACTACCTGAGCAAAAAGTTTACCGACTGTGAACAACGTTATTCACTGCTCGAGAAAACTTGTTGTGCTTTAGCGTGGGCTGCTCGCCGACTGAGACAGTATATGTTGACCCACACTACCTTATTGATATCAAAAATGGACCCAGTCAAGTACATTTTCGAGAAGCCAGCTCTTACCGGACGGGTTACAAGATGGCAAATGATTCTCACAGAATATGACATCCAGTACACCTCTCAGAAAGCCATCAAGGGCAGTGTATTGTCTGAATATCTTGCTGAACAACCCATTGATGACTACCAGCCTATGAGATTTGACTTCCCTGATGAAGACATCATGTTCATAAAATCAAAAGACCATGAAGAGCCTATTCACACTGAAGGGCCTGACCCGGAAGAAGGATGGACTATGATGTTTGATGGGGCTGTTAACATGAATGGTCGTGGTGTTGGTGCAGTGCTCATTACACCTAAGGGAGTTCACATGCCTTTTTCGGCAAAACTCACTTTCAACTGCACTAACAACGAAGCTGAATACGAAGCTTGCATTATGGGTCTTGAGGAAGCCATTGACCTCAGGATCAAGACGTTGACTGTATTCGGAGATTCAGCTCTGGTAGTTAACCAAACCAACGACAAATGGTACACCCACCAAGATCATCTGATACCTTACAGGGATTATACAAGGAGGTTACTGACTTTCTTTGCAACAGTCAAGCTCGAGTATATCCCTCGGGACGAGAATCAGTTTGCAGATGCTCTTGCTACCATTGCATCCATGATCAAAGTTCAAGCTGCCAACTTTGTACCGTAGATTTCAGTGTCCAGACTCGACAGACCAGCATATGTATTCGCAGCAGATATTGTCAAAGATAATAAGCCTTGGTTCCATGACATTAAATGCTTCTTGGAGGATCAAACATACCCACCTGGGGCATCTTCCAATGATAAGAAGACATTAAGAAGGCTTGCTGGAAGTTTCTTTCTGAACACTGATGGTTCTTTATACAAAAGGAGCTTTGATATGGTACTCCTCAGATGTGTTGACAAGACGGAAGCAGATTTATTGATGCATGAAGTGCACGAAGGATCTTTTGGTACCCATGCTGGAGGGCATGCCATGGCTAAAAAGTTGTTAAGATCAGGTTATTATTGGATCACAATGGATGCAGACTGTTGTGCCTATGCCAGGAAATGCCATAAGTGCCAGATTTATGCAGATAAGGTGCATGTGCCTCCCAATCCTTTGAACATAATGTCTTCACCATGGCCCTTTGCTATGTGGGGCATTGATATGATTGGCAAGATTGAGCCAACTGCTTCAAATGGCCACAGATTCATCCTGGTCGCCATTGATTATTTTACCAAGTGGGTTGAAGCAGCCTCATATGCAAATGTTACAAGACAAGTGGTAGCCCGATTTCTGAAGAGAGATATCATCTGTCGATATGGAGTGCCCGAGCGAATCATTACTGATAATGGTTCCAATCTAAACAACAAAATGATGGCAGAGCTGTGCCGGGACTTCAAGATCCAACACCACAATTCTTCTCCTTACAGGCCAAAGATGAACGACGCTGTTGAGGCAGCAAATAAAAATATCAAGAAGATTGTGCAGAAGATGGTAGTCACCTACAAAGACTGGCATGAAATGCTACCATTTGCCTTGCATGGGTACCGCACGTCAATCAGAACATCCACTGGGGAAACACCGTATCAACTTGTGTATGGTATGGAAGCAGTCCTACCTGTTGAAGTTGAATTACCCTCCCTACGGGTACTGATGGATGTTAAGCTGAACGAAGCAGAGTGGGTCCGGGCCCGATATGAACAATTGAGTCTGATCGAAGAGAAAAGATTGGCTGCAATCTGTCACGGGCAGCTATATCAGAAAAGAATGAAGAGAGCCTTCGATCAGAAAGTCAGGCACCGAGAGTACCAAGTAGGAGATCTTGTGCTGAAAAGAATCCTCCCTCCTCATACAGACCACAGGGGCAAGTGGACTCCGAATTATGAAGGGCCATTTGTAGTGAAGAAAGTTTTCTCTGGTGGAGCACTGATGCTCAGCACTATGGATGGGGAAGATTTCCCGTCCCCTGTGAATTCAGATGCAGTTAAAAAATACTTCGCATAAAATGACCCGCTGGACATAAAAACAGAATGTGAGTCCAGGCAAAAATAGGGCATCCCGGCGAGTCAAAAACAGAATAAAAGACTCGGGCAAAAATAAGGGAAAAAACGAAAAAATGTACACCCGCTGAGTTGAAAAGCCACATCGGACAGCTCAGGCAAAAATGGGTATCCCGATGGATCGAAAACCCGAAAGGGCGATCCATGCAAAATAAGGGAATAAGCGAACAACTGCATTCTGAATTCGTCTGTATCACTTACAACTTGGTAAGCTTCGAAAGGATCAAGCTTCTTTCAGAATCAGCCCTCTTCAGAAAGCAAGACGAGAAGGATATCAAAAGTCATACAAGTCATAGCAAGAGGGGAAGCTCCTTAAAGCGTCATCAACATTGCCAGCATTTTGTTTCTCAATTTGTAACAATCTCCTCATTTCAGGAGATATGTTTCCTTGACTGTATATTGCCAATTCAGAGCACTTGAATTAATAAAATCAGATTTTCAGTCACGTCTCGTATTGTACATTTTTATTTGCAAAAAATGTCTGATGTCTTAAAAAATGATTGCATAAATACAGATGCTTATCTTCAAAAATAAAAGCTACATGCTTGCAGGAAATATACTTACGCTCAGGAGTGTCTAAATTCCTATGGCAGAATCCAGTAAGGGCTACCTCGGGATTATTTGTGCGTTTCTCTATCTTTGCAGGATTGCAGGTATCCAAAACGCAACTTGGGGCGTGTAGGCTTCACCTCAGCAGGTTGGCAAACCAGCATTCACTCAACCTCCGTACCAGAAGTGCTCTCTCCCCAGCTGAGTTGCCTCTCATGACTTCCTCCCAGCTGAGTTGCCACTTGTTAATTCTCCCAGCCGGGTCACCGATCATTTTTCCTCAGCAGAATACAAAAGCCAGGGGACCATCTCCCCACGGAGCTTCAGCCTCTAATCCAGAAGAGCAGCGTACGAAGGAATCACAACAGAGCGACGAAAGCTTCTACAAACCCCAGCTGGGTCCTGTATTACAAGGATACGTCAATCAGCGACCTATATCCCCAAGCAGATACATCTCACCAGATTTATCAATGATCTCATCCCCAGCTGGGATGTCCATTTCAACAGATCGACCAGAGATCTTCACAGCAACGGGATCCGAAGCCCGGATCTGTACCTTTTGCATAATCATGGCATTCGCATCATATTCACCCCACAAAGCGTAGCATTCTGTTTAATGCGGAGCATTACGGCAAAAATCAAGCGCATAGCATAATCATAAGCCATGTTTTGAATCAAACACTTGCGAATAATAAACCGTTCATCAACATCATACAGCAAAATCCCCACCAGGGTCCCCAGCAAAAACAGTTGCCTCACAAATCACAAACACCAGTATATACTCCTTTGGACACCCGTCCGTGTCATCACTCCCCAATAAAGCCACTCGAACACACTCTACAAGCAGAACCACCCGTATTACAGATACTTCCTGACACCCGTCCGTGTCATATCCCCAACAGAAAGCCAAAGCATCCTCTTTGCACTCACAAATACTCTTGTATACATTTTCTTGACACCCGTCCGTGTCATATCCCCAGCGCAGTCGCCTACACTTTTACAACCTATATACTTGTTATCATTATACTTTTCTCTCCTGACACTCTCCCGTGTCACCCTCCCCAGCGGATAAACACTCATCTGTACAATACTCATATTCACTACTCATGCTACACTTATACAGATACTCGTCCGTATCTTGTATATACCACTTATACACCCCACAGATTCGACACTCGTCCGTGTTCTCTGTTAACCAGTTGGTACTCGTCAGTACCATCATCTTAGAACATGCGTCAAGCGTTTGTTTCTACCAGATACTCGTGCGTATCTTAGTCTTAAGGATGCTCGTCCGCATCTTTAATCCATACACCGTGTCAAATACTTTTGTCTTCTTGAGTATAGACACTCGTCTGTGTCTATTATTCCCCAGAAGAGTCCCTTCAGATTCAACGCTCGTCCGTGTTCTTTGTTAACCCGTTGATACTCGTCTGTATCATCATCTCTGAACACGTTTCGGTTTTTGTTTCTACCCGATACTCGTCCGTATCGTAGTCTTAAGGATGCTCGTCCGCATCTTTAATCCATACACAAACATCTAAACACTTATACCTTTTTGTTTCTTGGATATAAACACTCGTCCGTGTTTACTATTCCCTAGTAGATCGTCAACAAAGCAACTTTCCCTTTTATCTGACATTCGTCCTATGTCATGATAAACCCTGAGAGCAGCCGTACCCTGCTAGGTGGTCGTCCTCCACCTCTTGATGGTCGTCCTCCATCATGCTCATCCGATGGCCGTCCCCATCGTTGATTTTAGCAGCCGTCCCCTGCTAGGTGGTCGTCCTCCACCTCTTGATGATCGTCCTTCATCATTTTATCCAATGGCCGTCCCCATTGTTGATCTTTGGTTATCTGACATTCGTCCTATGTCATGATAAACCCCGAGAGCAGCCGTCCCCTGCTAGGTGGTCGTCCTCCACCTCTTGATGGTCGTCCTCCATCATGCTCGTCCGATGGCCGTCCCCATCGTTGACCTTTTATCCGGCATTCGTCCTGTGCCGCGATATTTTTTCGGCAGCCGTACCCTGCCAGGTGGTCGTCCTCCACCTTAGATGACCGTCCCTCATCTTGTACCCGACAGAGCAGCCGTCCCCTGCTAGGTGATCGTCCTTCACCTTTGATGGCCGTCCCCATCATCTGTTTATTTCATTGATTCTTTAACCCGATGGCCGTCCCCGTCGTGGTCCCTTTTCTTTTTAGCCCGATGGCCGTCCCCATCGTCGGTTACCTTGCTTTATGAACTTGATGGCCGTCCCCGTCATGTTTCATTATCCCCAGAGAATTTTACAGCTTTACCTTGATGGCCGTCCCCATCATAATATCTTATTCTTCCCAGCTAGTCGGCCGTCCCCGTCTTAGCTTTACCTTTTATCCCCAGCATGTCGGCCGTCCCCGTCATTGCCTTATTTTCCGTACTTTTCTCAGCATGTCGGCCGTCCCTGTCATTGCTCTTTACCCAGCAGTCGTCCTCTGCTCGACGGTCGTCCTCCGTCGCCCACACTTTACAATATACTTTATTTTCCTTTTACAATCTATATCTCTTTTCTTCTTCATTTTTGTGAGTGCAAATTTTGGACTGTCTTTGGTATTCAACCACAAGTTATCTTGTTTGCCTGTTAAGTCGTTGCTTACATCCTGCACAGCTAACTCATGTTTGAATAGGGGCAGCTGTAAACACCCCAAATTTGCCCTCACCCATTCACCATGGCTTGTGATCATTCTCATATGCATAAACACAATCATATCATCTCATATCACATTTTTGATTCACTGCATAGTTTCTAAGTCATCTGCATCTAGGGTTGGTGACCTGAGCAATCCAAGAGCTTCTTGAGCCACTCCAAAGGCCACCATTCATCTCAAAGGGATCCATGTGTGTTCTTATATCATATTACATCCTCTCAAAGTCAAAAATGCAAAGGAATCACAAGAACTGGGATTGGTATGGATGCAGAGCCAAGTTTGACTGCACAGTTGACCTAAAATTAGGGTTTTGGTTTCAGAGGCCATAACTCCAAATTTTTTGGTCATTCTTGTTTCTATTGGTCTCTATATGGTATAGGGAGTGTGCACATCAATTTTCATGAAGAAATTCCATGGGGAAGTCATCTGATCAAGGGTTGACTTTCTGGACAAGTCAGTGCAAAATCAGGGCATCTGAGGCCCCCAATGACCCAGCCAGGGGGTGATCTTCATCATTTTGAGTGTATATGGTCTTTATTTGATCATGGAATAAGGTTGAAGTTCACAAAAATCAAGAATTTGAAGTTTTTGCAAAGTTGACTTTTTAGGGCATAGTTGACTTTTAAGGAATTTGTCAATTTAGGTCACTTTTCAAACCTTACTTGTTGATCCAAAAATGCTTCAAATGGAAAAACTTTGGTCATGAAAGTTGTAGAATACATTTTTCCCTTTTCAAAAAGTACAAGAACATGATCTAATTCATTTTGGATCAAAAGTTATGGTGTGACAAAGTTGGCAAAAATCACTAATTTTCAAGTTATGCACCAATTGGAAAACTTGCAATTTCATGTGTCAAGCATTCTTGTGACTTCTAATTGACATCAAACCAATATGCAAGCATCATGTAAGTCACAAAGTTCAGATTGAACCAAGATTTCCTCATGTTTCATGGCTTGTGGAATGAGAAAATTTCATGTGAACCAAAAGGAACCAACTTGCAAAACTCATGATCACACTTCACCAACTTGTTGCATTGGCCTTTGAACCAGCCACAGCCTCTCACCACACCATGTTGCGCAGCCCCTAGCCATTGTACCAAGCCTAGAACCAAGCCCATGCTTTCCTTACACAAAGTGGACTTTTTGCAAAAGTAAACATCCCAATCACAGCAGGCCATGTCACATCCTCTGGCCATTTGGAATTGTTTATACCATCCATTTGCTAGCTAAACATATCATCAAGCCAGCCTGAAGCAAGCCCTAACACAGCATACACAAACTCACTCCATTTTGCATTTTCCTTCGAATCATCTTCTACAAACCTCATACACTCAAACAAATTCCACTACTCATCTCACCATGTATTATTGACCCCAAACCAACAAGACATAAGCCTGAAACCAGCATGAACTGAGCTTCACCATTTCTCACCCTCAAAACCAGAACTCTTCGAATCACATTATCCAGCCAACAAACACCCCATTTCTCTTCACCAACAAGTCAGAAACATTCAAAGGAGCAAGAATCCACCATTGGAATAGCTCAAAACCTCACAAATCCTGACTGTGCAATCTGCTATATCAGAACTTTTCCTCTCAAATCAGCCATCCACAAGGACTTTGGAGCTTCTCTTTGAGTTCAAGGGAGTCAAAGAAGTTCATTTGCACGCACAGGAGGCTCTGGAAGTTCAGTGTTGAAGCTTTCCAGCTCAGGTATGAACATGAACATTTTCTTTCAAAGCTTGCATTTTAAGTTATAAATCAATTGCTTATGCTTTGCTGGTCATGGGGTTGCTTTTAGAATTGAAAATGAGTGAGAGATGAGTTTGTATGATCACTCTGAAATTTCACCCGTGGATTTTGTTTTCTTCGATTTGCATGATTCTTGGGGTTTAAATGTTGTTTGAGGGTGGATTCATGACCTAGGTTGTTAGAGGATCATTTGGCTGTGCTTAATTTGATGTTTAGATGCCTGAATCATGTTTTAGGGTTTTGATACCGCCGGAGAAGATGACCGGAGCTTCCCTCCGGTCACCTGAAAGTGCTTTGCCCTAATCTCAGGTCATTAGTGCCATTTGAATGTGGGGCGTTAGATTGGTTGACCCTGTGGACTTCCCGCGCGCATGAAGGGCTTCGATCCTTTTGCTTTGCCCTAATCCACTTTAATTAATTAAATAAATCATAATTAGGTTAATTAAATCAGAACCAACCATGGCCCTTGGATTCGCGCGCCAGTCAACTATCCCAAACCCAGTTCAAATCTCCACCATTGGATCTGTTTACTTTCTTTTATTTCATTTTTTATTTCATTTCTTTTCATTTTATTTGCACAATTTATTTAAAATCGTAAAAGTTGTTTAAAAATTATGAAACTTTTTCTCAAGAGTTTTATTAATTTTTAAGACACAAAAATATTTTTATTTTTATTTTTAGCATTAAAAAAGTATTTTTAAATATTTAAAAGATTATTTTTAATTGATTAATGAAAATTAATTTATTAAAAATACTTTTAGGTATTTAAAAAATCACCAAAAAATTCATGAAATGTTCTAAGACATTTAGAAACATTGTCCAACCTTCAAACCAAATTTCTTTTTTGATCTTGATGCATTTTGAGAATTTTTCATTGAATTAAAATCATTTTTGTGCATTATTTTGATCCAAAGTTCAAAAAATCATTTCTGCCTATTCATGAGGAGTTGGACATTGATTCTTCTTGCATTGCATTGTGTTTAGCATGTGGTTTGTGAGATTAAATGGCCATGATTTGATCTTGCATTTTCAAATTGTTTGACATTTCTTTTGTTTGGAAACCCTAAAACCCTAGCAAACTTAGAAAAATCATAACTTGAAATTGGTTAGGAGTTGAGACCTCTCCTTTGGGCAGTGAGTTAGTATAGGATTAGGGGTCCTTTGAGTGGCATTTTCAATTTTTTATCTTAGGGTTTGCTTCTGATTTTGGTTTTTGTTTGATGTATGGTTCATAAACCCTAAGTTGGGCTTCCATATGTATCCATCTTGCATTCTCTTGCATAACATGACTTGCCATGACATTTCAAGCATCCATTTGATTCATTTGACATCATAAGACATATAGAAAGCATGTTTGATCATTGCATCATGTATTTGCCATTTTGTATGCCATGTGCACTTCCATACTTTTCATGTATGTTCATGCTTCCTAACTTGTTTCATTTGCATTCATAAACTTGTATGATCATTTCCATGTGCTGCCTCATGTTTGTAGCATCTCATAGCACCATTAACCTCTCATACATGCTTCTGGTTTTGTCTATCCTCATGTCATCTCATCCCATTTTGCATTGCATTGCATTTCTTTCCTAACATTTCAGGTGGTAAGTGATGTTGAGAAGTGAATTTGCCTTCACTTCTCATAACTTTTTCTTTTCATCTCTCTTGCATCCATGCTGCATTTTATATGTGTTTGGGTTTGGGCTTGCTCATTCCTCTTCCTCACACTTTCTTTCTTCAAGTGACTTGACTTCTTAAATGAAGCAAGTTACTTTGCTTCTCCTGATCCTTTCATCTGCTTCCTGGTGGTTCCATTTAAGAACTTTCCTGTTAACTTCACAAACCTTAGGAACAACCAATCATGACAATGATTAGGGTTTTGATTAGTCTCCCCTCTTAGTTTTACCTTTGTGTCTCTTTTGAGTCTTCTCTTCTCATCTCATAATCAGGGACTAAACCCTAAAGGCTTTAAGGCTTTGTGATTAAGCTTATGCCTGCATCCTTCTATTAGGATGGAGTGTATAACTTTAATCTTAAGTGTTAAACCCTTAATGTGTTTAAATCTCTTAATCAATTCACATAATAATCATCAAGACATCACACTTGTAACTTGGGCCTTGCATTAGGGTTCTATTTCTTCCTTAACTGGTTAAGAAGGACTAACCCTAGTGTTAATGGACAAGTCCCCCTCAAGTTGTCTTATAAACCCTAAAAAACACTTCATCATCTTACCATTAACTAAAATCCACTTATTAAAGGCTTTGTTTTGTCATGAGTTTAATCCCTAATCATGGATTAAGTTGAGGAGTTTTCCTCAGCTTAAACATTCTCATCTATTATCCTTCTATTAGGATGGTGTAATGAGTCTGTTTAATCCCTGATTATGGCTTAATCTCATTACTTAACACTAAACAAAAACAACAAAAACATCTAAATAATCACAAGTAGGTTAATGATCTTAATCCTATATCAAAGGTGATTAAGTGTGAGAATCTGACTTCACACTTAAGGTATTCTCATTACCCCTAATCAGAGGGAAGATGTGATGAGTTTACTAAATCCATTGGTTTAGGCTTAAGCTCATTAACTTATGACAAACTTTCAAAAGCAATAAAAGACCGAAAACACAAAACAAACAATAATCGTCTCCTTCGGGATTCTTTCCTCACCTCATTCACTCATAAACGAGAACTTTCTTCTTCCGCCTAATGCAAGACAGTTAGCACCTGAGCCAGACAGGTCATACACTTGAGCATAGATAAGCAAGCAGTTCACAAGTCAATTCATCTTTCAGTCTCTTTGGGTCGAACTACGGTGTTCTGACTTCCTCATTGCACGAGAGGATACGTAGGCATAACTTAACAGTTATCGAACAAAAGTCTCTGTACATTCCCCCTCTTTCCAGCTCATTTCTTTAGCCTCATTATCATGAGCCATTCATTCTCATTCTTACACTGACACATCATTTATACACTTTACACTTCCTTTACACTGACACCTGTACATTTTCTTCCAGCCCTTTTATACACAGATTGCACTGACACTACCCCTTTAAAACACAAATCTTTTAAGCGTGGATCCCGTCGAGTACGACGGACAATCTGGGTGCTAATACCTTCCCAGGTTGTAACCAACCCCCTTTCTCAGTCTCTCTGGTTCGCAACCGTCTTATCCATCTTTTTCTAGGTCTATGCAGCATTGCCTTTCCTCCGGGATAAAAATGCCTAGCTGGCGACTCTTTTCATCTCCAGTGAGTTCACGGCTGTGTGTTCTCATTGTCCCTCTCGCCGACCGTTCGCGTCTGTACCCTATTTGACCTGGCTTCATTTATCGGGAGCGACAATGTGTGGGGTTTGATTCTGGGCAGAGAGATTTCATTTTAGATGCTTAGAGAGAGAGATAAGGTTTTGGGCTCGTCGGAGAAGACGACCGGAACACTGTTCCGGCCGTCTGAGAGTCATTAACTCTAATTAGGGTTTAGGCCCAGTTTTGAATGAGGAGCGTTGGATGGTCTTTCCCGCGCGTGTACCAACGACCTGGATCTTGTGGTTTAGCCCTAATCCAGTCATTAACATTAATTAATTAGGGTTTAATCTTAAATATGCCAGTTTGAATGTGGACCCTCAGATCACGCGCCAAGTCAAATCCCGCGCCCTAGGTTCAAATCCCAACCTTTGGATCAATTGACTTTCCATTTAATTTGATTTTTATTTCATTTTTAGTGCATTTTCTTTCTCATTTATTTTAAAATATCAAAACACATCACAAAAATTTTATTTCTTGCATGCTGACTTAAAATATTTTTCTCATCCCAAAAATATTTTTATTTTTATTTTTTGCATTAAAAATTATTTTTAAATCATTTAAATGTTTATTTTTAATTAGTTAATGAAAATTAATTAATTAAAATTGCATTTAGGTATTTAAAAATCACAAAAAAATTCACATTGCATTTTAATACATTTAGAAACATTATCAAACTCTTCAAACAAATTTATTTTTGGTTCTTGACATATTTTGACATTTTTCTTTGGAATTTAAATTCTTAAAAGTCAATATTTTTGTCTTAACTTAGAAAAATACATTCTGCCTAACCATGAAGAGTTTGATGTTGGTTCTTGTTGAATTGCATTCCTTATACCATGTAATTTCTAGGGTAAAATTGGTTTGAATTGATCTTTCATTTTCAATTTGATGTGCATTTTTCCTTTTGAAGTGCCTTAAAACCCTAGCTAACTTGAGAAAATCATAACTCCCATTAGGTTAAGAGTTAGATCCCCTCCTTTGGGCAGTGAACTTGTGTAGGATTAGGGTTCCTTTTATCCCATTTTCAATTTTTTTATCTTGTCATTTGCTTCTGATTTTGAATTTTGCTTTGTATCTTGTGCATAAATCCTAATTTTTGCTTTCATTTGCATTCATCTCTCATATGCTTGCATACATGATCTTGACATGACATTTTGTGCATCAACATGACATATAAGACATCTTAGGACATATTAGAATCATGTTTGATCATTGCATCTTTCATTTGCCATGTTTTGTATTCATTCTATGTCATATACTTTCATGAACTTTTATGGTTCAAAGCATGCTTCATTTGCATCCTCATCCTTGTATGATCATCCACAACTCTTGATTTGTGTTTGCTTTATCTCTTAGCATCATTAACATCATGTTTATGCTTCTGACCTTGGTATGCATTATTGAATTTCATCTCATTCTCATTTCATTTCATTTCTTGTTACTAACTTTTCAGGTGGTAAGTCATTGAGAAGTGAATTTGCCTTCACTTCTCATAACCTCCCCTCATCTCTCTTATGCATCATTGCTGCATTTTTACTTGTGTATTAGAGTGAGCTTGCTCATTCATGTCTCCTCACCTCCTTCTTTCTTCAAGCAACTTATCTTCTTAAGTGAAGTAAGTTGTCTTGCTTCTTGCTGCTTATCCTCCTTTCATCTGCTTCTTTCTTGGTGGCTTTCTTCTTGAAGATCTTTTGCAAGCCTCATAAACCCTAGGAATACCCAAGCATGACAATAATTAGGGTTTGATTAGTCCCCTATTGGTTTTACCTTTGTGTCATCTTTGAGTCTTCTCTTCTCATCTCATAATCAAGGACTAAACCTTAAAGGTTTTAAGGCTTTGTGATTAGGGTTATACCTGTATCCTTCTATTAGGATGGAGTGTATAAATTTAATCCTAAGTGTTAAACCCTTAATGTGTTTAAATCCTTTAATCAATCCATCTTAAATAATCACTAAGACATCAAGCTTGTAACTTGGGCCTTGCATTAAGGTTCTAATTCTTCCTTAAGTGGTTAAGAAGGACTAACCCTAGTGTTAATGGACAAGTCCCCCTTAAGTTGTCTTACAAACCATAAAATTCACTTCTTAATCTTCCCATTAACTAAATCCACTCTAATAAAGGGCTTTGTTTTGTCATGAGGTTAATCCCTAATCATGGATTAAGTTGAGGAGCCTTCTTCAGCTTAAATGTTCTCATCTATTATCCTTCTATTAGGATGGTGTAATGGGTCCATTAAATCTTTGATTATGGCTTAAACTCATTACTTAACACTAAAAGAAAAACTCCAAAAAAAAAACATCTAAATAATTATAAGTAGGTTAATGATCTTAATCCTACATCATGGTGATTAAGTGTGAGGTGCTTACTTCATACTTAAGGTATTCTCATTACCCCTAATCAGAGGGAAGATGTGATGAGTTTACTAACCTTTGGTTTAGGCTTAAGCTCATTTTCTTATGACAAACTCCAAAAAGCAATAAAAGACTGAAAACAACAAAAAACAAACAATAATCGTCTCCTCCGGGATTCTTTTCTCATCTCATTCACTCACAAACGAGAACTTGCTTCTTCCGTCTAATGCAAGACAGTTTGCACCTGAGCCAGACAGGTCATACACTTGAGTATGGGCAAGCAAGCAGTTCACAGGTCAATTTATCTTTCAGTCCCTTTGAGTCGAACTACGGTATTCTGACTTCCTCATTGCATGAGAGGATACGTAGGCATAACTTAACAGTTATCGAACAAAAGTCTCTGTATATCCCCCCTCCTTCTAGCATTATTCTTTAAGCCTCATAGTCTTGATCTTCACATTCTTTTCTTGCACTGACACTTCTTCATTTTACCTCACACTTCTTTTGCACTGACACTTGCATTCTTTTCCAGTTTTGTTACACAAAATAGCACTGACACTACCCCTTTAAACACAAATATTCTAAGTGTGGATCCCGTCGAGTACGACGGACAATCTGGGTGCTAATACCTTCCCAGGTTGTAACCAACCCCCTTTCTCAGTTTCTCTGGTTCGCGACCGTCTTATCCATCTTTTCTAGGTTTATGCAGCATTACCTTTCCTTCGGGATAAAAATGCCTAGCTAGCGACTCCTTTCTTTTTAGTTCACCCTTGTGTGTTCTCTCCCTTTCGCCGACCGTTCGCGTCTGTACCCCTCTTGGCCCGGGTGTCATTTGGTGGGAGCGACAGCTTGGCGACTCTGCTGGGGAACCTTATATTGTAACCAGGGCTTCTGGTTCTTTTTGTGGGTTCCTCCTAGCGCTTGTTTGATTTATGTTTACTGGGGCGTTATGTGCTAATTGTGTGTTTATTTATTTTGCTTTATTTATTGCTTTCTGTACAACTTTATTTATTGCTTTCTTTACAGTTTTACATATTTCATACTGTCATTATCATTGTTGGATCTGGCTTCTGTTTTGGTGGGTGGGGTTCCATTGAGAGTTTGAGGTCCTATACCTAGGACCTGAGTGACACCTAGGCTAGAGTGGTTCATGTTCTTTCCCATTCCATTTCGGTCTGGTGCGGGAATATGAAACACGGTTCAGATGTGGGTTTCTTCTTGAGAACTCTGTGCTACAGATTTCCTGTAGTTCTAGGGCTATCTGGGAAGCCTGCTAAGTCTGGATGACCTTTATTATGACCTTCAGAAACTGAGGTGAATTAGAGGAGGATCTTTTATGGTTATTGTAAACACTGTACCTCCGGGTTAGAAGTGTTTACACTTCTCATAACTGATCCAAGTCTGAGGATCCTTGTTTTAGAACAATTACCTGTGAGGGGGTTGGGCTGTTTACAGGTTTGCAGGAACCTTTAGCCACATCATACCCAATTACTATTGTTTAAGAGTACCTCATTTTGGACAGTTCTTGTGATTAACCCTGGACATGTGACTCTTTATTTGAGTCCCCCACCTTGGTTACTGGATTTCTAAACCTCCACCTGGACTTTTGAATATACATGGACTTACACCAAGGCAGATATCAGATCCAGTTTGATCACAAACCCTTGCATATCATTTGCATATATCATCATTGCATCATTTAACATTTGTTTATTTGTTTCTCAGGGTATCCACATCATATCTGGTTTGGTTTTGACCCCTTCTTTTGCATAGACCTCTGCTTCATCAGTTATCTGCTTCAGCTATCTTCATCATCAGCATCAGCTTGTCAGTGGCTCATTTCCAACATCAGACTGTGATCTTCCTCAGCACTCATGACTACTCCCAGGAAGAGCAACATATCCAACCATTTCTTTGAGCCTGTGTTGACTGGTATCAGGAAGGTCCAGTCACTTGTCACACCTGACCACATCCCATTGTTTAGAGAGCACTATGGAGGTATCTTGGATATGGTTATGGACCTTAACCCTTCTCAGAGGAGCATGATCCACACATGCTTGCAGTTTTATGATCCTCCATTGAGATGTTTCACCTTTCCAGACTTCCAGCTAGGGCCTCTGCTGGAGGAGTTTTCTTCATTGATCGGAGTACCTATCAGGGGTGGGATCCCTTTCAACCCAGAGATGACTTTTCCCAGGAATGAAGAGATAGCAAAGGCATTGTACTTGGAGCCTGCCTTGATTGAGCAAAGTATGACAACAAAAGCTGGGATCCCTGGTTTGCACTTAGACTTCTTGGTTTCTCAGGCCATCCTGAAAGCTTCATTAGGAGAATGGAGGGCAGTCTGTGCACTGTTAGCCCTCAGCATATATGGGGCTATACTATTTGCAGATGAGCCCAAATTTGTCAGCAAGAATGCCATCCACCTGTTTCTTATGAAGAACCCAGTACCCACATTGCTGGGAGATTTCTATTATTCCATCCATCAGAGGAATGAGAAGCAAAGGGGGAAGTTGGTGAGATGTTCTGCTCCTTTGTTTTACACCTGGCTGCTCAGACACCTGCCTAAGTCAGATGCTTTCCTGAACCCTCACCAACAGAAGAATTGGGCCAAGAGGCTCGTTGCCTTAACATCAGATGATATTAGATGGTGCACCCAGAGCACCAAGGGCAAAGACATTATCACCAGCTATGGACAATACCCAAATGTGCCTCTGATAGGAGTAAAGGGTTGCATCAATTACAATCCTCTACTGTTCAAGAGACAACTGGGCTATTCTTTGGTTCATCCTCCCAAAGTGCAAGATTTAGCTGAGACCCTGTATTGTGAAGTGAAACCTAATTCAGCTGCTGTCAGACAAGCATCCTGGGCTTGGGATAACATCCAGACAAAACGGATGGCTATTCTTGGAAGGTGTAATAATGTTGCTTCAGCTCAGTACTATGACTGGTCCCGTACTAGAGCTCAGATCACTGGAATGCCTTTCACCTTGGAAGATATACCTGGACCATCCACAGTACAGCCAACAGCAACTGTCAGCCTGGAAGAATTTGAGAAGCTAAAGGAAATAAATGAGAACCTATCTCAAGCTTTGAAGAAGACTCTTTGGGAAAGGAGTGATGGTCGTCTGGATATTGAGAGATTGGCGAAGCTTAGGGTGAAGCATCTTACCAAAATTGAGAAGACAGAGGACTACATCAGGAAAGCAAGAGCTGGGGAACAAATATTGAAGAATGCCTGTAAAGAGGCCAAGATTCAGAAGGCTAGGACTGAGCTCTATCTGCAAGAGAGTCAGGCTAGGTGGGTCAGGATCACTGAGGCCCGTACACAAGAAGACCATAAGACTCAAGCCAAGATTGAACAGTTAGAGGCCAATGAGAAGAAGCAGCAGGAAGCTTTGTTGGCAGCCCAAAAGGAGATTTCAGAGTTGAAGCTCAGGGCAGGATTGAAAAGATCAAAGGACCAGGACAGGCACAAGAAGCTGACCACTGCCATTGCTACTAGGAACCTCCTCATAAGGACCATTACAGAGCACCCGGATGGTCCAGTGACTGAGGCACTCCTGAAGGAGGTGAAAGAGGATGAGTTTGGATTAGATGTCTGATTCTTTGTTTGTTGTTATTCCCGTTTTGATGTACTTTTCTTTTTATTGTATTTTGACCCTCCATGGGCTTGTGTTGTAAAACAGACTATGTATTTTTCATCATTTGTAATATATTAGTTTGCTTTCCATTTGGGCTTTTCTCTCAACAACATCAAGCATCTTCCTCGAGGTATGGAAAGGTCAAAACCAAGAACCAAACCGGATACCTTGGAAAACAAATAAGCATACTGCATTGCATACTAACTGTTTGTTTTATTTTGTAGGTTTTACTATTTTTGTTTCTAACTTTGTTGTGATCTCAAGAAACATTGCTCGTCGCCGAGTGTTCCCTATCAACCGCACGCACCGGTACCCGACTCGCAACAACCTTCCCGGTATTCAAATGGAACAAGTACAGAAGGATCTGACTGAGGTCAGAAATCAGATGGCTAATGAGAGGGTGGGGATGAGAAATCAGATGTCTCAATTCATGGCTGTAATGACTGGCTTGGACCAGAATCAAGAAAGATTAAGAGAGATGGTGGAAAGACAAACCCCTGAAGAGCCTCATCTTGGAACAGGAGGAACTAGTAACAATGAACGGGGCCAGCCTCGTATTGATCCACCGGTATTTGGACATCATCTGGATCCAGAAGCTAATATCCCGAGAAATGTGCAAGGTAATACTGTTGGAGGGAGAATCTTGCAAGAGGACCCCCAAGAAGAACAGTTTACTGTTATGGGAGCTGGAGATGAAGTATATGACAGGAGATTGGACGAAATTGCTGAGAAATTGAGATCTTTGGAGTCACAGAATTCTTTGGGCTTCGATGTGATGAACATGGGGTTAGTGGATGGGGTGAGAATTCCCCACAAATTCAAACCCCCTTACTTTGAAAAGTACAATGGTACCTCCTGTCCTCGCACTCACCTACAGTCTTTCCTAGGAAGACTTAAAGCTTATACTATGGATGAGAAACTGTGGATGTTCTACTTTGAAGACAGTCTGACTGGGGCTTCAAGAGAGTGGTATTCCCACTTGTCTAGAGCCACCATAAGATGCTGGAAGGACTTAGCTGAAGCTTTCATCAGACAATATCAGTACAACCTGGACATGGCTCCCAATAGAACTCTTCTAATGGGAATGTCTCAATCTTCTAGAGAAAGCTTCAGGGAATATGCCCAAAGGTGGAGACAACTTGTTGCTGCTGTCCAACCACCCATGTCAGAAAGAGAAATGGATGACATGTTCATGAATACGCTGCAAGGGACCTATATTGATAGATTGGCTGCCTTCTCCTCTACCAGTTTTGCTGATGTGGTCATAGCTGGTGAAAGAATTGAAAGTCTCTTGAAGATGGGCAAGATTTCTGACAGTGGTGCAAGTTCATCCAGTAATTCCAGAAAGCCTTTTGTGGGACCCCGAAGGGCTGGTGAGACAAATTCCATTCATGCAAGCAGGGGCAGGCCTCAGTATGTGCACCGGTCAGTAGCAGCTGTTACCATTCCAGCTCCAATTCCTCAACAATCAGCATATCCTCAACAACAACAACCACAGTATCAACAACAAGTTCAGTATCCGCAACAGAGAACCTACAACAACAACAATAACAACCAACAACAACGTCCTTTCCAGCAAAGACCATCAGAAGCAAACAGGGTGATTGACCCAGTCCCAATGCCATATGCTGCACTCTTGCCACAACTCCTGAAGCTCAACCTGGTTCAGTTAAGGACATTTGCACCTCCGGATCCCCACCAATATGCCAAAGAACTATGATGCAAATGCCAGGTGTGCATTCCACTCAAACGCACCGGGGCATAATACTGAAAAATGCAGGGCCCTACAGATGAAAGTCCAAGATCTAGTGGATTCAAAAGCTCTCAACTTTGCACCTCCTCCAAATGTCACAAGAAATCCAATGCCTAGTCACAACGGGCCTAGGATTAATGCTATTGAGGAAGGCAAACCATCCACATTGATCAATAGTGTTGCACTGATCCGAACACCTCTGGTTGAAATCAAAGCTCAGCTGTTAGAATGCCAAGTGTTCCCCGGATATGAACTTGGCTGTGGATATTGCAATATTGCCGTCAATGGGTGTGAGAGACTGAGAAACGGCATAGATGGTCTTATTAAGGATGGCATCCTTCAGATTACAACAACAACAACTCCAACTCCAACAATTCCTTCATCAACAATCACGGATACTCCTACAACGTCAACAACCATTGTTCCAACGGATTCTACTACAACTCCAACAAATGCTCAATCAATCACTTCAACGGATACAAGTTCAGTCACCATTCCTACTACAACTTCAACACCCATCCAGTCAATAGTGTTTTCTACAACATCAGCAACAATTGATGAAAGCGTCTCAACGGTTACCATATACTATGACCCTGCAAATGTTCCTACCAATAACTCACAAGATATTACTCTTGTCAGAGCACCAGTTACCATATACTATGATCCACACACCATTGTGGTCCCTTCTGCAGCTGCTATCAGTCCAATCACTATCACAGTTCCTGGGCCAGTTCCCTATGAAAGTAATAGTGCCATCCCTTGGCATTATGGCTCGGATCTGTACTGTGAGGGGCAGAAAATCACTTTGGAATCATCAACTTCTTCACCTCAGATTGACAATGTGGGGGGAGGCAGAGGCTTCACCAGAAGCGGACGTCTCTTTGCCTCGCAAATTCCAAGACCCATTGCTGAAGCAGAAGCTACTGCTAAGGAAAAAGGGAAGAGCATGGTGCAAGAAGAACCGGTTGCTAGAGAAGCTTTGAAGACTCCTTTTGACCAAGAAGTTGATGGATTCATGAGAATCATAAAGAAAAGTGATTACAAGGTGGTAGACCAGCTTCACCAAACACCTTCCAAAATCTCCATACTATCATTACTAATGTGCTCCGAAGCCCATCGGAACGCACTATTAAAGGTCCTGCACGCAGATTATGTGCCGAAGGAGATTACTATCAATCAGTTAGAGGTTGTGGTTGGGAATGTTAACACCAGTAATGGACTAGGATTTACCAACACTGATTTGACAACGGAAGGTCGCAATCACAACAAGGCTTTGCACATTACCTTGGAGTGTAAGGGTGCAGTTCTTTCTCACGTATTGGTAGACACAGGGTCATCCCTCAATGTCCTACCCAAGAAAGCCCTTGTGAAGCTGGAGTATGACGGATTGGCACTACGCCCAAGTAGCTTGGTAGTGAGAGCCTTCGACGGTTCTAAAAGATCAGTTCTGGGAGAGATAGAATTACCAATAATGATTGGCCCACAGGTTTTCAAAACGACCTTCTTTGTGATGGATATACAGCCTGCCTACAGCTGTCTATTGGGTAGACCATGGATACACGCCGCTGGCGCCGTGACCTCAACCCTTCACCAGAAGTTAAAATTTGAGTGGGAGGGCCAAGTCATTACCATTTGTGGGGAAGAGGATATCTTCGTTAGCCAGCTGGCTACTTTCAAGTACATTGAAATGGATGGGGAGATCCATGAAACCATGAGCCAAGGGTTTGAGGCCCTTAATATTAATGAAGCATCTGCTGTGCTTGGGACCTCCATCACATCATATCAGCAAGCCCGGGAGGTTGTTGAGGAAGGTACCGCCCAAGGCTGGGGCAAGCTGCTGCCCGTGGAGAAGAAAGAAGACCGATTCGGGTTGGGTTACAGACCAACTCGACAAGATCAACCAGAGGCTGCAAAGGAGTCCAAGTTTATTAGTGGGGGGATGCTCACCCCGGATGCTGTGAATAGCTTGGAAGACGAGTCAGAAGACGAGCGCAACCTGGAAAGCTGGATACGTCCAAGGATCCCGGGGAGCCATGTCTCAAACTGGTCTTCCCATGAAATTATAAGGGTTACTCCTGCAGAGTAATTATTATTTCCTGTGTTTTTGAAGCATGCATCAAGTCCTGCATCTTGCCCAAGATGTCAGGACT
This sequence comes from Lathyrus aphaca, assembly GCA_963966055.1. NCBI lineage: Eukaryota > Viridiplantae > Streptophyta > Magnoliopsida > Fabales > Fabaceae > Lathyrus > Lathyrus aphaca. The sequence continues at coordinate 486,337,558 of OZ014525.1, read as the reverse complement.
CATTTTGTAATCGGGCCATCTTGTATTTTGTGCAAAGATCAATTAATATCAGGACATCTTTTGCAAATGAGTATTTTCTTTTCCGCTCACTTTTTTTCATTTTTCATTTTTTGTACAAAAATAAAATGGCAATGTTTTTCAAAATAAATAACTTCATTTTCACTTTTTCTAAATAAGATAAAATTGATCACTAAAATGAACAAATCTAAACCCTTGCAGAAAGTGCCCTCCAGACTGCACCGACAACAACACTGATATGACTTCGTATGACTTTGACAATCCAATCAATCAAGCTGATGAAGGGGTTGAAGAAGATTATGAGCTACCTGAAGAGCTAGCCAAGTTGTTGAGACAAGAGGAGAAGGTTATCACTCCTCATCAGGAGGAAGTCAAGACGGTTAATCTTGGCACAGAAGAATACTTGAATGAAGTTAAGATCGGGGCCTGCCTGTAAGATTCAGTAAAAGAGCAACTGATTGACATGCTTCGGGAGTATGTGGATGTTTTTGCTTGGTCGTATCAGGATATGTCAGGGTTAGACACCGACATTGTCATGCACAAGCTACCTCTGAAAGAAGACTGCCCACCAGTAAAACATAAGTTGCGCCGTACTCGCCCAGATATGGCAATGAAGATAAAAGAAGAGGTACAAAAGCAGTGGGACGCCGGTTTCCTCGCTGTGACAAGCTATCCGCCGTGGGTTGCTAATATTGTACCTGTGCCTAAGAAAGATGGCAAGGTGAGAATGTGTGTGGATTACCGGGATTTGAACAGAGCCAGCCCGAAAGATGACTTCCCTTTACCTCACATTGATATATTGGTCGACAATGCGGCTCAGTTCTCGGTGTTTTCCTTCATGGATGGATTTTCGGGATATAATCAGATCAAGATGTCACCTGAAGACATGGAGAAGACAACTTTCATCACACCCTGGGGCACATTCGGTTATAAGGTGATGCCATTCGGACTGAAGAATGCGGGTGCCACTTACCAACGGGCTATGGTAACATTATTCCATGACATGATACACAAAGAAATTGAATGTTATGTGGATGACATGATTGCCAAGTCCCTTACAGAAGAGGATCACCTGGTGAATCTGTTGAAGCTATTCAAGCGTCTGAGGAAGTACCAATTGAAGTTAAACCCCAACAAATGCACATTCAGGGTGCGATCCGGTAAGCTGCTAGGATTTATTGTAAGTGAGAAAGGGATTGAAGTTGACCCTGACAAAGTCAAAGCCATACAAGAAATGCCTGCACCAAAATCTGAAAAAGAAGTTCGAGGGTTCTTAGGTAGATTGAACTACATTTCAAGGTTCATATCTCATCTTACTGCAACCTGTGAGCCCTTGTTCAAGTTGTTCAGAAAAGAACAGGCGGTCAGGTGGAACAAAGACTGCCAGAGGGCTTTTGACAAAATCAAGGAATACTTACAAGAGCCTCCAATTCTTATGCCTCCAGTGGAAGGAAGACCTCTAATAATGTACTTAACAGTATTAGGAGAGTCAATGGGGTGTGTGCTGGGCCAGCATGACGAGTCTGGTCGAAAAGAGTATGCAATATACTACCTAAGCAAAAAGTTTACCGACTGTGAACAACGTTATTCACTGCTCGAGAAAATTTGCTGTGCTTTAGCGTGGGCTGCTCGCCGACTGAGACAGTATATGTTTACCCACACTACTTTGTTGATCTCAAAAATGGACCCAGTCAAGTACATTTTTGAGAAGCCAGCACTTACCGGACAGGTTGCAAGATGGCAAATGATCCTCACAGAGTATGATATTCAGTACACCTCTCAGAAAGCCATCAAAGGCAGTGTATTTTCTGATTATCTCGCTGAGCAACCCATTGATGATTACCAGCCAATGAGATTTGACTTCCCTGATGAAGACATCATGTTCATAAAAGCAAAAGATCACGAAGAGCCTATTCACACTGAAGGGCCTGACCTGGAAGAAGAATGGACTATGATGTTTGATGGGGCTGTTAATATAAATGGTCGTGGTGTTTGTGCAGTACTCATTACACCTAAGGGAGTTCACATGCCTTTCTCGGCAAAGCTCACCTTTAACTGCACTAACAACGAAGCTGAATACGAAGCTTGTATTATGGGCCTTGAGGAAGCCATTGACCTCAGGATCAAGACATTGACTGTGTTCGGAGATTCAGCTCTGGTAATTAATCAAATCAACGGCAAATGGTACACCCACCAAGATCATCTGATACCTTATCAGGATTATACAAGGAGGTTGTTGACTTTCTTCACCACAGTCAAACTTGAGTATATCCCTCGAGATGAAAATCAGTTTGCAGATGCTCTGGCTACCATTTCATCCATGATCAAGGTTCAAGCTGCCAACTTTGTGCCTCAGATTTCAGTATCCAGACTTGACAGACCAGCATACGTATTCTCAGGATACCTTGCTAAAGATGATAAGCCTTGGTTCCACGACATCAAATGCTTCTTGAAGGATCAAACATACCCACCTGGGGCATCTTCTAATGATAAGAAGACATTAAGGAGGCTGGCTGGTAGTTTCTTCCTGAATGCTGATGGTTCCCTGTATAAGAGAAACTTTGATATGGTACTTCTCAGATGTGTTGATAGGGCAGAAGCAGACTTGTTGATGCACGAGGTGCACGAAGGATCTTTTGGTACCCATGCTAGAGGGCATGCTATGGCTAAAAAGTTGCTAAGATCAGGCTATTACTGGATCACAATGGATGCAGACTGTTGTGCTTATGCAAGGAAATGCCAGATTTATGCAGATAAAGTGCATGTGCCTCCAAATCCCCTGAATGTGATGTCTTCACCCTGGCCCTTTGCCATGTGGGGCATTGATATGATTGGCAAGATTGAACCAACTGCTTCAAACGACCATAGATTCATCCTGGTAGCCATTGATTATTTCACCAAGTGGGTTGAGGCAGCTTCCTATGCAAATGTCACCAGGCAAGTGGTAGCCCGATTCCTAAAGAGAGACATCATCTGCCGGTATGGAGTTCCCGGGCGAATCATTACTGATAATGGTTCCAACTTGAACAACAAAATGATGGCAGAACTGTGCCGGGACTTCAAGATCCAACACCACAACTCTTCTCCTTACAGGCCAAAGATGAATGGCGCTGTAGAGGCAGCTAACAAGAATATCAAGAAGATTGTGCAGAAGATGGTGGTTACCTACAAAGACTGGCATGAAATGCTACCATTTGCCTTACATGGGTACCGTACGTCAATCAAAACGTCCACTGGGGCAACACCGTATCAGCTTGTGTATGTGTAGCGGTAAAATCGTGAGTGTAAGCTATTGATTAACTTAACTCGATTAACACAGAGTCGCCACCGCGCTTTTCTTTATTTCCGAATGGAAAAAGGTAAAAGAACGAATAAAAACCTAGGATTCTAATAAGCAAAAGCTAAAAGAAATAAACAGAGATTGGGTAAGGGGATTGGTTATGAACCGGGAAGGTTTTAGGCACCCGACTCATCCGTAGTACTCTACGGGAGCCCTTTGAAATACTTATTGCTTTTGGTCTGAAATTGGTTTGTTTAAAATGATGGAAGAGATGAGAAGAAGAATATTTTTTAATGATTTTGTGTTTGATAAGGTTTTAAAACCTTATGCCTACGTACCCACAAAGTGCAATGCGAGATCAAAACCTCGTAGTTCGTGGTACAAAGTTTTAAAAGAATAAGTGGGTTGAGTTGATTTTAAGATGCAAAGATAAGTCGTCATCCCTTAGCGAATAATTCCGCTAAAAGGGATGAATCATATCTAAACATATGGAAAAGAAGAAAGGTGCACAAGGCACAAAACAATTGAATGGATTTATATTTTTTAAAGTATATACAAAAATGGTTTTAATATATTTACATGGCTTAATATTTGATTAAGAAAATAAAAAGAAAAGGTTCAAAAAATCGCTTGATCGAAATCAAGGTTTGTTTATGAAATTGTTTGAAGTTTAAGAAACGAGAAGGTTTTGAAAAAGGAAGAAGTTTGAAAATTAAAGAATGGGGAGGAGATGAAGAGACTAATCCTAATGCTTGAATTAAAAGCTAAGGAAAGAAGTTACCAAGACCAATATGTACAAATCTTCAAAATTCGGACTTCCATCTTCAAAGGTTAATGACATCATTTGAGGCCAAAGTTCTTAACCACTCCAACTTGAGCAAAAGGAATCCTAGAAGATCTAAGTCCAATTTCCAAGAAGTTTGGGATAGTAACCATAAGTCCAAAGTTAGAAGTAACAAGTTTTTTAAGAGTTTAATCCTTTATTAAGTGTTTTAATATCCAAATGGACAAAAATAAAAAGCAAGCACAATATGAATATATACAAGCATAATATGAATATAAGCAATGATATATGATATAATATGGCAAAATGTAATAAGGAGATAAAGGAGCAAGAGATAAAAATAAAAGAATAAAGTGCAAGAGATTAAATTTAAACAATTATATTCACATTATAATATTATATACAATATAAGGTGGTATGATGAACTTAATCAAGCACAACCACAACAATGAAAATAAAACCGAGGCAACCGGATCCAAATGGATCTTTAATCGAATCGGGACAACTTTAGGTCTATGTTAAGCAATCGCCGAGTAATTTACGAAGTAATTACCCTACAAATGAGGCCGGCCACCACTAATTAAAGTGGAAAATATTCGTGTTAATACATGTTAGAGAAACGATATAATGGATCGTTCTCCGAAAACATGTCACACTAAAAGAAGAGGAAGGTCTAATCTTAATCGAAATTATCGTTGAGTTTTCTCGAAAAGCAACCTATCACAATCTCAAAGTATGGAGAATGATCCAAATGATCATTCATCCATAGATTTGAAATAATGAAGATTAAACTTAATCGGAAATCAACAATCCCGAATCGGAAGATTGTCATCGACCAAAATTAAAAGGAGATGAAAGAAATGGATCCAAAAATAGATCCATAAAAGAATTCAAAAAATTTTTAAGTTCTTCTTTTTAAAAAAATATTTCTAAGCATTTCACTAAAATTCTTTTCTAAAAGATAAAGTTTAAAATGGTTTTTTTTTAAAATGTTTCTAAACACATTTTCTTTAAAATATATTTCTAGAAAAAGACCTTTCTTCTATTTAAAATAAATTTGTAACAACAAAATCAATTAAAAAAAACAAATAAACCAAAGAAATTAATAAAAAGAAAGAAACAAAAAGAAGGAAGGATATGGGGAAAATCCGCGGGTCACATGGTGTAGTACCAATGGATACAGATCCATGATCCAAACAACTCTATACATCACTTTATATCTTTATATTATTCAAATGAATTAAAAAAAACAAAACAATTAATAAATAATAGAAGGAAGAGCTAAGTCTTCTTCTCCAATATGCTTCACACGAACAAAACAGGGCAACACGGTGGCGGCAAGTTCCTCACCTTCTCAAGGAAACAACGGAACAGAGCTCTCGGATCTCTCTCTATCAATCGCAAATTCTTGCTCTTCCTTGGATTCTCAACGGATTCGTTCCTCTCTCAATCTCGGAATCTTTCTCTCTCAAATTGAATCAATATGATTTAGGGATTTGGAAAATCAATTGAAAAAGAATTGGGCAGAGATTTTGTATGCTTTTGAAGCTTGAAATTGGAATGAGGTTGGGGTCTCAATTTATAGGAGAAGAAACAAGAAGGTGATTGCCGTTTTGTTCAACTTGGAAGCGCGTTTTGGTTCATGAATTTCTCGTGCTTCAGCTGAGTTTTTTTGTGATTTTACATGCTGCCTTGCGTTTTGTATTGTTATGACTTGCGTTTCGTGCAGGTGTTCTCGGGTGATTTCGTGCGTGACGAACGTGTGCTTTGCTCGTGCGGATTTCCTTTTTGATTTTTCCTGCGTTTTAATTGTATGTATGCTGCGTTTTGCTTTTCGTTTTTTTTTTAGGTGAAGGATGCGTTTTTGCTTGGCTTTGTTTCGTGACTTGTTGTTGGACGTGTTTCGCGTGAATATGCAGCTTGCGGCAAGGATTGTTCTTGGTGCAGGCTTGGCCTTGTTGTGATGCTTGAGGCAAAAAAATGGGCCTGTGCGTGCGGCTTGCATAAGAGGCCTGTGAGGAGAAGTTTTCACGTGTGCGGCTTGGTGAAGTCTTAGTATGGAAGCTTGACTTGTTTTTGTTGTTGTTGTAGTGATACGCATGAAACTGAAGCTGGCAGTTTGGGCGAGATCGGCGTGGGCCTAAGCTGGGCATGTGGTACGAAAAGGCTGAGGTACTTGTATTGGACTTGTGAAGTTGTGGGGCCTTGTGGCTTGCTGAAGGAAATGTGGGCCAACCTGCTGTGTTGTGAAGCATGAGGCTTGGAGATGTGATTCATTTTTATTTATTTATTATATAAAACTAAAAAAAAATCTTTAAGAAAGTAATAATAGAAATGGTATTAAAAGGTGTTATGGGCTTACTAAAATTTGAGATGGGCTTAGAAAGAATGAAATGAGATTTTTTATGAATGGTTTAGAAATTGGAAAAGAAAGATTATGTCAACAATTTAAAAAATATGAAAAATGGTTTAATTGAGTAATGAAATTAAAAAAATGATATGAGTCGGATAAATCGAGAAAAAAATGAAAGAAAATGAGCATTGAATAAAATGGTTAATAGAAAAAAAATGAAAAATAATGGGAAATGGATAAATGGATATGAAGCGGGATAAAAATTGGATAATCGGATAATCAAGAAAAATAATGGAAAAGTGGTTGTTGGATAAAGGATAATGGATATTAGAAATTGGATGATGATGATTTTTGTTTTAGGCCCACAACCAACTCCTGATTATTTTTCTCACAAGCCACTGATAAGAAACAGCCTCTAATGAACCACTGCACAAATTGCCACTTATACCACAATCCTCTGAGATCTGCCTTGATTATTTGAATTCATGCTGAGAAAAATAAATTCTCAGATGAATCACATAATGCACTGATGAACTTCACACAACTTCACACAGAGCAACTGTCTGATAACTGATGATTTCCAACATAACACAGTCTTGAATTTTTGAATACGCACAGTCTGAGAAACAGACCACTGGCCCACACAACTGACAGTCGAAACAATTTATCTGATAATTTGACCAATATTAGGTCAAACTTCCACTTGAAATCAAATTGTGACTGAACGAACGCATCTGAATCAAGTTACTGTCTCATCTTCGCAAACCTGCAACACAGAGAAGAAGAAGAACACTGCAACATATTTTTTTTGTATTTTGGTTAGAAGTCAGTAAATATACACAAATATAAAACAGTAAAAATAATGGTGATCCCCTGCGAAGCATAGACCCTATCTGCGGAGAAACTCGAAGGCCAGTGCGATCTTGTTTGTATGCAAAATGCAGATGATATGCGAAACAATCTTAGGGCAAAAATTAGGGTGTTACAGCTGCCCCTATTTAAGTTTCTTCAATCCGGAGATATGAAGATTGACATCTTCGTCTCTACAAGATGGGAGAGACTTAAATACAGAAAACCCAATTTTTGTCCTAAGAGAACAAATGATATGATATGAATATGATATGCAAACCCAAGATCTCTGTGGGGAAAATAATGACCACCAGAGAAGAGCAAAAACTTGGGGACACAGAAGAAAATCCCGCTGGGGAAACAACAGACAAACAAAGAGTTACCAGGAAAATAAATCACTGGATAACAGACTCCACTTGGGAAAAGATATGATATAATCAAGAACAACATTCAACCAGGGAAATAAACACCCTGCCAGGAGTATCAATCAAACAAAATATTCGAGTCCAGAAATGGAGAAATACTGAATTAGAAAAGAAATCATCAACTACCTGTTTACTGGGTAGGAAAATATAACAGACTCGACTATCAATTTACTGGATAGGAGCAAAATTCGGAGGGATATCCTCAATTACCTTTTCACTGGGTAAGAAAAATTCTCAAGTACCTGATTTACTGGGTAGGAAATATAACAGACTCGACTATCGATTTACTGGATAGGAGTATGATCCACTACCTGATTTACTGGGTAGGGACTTAATCAAATTACCTTTTTACTGGGTAAGAGAAAAAAATATCTGATTTTATCACCTTTTTACTGGGTAAAAGGAAAAAAAAAAAACTTGACTACCGGATTTACTGGGTAGAACAAATCACGACTACCTGATTTACTGGGTAGGAAATATAAAGGACTCGACTATCAATTTACTGGATAGGAGCAAAATACGGAGGAATAAACTCAATTACCTTTTTACTGGGTAAGAAAACTTCTCGACTACCTGTTTTACTGGGCAGGAGTATGAGGGACTCGACTATCGATTTACTGGATAGGAGTATGATCCACTACCTGATTTACTGGGTAGGAAATATAAAGGACTCGACTATCGATTTACTGGATAGGAGCTAAATAAAGAGGAATGACTTCAATCACCTTTTTATTGGGTAAGAAAAATTTTCAACTACCTGATTTACTGGGTAGAGAAATATAACAGACTCGACTATCGATTTACTGGATAGGAGTATGATCCACTACCTGATTTACTGGGTAGGGACTTAATCAAATTACCTTTTTACTGGGTAAGAGAAAAAAATATCTGATTTTATCACCTTTTTACTGGGTAAGAGGAAAAAATAACTTGACTACCGGATTTACTGGGTAGAACAAATCACGACTACCGGATTTACTGGGTAGGAACTCAATCAAAGAGAAACAACTTCTATTACCTTTTTACTGGGTAAGGAACTCTCAACTACCTGATTTACTGGGCAGAAGAAAAATAAAGGACTCGACTATCGATTTACTGGATAGGAGCAAAATACGGAGGAATAAACTCAATTACCTTTTTACTGGGTAAGAAAACTTCTCGACTACCTGTTTTACTGGGCAGGAGTATGAGGGACTCGACTATCGATTTACTGGATAGGAGTATGATCCACTACCTGATTTACTGGGTAGGAAATATAAAGGACTCGACTATCGATTTACTGGATAGGAGCTAAATAAAGAGGAATGACTTCAATCACCTTTTTATTGGGTAAGAAAAATTTTCAACTACCTGATTTACTGGGTAGAGAAATATAACAGACTCGACTATCGATTTACTGGATAGGAGTATGATCCACTACCTGATTTACTGGGTAGGGACTTAATCAAATTACCTTTTTACTGGGTAAGAGAAAAAAATATCTGATTTTATCACCTTTTTACTGGGTAAGAGGAAAAAAATAACTTGACTACCGGATTTACTGGGTAGAACAAATCACGACTACCGGATTTACTGGGTAGGAACTCAATCAAAGAGAAACAACTTCTATTACCTTTTTACTGGGTAAGGAACTCTCAACTACCTGATTTACTAGGCAGAAGAAAAATAAAGGACTCGACTATCGATTTACTGGATAGGAGTATGATCAACTACCTGATTTACTGGGTAGGAACATCAATCAAATTACCTTTTTACTGGGTAAGAGGAAAATAACTCGACTACCGGATTTACTGGGTAGAATAATGATCCACTACCTGATTTACTGGGTAGGAACTCCATCAAATGGAAACAAATTTCTATTACCTTTTTACTGGGTAAGAAGAAAGAAATATCGGCTACCGGATTTACTGGGTAGGAAATCAATCAAGTTACCTTTTTACTGGGTAAGATGAAAATATCTGATTACATTACCTTTTTACTGGGTAAGAAAATAAACTTGACTACCGGATTTACTGGGTAGAACAAATTCTCGACTACCTGATTTACTGGGTAGGAGCTTAAGCAAATGAAACAAACTCTATTACCTTTTTACTGGGTAAGAGGATAAAATCTCGACTACCGGATTTACTGGGTAGGAGCACAAGCAAAAGAACTTGATCAATTGGTAATATTACCCACTATCGATTACTGATAGCTAAATTCCAGAGCAATATACGCAAGCTGGAGAAAATGTTGCCCACTATCAAACAATGATAGCTTAATTCCAAAGCAAATATATCCGCAAAAAGGGGGACCAAAGTTCAATCCAAGAACAAATTGGAGAGAAACGGTCAAACAAGACTCATCCCAAGGAGGAAATATCTCAACTGGGGAAAATCCATCCAGATAATAAACTGGGAAGGAAACTGAATCAATATCTTCCACGAGAAACAAACTCAGTGGGGAATTAGAAAGGATTAACTCTTTCTGCTTAATGGTCGACACTCTAAACTTGAGAGGAATACGACACATACACTCTGTGGGGAAAATCCACACCCAAGAGCAGATAACAATGATGAACGCAAGAATGCAAGCAAACAATGCTATGCTTATGCGTATGAATATGCTTATGAATATGCTGACAAAACAAACATAAAGATAAATAAACAACAGGTGACATGAACACCACAACAACCGGATACTCGGCTAATCCCAAGGCAACAATGCAGGGAACAACTGGAGATTCAACTTGAAATCTGCAGGGGAATATCACAAGCCATTAAAGGAATACAATCCTACTACAAGGCTTAAATCATGATAGAACAACATCTGCTACGAATATCATCTTGCTGAGGAAAAGTAATAATCTGCTGAGGATGGAAATATTCTTGGTAAAAATCAAACTTCACGAGGAATAACTGTCATATCATTTCTGCTCCACCTGGGGATAGAGTGCCAGACTTGCTTAAAAATCACATAGGAACTTGTTGGAAATCAACACATGCAGACCTACTGGGGATCCATATAGGGATATCAGAAGTTAACATCATAGCCAAAACACAGTCACGAGGGATTTTAAATCAGTACCCAACATCGGGTAAAAGAAAACCTCTAAACTGATTGCTATATCAATACTTCTATATTCAAAGATGCAAATAATTCAGGCTGAGTAACATGAGGTCAGCTGGGGATTCACAATACTTCGCAATTCAAAGATAACATGCTAAGGAAGAAATCAGAACTCAGCTAGGGATTCTCAAAAACATCCCTTCCAACAATTCTTCTGGGGAATACATACAATCTCCATTCAACATCGTGGTTGGGGAACAAAACATCATTAACATCAATCTGTCAAGACTATCCAGGAACAACCGAATCAAACCCTGCTTTAGGAGAGACGAGTTACACACATCCAGACTTTACCATTCTTGGAATCACTGTTGATAACCTTTCTTTGTTCATATATCAAAAGAAAAATGTTTTTTTGAAATCTTCAAAGATTAAATTTACAGCAAATGGCGTGACTCCATAGATCATTACAAGTTTGAAAAATGGTAAATACATGGAAAGGGCTATATTGAGATACAATGATCACTATTCTCCCTATCAACTTTGAACTCCACTGTGTCCGAAACTTCAGTCAAGGATGAGTGAATAAGAATCTTTGATGAATAAATCTTCTGAATGATAGAATCTGAAATCCTCGGTTACTACAAGCGATTCAGTCTGTCGACGCAGTTACTTGCCATGATCCCTAACTTTTGCCTAGATTGCCCTTTCGGGTTTTCAATCTACCGGGATAATTATTTCTGTTTTTTGTCTCTAATTTTTGCCTGGACCGCCCTTTCGGGTTTTCAATCCACCGAGACGCTCATTTTTGCCTAAGCCGCCCTTTCGGGTTTTCAACTTAGCGAGCTGTTCTTTTATTTTTTGGCGAAGTATTTCTTGACTGCATCCGCATTCACAGGGCGAGTGATCTCCTCACCATCCATAGTTGCAAGAATTAATGAACCGCCAGAGAAGGCTTTCTTAACAACATATGGTCCATCATAGTTCGGAGTCTACTTGCCCCGAGAATCTTTAAGGAAATACTGAATCTTTTTGAGCACGAGGTCGCCTTATCTGAATACACGAGGTTTGACCTTCTTGTCAAAAGCTTTCTTCATTCTTTGCTGCTACAACCGACCATGACACAAAGATGTTATTCTCTTTTCTTCAATCAAATTCAACTGGTCAAACCTACTTTGACACCATTCAGCCTCAGTCAACTTGGCTTCCATCAGAACTCTCATTGATGGGATCTCAACTTCGACGGGGAGCAGTGCTTCCGTACCATAATCAAGTGAGAAAGGGGTTGCCCCTGTTGAAGTGCGGACAGATGTACGATACCCATGCAAAGCAAAAGGAACCATCTCATGCCAGTCTGCTCGGAAATTAGAAATGCTACTGCTGAACAAATCTCTGTCCCACCAGTAAATTGCATCAAGTTGAAAATCTTTTGAGAGAAATCATGCAAAGCTGCTTGGAGATTCTTGAAGAAAGTTGCCCCAAGTTCAATGACTGATAAAGGTAAACTGATAATGGATTCAATTCTTGATTACTTCCGGAGAAAATACTCAGATCTTTGGAATAACTGTTGAGAGAATAAACTGATCATGACTTCAGTTCTTGAAATGATTGTTAAGAAGATAACCCAGAGATGAATCTTGCAGAGAACCATATCTGAGAATAACTTGCACTGATCAACAACTCTTGAACCATAGGACCTGAGGAGAAATTGCCCCTGATAAGATCACCGACCAAGTTTCTCAACTGTTTGAAAAATTCCTTGATGAGGAAAGTTTATTTGCAAATAAAAATGTTTGTACAAACCTGGTGATTTTAATGCAAAGTTCAATGCAAAGTTTGAAATCAAGAATCATTTTTGGAATGGAATTTATTGATGTAAAAAAAAATATTGTCAAAACACAGCGGTTGAAACAACATTAAAGATAAAGCAAAGGTAAGAAAACAAATGATTGGTAAAGAACTTGGGAGTCAGTTTACGCAACCTCGTTGTAGTATGCTTTTCAAAAGAAACCTGGATTCAATTAGGACTTTTGAAGGTTATAACGTGGTCTGGTTCACAGTTTATGAAACAAAGGATATAGGCTCAAAGTTTATTTGTACCCAACCCAACTTCGTGATAAACTCCAATCCTACATTCAATTAATTCAGCCTATGCATTCAAGTTTCTAGAAATTTAGGTTTGCACAGATGAAGATGGTTCATAAGCCAAAGGATTTTGAGATAACAGTCACATCTTTCCTTTTATTATTTCTAGTGAGGACTTTGGTCAACTCAACTTATTTTTGCTGAGGATTTTGATGACCTCTGGGTAAATCTTTCTTTTTATTATCCCTAATTTTTGCCTGAACTGCGTCATTTCAACTTACAGCCAGCGGGATGCCCCAGTTTTGCCTAAGTCTCCTTCATAGGTTTTGACTTAGCGGGCTTTGATTTTTTTTTTCAATAATTTTTCACTATCATTTTTTTTTTTGAAAGATAATGACTGCATGGCTTAATGATTACGATGAACCATCATTGGCTTTTGAATTGAGAGACATCTTCAACACTTCTTGATGTGTATGAAGGAAAACATGAGATTGCAACCTTTATTGAAAGGTATCTTGAATGATTCTCTTGTACTTGAATGCACATTCGAATTAATTGAGAACTACCCATCCCCGGGTTAAAATTGCGGGTTTTTTCGAATAGAAAGAAACTCCAACTTCAAGGTTCAAAGGGGTTAACAAAGGATTAACTTCCTTATTTCTCCAGTGTTTAGGATTTGAAACAATGCCTGTATATCATCAACCAAGTCTCAATTGAAAGCATACCAACAACAATTATGGGTATCTCGTTTTCGTCATCCTCCCTCCAATCATTATGAAAGCTTAGACAAGATAAATGAACTTGAAATGTAAAGCATAAAGATGCAAATAATAAATGAAATCAAAACAAAGCAATGCTCATTTCATTAAAGCCAACATGAAAGTACAAACAAGCTTAAAAGCAAACAACTTAATATGATTGAAGGAAAAAATTGCAAACATAAAGAAACAATGGCCTAATGATCCATCAGCAACAAAAGATGAGATGTCCCGTCTGAGATTCTGGCCTTGAAAAAAATCTGACAGTTGAATTCCTCTAGAAGATTCATTTCTCATGATTCGGAAAAGGGTTAGTGTCCTCAAAAGTGATCATCCCATTTCTAACAAGCTCTCTTACTTTAGCCTTCAATGCAAAACAGTGTTCTAAGTCATGACCAGTTCCACCTTGATGAAACTCACAATGAAGATCTGATCTATAACCAACCGGAAGAGGATTTGGAACATGAGGCGCAGGCCTAGTAGTAATCCAATCATTCTGGACCAAGTAAAGATACAACTCAGCATAAGTCATCGGAATAGGATCAAAGTTTGGCCTACTCCTAGCATTACGATTCTGGTTCTGGCAAATCTTTCCATGCATAACGAAATCAAACATTTCTTCGTCTTCATCAGACGCATTACCAAGACAACCATCAACCATGTTCACAGACACATTACCATGCTTCGGCAACGGATTCTTCCGCACATTTGGATTAACATCATTGAAATACAGAACATTGTTCCTCATCAATTTCTGTACTTCAAACTTCAGCGGGTAACAGTTCTCAACATCATGCCCCGGGGCACCTTGATGAAAAGCACATCGAGCTTCTGGCTTATACCACCATGGAAAAGTCTCTGGAACCGGAGGTGGTGGACGAGTCTGCACAAGATTCTCTGCAATTAAAGATGGAAGCAAGTCTGCATACGGCACAGGAATAGGATCAAAGTTTGGCTTACTCCTAGCATTACGATTCTGGTTCTGGCCAACATTCCTTTGAATAGATGGACCATTGATCATCAAAGCGACTGCAGTAGGGTATGATTGTTCATGGTGTTGTTGTCTACGACGAGTCATCCCAACAACACTTGCTTCACCAGCAGAAACATTGACTTGAGGCATGACAATTCTCTGAGGTTGAGTTTCCCTGATGATCAAAGCCTGTAGCATCTCCATGATCTGACTCACATTGCTTTTCAACTCATCAAGGTCTTCCCTAACTTTCTTGTTATGTTGGGCTTGATTTTCCATTCTCAATCTAATAACTTTCAATCTGTTAGCAGCTCTAGTACCGTATCTGTGGTGAGGAGTCAGCTTGACGGATCAACAGACAACTGAGGAAAGAAACAACCGGGATGAGTTCCCACACAACTCGGATGAACACAAGATATGCGAGGATGCAATGATATGCAATGCTCACTCCCATTTTCAGAAAAACAACCCGATCATTGCAAACGTGGTCAACATCGAGAATACTGTCATAAAAAAAAAATTTTGACAAAAAGGAGAATTTACTTCTTTTTTTTTTCAAATATTTGCAATAATCGGAATTGTCTTCCTTGAAAAATGGTTGTGATGATGATCATGATGAATATGTAGATGCAACAACCACAAACAAGATCACACAAAGCACACTGGCTTAGGTTCCGAGTCACGAGCATGAAGTCAAGGTAACAGAACCAACCCACACAGGTAAGTACTAAGGTTTTATCTTCATTGTACCTGCAAGAAACCAAAAGGGTGCTAACAGAGGTGTCCGGAGTTATCAGCCATCTTTAGAATTTTATCGGTACGTTGGATTACTCCCCAACCGATAACATTCTTAAAATAGACCTCATCCGAGTGTAGTATCGCGTGACAACCGCCTTAGATTTACATCCAGACAGCTTCCGCACTACGTTCCTAAATTGGCTTAGATGGGTTAAGGGTTCTAAGGTCCTCAGTATGATCAGCTCAAGGTCGGAAAATAATGCCACGTACGATTACTCGTCATGACATTGATAGTCCAAGAGAGCCTAACCGAGTGGAGATTATCAAATTGATATTGCTTTGGACTACTCCATCGCATATCGCTTCGAATATCGCCGTCCTATCATAAGTGTCACTCAGATCCGGGTTAGAATCTATCTCACACAGAGGATCACCAAAAACCAAAACGGAACAAACAAATAACAAACAAGTCAAACCAAAACAATAAATAAATCAAAGTAGGCTAAATCCGCTTAGAGATTACTCCCCAGCAGAGTCGCCACTTTTCTGTAGCGGTAAAATCGTGAGTGTAAGCTATTGATTAACTTAACTCGATTAACACAGAGTCGCCACCGCGCTTTTCTTTATTTCCGAATGGAAAAAGGTAAAAGAACGAATAAAAACCTAGGATTCTAATAAGCAAAAGCTAAAAGAAATAAACAGAGATTGGGTAAGGGGATTGGTTATGAACCGGGAAGGTTTTAGGCACCCGACTCATCCGTAGTACTCTACGGGAGCCCTTTGAAATACTTATTGCTTTTGGTCTGAAATTGGTTTGTTTAAAATGATGGAAGAGATGAGAAGAAGAATATTTTTTAATGATTTTGTGTTTGATAAGGTTTTAAAACCTTATGCCTACGTACCCACAAAGTGCAATGCGAGATCAAAACCTCGTAGTTCGTGGTACAAAGTTTTAAAAGAATAAGTGGGTTGAGTTGATTTTAAGATGCAAAGATAAGTCGTCATCCCTTAGCGAATAATTCCGCTAAAAGGGATGAATCATATCTAAACATATGGAAAAGAAGAAAGGTGCACAAGGCACAAAACAATTGAATGGATTTATATTTTTTAAAGTATATACAAAAATGGTTTTAATATATTTACATGGCTTAATATTTGATTAAGAAAATAAAAAGAAAAGGTTCAAAAAATCGCTTGATCGAAATCAAGGTTTGTTTATGAAATTGTTTGAAGTTTAAGAAACGAGAAGGTTTTGAAAAAGGAAGAAGTTTGAAAATTAAAGAATGGGGAGGAGATGAAGA
Organism: Lathyrus aphaca; assembly: GCA_963966055.1. Lineage (NCBI taxonomy): Eukaryota > Viridiplantae > Streptophyta > Magnoliopsida > Fabales > Fabaceae > Lathyrus > Lathyrus aphaca. The sequence goes on along the minus strand of OZ014525.1, from coordinate 486,320,946 downwards.
GACTAATCCTAATGCTTGAATTAAAAGCTAAGGAAAGAAGTTACCAAGACCAATATGTACAAATCTTCAAAATTCGGACTTCCATCTTCAAAGGTTAATGACATCATTTGAGGCCAAAGTTCTTAACCACTCCAACTTGAGCAAAAGGAATCCTAGAAGATCTAAGTCCAATTTCCAAGAAGTTTGGGATAGTAACCATAAGTCCAAAGTTAGAAGTAACAAGTTTTTTAAGAGTTTAATCCTTTATTAAGTGTTTTAATATCCAAATGGACAAAAATAAAAAGCAAGCACAATATGAATATATACAAGCATAATATGAATATAAGCAATGATATATGATATAATATGGCAAAATGTAATAAGGAGATAAAGGAGCAAGAGATAAAAATAAAAGAATAAAGTGCAAGAGATTAAATTTAAACAATTATATTCACATTATAATATTATATACAATATAAGGTGGTATGATGAACTTAATCAAGCACAACCACAACAATGAAAATAAAACCGAGGCAACCGGATCCAAATGGATCTTTAATCGAATCGGGACAACTTTAGGTCTATGTTAAGCAATCGCCGAGTAATTTACGAAGTAATTACCCTACAAATGAGGCCGGCCACCACTAATTAAAGTGGAAAATATTCGTGTTAATACATGTTAGAGAAACGATATAATGGATCGTTCTCCGAAAACATGTCACACTAAAAGAAGAGGAAGGTCTAATCTTAATCGAAATTATCGTTGAGTTTTCTCGAAAAGCAACCTATCACAATCTCAAAGTATGGAGAATGATCCAAATGATCATTCATCCATAGATTTGAAATAATGAAGATTAAACTTAATCGGAAATCAACAATCCCGAATCGGAAGATTGTCATCGACCAAAATTAAAAGGAGATGAAAGAAATGGATCCAAAAATAGATCCATAAAAGAATTCAAAAAATTTTTAAGTTCTTCTTTTTAAAAAAATATTTCTAAGCATTTCACTAAAATTCTTTTCTAAAAGATAAAGTTTAAAATGGTTTTTTTTTAAAATGTTTCTAAACACATTTTCTTTAAAATATATTTCTAGAAAAAGACCTTTCTTCTATTTAAAATAAATTTGTAACAACAAAATCAATTAAAAAAAACAAATAAACCAAAGAAATTAATAAAAAGAAAGAAACAAAAAGAAGGAAGGATATGGGGAAAATCCGCGGGTCACATGGTGTAGTACCAATGGATACAGATCCATGATCCAAACAACTCTATACATCACTTTATATCTTTATATTATTCAAATGAATTAAAAAAAACAAAACAATTAATAAATAATAGAAGGAAGAGCTAAGTCTTCTTCTCCAATATGCTTCACACGAACAAAACAGGGCAACACGGTGGCGGCAAGTTCCTCACCTTCTCAAGGAAACAACGGAACAGAGCTCTCGGATCTCTCTCTATCAATCGCAAATTCTTGCTCTTCCTTGGATTCTCAACGGATTCGTTCCTCTCTCAATCTCGGAATCTTTCTCTCTCAAATTGAATCAATATGATTTAGGGATTTGGAAAATCAATTGAAAAAGAATTGGGCAGAGATTTTGTATGCTTTTGAAGCTTGAAATTGGAATGAGGTTGGGGTCTCAATTTATAGGAGAAGAAACAAGAAGGTGATTTCCGTTTTGTTCAACTTGGAAGCGCGTTTTGGTTCATGAATTTCTCGTGCTTCAGCTGAGTTTTTTTGTGATTTTACATGCTGCCTTGCGTTTTGTATTGTTATGACTTGCGTTTCGTGCAGGTGTTCTCGGGTGATTTCGTGCGTGACGAACGTGTGCTTTGCTCGTGCGGATTTCCTTTTTGATTTTTCCTGCGTTTTAATTGTATGTATGCTGCGTTTTGCTTTTCGTTTTTTTTTTAGGTGAAGGATGCGTTTTTGCTTGGCTTTGTTTCGTGACTTGTTGTTGGACGTGTTTCGCGTGAATATGCAGCTTGCGGCAAGGATTGTTCTTGGTGCAGGCTTGGCCTTGTTGTGATGCTTGAGGCAAAAAAATGGGCCTGTGCGTGCGGCTTGCATAAGAGGCCTGTGAGGAGAAGTTTTCACGTGTGCGGCTTGGTGAAGTCTTAGTATGGAAGCTTGACTTGTTTTTGTTGTTGTTGTAGTGATACGCATGAAACTGAAGCTGGCAGTTTGGGCGAGATCGGCGTGGGCCTAAGCTGGGCATGTGGTACGAAAAGGCTGAGGTACTTGTATTGGACTTGTGAAGTTGTGGGGCCTTGTGGCTTGCTGAAGGAAATGTGGGCCAACCTGCTGTGTTGTGAAGCATGAGGCTTGGAGATGTGATTCATTTTTATTTATTTATTATATAAAACTAAAAAAAAATCTTTAAGAAAGTAATAATAGAAATGGTATTAAAAGGTGTTATGGGCTTACTAAAATTTGAGATGGGCTTAGAAAGAATGAAATGAGATTTTTTATGAATGGTTTAGAAATTGGAAAAGAAAGATTATGTCAACAATTTAAAAAATATGAAAAATGGTTTAATTGAGTAATGAAATTAAAAAAATGATATGAGTCGGATAAATCGAGAAAAAAATGAAAGAAAATGAGCATTGAATAAAATGGTTAATAGAAAAAAAATGAAAAATAATGGGAAATGGATAAATGGATATGAAGCGGGATAAAAATTGGATAATCGGATAATCAAGAAAAATAATGGAAAAGTGGTTGTTGGATAAAGGATAATGGATATTAGAAATTGGATGATGATGATTTTTGTTTTAGGCCCACAACCAACTCCTGATTATTTTTCTCACAAGCCACTGATAAGAAACAGCCTCTAATGAACCACTGCACAAATTGCCACTTATACCACAATCCTCTGAGATCTGCCTTGATTATTTGAATTCATGCTGAGAAAAATAAATTCTCAGATGAATCACATAATGCACTGATGAACTTCACACAACTTCACACAGAGCAACTGTCTGATAACTGATGATTTCCAACATAACACAGTCTTGAATTTTTGAATACGCACAGTCTGAGAAACAGACCACTGGCCCACACAACTGACAGTCGAAACAATTTATCTGATAATTTGACCAATATTAGGTCAAACTTCCACTTGAAATCAAATTGTGACTGAACGAACGCATCTGAATCAAGTTACTGTCTCATCTTCGCAAACCTGCAACACAGAGAAGAAGAAGAACACTGCAACATATTTTTTTTGTATTTTGGTTAGAAGTCAGTAAATATACACAAATATAAAACAGTAAAAATAATGGTGATCCCCTGCGAAGCATAGACCCTATCTGCGGAGAAACTCGAAGGCCAGTGCGATCTTGTTTGTATGCAAAATGCAGATGATATGCGAAACAATCTTAGGGCAAAAATTAGGGTGTTACAGTATGGTATGGAGGCAGTCCTACCGGTTGAAGTTGAATTACCCTCCCTGCGGGTACTCATGGATGTCAAGCTGAATGAGGAAAAATGGGTCCGATCCCGATACGAATAGTTAAGTCTGATCGAGGAAAAGAGATTAGCTGCCATCTTTCATGGGCAGTTGTATCAGAAAAGAATGAAGAAAGCCTTCGATCAGAAAGTCAGACTTCGAGAATATCATGTAGGAGATCTTGTGCTGAAAAGACTCCTTCCTCCTCATACAGACCACAGGGGCAAGTGGACTCCGAATTATGATGGTCCGTTCATAGTAAAGAAAGTTTTCTCTGGTGGAGCACTGATGCTCAGTACTATGGATGGTGAAGACTTCCTGTCCCCTGTGAATTCAGATGCAGTTAAAAAATACTTCGCATAAAAATGACCCGCTGGACATAAAAACAGAATGAAAGTCCAGGCAAAAATAGGGCATCCCGGCGAGTCAAAAACAGAATAAAGGACTTGGGCAAAAATAAGGGAAAATAAATAAAAAAGTGTACACCCGCTGAGTTGAAAAGCCACATTGGACAACTCAGGCAAAAATGGGTATCCCGGTGGATTGAAAACCCGAAAGGGCGATCCACGCAAAATAAGGGAATAAGCGAACAACTGCATTCTGAATTCGTCTGTATCACTTACAATATGGCGAACTTCGAAAGGTTCAAGCATCGGTCAAAATCAACCTTCTTCAAAAAGCAGGATGAGAAGAACGTCAGTGTCATATGGGTCATAGCAAAAGGGAAGCTCCTTGAAGCGCCATCAACATTGCCACCATCTTTTTGTTTCTCAATTTATAACAATCTCCTCATTTCAGGGGATCTGTTTCCTTGACTGTACTTGCCAATTCAGGGCACACAAATTAATAAAATTAGATTTTCAAACACGTTTCGTCTCGTACATTCTGTTTTCACTTGCAAAAATGTCCGATGTCCTTAATATAATAATTGTATAAATACAAATGCGTCTTTCCTAAAATACATGCTTACAGGAAATATACTTACTCCCGGGAGTGTCTAAGCTCCTATAACGGAATCCAATAAGGGATACCTCGGGGTACTTGTGCGTTTCTTTGTCTTAACAGGATTGCAGGTATTCAAAGTGCAACATGGGGCATGAAAGTTTCTCCCCAGTAAGCTGCCAAATCATTATTTACTCAGCACATCTTCCAAATAGCACTAGAGATTCTTTCTCCCCCAGCTGAGTGGCCAGACTTCATCATCCTCAACAGGATTCCCCACAGAAATCTCTAGGAAGATCGTCCAGTGATCTTTCCTCCCCAGCCAAGTGTCAGACAGGAAACCATCTCCCCGCAGAGCGCCAACCTCTATCTAGAAGAGCAATGCCTGAAGATCTCACAACAAAGTGACGGAAGCTCCCACAGCCCCAACTGGGTCCCTCATTACCAAGATGGATCTATCAATGACTTTTTTCCCACAAGCAGAGTCATATAGGTCAGATCTACCAATAATCTCATCCCCAACTGGGATACCACTTCAAGCATACCAGCTGCCAGACCCTAATTTTTGACCCTAAGATTTTTCGCATCTCATCTGCATTTGCATACAAACAAGATCACGCACTGGTTCGTTTACCCTTTTCAGGTGCAGGTCTATGCTTTGCAGAGGATCACCATGTTTAATTCCTGTTATTTGTTTATATTTACTAACCTCTAACCAAAATATCAAAAAAAATATGTTGCAGTTGCCTCTTCTTCTTCTCTGTGTTGCAGGATTTCAAGGGAAGTGCAGTGATTCTAATTCAGATGCGTTTGTTCAATCACGATTCGATTCAGATGGACGTTTGACCTAATCTTGGTCAAACTATCAAATAGATTGTTTCAATTTCAAGTTGTGTCTGTCAGTGAATTTCTCTCAGGCTGTGCGTATTTAAAGTTCAAGACTGTGTTGTGTGCGAAGGTTATCAGTTTATCAGGCAGTATTCTGTGTGAAGTTTGGCTTGAATCTTCAAGTTTATCAGTTTATCAGTGATTCATCTGAGGATTTATTTTCCTCAGTATGGTTTCGAATGTTCAGACAGATTTCAAATGATTGTGGTATAAGTGGCAAGTTGTGCAGTGGTTCCTTAGAGGTTGTTTCTCATCAGTGGCTTGTGAAGGAAAATCAGGATTTGTTGTGGGCTTAAAAATCAATTCCATATCCATTTCACAAAAAAATATCCAATGATCATTCATTCTCGATTCTTTTCCATTTTTTAAATATCCATTATTCTTTTTCCGATTAAATCATCATTTTTTTATCCATTTCATTTCTTTTTATTCAATTCGGAAAAATTCCCAAATCCTAATTCTTTCTTTTATATCCATTCTTTTCGATTTTTTCATCCAAACACATTATATCTCATTTTAGTCCATTTTCTCATCCTTAAAAAATTTAATTTCCATAAATCAAAATACCAAATTTCATCCATTTATCTGTTTCCGATTAATCCACTTTTATTATTTCCAATATCTTTTTTTAATCATTTCCTATATACCTTCATTATCCATTTTTTTATATTTCATTTCCATAATCCATTTTTTATTATATGTCCAATATTATCATGTACAAATTACATAAACCATCAATTCATCCATTTATTTTATCAAACATTTCCAAAATCTTTTTAGTTTTTCTATACAAAAAAAAAGTCCATTGTTTGTTTTGCTAGGCTAAGTCCATTGGCCCATTCATTTAAAAAAAAAAACTACAATATTTTTTTTCAGCTCATACAAAGCCTCTATTAGTCATCAATCCAAAGTTCTCCACGTGACAAATTTCTTACTAGCCACACCTCATTTCAACTAGTCAAGTCCAGCTCACAAACTTAAAAAAAAAGGCAACTCAGCCGTACACACCAGCTAAAGCAGCTTTCCCACATCAAGCCTTTCCTTCACTCCCACGCGCAACACTAGCCATTCCGTACGTAGCCAATGCAACAAACAAATGCAACAAGCCTCACGTAGGCTCAGCCAGCAACACATCACAGCTTAGTCCTCACATTTCCAAGCCAATGCCAAACTAGCTTCCTCACGTCAACTCCAAGCTGGCCCACAAATAAAACTTCAAGCAAGCTGCACAACAAACAGCAAGCAGGAAATTCACAAAGCCGAAGCTACATCACAAACAAACTCCACTTGCCAAGCCCAAGCTTCCGTATCTTACAACATTTCCTCAAGCCTTTTCTTTCAGTCGCAGCCAACACCTATCCTGCATCCCGCAGCCAATACACCAAACACGCACAAGCCTACCAAACACTTCAAAGCCAGCCTTGCCCAAAGCAATTCATGCTGCCAAGCTCATCACGTGCACAATCAGCAACACGCTGAAGCCATTTCCCAGCTGCACTAAGCCTCAATTAAGCCTCTCCCAGCTCACGCAATACGCACAGCTCCAAAAATCAATCAGCCGTACAAGCCTCACACGACGCACGCGCAAAACTCCTGCACACGAGTAAAAGTTCACGCATAACACCTGAAAAAAATCAAGTTCAAAACGTAATCCCAAAGCAATCAAAACGCAAAGAAAAACTCAGCAAGCTAGCACAATTCTCGTGACTCCTAAACGCATCTCAATCATTCCAAAACGGCAGCAAAATGAAAACGAATTTCAATTCAAAATCTCACCTCTCCCTCTTATTTAAACAACTCACTTCTCACTCTTTGATCAAGCTTTGACAGCATACAGAATCCCTGCACAAACCGAAACACAAAGCTTCAAAAAATTCAATTCCCAATTAATCTTCACAAATTTCCAAATCAAGCCATTCATCTTCCTCCCCTTCGATCCATCAATATCCCTCCATTGTTTCATCCAAATAGAACCTTCAATTTCATTCATTCCTCTTTTTTTTTAAATCCCTAAAATCGCTTGAATCTGAACGAAGAAGAAGAGGGAAGCGAGTGAGAGCCGTGTTCACCATTGATGTTTGTTTTTTCTATTGAGGAAGCCGCGACAGTTTTTTTTTTCTGTGAAAGGAGAAGAAGAAGGTGAATAGTGATGAGCCACTTTGTGTTTGTTTCTTGCGATGAAGGAACTTTTCTGGTTTTTTTTTGTTTTAAGTATGATAATTTGTTAAAAAAAATAGAAGAGTGATTTGAGTATTGGGCCTTGTGAGGCCGTGTGTTGTTGTTGCCCACGCCAGCCACTTCTGTTACCACCTCAACAGCCTGCTTTGCGTCCCCCTCCTTTTTCTTTTTAATTTTTTTTAGTTTTTTTTGCCTTATTTCTTTTAAATCTTATTATTATAATGTGGTTTTGTTGCAAGAGTTTTGTTTAGAGACTATAGTTTTAGAAGAAAGATTTAGAGAAAAATTGTTTTTATAAACTATTTAGGAAAAGAATTTTAGAAACATTTTTTTTATGAAAAAACTTTAGAGAAGAATTTAAAAATATTTTCTATTTCTATTTCTTTTTGGATCTACTTTTAGATCCATTTTCTTCATCTTTTTATTTTTGGTCGATGACAATCTCCGATTCGAGATTGTTGATTTCCGATAAGTTTAACCTTCATTATTTCAAATCTATGGATGAATGATCATTTGGATCATTCTCCATACTTTGAGATCGTGATAGGTTGCTTTTCGAGAAATTCAACGATAATCTCGATTAAGATTAGACCGTTCTCTTTCTTTTAGTGTGGCATGTTTTCGAAGAACGATCCATAATATCGTTTCTTTAACATGTATTAACAAGAACATTTTCCACTTTAATTAGTGGTGGCCGGCCTCATTTGTAGGGTAATTATTCTGTAAATTACTCGGCGATTGCTTAACATAGACCTACAGTTTTCCCGATTCGGAATGCGATCCACTTGGATCTGGTTGCCTCGACTTTATTTTTCTTTTCGTGGTTGTGCTTGATTAAGTTCATCATACCACTTTATATTGTATATATTATAATAATGTGAATATACTAACATTTAAATTTAATCTCTCGCACCTTATCCTTTTATTTTAATCTCTTGTTCCCTACCTCTCTTATTATGCTTCTATATTCATAATTCATTTCTTATTGTATATATTATTGTTGCTTGTTATTTTCCCTTTGTCCATTTGGACACAAAAACACTAATAACGGATTAAACATCTAAAAAATGGGTAACTATTATCGCGGACTATGGTTACTATCCTTTGCTTCGGAGATTCGGACTTAGATTCTAGGATCATCCCTTTGCTCATTTGTTATGGATTGAAGACTTTGGCTCCAGTTAAGTTTACTTGTTTATGAAGATGGAAATCCAATTGTTTCAAGAGTGCTTGCCATATGGTTTGATCATTCTTCTTTTAGCTTTTATTTTCAAGTCTTAGGATAGTCCCTTCATCTCTTCCCATCTTCTTCAATTTTCAAATCTCCTTCCTATTTTCAAATCTTCTTTGTTTTCAAACTTCAAACATTTTTCTCAATCAAACCGTGACTTTGGTCATGTGCTTTTACCTTTTCATTTCATTTCCTTAAATAAATGCTAAACCACATAAGCATATCGAAACTTTCTTTCTCAAAAACTTTAAAATATTCATAACTCATTCAATTGCTTTTGTGCCCTCGTGCACGTTTCTTTTAACCTTTTATGTTTAGATATGATTCATCCTTTCTAGCGGAATTATTCGCTAAAGGATGATGACTTATCTTTACATTTTAAAATCAATTCAACTCATTTGCCTTTTCACAATTTGTACCACGAACTACGGGGTTTTGATCTCGCATTGCACTTTGTGGGTACGTAGGCATGAGACGTTCGTCTCTTCAAACACCAAAATCTTAAAAAACATTCTTCTTCTCATCTCCTCAATCTTTTTTTAAGAAAGCCATTTCAAACCAAAAATGCAGTAAACATTTCAAAGGGTTCCCGTGGAGTACCACAGACAAGTCGGGTGCTTAAAACCTTCCCGATTTGTAACCAATCCCCGTACCCATTCTCTTTTTGATTCTTTTAGCTTTTTAGCTTGTGAGATTCATTAAGGTTTTGTTCGTTCATTTTCCTTTTTCCTTTTGGAAATAAATAAATGCGCGGTGGCGACTCTGTGTATATCGAGTTAAGTTAATCAATAGCTTACACTCATGATTTTACCGCTACAGAAAAATGGCGACTCTGCTGGGGAGTCAATCTCTAAGTGGATTCGGCCTACTTTGATTTATTTACTGCTTTAGTTTGATTTGCTTGTTACTTGGTTGTTCTGTTTTGGTGATCCTCTGTGAGATAGATCCTAACCCGGATCTGAGTTGGAACTTATGATAGGACGGCGATATTCGAAGCGATATGCGATGGAGTAGTCCAAAGCAATATCAATTTGATAATCTCCACTCGGTTAGGCTCTCTTGGACTATCAATGTCATGACTAGTAATCGTACGTGGCATTATTTTCCGACCTTGAGCTGATTATACTGAGGACTGTAGAACCCTTAACCAATCTAAGCCAATTTAGGAACGTAGTGCGGAAACTATCTGAGTGTAAACTTAAGGTGGTTGTCACGCGATACTACACTCGGACGAGGTCTATTTTAAGAATGTTATCGGTTGGGGAGTAATCCAACGTACCGATGATATTCTAAAGATGGCTGTTAATTCCGGGAACCTCTGTTAGCACCCTTCTGGTTTTTTGCAGGTACAATGAAGACAAACCTTAGTACATACCTGTTTGAGTTGGTGTTCTGTTACCATGACTTCGTGCTCGTGATTCGAACCTTTGAACCTGTGTGCTTTGCGTGATCTTATTTGTGTTTGTTGCATCTACATATTCATCATGATCATCATCACAACCATTCTTCAAGGAAAATAATTCCGATTATTGCAAATATAGGAAAGAATAAACATTCCTTTTTGTCAAGATTTTTCATGACCATATTCTCGATGTTGATCATGTTTGCAATAAACGAGTTTTTTTTTTCTGAAAATGGAAGTGAACATTGCATATCATTGCATTCTCGCATATTCTTGTGTTCATCCGAGTTGTGTCGGAACTCATCCCAGTTGTTTCTTTCCTCAGTTGTCTGTTGATCCGTCAAGCTGACTCCTCACCACAAATACGGTACTAGAGCTGCTAACAGACGAAGAGCTATCAAATTGAGAATGGAACGCCAAGAACAGCATAACATGGAAGTTCGAATGGAAATTGATGAGTTGAAAGTCGGTATGACCAAGCTTACTGAAATGATGCAAGTTTTGATTGCTCGAGGTGAACCACCTCAAAGGACTATTATCTCTGAAGTTTTGACTGCTGTCTTTGATCCTCCTGTTGTTCAACAACCAGCTTCTACTTGGCCAGAATATGGGTTACCTCCGGATTATGTGCCAGTTTCTGCTACTGCTCAGATTGGTGGTCCATCTGTTGTGCCAGTTTTCTCAGCTCCGACTTTTGCTGAACCTCAACCTGTTATGCACACTACTGCTCAGACTACTTATCAGAATTCACCTTTCTTGTACCAAGTTGCTGGTCAACAAGCTGAAAGTCAGGGTGAGCCTGGATATATGGACGAAGTTAGAGAGCAATGTTTGACTCTTCAGAAGAGGGTAAGAGGTCTAGAAGGAAAATATGTCTTTGGTTCTGCTGCAATAGACATGTGTTTGGTTTCCGACTTGGTTCTTCCTGATAAGTTCAAAGTTCCTGTATTTGAGAAGTACAACGGTCATACTTGTCGAAAGATTCATCTGCTGATGTATTGTCGCAAAATGGTTGCGCATGCTAAGGATGACAAGCTGCTTATCCACTGTTTTCAAGATAGTTTGAGTGGTGCTTCCATGAAGTGGTATGTTGGACTTGAGAAGAGTCACATCCGAAGCTGGAAAGATTTATCTGATGCTTTTGTAAGACAGTATAAGTACAATCTGGACATGGCGCCTGACCGTCGTCAACTTCAAAATATGTCATAGAAAGAGAAAGAATCCTTCAAAGAGTATGCTCAGCGTTGGAGAGAGCTAGCTGCTCAAGTTGAACCACCTTTGCCTGAAAAGGAATTAACTGGTTTGTTCATGGACACTCTTCAACCGTTCTTTTGGGAGAAAATGGTAGGAAGTGTTTCATCTGGTTTTTCTGATCTAGTCACTATTGGAGAAAGACTAGAGGAAGGTATCAAGAAGGGTAAGATTACCAATTCTGAAGCTCCTAATGCTGCAAGAAAGTCTTTTGGGAATCCTCACAAGAAAAGAGATGGTGATGCTTATGCTGTTTCAACTGAGAGGAGGCCTTATCACCCGCAACAACGATATGTTCAACCATATGTTGCTGCAGTTGCTCCTGTTGTTAAAACTCAACCTGCTCAAACTCAAGCCCAAGGTCAAGCTCGACCAGCTCAAGCTCAAGTTCAGATTCGAGCTCAAGCTCAGGCTCCTCCTCCTGCTGTTGGACAAAATCAGTATCGTAATAGGCCAAACTTTGATCCTATTCCGATGTCTTACACTGAATTGTTTCCTTCCTTGGTTGAGAAAGGTTTAATTACTACTAGGCCTCCGCCTCCTGTTCCAAATCCTCTGCCAGTTGGTTATAGATCGGATCTTCGCTGTGAGTTTCATCAAGGTGGAACTGGTCATGACTTAGAGCATTGTTTTGCACTGAAGGCTAAAGTGCAAGAACTTATCCGGAACAACATCCTTTACTTTAATGACCTTAATCCCAATGTTATCAACAATCCTTTGCCAAAGCTTGGGAAGTGAATCTTCAAAAAGACTTCAATTGTCAATTTTTCTTCAAGGCCAGATTATCAGACGGGACAGCTCATCCTTGTTGTTGATGGATCACTAGGCCATTGTTTCTTTATGTTTGCAATTTTCTTCAATCATATTAAGTTGTTTGCTTTTAAGCTTGTTTGTACTTTCATGTTGGTTTTAATGAAATGAGCATTTCTTTGTTTTGATTCAATTTCACTTACTATTTGCATCTTTATGCTTTACATTTCAAATTTATTTATCTTTTCTCAAATTTACAATGATTGGAGGGAGGATGATGAAAACGAGATACCCATAATTGTTGTTGGTATGCTTTCAATTGAGACTTGGTTGATGATATACAGGCATTGTTTCAAATCCTAAACACTGGAGAAATAAGGAAGTTAATCCTTTGTCAACCCTTTTGAGCCTTGAAGTTGGAGTTTCTTTCTATTCGGAAAAAAAACCTTAATTTTAACCCGGGGATGGGTAGTTCTCAATTAATTCGAATGTGCATTCAAATACAAGAGAATCATTCAAGACACCTTTCAATAAAGGTTGCAATCTTAAAATTTTCCTTCACACACATAAAGAAGTGTTGAAGATGTTTCTCAATTCAAAAGCAAATGATGGTTCATCGTAATCATTAAGCCATGCAGTCATTATCTTTAAAAAAAAATGATATTGAAAAATTATTGAAAAAAATTAAAGCCCGCTAAGTCAAAACCTATGAAGGAGACTTAGGCAAAAAACTGGGGCATCCCGCTGGCTGTAAGTTGAAATGACACAGTTCAGGCAAAAGTTAGGGATAATAAAGAGAAAGATTTGTCAAGAGGTCATCCAAAATCCTCAGCAAAATAAGATGAGTGGACCAAGGTCCTCACTGGAAATAATAGAAAGGAAGAGATGACTGCCATCTCCAAAACCTTTGGCTTATGAACCATCTTCATCGGTGCAATCCTAAATTTCGGGGAACTTGAATGCATAGGCTGAATTAATTGAATGTAGGACTGGAGTTCATCACGAAGTTGGGTTGGGTACAAATAAACTTTGAGCCTATATCCTTATTTCATAAACCGTGAACCAGACCACTTTACAACCTTCAAAAGTCCTAATTGAATCCAGGTTTCTTTTGAAAAGCATACTACAACAAGGTTGCGTAAACAGACTCCCAAGTTCTTTACCAATCATTTGTTTTCTTGCTGTTACTTTATCCTTAATGTTGTCTCAACCATCGTGTTTTGACATTGTTTTCATTTACTTTACATCAATAAATTTCATTCCAAAAATGATTCTTGATTTCAAACTTTGCATTGAATTTTGCATTAAAATTACCAGGTTGGTACAAACATTTTTATTTGCAAATAAGATTTCCTCATCAAGGAATTTTCAAACAATTAAGAAACTGGGTCAGTGATCTTATCAGGGGCAAGTTTTCCTCAGTTCCTATGTTTCAAGAAGTTGTTGTTCAGTGCAAGTTATTCTCATATTGGGTTGGTCAGAAGATTCTCTGCAAGTTACATGTTGGATTATTTTCTCAAGGGCTGAGACCATGATCAGTTTATTCTCTCAACATTCATCTCAAGAACTGAAGCCATGAACAGTGTATCTTCTCAGCAGTTATTTCAAAGATTTGATTATTTTCTCCAGCAGTAATCAGGAACTAAATCAATTATCAGTTTACCTTCATCAGTCATTGAACTTGGGGCAATTTTTCTTCAAGAATCCCCAAGTAGCTTTGCATGAATTTTCTCAAAAGATTTGCAACTTGGAACAGTTTACTGGTGTGACAGAGATTTGTGCAGTAGTAGCATTTCTAATTTCCGAGCAGAATGGAAGTGATTTCTGTGTTGAGGGATCAACCTTTTATCTTTTTGCTACTCCTCTAAGAGTCTAAACTGGTTGTCAGCATTTTTACTCCTCTAAGAGTCTAAACTGGTTGTCAGCATTTTCACTCCTCTAAGAGTCTAAACTGGTTGTCATCATTTCTTTTCTCACATTATCTCTTTGGGTGTGTTATTCCCCAGTCTAGTAAAAGTTTGCATATTTGAGTGTTTTAGTCCTCATTATGCGTATCCTTAGGGTGTGTTATTCCCCATTGTCGAAAAAGTTTGCATATTTGAGTGTGTTATGCCTCATTATGCGTTTTCTCGGGTGTGTTATTCCCCAGTTTTGTTTACGGTTTCATATTTGAATGTTTTAGTCCTCACTATGTATATTCTTGGGTGGTTTGGTCCCCACTTTCGTAAATTTCTACATACTGAGTGTTTTAGTCCTCATATGCATTTCTCAAGTCTTGTTGTTCTCAACTTCTTGCTTTTTGGTTAAAGTCCAACTTACTTAGCATTTGTCTGTTTCTCCAAAACTTTTCCTTCACCTACTTGTTGTGTCTTCTCAGATATTACACCCTTTTATCCGATTGCCATTCTCGGATGTTCATAGTGAAGTCATCATTGATTTGATGCACTGTTCGAGACTTTTTCCCATCTCATTCAGTTCTGTTCATGAATGTTGTGATTCACATTTTATCTGATTGCCATTCTCAGATGTTGTGATCATTTCCTTCCGATTGCCATTCTCGTATGTCCATAGTGAAGTCATCATTGATTTGATGTACTGTCCGGGACCTTTTTTCCATTTCATTCAGTTTCGTTCCTGAATGTTGTGATCCGCATTCTATCTGACTTCCAGTCTCAGATGTTGTGATTGCATTCCTTCCGATTGCCATTCTCAGATTTTCATGTTGAAGTCATCATTGAGTTGATGTGCTTTCCCGAATTTTTTCCCATTTCATTCAGTTCTGTTCCTGAATGTTGTGATTCACATTTTATCTGATTGCCATTCTCAGATGTTGTGATCATTTCCTTCCGATTGCCATTCTCGGATGTCCATAGTGAAGTCATCATTGATTTGATGCACTGTCCGGGACTTTTTCCCATCTCATTCAGTTCTGTTCCTGAATGTTGTGATTCACATTTTATCTGATTTCCATTCTCAGATGTTGTGATCATTTCCTTCCGATTGCCATTCTCGGATGTCCATAGTGAAGTCATCATTGATTTGATGTACTATCCGGGACCTTTTTTCCATTTCATTCAGTTCCGTTCCTGAATGTTGTGATCCGCATTCTATCTGACTGCCAGTCTCAGATGTTGTGATTGCATTCCTTCCGATTGCCATTCTCGGATTTTCATGTTGAAGTCATCATTGAGTTGATGTGCTTTCCCGAATTTTTTCCCATTTCATTAAGTGCTGTTCCTGAATGTTGAGTTTCACAGTTTCATCTGATTGCTATTCTCAGATGTTGTGATTACCCTTTTCCGATTGCCATTCTCGGATATCTCTATCAAAGTCAGTCATGTAATCCTTGGGTGCTTTTGGTGTACTTTTTCGGGACTTTTCTCACTTCATTCAGTGCCATTCCTGGATGTTGTGATGGTTGCTATCCAATTGCCATTCTTGGACATTTCCACCTCAGCAGAGCCATGTGTTGGTCTCTAGCATGCTGGTTTTCCCGTCGGAGTTTCATGCTCCTTATCCCCAGCGTTTATTCTTTGACATGTGTTGTCTTGTCCCTCACGGACTTCTCTGCATTTCATTTGGTTCCAGATACTTTTCATATCATCTCATAAATTTTTCTCATATTATTTCATATTGCTGTCACATATTTTCTTTGCATTAGCATCTCATACGCTTTCATAAACAGTCTCATATGCTTCACATCATTTCCATATCATTTCATATCGTTCATCTCATTTCATTCCAGTTTTTGGCATCTTAGGATCAAAAATTGGGGTTTTTTGATATTTAAGTATCTTCCATCTTGTCGAAACGAAGATTTCAATCTTCATTATCTCTGGATTGAAGAAACTTAAATAGGGGCATCTGTCAGACCCTAATTTTTGACCCTAAGATTTTTCGCATCTCATCTGCATTTGCATACAAACAAGATCACGCACTAGTTCGTTTACCCTTTTCTGGTGCAGGTCTATGCTTTGCAGAGGATCACCATGTTTAATTACTGTTATTTGTTTATATTTACTAACCTCTAACCAAAATATCAAAAAAAATATGTTGCAGTTGCCTCTTCTTCTTCTCTGTGTTGCAGGATTTCAAGGGAAGTGCAGTGATTCTAATTCAGATGCGTTTGTTCAATCACGATTCGATTCAGATGGACGTTTGACCTAATCTTGGTCAAACTATCAAATAGATTGTTTCAATTGCAAGTTGTGTCTGTCAGTGAATTTCTCTCAGGCTGTGCGTATTTAAAGTTCAAGACTGTGTTGTGTGCGAAGGTTATCAGTTTATCAGGCAGTATTCTGTGTGAAGTTTGGCTTGAATCTTCAAGTTTATCAGTTTATCAGTGATTCATCTGAGGATTTATTTTCCTCAGTATGGTTTTGAATGTTCAGACAGATTTCAAATGATTGTGGTATAAGTGGCAAGTTGTGCAGTGGTTCATTAGAGGTTGTTTCTCATCAGTGGCTTGTGAAGGAAAATCAGGATTTGTTGTGGGCTTAAAAATCAATTCCATATCCATTTCACAAAAAAATATCCAATGATCATTCATTCTCGATTCTTTTCCATTTTTTAAATATCCATTATTCTTTTTCCGATTAAATCATCATTTTTTTATCCATTTCATTTCTTTTTATTCAATTCGCAAAAATTCCCAAATCCTAATTCTTTCTTTTATATCCATTCTTTTCGATTTTTTCATCCAAATACATTATATCTCATTTTAGTCCATTTGCTCATCCTTAAAAAATTTAATTTCCATAAATCAAAATACCAAATTTCATCCATTTATCTGTTTCCGATTAATCCACTTTTATTATTTCCATTATCTTTTTTTAATCATTTCCTATATACCTTCATTATCCATTTTTTTTATTTCATTTCCATAATCCATTTTTTATTATATGTCCAATATTATCATGTACAAATTACATAAACCATCAATTCATCCATTTATTTTATCAAACATTTCCAAAATCTTTTTAGTTTTTCTATACAAAAAAAAATAGTCCATTGTTTGTTTTGCTAGGCTAAGTCCATTGGCCCATTCATTTAAAAAAAAAAAGAAACTACAATATTTTTTTCCAGCTCATACAAAGCCTCTATTAGTCATCAATCCAAAGTTCTCCACGTGACAAATTTCATACTAGCCACGCCTCAT
Source organism: Lathyrus aphaca (assembly GCA_963966055.1). Classification (NCBI taxonomy): domain Eukaryota; kingdom Viridiplantae; phylum Streptophyta; class Magnoliopsida; order Fabales; family Fabaceae; genus Lathyrus; species Lathyrus aphaca. The sequence continues at coordinate 486,303,713 of OZ014525.1, read as the reverse complement.
TTCAACTAGTCAAGTCCAGCTCACAAACTTAAAAAAAAAAGGCAACTCAGCCGTACACACCAGCTAAAGCAGCTTTCCCACATCAAGCCTTTCCTTCACTCCCACTCGCAACACTAGCCATTCCGTACGTAGCCAATGCAACAAACAAATGCAACAAGCCTCACGTAGGCTCAGCCAGCAACACATCACAACTTAGTCCTCACATTTCCAAGCCAATGCCAAACTAGCTTCCTCACGTTAACTCCAAGTTGGCCCACAAATAAAACTTCAAGCAAGCTGCACAACAAACAGCAAGCAGGAAATTCACAAAGTCGAAGCTACATCACAAACAAACTCCACTTGCCAAGCCCAAGCTTCCGTATCTTACAACATTTCCTCAAGCCTTTTCTTTCAGCCGCAGCCAACACCCATCCTGCATCCCGCAGCCAATACACCAAACACGCACAAGCCTACCAAACACTTCAAAGCCAGCCTTGCCCAAAGCAATTCATGCCGCCAAGCTCATCACGTGCACAATCAGCAACACACTGAAGCCATTCCCAGCTGCACTAAGCCTCAATTAAGCCTCTCCCAGCTCACGCAATACGCACAGCTCCAAAAATCAATCAGCCGTACAAGCCTCACACGACGCACACGCAAAACTCCTGCACACGAGTAAAACTTCACACATAACACCTGAAATAAATCAAGTTCAAAACACAATCCCAAAGCAATCAAAACGCAAAGAAAAACTCAGCAAGCTAGCACAATTCTCGTGACTCCTAAACGCATCTCAATCATTCCAAAACGGCAGCAAAATGAAAACAAATTTCAATTTAAAATCTCACCTCTCCCTCTTATTTAAACAACTCACTTCTCACTCTTTGATCAAGCTTTGACAGCATACAGAATCCCTGCACAAACCGAAACACAAAGCTTCAAAAAATTCAATTCCCAATTAATCTTCACAAATATCCAAATCAAGCCATTCATCTTCCTCACCTTCGATCCATCAATATCGCTCCATTGTTTCATCCAAATAGAACCTTCAATTTCATTCATTCCTCTTTTTTTTAAATCCCTAAAATCGCTTGAATCTGAACGAAGAAGAAGAGGGAAGCGAGTGAGAGCCGTGTTCACCATTGATGTTTGTTTTTCTATCTAGGAAGCCGCGGCAGTTTTTTTTTCTGTGAAAGGAGAAGAAGAAGGTGAATAGTGATGAGCCACTTTGTGTTTGTTTCTTGCGATGAATGAACTTTTCTGGTTTTTTGTTTAGTTTTAAGTATGATAATTTGTTAAAAAAAATAGAAGAGTGATTTGAGTATTCGGCATTGTGAGGCCGTGTGTTGTTGTTGCCCATGCCAGCCACTTCTGTTACCACCTCCACAACCTGCTTTGCGTCCCCCTCCTTTTTCTTTTTAGTTTTTTTTTTGTTTTTTTTGCCTTATTTCTTTTAAATCTTATTATTATAATGTGGTTTTGTTGCAAGAGTTTTGTTTAGAGACTATAGTTTTAGAAGAAAGATTTAGAGAAAATTTGTTTTTATAAACTATTTAGGAAAAGAATTTTAGAAACATTTCTTTTATGAAAAAACTTTAGAGAAGAATTTAAAAATATTTTCTATTTCTATTTCTTTTTGGATCTACTTTTAGATCCATTTTCTTCATCTTTTTATTTTTGGTCGATGACAATCTCCGATTCGAGATTGTTGATTTCCGATAAGTTTAACCTTCATTATTTCAAATCTATGGATGAATGATCATTTGGATCATTCTCCATACTTTGAGATCGTGATAGGTTGCTTTTCGAGAAATTCAACGATAATCTCGATTAAGATTAGACCGTTCTCTTTCTTTTAGTGTGGCATGTTTTCGAAGAACGATCCATAATATCGTTTCTTTAACATGTATTAACACGAACATTTTCCACTTTAATTAGTGGTGGCCGGCCTCATTTGTAGGGTAATTACTCCGTAAATTACTCGACGATTGCTTAACATAGACCTACAGTTGTCCCGATTCGGAATGCGATCCACTTGGATCCGGTTGCCTCGACTTTATTTTTCTTTTCGTGGTTGTGCTTGATTAAGTTCATCATACCACTTTATATTGTATATATGATAATAATGTGAATATACTAACATTTAAATTTAATCTCTCGCACCTTATCCTTTTATTTTAATCTCTTGTTCCCTACCTCTCTTATTATGCTTCTATATTCATATATCATTTGTTATTGTATATATTATTGTTGCTTGTTATTTTCCCTTTGTCCATTTGGACACAAAAACACTAATAACGGATTAAACATCTAAAAAATGGGTAACTATTATCGCGGACTATGGTTACTATCCTTTGCTTCGGAGATTCAGACTTAGATTCTAGGATCATCCCTTTGCTCATTTGTTATGGATTGAAGACTTTGGCTCCGGTTAAGTTTACTTGTTTATGAAGATGGAAATCCAATTGTTTCAAGAGTGCTTGCCATATGGTTTGGTCATTCTTCCTTTAGCTTTTATTTTCAAGTCTTAGGATAGTCCCTTCATCTCTTCCCATCTTCTTCAATTTTCAAATCTCCTTCCTATTTTCAAATCTTCTTTGTTTTCAAACTTCAAACATTTTTCTCAATCAAACCGTGACTTTGGTCATGTGCTTTTACCTTTTCATTTCATTTCCTTAAATAAATGCTAAACCACATAAGCATATCGAAACTTTCTTTCTCAAAAACTTTAAAATATTCATAACTCATTCAATTGCTTTTGTGCCCTCGTGCACGTTTCTTTTAACCTTTTATGTTTAGATATGATTCATCCTTTCTAGCGAAATTATTCGCTAAAGGATGACGACTTATCTTTACATTTTAAAATCAATTTAACTCATTTGCCTTTTCACAATTTGTACCACGAACTACGGGGTTTTGATCTCGCATTGCACTTTGTGGGTACGTAGGCATGAGACGTTCGTCTCTTCAAACACCAAAATCTTAAAAAACATTCTTCTTCTCATCTCCTCAATCTTTTTCAAGAAAACCATTTCAAACCAAAAATGCAGTAAACATTTCAAAGGGTTCCCGTGGAGTACCACGGACAAGTCGGGTGCTTAAAACCTTCTCGATTTGTAACCAATCCCCGTACCCATTCTCTGTTTGATTCTTTTAGCTTTTTAGCTTGTGAGATTCATTAAGGTTTTGTTCGTTCATTTTCCTTTTTCCTTTTGGAAATAAATAAAAGCGCGGTGGCGACTCTGTGTATATCGAGTTAAGTTAATCAATAGCTTACACTCATGATTTTACCGCTACACCAGCCAGAGGCCTTCGCCGCAACGGGATCCGAATCCCAGATCGGTATCTTTGCACAATCATAGCATTCGCATCATATTCTCCCCAAGAGCGTAGCATTCCGTCTAATACGGAGCATTACGGCAAAAATCAAACATATTGCATAAATCATAAGCCATGTTCTCAATCAAACACTTGTAAATACTGACATTCCATCAACAATATACAAAATACTTCCCAAACTCCCCAGCAGAAAGCCAAAGTGTCCCCTTTGCACTCACTAATACATATTAATACATGCTTTTTAGCACTCGTCTGTGTCATTATTCCCCAGTAAAGTCGCCCGAACGTTCTCTACAGACAGATACATATATATACAATTCCCTGGCACCCGTCTGTGTCACCTTCCCCAGCATAGTTGCCTAAACACTTTGTAAACCAAATACATTTCTTCCGACACCCGTCCGTGTCGTGCTCTCCATAGCAAGTGGAACACTCGTGTGTGTCTCACTCGTGTTTACTTATTACAGATACTCGTCCGTATCTTGTATACACCACTTAAATCCCCTCAGAGTCGACACTCGTCCGTGTTCTTTGTTAACTAGTTGGTACTCGTCCGTACCATCATCTCTGAACATGCGTCAAACGTTTGTTTCTACTGATACTCGTCCGTATCATAGTCTTAAGGATGCTCGTCCGCATCTTTAACCTGCACACAACGTCAAACACTTATACCCTTTTCTTTCTTGAAATTAGACACTCGTCTGTGTCTACCATTCCCCAGAAGAATTCCCGGCAAATCTTGATAAATTATCTCCTTTTATCTGACATTCGTCCTGTGTCAGGATATTTCCGGCAGCCGTACCCTGCCAGGTGATCGTCCTTCACCTTTCTGATGAACGTCCTTCATCATCCCCAGCGGAGTCTCTATTCATTAGAACCCCTCTCTATCCGACATTCGTCCTATGTCGTGATACTTGAGCAGCCGTCCCCTGCTAGGTGATCTTCCTTCATCATTTTATCCGATGGTCGTCCCCATCGTTGATCCAGCTATCTGACATTCGTCCTATGTCACGATAAACCCCGACAGCAGTCGTACCCTGCTAGGTGATCGCCCTTCACCTCCTAATGATCGTCCTTCATCATGCTTATCTGATGGCCGTCCCTATCGTCGACCTTTTTCTATCCGGCATTCGTCCTATGTCAAGATACTTTCGGCAGCCGTACCCTGCCAGGTGATCGTCCTTCACCTTGGATGGTCGTCCCTCATCCTTATTCCCCAACAGAACAGCCGTCCCCTGCTAGGTGATCGTCCTTCACCTTTGATGACCATTCCTCATCCTTTATTTCTTCAACCCGATGGTCGTCCCCATCATTTACCTTTAATCCCCAGAGAGTCTTGTTTCTTTACTTGATGGTCGTCCCTATCATGATCCCGGTATTTCCCCAGCATGTCGGTCGTCCCCATCATTGCCTCATCCCCAGCGGTCGTCCTCCGACACTCGCACTTTTTGTATCATACTTTATTTTCTTTTACAATCTATATCCCTTTTCTTCTTCATTCAGTGAGTGCAAATTTTGGACTGTCTTTGGTATTCAACCACAAGTTATCTTGCTTGCCTGTTAAGCCGTTGCTTACATCCTGCACAGCTAACTCATGCTTGAATAGGGGCAGCTGTAAACACCCCAAATTTGCCTTAACTCATTCACACCATGGCTTGTGATTCTTTTCATTTGCATAAATTCAATCATAGCATCTCATAGTGCATTTTTGCTTCACTGCATTGGTTCAAAGTCATCTGCATCTAGGGTTTGTGATCTGAGCAATCCAAGTGCCATCTGAGCCACTCCAAAGATCTTCAATCATCTCAAGAGGGTACATGTATGTTCAAGCATCATATTACATCCTCCCAAGATCAAGGAAGTCAAAGAATCACAAGAACTAAGAAAGGCATGGAAGCAGAGCCAGGTTTAACTGCACAGATGACCTAAAATTAGAGTTTTGGTTTCAGAGGCCATAACTCCAAATTTTTTGGTCATTCTTGTTTCTATTGGTATCTATATGATATGAGGATCATGCATATCAATTTTCATGAAGAAATTCAATGGGGAAGGCATCTGATCAATAAGTGACTTCTTGAGCAAGTCAGTGCAAAATCAGGGCATCTGAGGCCCCCAATCATCCAACCAAAGGGTCTTCTACATCATTTTGGGTGTATAGGTTCTTTATTTGATCTTAGAAGAAGTTAGAAGTTCACAAAATTGAAGAATTTCAAGCCATTTGCAAAGTTGCCATTTTGGGAAAGTGACTTGTAATGTAAACTTGCCATTTTGGGAAAGTTTTTCAACCTCCTCTTTTTGATTCAAAAATGCTTCAAATGAAAAATTCTTGGTCATGAAAGTTGTAGATTGGATCCTCCCATTTTCAAAAAGTACAAGAACTTGATCTAATTCATTTTAGAACAAAAGTTATGGCCTTGCAAAGTTGGATAAAATCACTTAATTTTCACTTTTGTGCCAAAGAGGAAACTTGCAAAAACACTTGACAAAACCAAATGTGACTTCAAATCAGCTTCTAATCATCACACAAACATAAGTCATGGTCCATAATTCAGATTTGCCCAAAGAATTTCTCACTTTCATGCCTTGAATTCCAAGTATCATAAGCCATTTATCACAAAAGTCACAAAGAGGGAAATCTTGCAAGAATGGTTCTTATGGTTTTGTTTGATCTCTAATCAATCTCAAAGTGTCATGACAACATCATATGATACATTTTGCTGCATATTGCCCAAGGGATGTCACATATTCATAACCAAAATTCCAAAATGCAACAAGTTGCAAGAAAGGCAAAACATGTGACATCTCACCCTTCATCCATTTCAGATCACATCAGAACATCCAATGGCCTTCCTTAAAGCTAGCTGAGGAAATCCAAGCACAGAAATATCCTCTGCCATGGCCCATACCTATAGTACACAATTTTTGACTTTTTGGCCAATCACCCCATACCATTCCCACAGTGCATACCTGCCCTCCTTAATTGTTGGGATTGCTTATGGATTGCCTCAAGGTCATAAAACAAGAAGGAAAAAGGCTCAGAAGAGACACACAATCAGATTGCACAAAAATTGTCCTAAGCTTCATCTCTTCGAAACTCTGCCCACAGCCATCAAACCTCAAAAATTCCTTCACCAATAAGTCACATATCATCCATAGAACAAGAATCAACCCTCAAAACAACCTGAATCACCACACACACAGACCTCCATTTCTGCTACACCAGAACCACACAGCACAAACCAGCCATCTTCAAAGCTTTCTAAGCTTCGTATCATCTTCAGGAGGTTCATAGGAGTGGGTTTGCAACAAGGGAGAGCCCAGAAAGCCCAGAACCAGGAGGTTCCATCTCAGGTATGGCTCAAGAACTGTTTTCTCAGAACCTTGTTTTTAAGTTCTTAATCGAATCCTTATGATGTGCTGATGATTCTGATTTATTTACTTTTCAAAATGGTGGAATATTGAGTATGTGTGGAGTGTCTGAAAGTTTCTGACCTAAATTTGTTTTGTTTCGATTTGCCTTGTTGATGTATGAAAAATGGTTTTTGTTTGGGGGTTTTGATTCAGTGATGTGTGGGGTTTGATTCTGGGCAGAGAGATTTCATTTTAGATGCTTAGAGAGAGAGATAAGGTTTTGGGCTCGTCGGAGAAGACGACCGGAACACTGTTCCGGCCGTCTGAGAGTCATTAACTCTAATTAGGGTTTAGGCCCAGTTTTGAATGAGGAGCGTTGGATGATCTTTCCCGCGCGTGTACCAACGACTTGGATCTTGTGGTTTAGCCCTAATCCAGTCATTAACATTAATTAATTAGGGTTTAATTTTAAATATGCCAGTTTGAATGTGGACCCTCAGATCACGAGCCAAGTCAATTCCCGCGCCCTAGGTTCAAATCCCAGCCTTTTGATCAATTGACTTTCCATTTAATTTGATTTTTATTTCATTTTTAGTGCATTTTCTTTCTCATTTATTTTAAAATATCAAAACACATCACAAAAATTTTATTTCTTGCATGCTGACTTAAAATATTTTTCTCATCCCAAAAATATTTTTATTTTTATTTTTTGCATTAAAAATTATTTTATATCATTTAAATGTTTATTTTTAATTAGTTAATGAAAATTAATTAATTAAAATTGCATTTAGGTATTTAAAAATCACAAAATAATTCACATTGCATTTTAATACATTTAGAAACATTATCAAACTCTTCAAACAAATTTCTTTTTGGTTCTTGACATATTTTGACATTTTTCTTTGGAATTTAAATTCTTAAAAGTCAATATTTTTGTCTTAACTTAGAAAACTCCATTCTGCCTAACCATGAAGAGTTTGATGTTGGTTCTTTTTGCATTGCATTCCTTATACCATGTAATTTCTAGGGTAAAATTGGTTTGAATTGATCTTTCATTTTCAATTTGATGTGCATTTTTCCTTTTGAAGTGCCTTAAAACCCTAGCTAACTTGAGAAAATCATAACTCCCATTAGGTTAAGAGTTAGATCCCCTCCTTTGGGCAGTGAACTTGTGTAGGATTATGGTTCCTTTGATCCCATTTTCAATTTTTTATCTTGTCATTTGCTTCTGATTTTGAATTTTGCTTTGTATCTTGTGCATAAACCCTAATTTTTGCTTTCATTTGCATTCATCTCTCATATGCTTGCATACATGATCTTGCCATGACATTTTGTGCATCAACATGACATATAAGACATCTTAGGACATATTAGAATCATGTTTGATCATTGCATCTTTCATTTGCCATGTTTTGTATTCATTCTATGTCATATACTTTCATGAACTTTTATGGTTCAAAGCATGCTTCATTTGCATCCTCATCCTTGTATGATCATCCACAACTCTTGATTTGTGTTTGCTTTATCTCTTAGCATCATTAACATCATGTTTATGCTTCAGACCTTGGTATGCATTATTGCATTTCATCTCATTCTCATTTCATTTCATTTCTTATTACTAACTTTTCAGGTGGTAAGTCATTGAGAAGTGAATTTGCCTTCACTTATCATAACCTCCCCTCATCTATCTTATGCATCATTGCTGCATTTTTACTTGTGTATTAGAGTGAGCTTTCTCATTCATGTCTCCTCACCTCCTTATTTCTTCAAGCAACTTATCTTCTTAAGTGAAGTAAGTTGTCTTGCTTCTTGCTGCTTATCCTCCTTTCATCTGCTTCTTTCTTGGTGGCTTTCTTCTTGAAGATCTTTTGCAAGCCTCATAAACCCTAGGAATACCCAAGCATGACAATAATTAGGGTTTGATTAGTCCCCTATTGGTTTTACCTTTGTGTCATCTTTGAGTCTTCTCTTCTCATCTCATAATCAAGGACTAAACCTTAAAGGTTTTAAGGCTTTGTGATTAGGGTTATGCCTGTATCCTTCTATTAGGATGGAGTGTATAACTTTAATCCTAAGTGTTAAACCCTTAATGTGTTTAAATCCTTTAATCAATCCATCTTAAATAATCACTAAGACATCAAGCTTGTAACTTGGGCCTTGCATTAGGGTTCTAATTCTTCCTTAAGTGGTTAAGAAGGACTAACCCTAGTGTTAATGGACAAGTCCCCCTCAAGTTGTCTTACAAACCATAAAATTCACTTCTTAATCTTCCCATTAACTAAATCCACTCTAATAAAGGGCTTTGTTTTGTCATGAGGTTAATCCCTAATCATGGATTAAGTTGAGGAGCCTTCTTCAGCTTAAATGTTCTCATCTATTATCCTTCTATTAGGATGGTGTAATGGGTCCATTAAATCTTTGATTATGGCTTAAACTCATTACTTAACACTAAACAAAAACTCCAAAAAAAAACATCTAAATAATTATAAGTAGGTTAATGATCTTAATCCTACATCACGGTGATTAAGTGTGAGGTGCTTACTTCATACTTAAGGTATTCTCATTACCCATAATCAGAGGGAAGATGTGATGAGTTTACTAACCCTTGGTTTAGGCTTAAGCTCATTTTCTTATGACAAACTCCAAAAAGCAATAAAAGACTGAAAACAAAAAACAAACAATAATCGTCTCCTCCGGGATTCTTTTCTCATCTCATTCACTCACAAACGAGAACTTTCTTCTTCCGTCTAATGCAAGACAGTTTGCACCTGAGCCAGACAGGTCATACACTTGAGTATGGGCAAGCAAGCAGTTCACAGGTCAATTTATCTTTCAGTCCCTTTGAGTCGAACTACGGTGTTCTGACTTCCTCATTGCACGAGAGGATACGTAGGCATAACTTAACAGTTATCGAACAAAAGTCTCTGTATATCCCCCCTCCTTCCAGCATTATTCTTTAAGCCTCATAGTCTTGAGCTTCACATTCTTTTCTTGCACTGACACTTCTTCATTTTACCTCACACTTCTTTTGCACTGACACTTGCATTCTTTTCTAGTTTTGTTACATAAAATAGCACTGACACTACCCCTTTAAACACAAATCTTCTAAGCGTAGATCCCGTCGAGTACGACGGACAATCTGGGTGCTAATACCTACCCAGGTTGTAACCAACCCCCTTTCTCAGTTTCTCTGGTTCGCGACCGTCTTATCCATCTTTTCTAGGTTTATGCAGCATTACCTTTCCTTCGGGATAAAAATGCCTAGCTGGCGACTCTTTTCTTTTGAGTTCACCCTTGTGTGTTCTTCTCCTTTCGCCGACCGTTCGTGTCTGTACCCCTTCTGACCCGGTGTCATTTGGTGGGAGCGACACTAGCCACAACGTCTAACATTATCATGATATTCTTCTATGAACCCAGAGTAGGAGGCTTTGCTGGTGTCAAACCCTATGGTATCTTGATTCAAGGTATTTGGGTTGAAAGCTACCCCTAATGGACATAGTCCAGCAATAGCAGCTATGTCGAATAAGATGGGGGTGACCATTCCACATGGAAGGTGGAAAGTGTTGTAAGTGTTATCTGATCGCACTAAAATTCACCGTATTTCTGACTCCGATTTCGCATGCATTCTTAGCTTTTATTGTTATTTTGCTTTGTTATTGCTTTGTTTTCTTATGTTTTCAGGTTTTTATAATAATCGGAGCTGGAATCGGGAAAAGGAGCGAAAAAGGAGTGAAAACGGACGAAAACCTAGAAATTCAGCATTTTGCACTTGCGGCACCCACCGTGGCGGGCGCCATGGGGTTAGCCATGACGTGGCCACGTCTCAAGACCACTCCTCAACCTCCAGGACCCACGTTCCCCACTCCATCATCCCCTGTAGGGACCATGGCGGGCGCCATGACCTTGTGGCGGGCGCCACAAGGCAAAATTTCATAACCTCCACTTTTTAGTGGAGGGGCGTCCCGGTCATTTCATGCTTTCAGTTTTTACTATAAATAGGACCTTAGATTTTCGTTTTTCTTCATCCAGAATTAGAATTCTCTAGGCATATATCAGTTATAAAGCAGTTGCCATTCCACATCGGGGTGCCTCTGCAATCGAGTGATCGAGTCTGTAATCTGTCTGTGGTTCGAGTTTTGGAGCACTCTGGAGGAAGTTAATCCTGCCGCCATTTTAATTCAAGTTCGTACTTTACTTTTATTTATTTCTGCCTCGCTTTTATTTTGTTTATTTCCCGCACTCGCACATTTACGTTGTTTATTTCCTGCACTCGCACATTTACGTTGTTTATTTCCTGCACTCGCACATTTACGTTGTTTATTTCCCGCACTCGCACATTTACTTTGTTTATTTCCTGCACTCGCACATTTACTTTGTTTATTATCCGCACTCGCTTTAAATTACTTTTATGAAAAACTATAAAAAGAATCTTTACTTTATCATGTCTAACTAATTCCATAAAGGTTAGAATGTAAGGATCGTAATTAAATCAGTAATCAGTATAATTGTTCGTGGAAACACCTAAGGGCTATTTTATCTTTCAATTCAAGTAATTGTTTTTAACTATTTCAAAAACAGCCAAAAGCGCTTTGTATAGTTCATTAGGAGATTTTAGATTAAAAAGAAAAGAGATTTTAAAACGATTTTCGGACGCGTTAGGAAGTTTAAACTCTGGTTCGTAAGAACCTCTTTTTGCTAAGAAGTCCAGGTTAAAATACTTTTCAACTTAGTTAAGATACTATATTTCTTAAAAATAGGTTTACTACTCTAACGCAGTACGCACCTTTTTATCCGTGACAATAGGAGGGGTTGATTAGAGAGTACAACTCGGTTCTGAATACGCGAAAGCGACAGTTCCTGTTAAATTAGTTCTTTTCAAAGGAGAAAACATTGCCCATAAGTAGTTCCACTAACAAGTACTAGATTATCATTGATTACGTGAATTACATTCGAGCCTGTCTTTATTTATTATTTAAAATTATAATTTTATTTACCATTGCACCCTTATTAAAACCCTTAAAAATAGTTGCCTTAGATACACACCATAACAACAGGTTTGATAGATTGACACTTGGTCTCTGTGGATTCGATAATCTTTTATATTACTTTGACGTGATTCGTACACTTGCGAAAAACACGCATCAAGTTTTTGGCGCCGTTGCCGGGGACCAATATCGTCAAATTTCATTACCCTGTAGTTATACCGTTTAGACTAAGGTTGTTACCCACCGGTCAATGCGAAAGACTCGCAGTGCCGGAAGTTTAGTAGACCCTCTAGCTGAACCTGAACGTTACGCTCGCGCACGTTTATTTTTCCATAGGAATAGGATAGCTATGGCCGAAGAACAAAATCGAAGACCTCTTAAGGACTTCGCCCAACCATCAAACGAGGAACCTAGTTCCAGTATAGTAAACCCCGCTATCCCAGCCAATAATTTTGAACTTAAACCATCCCTGCTGCAATTAGTGCAACAGAGACAATTCTCAGGTCTCGCTACTGATAACCCAAACCAACATTTAAAAAACTTTCTTCAGTTAGCAGACACCTTTAAAACCAATGGAGCTTCTCCTGAGGCGATACGCTTAAGATTATTTCCCTTTTCCCTCAGAGATAAAGCTCTATCATGGTTAGATTCCCTTCCACCCAATTCAATAACAACTTGGGATGACCTTAGGAAAGTTTTCCTTGCTAGATATTTTCCCCCGAGTAAGACCGCTCTTCTTCAAAACCTAATAACTAGATTTACCCAACTCCAAGGAGAGTCGTTGTTCGAAGCCTGGGAGAGATATAAAGAACTATTAAGAGCATGCCCACACCATGGCTTAGAGAATTGGCTAATCATCCAAACCTTCTATAATGGACTTCATTATAACACTAAGATGACCATCGACGCTGCCGCTGGTGGCGCACTGATGAACAAACCTTACCCTGAAGCTAGTGCCCTTATCGAGGACATGGCCCAAAACCATCAATCATGGGGAGTAGAACGAGCGACAGTGGAAAAGAAGGAAGCCCAAGGAGGAATACATGAGCTAAGCTCTATAGACATGATGCAGGCTAAAATGGACGCGTTGGCCCTTAGAGTCGAACATATGTGTACAACTCCGAATACTGTTGCCGCAGTTTCGCCGAATTGTGAGATATGTGGAACGCAAGGACACCAATCCGCCGAATGCAATCTGTTGAATGAAACCAATACTGAGCAAGTGAACTATACCCAAGGGAACCCATTTTCAAACACATATAACCCTGGATGGAGGAATCACCCAAACTTCTCCTACAAAAATAATAACCCTATTCAAAATACCGCACCTCCGAGACAACAAGGTTACCAAGCCCCTAGAACAAATCAACCTATGCAACCGGTACCACCAAACCCGAGCTTTGAGGAAATTGTAAAAGATTTCATCGTTGCTCAAAAACAGAAAAACAAAGAGTTCATGAACCAAAGCGTCCATGTTAACGAACTAATTACCCAGTTAGGAACCAAGGTTGATCAAATAATTACTCATAATAAGATGCTTGAAACCCAGATCTCTCAGGTAGCGTTAAACCAAGCCCCACAGACTACACCTGGAGGACAGTTCCCTGGACAACCTCAACAAAACCCGAAAGGGCAAGCTAATGCCATTACTCTACGAAGTGGAACCGCTTATAAGGAACCTTTGAACCCTAGATTAAGTGAGCCCGAAACTTTGGAGAGGAATGAGGAAAAGGAACCAGAGAAGCCTGAAACCCCGGAAAGTCAAGAAAAAGGAGAAGAACCTAAAAATAAAACCTATGTACCACCACCGCCATACAAACCACCAATACCATACCCTCAAAGATTAAAGAAAACCCAAATCGATAATCAATATCAAAAATTCGTTAAGGTTATAGAAAAACTTCACGTAGAAATCCCCTTTACAGAAGCCATCACCCAAATACCTTCTTATGCTAAGTTTCTCAAAGACATACTTACGAATAAACGTAGACTTGAAGATCCGAAACCCGTGGAATGTAATTCTATTTCCGAAGATAGGTTAGCAAAGAAAGATAAAGATCCCGGAAATTTTTCCATTCCTTGTATTTTGGGGAATCATGTCATCGAAAAAGCTTTTCTAGACTTAGGAGCTAGTGTGAGCTTAATGCCTTTAGCAGTTTGTGAGAGATTAAACTTAGGAGAATTACAACCTACTAAGATGTCACTTCAATTAGCCGATAGATCCGTTAAATACCCTATAGGCATACTTGAAGACGTCCCTGTTAGGGTAGGTCAGTTGTTTATACCTACTGATTTTGTTGTCATGGACATTAAAGAAGATGACGACATACCAATCCTCCTAGGTAGACCGTTCTTATCGACTGCTGGAGCCGTAATAGATGTTAAAAAAGGAAAACTAACTTTTGAGGTAGGTGAAGAGAAGATAGAATTTATATTGTCAAAATTTCTTATGGCACCTGTGATAGGAGATTCCTGTTATGCCTTAGATATCATCGAAGAATGCATTAGGGAATTAGAACAAGAAGAAGAAACTGAATCTATAAAATTGCCATCAACCCTTATTTTGGAAGATGACAATTATAAAACACCCTACATTGATGATAACCTTCACGAATGTTTATCTCTTACCCCAGATCCTATGCCTTGCCCTATGAAACCGACCGTAAAACTTAAGGAACTGCCTAAAAACCTGAGATATGAATTTCTTGATGAAGATATGAACCGTCCAGTTATAGTCAGTGCTACCTTAAACCAAAGAGAAACCAATCAATTATTAGAAGTTTTACGTAGGTACCCCTCAGCCTTAGGATATAAGATCTCTGATCTAAAAGGAATAAGCCCATCCGTATGCATGCATCGGATTTTGCTTGAAGAAGATTCAAAACCTTCTAGAGAACACCAACGAAGAATAAATCCTATAATGAGTACGGTAGTTAAGACTGAAGTTCTTAAGTTATTAGAGGCAGGTATAATATATCAGATCTCGGACAGTAAATGGGTGAGTCCTGTGCATGTAGTATCTAAAAAGGGAGGCATCACAGTCGTGCAAAACGAGAAGGGCGAACCTGTAGCAAAAAGAACCGATGGAGGTTGGCGTATGTGCATAGATTATAGAAAATTAAATAAAGCAACTAGGAAGGACCATTTCCCATTACCATTCATAGACCAAATGTTGGAGCGCCTAGCCAGACACTCTTACTTTTGTTACTTAGATGGATATTCCGGATTCTTCCAAATACCTATTCACCCCGAAGATCAAGAAAAAACTACCTTTACATGCCCGGTTGGAACCTTTGCCTATAGAAGAATGCCTTTTGGACTTTGTAATGCTCCTGCAACTTTCCAACGCTGCATGATGTCTATCTTTGCTGATTATTTAGATGGAATTATGGAAGTATTTATGGACGATTTCTCAGTTTGTGGATCAGATTTCAAAAATTGTCTTGTCAACCTTGAGAAAATCCTGGAGAGATGTGTGGAGGTAAACCTTGTGCTAAATTGGGAAAAATGTCATTTCATGGTCACCGAAGGGATTGTTTTAGGACATATAGTTTCCGAAAAAGGTATAGAGGTAGATAAAGCAAAAATAGAAGTCATAGAGAATCTAAAACTGCCGAAGACTATCAGGGAGATAAGAAGTTTTCTTGGACATGCCGGATTTTACCGACGTTTTATCAAGGATTTCTCCAAAATAACAAAGCCCTTAACTGGTCTTTTGATGAAAGATGCTGAATTTATCTTCGATGAAAAATGTACTGAAGCATTTAATCTTCTGAAGCAAGCTCTGATTTCAGCACCTATAATGAAACCCCCTGATTGGTCAGAACCGTTTGAGATAATGTGTGACGCCAGTGATTATGCTGTTGGAGCCGTTCTAGGTCAGAGAAAAGATAAGAAGTTACATGTCATTTATTATGCCAGTAGAACCCTAGACGCTGCACAGCTCAACTACGCAACAACCGAAAAAGAGCTCCTAGCTGTAGTTTTCGCAATAGACAAATTTAGATCTTATCTAGTAGGAGCCAAGATTATAGTTTACACCGACCATGCTGCCATTCGTTACTTACTAAGCAAAAAGGATGCCAAGCCTAGGTTACTTCGATGGATTCTATTACTGCAAGAGTTTGATTTGGATATCCGTGATAAGAAAGGCACTGATAATGTGGTAGCTGATCACCTATCTAGGCTAGAATACCTGAAACCTGATCCAGTTCCCATAAATGACGATTTTGCCTATGATAGACTGATAGCCCAACTAGAAACCATTGAAGAAGATAACCCAGACCATCATGAGTATTTTCAAAAATCCTTAGCCATAAGTGATGTACCTTGGTATGCAGACTTTGTTAATTACCTAGCCGCTGACATCATACCCCCTGATCTAAACTACCACCGGAAGAAGAAGTTCTATAGTGATGTGAGAAACTTCTATTGGGACGAACCGTTTCTTTTCAAGAGAGGTAAAGATGGCATTTTCCGCCGTTGTGTTCCAGAAGAAGAGGTAAATAATATAATTGAGCATTGTCACTCTGCACCCTATGGTGGACATGCAAGCACATCTAAGACCTACGCCAAGATTCTTCAAGCTGGCCTATTCTGGCCTACTATGTGGCGTGATGTCCATGCTTTCATTGTCAAGTGTGATAGATGCCAACGCACAGGAAATATTTCAAGACGTAATGAAATGCCGTTAAGAAATATCCAAGAAGTAGAACTCTTCGACGTATGGGGTATAGACTTTATGGGACCGTTCCCACCATCTTTTGGAAATCAGTACATCTTAGTAGCAGTTGACTACGTGTCTAAATGGATTGAAGCTATCGCCGCACCCACAAACGACACCAGAGTAGTCATCAAATTATTCAAAAATTATATATTTCCCAGGTTTGGAACACCCCGTTTAGTCATAAGTGATGGAGGATCACACTTCATATCGAGAATATTTGATAAACTTTTAAGCAAGTATGGAGTTAAGCATAGAGTAGCAACACCATACCACCCACAGACCAATGGACAAGTGGAAGTATCTAATAGGGAGATAAAACAAATCCTCGAGAAGACTGTCTCTATATCTAGAAAGGATTGGTCACAGAAACTTCAAGAAGCATTATGGGCCTATAGAACCGCTTTCAAAACTCCTATAGGAACAACCCCTTATCAACTGGTCTATGGAAAATCATGTCACTTACCATTTGAGTTGGAGCATAAGGCCTATTGGGCCATCAAAACTTTGAATTTGGATTACTTGACTGCTGGTGAGAAACGTATCCTTGACATCCACAAATTAGAAGAGCTCAGACAATCTGCCTACGAAAATGCCATCATATACAAAGAAAGAACCAAAGCTTGGCATGACAAAAGAATCATAAGAAGAGACTTCAAGATAGGCGATCCTGTTCTCCTGTTCGATTCTAGGTTACGACTATTTCCAGGTAAACTCCGTTCGAGATGGACTGGCCCTTTCAAAGTATCTAAGATCCTAAGATCCGGTGCTATTGAAATCAAGAACCAGACATGTAAACCATTCATCGTCAATGGACAGAGGTTGAAGCCCTACGAAGGAGGTGACATTCCAACAACATACACCTGTCATACTCTGAGTGATCCACCATATCCTTCCAATGATGTTTAAATATCGGTCGTCGAGCTAATGACGTTAAACAAGCGCTGCATGGGAGGCAACCCATGGTTTTTCTTATTTTTGTACTTTTTATTTTTTACTTTTACTTTATTTTGTTTATATTTTTATTATTATGTCAGGACTAACGATTGAATGTTTTATGTGCTTTCAGGACTTGTTTGCTAACCTTGTACAGAATGCAGAACCCTGATGACATGCACGTGGCCTTTAGAGACGATGCACAGAGAGAGCGTTACTATGTTCACATGAGACGCCCTATGGCTCCTACCAGGTACCCTGACCATGACTGCATGGATGCCTTGGGGATAGAGCCAAGCGTCAGATTCTTATGCCATCAACTCCAGTGGGAACAGTTTGACTACAGGAACAACACTTATAGGAACTTGACTCTTGAGTTCCTCAGCTCGTTTCATTATGACCCTTGGGCTGGACCCGATGGACTCGCTGTTTTCAGGTTGTTCGGGATTGACTACTCATTCTCTCACAGAGAGTTTGGTGATTTGCTAGGTTTCCAGACTACTCCTGATGCTATTCCAGATACACCGATGGGGTATTTTATGAGCAGAGAAGTGGAAAAGTTTTGGACTAAAATATCCGGCGGAGGGAGCCAAGATCCTTCTACCCAGTTTTCTCAGGTAATCCACAACCCTGCATTGAGATACTTCCAGATGATTCTAGCACATTCTTTCCTAGGTTTTCCAGATACAGAGACACTGCTAAGTGAAGAGGAGATTTTCCTACTGTTTTGTGCGACTCAGTCTCGCCCTGTTGCTTGTGGCAACTTTCTGTTAAAGGGCTTGGCTAGTGTTGCCAGATCATCCGTAGGCATCATCCATGTCGGTGGGATTGTTACACAGATTGCTACTGCATTGGGTCTGTCTCGCAAGTTATTGCACCTCAGGACCTTCTGCTGCTACACCACCCTGGATATTGATTTTTGTCTTGATAGAGGACTGATGAGGAGGGCTTCTTTTGAGCCCAACATGTTTAGATTGCTGATCGACGGAGAAGCGATACACTATTTTACATTACCAGATCAGCTGATGACCAGTGTCCATGATCCTGAAAATTGGAGTTATGCTCTAGAGGGTTATGGAGAGACTGTCGAAGAGCCGAAATCGCCTCCCGCCGCTGAGTACACTCCTACACCTCTTACTCCCCAAATCACTGTTATGTCTAACAATATGTCTCTGCAGCCACCTGACCTACAAACACAGATTTATGAGCTCCGTAAGGAGAGTGCCCTGCTCAAGCAGGAAGTGGCAGACTTAGAGTTACAGATGCAGGTTTCTGATCTCACTCATGCCTCAGAGACCGATGCTCTACATCAGGCGATTGAAGAGTTTCGGAGGGAGATAGCTGAGATTCGTGGATCAAGCCAGGAAAAGACGCCTACCACATGACTCATTCTACCCTGACAGCATTACCCTAGTATTTTATTTATCGCATTTCCAGACATATTTTACTTTATTGCAGCTTTTATATTTTCATGCACTTTGAATTTCTTATATATATACATATTATGCACTAATGTTAACTTTTTCTTTTTCTTTTGTTTCTTTAATTATTTTTGTTTTTTGTCGTGCAAAGAAAAAATATATATATAAGACAAAAATATTTTCATTTTTGTCTTTACAAAAAAAAAAAAAATATGCAAGCCTTATGCCTTGAAAAGAAGAAGAAAACGCTATTCAGACCCCCCGGAAGACCGAGGTGCAAGGAAGGCCCAAAGGAGGATCCAAAAACCACAAGGCCCAGGAATTGGCCTTGTGGCGGGCGCCATAGGCCTTGTGGCGGGCGCCATAGGCCCTGTGGCGGGCGCCACACCGTTATCATCAACATATACGGGATTCAATCCCCATTTCCACCATTTTCATCCCTTTCTTCACCAAAAACCCATTTTTCCAACCTTCCAAATCCTCCTTGAACCCCATTAAAGCTCCCTCATTTTCAAAATACCCACCATCCATAAAACATATCCAACATCCATTTCCATTTTCATCCATCAAAAACCAAAAAAATCAAAACTTTATCATTCCCTCATAAACCACTTTTTCTACCATTTTCACTACCTAAGGAGCATTCAACAATGGAGTTCAACGGATTTCTTCTTCGTGATGGAAGACCGGGCGAAAGGCAACGGAAAATTATTCAGAGGCTTCAAAGTCGAGAAATTCTCTCGACTAGGTACGTCGACGATAACTGTCTGTATGCTTTGGGTATTTATCATAGTGTTTTTAATTTATTAGAATTTCTAGGCTTGCATAATATCTTCATCAATCAGGAACCTACCTATGAGCGAATGACAACTGAGTTTTTGAGTTCTTTGATATACACTGTCAGTCCTAACACTGCTAGCACTGTTGGTACTGTTATTTTTAGACTGTTCGGAATTGAGTATGAATTCAGTACCGACGATCTAGCAGGTTTGTTAGGAATCCCTCATAGGGAAGGTGCAATTTGTGAGGCACCTTTGGATGCTGAATGGTCGGCCGAGGTATTTACCTTCTGGCAAAGGCTTTCAAGTTCTTCAATTAATTCTTTTGAAGGGATACTTGCGTCGACCATTCACAACCCGGCCATAAGAGTTTTTAGACTTCTTTTGGCATGTACTATTTTTGGCCGGGAAAGTCCAAACAAGGTAAATGCTCGTGAACTCCTATTTTTGCAAGGATGCCTCACTAGAACCCACATCAATCCGGTCCCGTTTATGCTTGCTCATATGACTTTATTTACTAACAAAACAGGACCGATTGTTTTTGGAGGGCTTGTTACGTCTATTGCTGGGCTCTTAACCTGAACGATGAGATAGCTACACTTGAACCACTACCTCCTCGCACAATTAATTTAAAATTTTTGAAAGACATGAAATTGTGCCGAACGAGGAGAGAAGGTGGTTATGAGTTGATGGTTCATGGGGTAGCTATCCCATCTGTTGCTTTACCATGCAGTAGACGTACTGATGTACGTGATGAAAGGAACTGGACCTATGATCTTAATGCTCCACGTGTTTTGGGTCCACTTCCTCCTAATATTCCCGATGGGGAGGCACATGACACTGATGATGAGTATGATCGGAGAGAGCAGTCTCCCATCCCTCACATGTCCCCCCATCGTCCTTCACAGTCACACACCGCACCATCTTCCTCTAACCCTATTGCAGGTACTGCTCCTGGATTCCATGTCACCGAGGAGATGTGGCGTGATATGACAGCTAGAGAGGAAAGGCGTGATGGCCTTCTCTCTACTATTTCACAACAGCTGACGGACAACATGAGCTTCATGCAACAATCGCGATTGGTTTCGGATCGTGCTTATAGCAACGTTTGTCGTACCTTGAACGATATCTCATTAGAGCAGAACCGTCAGAGCGAGTTCAACAGCCGACACTACCAGCTTGTAGAGGCTACTCAGGGTTCCATCTTGGGTAACCTTCGAGAGGTCCGGAGTGCTCAGGCTGCTTTATCAGCACGACTCGACCGGAGGGACCAGCATCGTAGTAGATCCCGTCGTTCCAGACCATCACATCAGGACGGCGAAGGCACCAGCGCCCCTCCTCAGTAGTCTTTTCCAGGTTACCCCCCTTATCTTATTTCGAAACATTGGGGACAATGTTCGATTTAAGTGTGGGAGGGGATTTTATTGCTTTCCGTTATTTCCTTTTTTTAGTTAATTTCCTTTCAGTTATTTCCCTTTTCAGTAATTTACTTTTCTTAGATAATGCATGAGTCTGACGAGTCACCAGTATAGTGTCTTTTTAGTTCATCTTCATTTTTTCCCATTTCCTTAGCCTTACCAAAAAAAAAAAAAAAAAAAATTTTAAAAAAAGAAAATGATGTTGTTTCACATGTTTTTTGGGCTTTGGGACAGGTTTAGATTAGGATGTGGTGACCTAGGTCAACTTTTTGAAACATCAGAACCATTTTAGCACCATAGACCTCTTGAATATAGGAATCACTCCTAAACCCCACCACCTTGGCCTTTACTATCATTTTAAAAATTGTCCTAAGTAGTTTATCTTAGCAGTCAGCTCCGGCTTAAGCATGCTCTACGTAGGGGGCCGATGAACATAAGTGAATGATCCAGTGCTAATAAAAAAAAAAAAAGAAAAAAAAAAGAAAAAAAGGCAAACTCTGGTATAGGTGACCCTCACAAAGTCATTTAAACCGAAAAAAAAGAGAAAAAAAAATATATTTGCCACAAAAAGAAAAAATTGCAAGTCACCTATTGTTAGTTGGTTCAGAGGTATCTGGCACTGAACTTGGTAGGGCGGATTACGATCCGATCCCCCGCAGCTACATTTAGGCGAAATAAAAACAGGTTTACACATGCTTATGTGCCAGAAACCTTATGTTATGGATCAGAATCACTAACCGGTCACTCTACTATGAAGCATGTACGGATAACGGGCTTAATGTGATTGCGCCTGAATGAAAAGGACACAAAAAGATGAGAAGATAGGCCTAGGTATTGTGGGATGATATGAAGTGGTTAATATAGGATTGAAGTTTGTGTTTGTGTTACTATGGTACCCTTGGTTCACTTAGTTAGTATCTGTCACTGCATCCTGACTTGAACTTAGAATCCCTTTAGCCCAAAGACAAGTGTTGACACCATATTTTCTTAAGCTTTAATGTTTGCTTGAGGACAAGCAAAGGTTTAAGTGTGGGAGAATTTGATCGCACTAAAATTCACCGTATTTCTGACTCCGATTTCGCATGCATTCTTAGCTTTTATTGTTATTTTGCTTTGTTATTGCTTTGTTTTCTTATGTTTTCAGGTTTTTATAATAATCGGAGCTGGAATCGGGAAAAGGAGCGAAAAAGGAGTGAAAACGGACGAAAACCTAGAAATTCAACATTTTGCACTTGCGGCACCCACCGTGGCGGGCGCCATGGGGTTAGCCATGACGTGGCCACGTCTCAAGACCACTCCTCAACCTCCAGGACCCACGTTCCCCACTCCATCATCCCCTGTAGGGACCATGGCGGGCGCCATGACCTTGTGGCGGGCGCCACAAGGCAAAATTTCATAACCTCCACTTTTTAGTGGAGGGGCGTCCCGGTCATTTCATGCTTTCAGTTTTTACTATAAATAGGACCTTAGATTTTCGTTTTTCTTCATCCAGAATTAGAATTCTCTAGGCATATATCAGTTATAAAGCAGTTGCCATTCCACATCGGGGTGCCTCTGCAATCGAGTGATCGAGTCTGTAATCTGTCTGTGGTTCGAGTTTTGGAGCACTCTGGAGGAAGTTAATTCTGCCGCCATTTTAATTCAAGTTCGTACTTTACTTTTATTTATTTCTGCCTCGCTTTTATTTTGTTTATTTCCCGCACTCGCACATTTACGTTGTTTATTTCCTGCACTCGCACATTTACGTTGTTTATTTCCTGCACTCGCACATTTACGTTGTTTATTTCCCGCACTCGCACATTTACTTTGTTTATTTCCTGCACTCGCACATTTACTTTGTTTATTATCCGCACTCGCTTTAAATTACTTTTATGAAAAACTATAAAAAGAATCTTTACTTTATCATGTCTAACTAATTCCATAAAGGTTAGAATGTAAGGATCGTAATTAAATCAGTAATCAGTATAATTGTTCGTGGAAACACCTAAGGGCTATTTTATCTTTCAATTCAAGTAATTGTTTTTAACTATTTCAAAAACAGCCAAAAGCGCTTTGTATAGTTCATTAGGAGATTTTAGATTAAAAAGAAAAGAGATTTTAAAACGATTTTCGGACGCGTTAGGAAGTTTAAACTCTGGTTCGTAAGAACCTCTTTTTGCTAAGAAGTCCAGGTTAAAATACTTTTCAACTTAGTTAAGATACTATATTTCTTAAAAATAGGTTTACTACTCTAACGCAGTACGCACCTTTTTATCCGTGACAATAGGAGGGGTTGATTAGAGAGTACAACTCGGTTCTGAATACGCGAAAGCGACAGTTCCTGTTAAATTAGTTCTTTTCAAAGGAGAAAACATTGCCCATAAGTAGTTCCACTAACAAGTACTAGATTATCATTGATTACGTGAATTACATTCGAGCCTGTCTTTATTTATTATTTAAAATTATAATTTTATTTACCATTGCACCCTTATTAAAACCCTTAAAAATAGTTGCCTTAGATACACACCATAACAACAGGTTTGATAGATTGACACTTGGTCTCTGTGGATTCGATAATCTTTTATATTACTTTGACGTGATTCGTACACTTGCGAAAAACACGCATCATTATCCCAGAAGTAAAAGGATGATAACAACATATTTGGGCAAATATTAAGACCCACTTTCGACATTTGGATTAAGTCGAAAATACCTAATTTTTTTCCAGAATGGGGCTTTAACCTTTCGACTTTGTTCACCCAGGCAAGGTATTCAGAGATGTCTTTCGACTTGGGACAAGCCCTAAATATCCTAGTGTTCTGTAAATATCCTAGATTTATGGTTGCTTCGTCACTTGGTTCTGCGTCTTGAGGTTCTTCGAGGGAAATTTTTGGTTTAGCCCCAACACCTATGGCCTTGAGACGTTGATAAGAGGGAAAATATTCTTTTAACTTATCTAAGTTTGTATTAGGGCTAAGCAAAGGACCTAACATTGCATGGCATGTGCCAGAAACAAGGATAGGAATCAATACCTGTGACCTATAGATGTTGACCTTCTCCTTCTCATTAGGAGGTTCTAGAATGTACTGTTGATTCCCCACCATGTCTGGTCCGGTTAATCGATGAGGATAAGCAAGAGGCGTCACACTTTTGTTCTTCTTACTGGTAGTCACTTTGGATGTAGACATTGTTGAGAGAGTTGAGGTTTCTGAGATTTTTGGAGAGAAATGGATTTTTTGTTTTAAAGGTGGTGAAGAAGAAGAAGATTGTCTAAAAGTTTTGAAGCTAGTGACTCAGTGGTATTTATAAAGAAGAAGTGAGGATTGAAACAATTAAAATTTCTATTTCTTGGACCACGTGGCAGAAAAGTTAAGTGGGAGCAGTTTTAAAAAGGAAAAGCTAAATCGTCCCCTAGTTTTTAGGAAATGATTGGCTAGTATCTGAATGTGGGTTGAAATGTGACGCTTTTGGTCTTTGTAATAGTCAATTTGTTGGGATTTACAAAATCTATTCTTTGAAATGACAAAGAAATAAAGGCCATGAAGTGTCGAAAAAACTTATTTGACAGCAAATGATTTTTTCTCTAGAAATGGCTCGAAAAAACTCTTTGCTGGGGGGAAATTTATATACAATGATTTTCGACAGTACCTGTATAAAAGGAAAATGCTGAGGAAAGGGAGATTTCGACGTAGATGACAAGAAAGGACGTTTTCGCATCTTTCGACAAAGAAGAATAAAGGCTTATGTTTCGTTAACATAACATGATCTTCGGTCGAAGGAGTTTGTTTGTGACAATTTTGACGGATGTTGAATAAAAGACATCAATTTAAATTAAAAGAAGAAATTCAAAGTGTGAAGTTGCAATGTTTGGCAAAAAGGACGCGTGGAAGCATCCAGAGGAATGAAGGCATGCCAAAAGGCCAAGTGTCAAGTTATTAGAATTCGCCCGTTAGTGGCAGTTAGTTTAGTTTCCTATATATATGTGATAGTTATTGTTAGTTTGTGTGTGTGATATTTGTACAAATTCCTATTGAACTCAAAGTACCCATGTGATAGAAAAGAGTGTGAATCTAGAAAATGTACGTGTGAAAAACACTATCTTTACTTTCTTTAAGTTTTTAATTAAATTCCAAGTTCATTTAAATTCCTTTACCATTTCATAGTTTTTTTAGTTAATTACAAGTATTTCATTTCGATGCATTAAGTTATTTATCTTCCATTATTTTAACACATTCCTAGAAGTTAATTCTTTGAATTATATCAAGTTTATTCTACTTTTGTTCTATATTCTTATGAATCATACAAACGTACTTAAGATAATTGAATGAGAGTGAAATCATTAAGGATGACACAGTCAATACATTCGACCAAATATAGATAAAATACGCACTTATGTCATAGTATTTGTATGGTTGATCCTGCGAGTTAACTAATTTGGACATTGAATTAGAAACAAGCGGTTGTTCGTCAGAAAACACCAGCGAACAGTCTCTTAAAGTGTCAGCTAAAGAGGATTGATATTTTGATGGTGGATGTTCTAAGCACATGACTGGAATAAACAATTTAGTGGTTGACATCAAACCACATCCCACTAGTTATGTCACGTTTGGTGATGGAGCAAAAGGAGAAATCAAAGGTGTGGGAAAAATTGTATGTACAAGTGTTCCAAACCGTGATGGGGTTCTACTAGTGAAAGGATTGACTGACAATTTTAATAGCATCAGTCAGCTGTGTGGTCAAGGATTCAGTGTCAACTTTACAAAATCAGAATGCATTGTCACAAATAAAGAGAACTGAGTAATCATGAAGGGAGTCAGATCTAGAGATAATTGTTATCTTTGGGTGAATCAAGACACTAGCTATAAATCTATTTGCTCTCTATCCAAAGAAGATGAAGTAAAGCTATGACATCAAAAGATGGGTCATCTTCATTTAAGAGGAATGAAAAGAGTTATAACGTTGGAAGCTGTAAGAGGAATTCCTAAGTTGTAGATTGAGGAAGGTAAGGTGTGTGGTCAATGTCAAATAGGCAAGCAAACCAGAATGTCACATCCAAAGGTTTGACATCTCACTACTTCCAAAGTCTTGGAGTTATTACACATGGAATTGATGGGTCTTATGGAGGTTGAAAGCCTGAGAGGAAAACGATATGCATATGTAGTGGTGGATGACTACTCCAGGTTTATCTGGATAAACTTTGTTAGAGAGAAGTCTGATGTCTTTGATGTATTCAAAGATCACTGTCAAATAATTCAGAGGGAAAAGGAAAGTTGTGTCATTAAGATTAGAAGCGATCATAGAAAGGAATTTGAGAATAAAAAATTCTCTAAATTCTGCTCTTCTGAAGGAATCACTCATTAATTTTCTTCCCCCATTACTCCTCAGCAAAATGGGGTTGTTAAAAGAAAAAACAGAACCATACAAGAATCAGCTAGGGCCATGATTCATGCCAAGAAACATCCTCTGTACTTTTGGGCTAAAGATTTGAACATTGCTTGTTATGTTCATAACAGGGTTACTCTAAGAAAGGGAACTCCCACTAATCTCTACGAGCTCTGGAAAGGAAGGAAGCCTAATGTCCAATACTTTCATGTATTTGGAAGTAAGTGCTATATTCTGGCTGATAGAGAACAAAGAAGAAAAATGGATCCTAAAAGTGATGAAGGCATATTTTTGGGTTACTCTACTAATAGCAGAGCCTATAGAGTCTTCAACTCTAGAACCAGATTCATGATGGAATCCATAAATGTGGTTATTGATGATCTATTCAAAGAACCTGATGTCATGTATGATGTTGGAACATTTTCTGATACTACAGTTGAAGTTCCTGATAAATAAGATGATACAAATTCAAATACTCCTATATCTGAGCCAGAATCAATAAACAAAGTACCTTCAATCAGAATTCAGAAGGATCACCCTAAAGATTTTATCATAGGTGATCCCAACAGCGGAGTCGTAACCAGGTCAAGGGAAGTCATCTACAACTCTTGTTTTATATCCAAGATTGAACCCAAAGATGTCAAAGAAGCATTGACTGACGAATTTTGGAACAATGCTATGCAAGATGAGCGAGAACAGTTCAGGACGAATGAAGTATGAGAGCTTGTACCAAGACCTGAAGGAACAAATGTCATTGGTACTAAGTGGGTATACAAGAATAAATCTGATGAACAAGGGATATTGATCAGAAATAAAGCCAGACTTGTTGCTTAAGGATATACTCAAATTGAAGGCATTGACTTTGATGAAACATTTGCTCTTATGGATAGACTTGAATCAGTTCGACTACTACTGGGAGTTGCATGAATTATGAAGTTTGAATTGTATCAAATGGATATAAAGAGTTCCTTTTTGAATGGATACTTGAATGAAGAAGTTTATGTGGAACAACCTAAGGGGTTTGTTGATCCAAACTTTTCAGATCATGTCTACAAGTTGAAAAAGGCCTTGTATGGACTAAAACAGGCTCCTACAGCTTGGTACGAAAGATTAACATAATTCCTTGTGAAGAATGGCTACAGGAAATGTGGAATTGACAAAACTTTATTTGTCAAAGACATAGAAGGAAAGATCATGATTGCTCAAATCTATCTGGATGACATAGTGTTTGGTGGAATGTCATATGAGATGGTAAAAAATTTTGTCACACATATACAATCTGAATTTGAAATGAGCCTTGTTGGGGAATTAACTTTTTTTCTTGGATTGCAAGTTAAACAGATGGAAGACTCCATTTTTCTCTCTCAGAGGAAATATGCCAGAAACATTGTTAAAAAGTTTGGAATAGAGAATGCCAGTCATAAAAGAACACCTGTTCATACTCATGTTAAGTTGACTAAAGATGAAAAAGGTGTAAGTGTGATCAAAGCTTGTATTGAAGCATGATAGG
The DNA here is from genome assembly GCA_963966055.1 of Lathyrus aphaca. Taxonomy (NCBI): domain Eukaryota; kingdom Viridiplantae; phylum Streptophyta; class Magnoliopsida; order Fabales; family Fabaceae; genus Lathyrus; species Lathyrus aphaca. The sequence goes on along the minus strand of OZ014525.1, from coordinate 486,275,911 downwards.
AAGTCTGTTGTATCTAACAGCTAGTAGACCTGATATTGGCTTTGTTGTTGGAGTCTGTGCCAGATATCAAGCAGAACCCAAGGTCTCTCACATAAATCAAGTCAAAAGGAAACTAAAATATGTGAATGGGACTTGTGACTACGACATGTTGTATTCTCATGGAAATGATCCTGTTTTATCTAAATATTGTGATGCTGATTGGGCTGGGAGTGCAGATGGCAGAAAAAGCACTTCTAGAGGGTGTTTATTTGTACGTAATAATATTATTTCCTGGTTTAGTAAGAAGCATAAGTGTGTCTCCTTATCTACTATAGAGGATGAGTATATAGAAGCTGGTAGCAGTTGTTCTCGTCTTGTTTGGATGGAACAAATGTTATATGAATACAATGTCATTCAGGATGTCATGACATTATATTGTGATAATCTGAGTGCAATCAATATCTCCAAAAATCATGTTCTACATAGTAGGACAAAACATATTGATATCAGGCACCATTTCATCATAGATCTTGTGGAAGATAAAGTGATCAAGTTGGAGCATGTTGCTACTGAGTTACAGCTAGCTGAAATATTCACAAAGGCCTTAGATGCAAATCAGTTTGAAAATCTGAGAGGCAATTTGGGAATCTGTCTTTATGAGGGCTTATAGCTATTAATAACATTTGGTAGTGCAGTCAAAGGATGGAAACTACAGGGGAGGCTGGACAAATTAGTACTGGCCATGTTGTACTTTATTTTTAATGGAGTTCTAATTTACACAGATTGGCTGCTCTTCTGGAGCTTGTGGTTTCTGTTTCTTTTGCTTTATGATTGTGATCTTGCTTTGGCCAAATTTCTGGCAAAAAGGGGGAGTTATTAGTAGATTAAAGTTCTGCTTGTACTGATGAATACTATTTATTTTAGTATTGTCAGTCTATTTTTGATGCAGGGATGGGCTTAACATGTTGAGGGGGAGATAGAGTATCTCTCTGTTTTCTGTTAATACTGTACTGATGTGTTGTACTCTGGTACAATTTTATTGGTTTTTTTGATGTGTACATAGCATTTGAAGTTTGGTATTTATGGTGTTGTTAGTGTGCTGTGTTCATACAGTTGTTGGTTTGAGGGGGAGTCCTCTATGTTGTGTGCTTCCTACCGCTGTCGTGTTTCTCTGATGGTTTTTGTGATAATGCTTAAATTGTTTTAGACAAAAATATTGCCAAAGGGGGAGTTTGCAGATGTTTATATTACCTATGTTTTGTTGTAAACCTTATGTTTGTGTCTGGATGTCATAGGTAATGTTATGACACGTGATTTAAGCATTATGCAGGTATGAAGCTTTTGTGTGCAGCTGTTTTTATCAGGATGTCAAGACTGGTGTCATGACATCTCTGACTGGGCCTGAAGACCTAGGTGAATCCTATTTTGTGCCCGCATCCATCAGTCATTATTGCTGAGATTTTGTTGTGGTTTTAGTGCAATTTTATCAGAAGAAAAAGAAGGATTCAACTTGGAGTGATTTTAGCAGAACATTTGTTCTTGCTATTTTTGTTCCTTTATTTAAGGAATTATTATTTCAGATTTGTGCAAGTTCAGCAGGCCCATTGTCCATTCAAGGATCTACTTAAGGTTGTTTTACCCTAGTGTGAACGTGTGGAAAATAAGGATTATGTATTCAACGTTTTTCACGTGTGTGTGTGTTAGTTTCTTGTGAGCCCCTAGAGTATGTGTGATTGCACCGAACTGGGTTAACAACTCATTGAGTTCTTTAATTTTGTCTTTGTCATTTATTGTGTTTTTAAACTTGTTGTTATTGGTGTTGTGACATCGTATTCGACATTGTATATCAGTTGCCAGAATTTCAGTCATAAATGTCCCGTTAGCCTGTTTCCAAACCGGTGATATTCCACGCTGAAACCAAATAGGATGATAAAACAATTCTGTTCAATCTACTATAGATACTACCATCAGATTTTCTACATGTATAATTACTTCCTATGATAGGTAATTCAAATAAGTATAGACTATCAATGAATTCGGAAAAATCCTCCATCTCCTTCGTAGTACTAGATTCCGATCTGTTACTCCTTTCACCATCGTTTTTCATAGCATTAAAATCACCACCAATGCACCATTCTCCCCTCCCCAACTTATATTTCTTCTCCAAAAGATCTCTCCAACATTTTATTTTAAGAATAAGAGAACATGCAGAATACACATTTACAAAATAACATACCTTGTTTGACCATGTTGCACACAGACCCACAAAACCTTCACCGTGAAAACTAAATAAAGGAGTGATCACATCAAACCTCCAAATAATCAACATACCTCCAAATTTCCCTACTGATTCTTTGACAATCCACTTCATGTTTTAGTCTCCCCAAATACTAGAAGCCATAACATCATCCATCTTTTTTAATTTTGTCTCCTGTAAGAAGCATAAATCAACATTTTCTCTTTGCAGAATATGCTGAATCCTTCTCCTCTTCAATGGATTACCACATCCTCTAACATTAAATGAAACAACAATCATTGATTCTCTTTAACTTTTTCACCCTCTCTTTCTTTTCCAATTTGTCCCTTTGCTCCATCAAATTGATTTGTTGTTTGTAGACTTCATCGACCTTCTCCCCTTCAATACCCAGTGATTTGATTGTTTCCCACAATTTTCCCACCATCATTTCATCGTTATTAGCTAAAATCCTTTTATTACCATGCCTTAAATCAGAATCTGTTGTTTCTTCACAACAAAGAATAAACCCTCCCAAAAAAACCATGTCCGGTCCTACTGAGAAAGAAGGGAGTGACTTTTTTGCTACAGGAAAAGATAATGCAAGCGTGCGATCCAGATTGTGCAATTGAGTAGGAAAGTCTTGAGCAGACAAAAATCTGGGCTTATGACCCTTCTTTTTCTTTATTGCTATTTCACCCCTTTTGACCAATTTTTTTATTGCTACTACCACAAGGATCCATCAACGAAACTTCACAACCCAGGTCCATATTAATCACTTTAACATGTGATAGAGACAACTCATCTACCTCGTGAGGTTCATCCAAAGAAGAACATCTGTCACTTTTGACATCCGCCACCCTATCCTTAGTGCTAATCGAAATTTTCTCGTTGACAACTTCCCAATGAAAAGAATGAGATGACCCTTCACTACTGATATCTCCCAACCTGACATGAACAAACTTTGATGCTGCCAAAAAATCACCCTTCTTGGAATTGACAACCACATTAGAAAAATCACCATTTAACCTATTATCCAAAGAGACCCCTACTACATCTAGTTCTGTTATAATTATATCTTCATTTTCCACCAAGACCACCGGAGAAACAACATCACCAGAACATCCAACCACATCCACCTCTGATTCTACTTTATCATCCCCTGCTACTTCCACCATTTTATCCTTCCCTAATCTCAATGAGCCACCACATTCCTCCATAATCTTTATGTGAAAAACTACCTCGTTGATCTGAACACTCATCACCTCGTTAATCACCATTGCACAACTGGTTCTTAACTTAACTCTTGCTAGATCAAACTTGGATTGCGTCCATGTATCTTCATTTGAGCATACAAAGGCACTAAATTGCTTGCACCAAAATTCGAAAAAACACTTATTCCAAGAAAAATAAGGGATCCCATGGCAACTCAACCAAGACACCCTCTCCTTATCCTCTTCAATCTCTTTACATGGCCTAACATCTTTGAACCAACGTGATCATACCTGGAGATCAGGATCCGATATGACCGGCGTCGAGCGTTGTTGAAGGACGGTTGATGAGGAGAGGAGGGGGTGTACCTGCAAGGCACTCCGATGCTAAAGTAAGAGACTGGGCAAAAAGTGTGAAAGTACGAGAATAAGGGTGAGAGAATTAAATACCTGACCCTCTCGTGTGAGAGGGTTTATATATTGTCCTTGGTGGATGGCTATTGGTTCAAACCGTTGGGCGCGGACCGTGGAATCCGTATGAATAGGTAACTGTCAAAACTAGCCGTTAGGGGATTTTATTCCGGTCGATTATGCCTTGGTCGACACAGGCCATCCTCCCGAGCATGATGCTCGACGAAGAGCATGTTGGGCCGCTAATTTGTCTGGCCCAACTCTGAAAGTTGGGCCTGGCCGGAACAGGAGCCCCCTAAGTCGTTGCTTCTGGGGAGGGGAGACGACTTAATGATGGTCTTCTGTCCAAGGTGCACGCATTATACTTGGTGATTTTCGTGTGTTGACCAGAGAATGATCGTTTGATGACGCACGACAGACAGACAATTATTCGGTAGTTCGACGGAGGAGGGAGATGAAACGAAAAGTTGGCGTGTTTGGGAATTCGCGCCTATTCAATGTTCTGACCGCTAGCCTGGGGGCTAGAGTGTAGGTAATCATAGCCTAGGTATAGGGGTCACGCGACTCTACACGTGCTCCCTTCCCTATAAATAGGAATCCAGAGTATTATGTATACTTTTTCGCTTCGTCTTCCCCTCTCCCATATTGCTCGTGTCTCAGACGATAATTCTCAGCCGTCGACCACCGTATCTACCTACCGACCACCGTATTATCAAGTCAAACTCTTCTTCAATGGCCTCTCAAGTTCAAGGTATGCCCCTTTTCATGTTTTTCTTAGCCATAAGTTTGATAATTTAGTAATGCATGCGGTTTGGGATAGATTTTCCGGTAGTTTAGACAAGAATAAGTAGATTATAGGACTTTTGTCATCATTTCTAGTCGACTTCAAACCCTAATTTGTGGTCGACGATGGTCCCAGTCGACCTTGATCTGGGACCTGATAAGCAGCTAGGACTTGAATATACCATTGTTGTCATTGGGCTCTGGCCATCGCCTTGAGCGATGGTTAACCGAGGGATTTGGCCTGGGATCTTATTCTTGGGTCGGCACGCGCCCTTTCACTTGTCGAGCAGTGAAAGGGTGGATTTGATATTCTAATCGAATTCACTGACGCTTTCCTCTGCTTTTCAGGTGAAACTGCGTTCATTGACCCGTACGAGATTTCCTCGGAGGAGGTGTTGTTGCACCCCAAAATTTGCCCTCACCTAGACAAGACATTGTGTACTAAGAGGTTCAAAAGGTTCACAAGATTCACAAGGTATCTCAAGAGGTTCACAAGGTTCACAATTAGTCAGAAAGTTTGACAATTCCCTCAGACAATACATCCTCCTAAGCAATGCATCCTAAACTAGGGTTTTGGATTTCATCAGGCTAAATGGACTTCCAAGGCTTCAAGTGAGCTTCATAGCATCCTATATGTCTTTAAGAAACCCCATGTCAAGTTTCAAGGCTTTCCCAAGAAGTTTGCTCAATCAGATGATCAGATAGGTTAAGATCAGTCAAAGCAGTTAAAAAGTCAAACAGAGGTCAACTGTGGTCAAACCAAGGTCAAACTTCATGAATTTTTTCCAACATCAAGTATATAAAGTAAAATTAATCATTTGATCAAGGGTTGATCATGATTCATCAAGGAGATTTCAGATCATTAAGAATCAAGAGTTTCTAAATTAGGGTTTTCTTAAGGAAAGTCAACTGAATTTTGACCAGCCATAACTTTCACATGCTTCATCAAATATTTCCCATCCAAAGCTCATTTTGAAGGAAATTGAATTCTCTACAACTTTGTGTCTCACAAGCCAAGCCCAAAAATGCTTCATTTGGAAGGTATGAGCTAAGACATTATAGGTCATTTTAAAAGTCAACAAAAAGTCAACATCTTCCAAAGGGCATAACTTGAGAATGGTAAAGGATATTGAAATGAAAACCAAAGAGGTTGGTTAGAGTACTCTCTAAGCTTTCCAAAATGTCCAAGAACACCTTTATAGCCTTAAAAATGAGGGATTTGTGCCTTTGCAAAGTTGGGAAATTTTTGAGAGGTTTATGAAGCAAATGGGACTTTAGAACCAAATTCTCCAAATGGGCTTGCATTTTTATGACCCAAACACTACCATGACATCATGCACAAATTAAAAATTATTTATTCAAATTTTTATTCATTTTATTTTATTTATTATGATTTTTTACATTAAAAATCATTTTAAATCAAAATAAAATATAAAAGTTTCAATATTTAATAAGATTTTGGTTCTAGAAAGTCTTAAAGGCCATTTAGAGATGATTGAAATTAATGAAATCAGATCAACCAAAAATAGCAAGGATATATCAATTTTTTTTTTCATATTTTGAAGGCATATCTTTTTCAATCTCAAATGATCCAAAAATCCAAAGTGGTGATTGATTTTTTAACCTAATCAGGACCTATTATATATATATATATATATATATATATATATATATATATATATATATATATATATATATATATATATATATATATATATATATATATACAACATAAAACAATTCAAGGGATACGAAATTGGCAGCCAAGAACACCATTCAATCAACTTCAAATTTCTCACCAAAATTCAAATTCAGATTCTTTAAATTTGTTGTTTTTCAGGTGATTTGAAGGTGGCAAATCATTCTTGGACAATCTTTGAACTTATTTGCATCATTATCATCATTCATAATGCCATGAAAAGCCCAAACCGAATCAAACAATGTTCTTAAAACTCTTGTTTTCGATTTCATTAATTTGTGCATTGTTTTCAAATTTTGATCTAATATTCTTGTTTATGATGATGCTTAGATAGTTTCTGGGCAAAGATATGAAGCTTCCATGGACAAATTCGTTAGATGCCATAGTTAGGGTTTCGGCCATCACTTTAGGGTTTTACGTTTTACATTGTTTATGAGCGTTCTAAAGACATGGTTATAATGTATAAACTATGAGCAATCGATCTGTGTTGTTAATATTTGTTATTACTATGGTTTTCATGGCGTTTCAAAAACATAGGTTCCTCTGGTCAAAAGTGTGTGCAAGTAAATTCGCAGGAAAAGGCCTGGATAAATTCACAGGTAAATTGAAGAAGATGATGAAGACTGGCGCGAAAACAGAAATTCGAATCTTGTTTATTCCTTTTATTTTATTTGTTTCATTGGAATACCATCAATGCGCGCATAGCTCAGTTGGTTGAGTGTTAGTGCTTGTAGGCTTCAAGGCGTGTGTTCGATCCTTGGACGAAGCATTTTTTTCTTCTTATTTCATTGATTTCTTATAGATTTGATATATAATTTTCTTTAGTTATTCTATTATCAGACGCGTCCCATGTGGCTTATTGGCAAAGGTTTGGACGTAAAGTGAGAAAGACCTGGGTTCGAATCCTGTTGAAGGCCAATTTTTTTTAATTCATTGTTTTTTCCAGGTTTCTTCACATATATTATGCAAGATCCCTCCTGATGACAAGCTTGTACGCATGGCCCAGTGGTTAAGGCTTCCTCCAGGTAATGGGGAGGTCCTGGGTTCAAATCCAGGCCTCCCCCATTTTTTTAAAGCTTGTTTTTTTTGTTTTTTTTTTCTTAATTATATAAATTATATTATTATTATTAATTAACTTATTAAAATTAGTAATTCTATTTAAAATTAATCAAACCTTATTTTTTACAAATATCATAATATATTTTCTTTTGTAAACAATTTTGTATATAATTTTATTGTTTATAATTTGTAAATAATTTATGTAAATTTATATTAATTGTTCAATTAATAATTAACCCTAATTTTTCTTAAATAAAAAATCTAAACCCTAATTTTCTTAATCCTAATTTTTCATAACCTTTAAAAATTTAATTTAATATTTTTTATAAAGTATCATTAATTATTTATTATTTGTTTAATATGTAAATAATTAGTATTTGTTTATTATTATTAATTGTTCTATTTTATTCTAAAAAAATTCTAATTGCTTATTTAACTTTAAAAATAATATTTCTCTTAAATTTTATTTTCTTTATATTTTTACTAACCCCTTTTATTATTATTATTATTTCATTATTACTAACCTTTAAATTATCGTTTATTTATTATATTTATCATTATAGTTTCTATTATTATGTAATTGCGAAAGCCATGTAATAGTCGTAGATTTATTTTTTGTCTCTATTTTATTTTTGTAAATATTTTTATTGCCATGGTTAGTAACTATAGGGAGTGATAACATGTTTGTGATTTAAAATTAATTTAGAATAACTAATTTGATAAGATAAATACTTGAACATGAACACTCACACACGTAAGTCGATCTTTGATCGCCACCTTGCACTTTCTAGGGTTACCTCTCATGTTGCCTATTTCTAAGGTCAAGTAAGGTGTCTTAAGCAAAGTCCCTCCATCAATATCATCAAGTCCCTTCAGTTTATAAGATCAAGTTCCTTCGAGGTTGCCTACGATAAGTGATCTCGTCCCTTCGAATAAAAGATGATAAGTCCCTTCGTATTGCTAAAGATACCTTACAGTTGCCTACTTTCAAATGTCCCTACACATGTTCCTTCTCACATCCAAGGTAATGACTACCTATTCCTTAATAATAGGGCTAGTCTTACCATTGAGAGAACATATAAGAACAGTAAAGATCTAACATAGGGTAGGTTCCTCTTAAGTACTTGCTCACTTTTCAAAATACACTTTACACCACATTTTTCAAACAAATTTTCAAAACATAGTCTTTATATACATCATTACGAGGATCATTATAAAATACTTAGAAATTTTTTAATCACACTTCACCTTTCTCAAAACAATTTAAAGTGAGCTAAGTAACTAAGAGCCCATGGATAACCATGGATATAAAGGGTGGTAACACCTTCCTTTTATATAACCTACCCCCCGAACTCAAAATCTTTTTAAGGTCTTTCCTGTTCTTTTATGTCCTTTCCTTTTGGATAAAATAAAAGTCGGTGGCGACTCTTGCTATCCGCAACATTTAACTAAAGTCAGTTCTCCCACCGTGTTACAGAACTGTCGACTCTGCTGAGGAGTTACTAGATAAAAGAGGGGTACCCTTAGGAATTAGATCACTTTAAATTTGTTTGCTTTGTTTGCTTTACTTTACTTGTTGGGTGCTCTTATGTGTGAAAGATCCTAACCCGGATCTAGTGTACCTTAGGTAAATGGCGATATACCAAGGAAACTGTACGGCGTATACCGATATGGTTGATCTGGTGGCCATAGTTAGTGTGACTTCTTGGTTGGTGCTTATGTTCCTTAAGCAAGTTGAGGATAATATGAGGCTGCCATATGTTGTCAATACACTAACTGACTTTTAGAACCCTAGTCATCCCATCTTGGCCTTTAGAAAGTAGTGAGATAATCGGCTTTGGTGAAGACTGAAGTTGGTTGATACTCGATGCTACGCTCATTGAGATCCTAAACTTGGAGGGTTTTGGTTGGCAAGTAAGTTGCCTACTGAACAACCACCCTTGTGAAGTATCAATGATATTGAGATACCTTAGAACCTGGTTACTTTTGTAGGACAGGATGAACCAACTAACTTCAGGGGAGGGTACTTACCCTTAAACCTCATGCAAGCCTTCAAACCTAGGGCTATTGTGTGACTTGTTTGTGTGTGCCACATGTTTGTGATTGAGCATAACATCATGACATCATCATGCATCATAAGCATAGCATTTTCACTAACCATTTCAAGGACCAAAGGATTTATCTTTGTTCTTTGTTGCAGGTCATGGCTTCTGCTCGTAGGAATACTATCCGGATCAACTTTGTAGGGATACCTCCTAAGCTTAAGGAATTGGTCTCTAAAGTTTCTGAAAACTCCCAGTTCATCAAGAAGCATGGTCACCTACTGGATCTAGTCACTTCAGGGTTCAATGAAGACATGATGAGTGTTCTATTTCAGTTCTTTGATCCTAAACATCATTGCTTCACATTCCCCGACTATCAGCTAGTTCCTACAATGGAAGAGTTCTCCAAACTTCTGGGTATACCTATCCTTGATCAGAGACCATTCACAGGCTTAGAGAAGGAGCCTAAACCTGAAGTCATTGCTGCAGCCCTACATCTGAAGAAATCAGACATTGTCCTAGAGACGAGGAGTGGAGTTAAGGGTATTCTTGCTAAGGTATTGATGGAGAAAGCTCAAGTGTTCCTGAAGGCTATAAGTTATGATACTTTTGAGGAGATCCTAGCCTTATTGATCTATGTCTTAGTGTTGTTCCCTAATCCAGACCAGTTCACAGACGTACACGCCATCAACATATTTCTGATTCATAATTCAGTGCCTACATTACTTGGAGACATCTTACATTCTCTTCATACTCGTACTACGAAGGCACGAGGAACTCTGATGTGTTGTATACCTCTATTGTCTAGGTGGTTTATTTCTCACCTTCCTCGATCAGTGATGAAGAATGAACAAGGGTTAAGGTGGTCTAAGAGAATTATGTCACTTTCACATTACGATATTCATTGGTGTTCAAGATCTATGGAGAATGTTACTATCATTAACCGTTGTGGGGAGTTCCCTAATGTGCCACTCTTTGGCATAAGAGGGGGCATTACCTACAATCCTTCTTTAGCTCTACGTCAGTTTGGTTATGCTCGGAGTGATGGCCCTCATGACATGCTTATTCAGGGTATTGTGTTCGACTACGATAACGATCTACAGGGTTACCGTCAAAGGTTTATACGAGCATGGGGTAAAGTGAGCAAGGTTGACAGCAAGACTCTGGAACCAAAGTACACTATTCCTATGGAACCTTATCTCAGATGGGTACGAGCACATGCTCAGACTCTTATAATGCCATACCCTGCTATCCTGCCAGTTACCATGGAGCCTGTTGCTGAAGGAGATACTTCTTATATCATTCATCATCCAGATATGCCCACTGACATGGAGGAGTTACAAAGGTCCTGGATCCAGTTGAAGGAGCAAAAAGATACTTTTGAGACTCATTACAAAGCAAGTCAAGAAAGAATCCTGGAGCTAACAAAACAACTTCACGAGGAGCGGAATCTCAACTCATACCTCAACACAAAGAGGAAACGTCCACAGGAGACTTAAAACACCATCTTTGTATTCGTTTCATTTTCATTTTTGTTGTAAGCCCAAGGGGCATACAAGTTTATTGATTACTTATAAAATTTTACTTCCTGTTTGTTTAAACAAATTTAAATCTTGTGGTCCTTGGAAACATTGCATATGCATTTACATACCATATCATTGCATCACAGGTTTCTTATGAACATGCATCTTATCTTCTCGCTGTTTATTTCAGCAGAAATGGCTCTTGAACAGGCTGTCAAAGATCTCTAGGCTCAGAATGCACAATTCCAAGAGTTGATTCTGAATTTGTCCAAGGGACAAGATGAGCTGAAGACACTGCTGGCTAAGAAGAAGAAGAAGAAGACTAGAAGGTCAAGAGGCCTCATCAATCTGGGAAGAAGGTTCAGAGGTCCTATCAAGGTTAAGGAACAGATTGAAGATTCTGAGTCTGAAAATTCTGAGAAAGAGGGAGGTAGTCTCCATGATACTGTGAGAGATTCTGATTCGGAGGCAAATTATTATCATGATCCTGCTAGTGAAGATAAATACAAGATGCTGGTAGATAGAATGAACGATATGGAACTACAAAAATCTTCTGGGCTTGATTTTGAAGATCTGAGTTTAGTTTCTGGAGTGGTTATACCTATTGGTTTCAAGGTTCCTGTTTTTGTAGCATATGATGGTGTTTCATGTCCTAAGCTACATTTAAGATCTTATGTCCGGAGGATTCAACAACATACTGCTGATAAGAAGTTATGGATTCATTTCTTCCAAGAGAGCTTGTCTGGAACTCAACTGGAATGGTACTACCAATTGGAAAGTGTTAATATTCGTGATTGGAATGATCTTGCTGAGGCCTTCTATAGGCAATACCAATACAATGCTGATTTAGCACCTACTCGCATGCAACTCCAAAGCATGTCTATGGGTGCTAAAGAGAGTTTCAAGGAGTATGCCCAGAAGTAGAGAGACCTGGCTGGCAGAGTTCAACCTCCTCTGACTGACAGGGAGTTAGTGGATATGTTTATGAGTACATTGAGTGGTCCTTTCTATAGTCACCTCATTGGAAGTTCGTCATCTGGTTTCACCAAACTGATAATGACTGGAGAACGTGTGGAAAGTAGTATAAGACGTGGTAAGATACAAGTGGGTGTCTCTTCATCAAGCACTGCTAAGAAGCCCCCTAATGGAAAGAAGGAGTCTAATGTTGTGTATGGTCAACATAATCGTAGTAGGAGTCACCAATCTGTGGGAGCAGTTCACATTTCCAATCCTACTCCCGCAGCACCAGAGCTACCACAAAATAATCAACAGAAGCCTAGAAGACAATTCACCAAGATCAATATGTCACTGGCCCAAGCCTTGCAACACATGTTGAAAGGGGAACTCATTACTTTGAAGGACCCTCCTCAGAATCCTAATACTTCCTCTCCTTGATACAATCCTAATGCAAGATGTGCCTATCATTCTAATAGTCTGAGACATGACACCAACAACTGCTGGGTGTTGAAAAACAAGATTCAAGACATGATTGAAGTTGGAGAAATTGAATTTGACCCTCATGGGACCCCAAATGTGATCACTGCTCCTATGCCTAACCATGAGAAGACTGTCAATGCTGTTGATGAGGTTTCCTATGTTTCTTCAGTAGCAGATGTGACTACTCCCTTATCCATTATCAAGAAGAAGCTGGTGCAGGCTGGATTCTTTCCAGGTTGTAATGAAGACTGTTTTTACTGTGCCTACAAACCTGATAGTTGCTGGAAGTTGAAGGATGGTATTCAACGCCTCATGGACAATTACACTATATTGTTTGAGAGGACACCTTCTGTGGAAAGTATGGTTGAACATCTAACTCGTAGTACGAAGCTTGAAGATGTGGCTATGGTTGATAAAGTGCCGGTGAAGATTACCTCCAAAGGCCCTATTAGGATCATCTCCAAGGGTCCTGTCAGGATTACTGCTGAAGGCCCTGTGAAGATTGTTGCTGAAGCTAGAGTGGCTCCCATGATTATTACCACTCCTGGTCCTGTTCCTTACACTTCTGATAAAGTTATACCCTGGAATTATGGTTCTGATGTTTACATCCATGGTGTCAAGCAAGAACCTCTGACTGATGCACCTATTACTGATGATAATCTTGATGTTGATAATATTGCTGGATCTAGTAAGATCACCAGAAGTGGAAGAATTTTCTCTCCTCAGACTACCTCCAAAGATGCAGTTACTCCAACTACTACCTCCAATTCTGGGCCAAGTACTGATGCTAGAGGCGAAGGTCCTGTGGTTGAACCTGTGCAAGCTGAGGCACCGACTGCTGAAGATCTTTCTAAACAGATGGAAGAAGTGTTGAAGATCATTCGCAAGAGTGATTATGATATTTTTGACCAGTTGGGGCATACTCCTTCCAAAATTTCCATTCTATCTTTATTGCTGTGTTCTGAGGCTCATGCTAAAGCCTTAATCAAGCTCCTGAAGACTGTTCATGTGCCAAATGAGATTTCTGTGGATCAATTTGAGAACTGTGTTGCACATCTGACTTATGATAATGGGTTAGGCTTTTCTGATGCTGACTTGACTCCTGCCAAGAGAAACCATAACAAAGCTTTGCATATCTCCATTGAATGTAGTGGCACTACCTTGTCTCATGTATTGGTGGACAATGGTTCTTGATTAAATGTGCTCCCCAAAGAGGTTCTGGACAAGCTCAGTCCTGAAGATGTTTTGTTAAGACCGAGTGATGTGGTGGTGAGGGCCTTTGATGGCTCAAGAAGAGTGGTACATGGAGAAGTAGATCTCCCGATCAAAGTAGGCTCTCAAGTCTTCAACTCTACTTTCTATGTAATGGATATTCATCCTGCGTACTCATGTTTGCTTGAGCGCCCCTAGATCCATGGGGCAGGTGCTGTAACTTCCACTTTACATCAGAAGTTGAAATATCCGGTGAAAGGAAAGATTGTCACTGTTTATGGTGAAGAAGAATACATGGTCAGTCATGTGAATACTTTCAAGTATGTTGAGGTAGAAGGTGAATATGTTGAGACTCCTTGCCAGACATTTGAAGTAGTTCCTTGGGTCGTTCCTGCTACTGAAGCTCCCCCTATTGTTAAAAAAGTTCCTGTGATTACCAAAGTACCTCCTACAATGGCCTCCCTTAAAGATGCTAGAGTTCTGGTTGAAGAAGGTGGTTGTACTATTTGGGGTCAGCTTCCCGACATCCCTTACAAGTCTGACAAGTTTGGTTTGGGTTTTACTGCAGAATCCCAGAAGGCTATTCGTCGTACTCGTGCTGTTCGTATCACCAATCGAGGGGTCATGAAAGATCAAATCAATGATGTGGGTGACTGTAATGAAGACTACAACCTGGATGACTGGATCTTTCCTACTGTGGGTGATGGGCTCAATAACTGGAAGACTGAAGACGTTATTCCTATCTCCTTTAGTCAGGAGTAAATACTATTATTGTGTTTTTATTTTAAATTTGTAATTTTGAACAATTAAACTTTTAAGCCTTGTGTCTTGCCCGGGGCACAATGGTATGCTTGTTTCGGGATGTCATTTCATTTGCATACTTCATTCAATAAAAATCAATGGACGTTTCGTTTTCGTAAATATTTTGCTCCTTGTCTTTCTTTTATTTTTTATTTTTTGTTTTATCAGCTATGTGTTCTTACACACACCCACATCACTAAATGCAGATCCTCATCCATTCTGGATCCTGTTGATAACAATTCTACTATTGCCAATTATAATTTTGAGAATCCGATCTATCAAGCTGAAGATGGAAATGAGGAAGATTGTGAAGTACCTGTAGAGCTTGCTAGGTTGTTACAACAGGAAAAGAAAGCCATACAGCCACATGAAGAGCCAATCGAAGTTGTGAATCTGGGAACTGAAGAAAACAGCAAAGAGGTCACGATAGGGGCTGAACTAGAAGATGGTGTTAAGAGCAGATTGATTCAGATGTTACATGACTATGTGGAGATCTTTTCTTGGTCCTATGAAGATATTCCAGGGTTGGATACAGACATTATGGTTCACCGTTTACCGGTAAAAGAAGATTGTCTTCCAAAGAAGCAGAAGGTTCGTCGCATGCATCCCGAAATGTCAGAAAAGATTAAAGCAGAAGTGATGAAATAGTTTGATGTAGGGTTCTTAGATGTGACTTCTTATCCTCAATGGGTTTCAAACGTGGTACCAGTACCTAAGAAGGATGGTAAGGTACGAATGTGCGTAGACTACAGAGATTTGAATAAGGCCAGCCCTAAAGATGACTTTCCACTTCCTCATATTGATGTTCTGGTAGACAACACTGCTCAGCACAAGGTATTCTCTTTTATGGATGGTTTCTCTGGTTACAATCAAATCAAGATGGCACCTGAAGATATGGAGAAGACTACATTTGTTACTGTCGCTCCCCGGATTTCCATCCTGGTACAAACGCGAAAGTGGCGCGGAAAAGAATAGAGTCGCCAGCCAGGCATTTTTATCCCGAAGGAACGGGAATGGTAATGCTGCACAAACCAGAAGAAAAGAAAAGGAAGGACACGGGTCCTGCGAACCAAAGAGACTGAGTTCGGGAGTCGGTTATGACCTAGGAAGGTATTAGCACCCAGATCGTCCGTCGTACCCGACGGGATCCACGCTTGCAAAGAGAACTGTTTCAAAGGGTGAAGAAATGAAAGTTGCCGCAAAGAAAAGGCAATGAACTGGATAAAAAGAAAAATAAAAGGGAACTGAAAGAGAAATGAAAAGGAAAAATGTAGGGAAAATAAAGATTGTGCTCGAACGGGCCCTACCCCGCTGCCTACGTACCTCATCAGGATAATGAGGATCAGAGACGCCGTAGTTCCCCTAATTAGGGGTAACAAGTAAATTGCTTGTGAATTAAGGCTTGAACTACCTATGCCAATGCTCAGGTGTTGCAGACTCGGACGACAAGTGCGTAACCGTCTTGCAAAATGACAAGTAAGAGCAAGTTCACGTACAGAGTGAATGAGGTAAGAAAAGAATTCCCGAAGGAAAGACGCTTATTGTTTGTTTGTGTTTTTTATAAAGTTTTTTTGAGTGTGTCACAAGGAAGTGAACTCAAGCTCTGTTCAATGGAATGTGCACTTGTCACTACATTCCAAGATGGAATAATAGAACAAGCATACTCAAGTAAGGAGAAGATCCCCAAAACTTGAACCCAAAGATTAGGGCCTAAGCTCACTAACTCATTAACTTATTAAGTGTTTTTGGTATTTACAGTGAAGAAGTGTTTTTTATGCTTTTCTTGGTGAAGAAGATACCTTGATCAGACTTGTGCATCACAAGGTAAACTTGTACTATCCCAAAATGGGAAGACTACAAGCATACCTCATGGGATAAGGCTATTTCTCAAGGTAGCACTTCAAACATTATTAAGATGTTTTTTTTATGGTTTTGAGATGAGAAGAGAAGAAGAACCAAAGGATCACAAAGGTGAAAAGCTAACGGGAAAAGTCTAATCCTAATATTCACATGCTCGGATGGTCCTAGGTTAGTGAGGCTTACTATCCTAAAGAAGAAAGAAAGAAGAAGAAGAAAGAAGAAGAACCATAGTGGCCTAAGCACACCTCAAGTAAGAACGAATAGAAGAAGATGAGGAAGAAGAAATGGATGAATAAGAAATAAGATAAGGAGATTGTGCGAAATGGAGTAACCGAACAATGCACAAACAGAGCCTACACCAGTAGGACTTCCAGATGCAACAGCATGCAATAAGTAAAAACGGTCATCAGTGGTACCTAACGGAGAAGGTCTGTTGCCTCTTCAATAAGCGCAAGAAGAAATATCAAGAAGAAAATATCGACTCCAGAATGATTTCAATAGTCGGGCACAAATGTCCATTATCGTGGCATCAAGCAAATCAGAATATCAAATATGAGCGTCCAGCCTCAAAGTCAATCATCAAAGGGGATAACAACAAGAACTGATCCAAACAATATCAAGGATTAAGCACAACCTGCATCAAGAAAGCTCACCAGTCCCCACAAGATTATAAGTCACAAGATACAGACTAATCAACAAGAATAAACAAAATAAAATAATAATAAAAAAGAGTCAAATAATTCTAAAACAACTTCTAATTTAAAATATAACAAGAAGTTTTAAAATTCTAACTAGAATTATAAACAAATATATTAAACTCTAATTAAGAATATATTAAAATATATATATGTATTTAAGGATCAAACAAAATAAAAACTGACCAAACTAATCAAAACTAACAAAATAAATAGGAAAAAGAAAGAAACAAGGACAAAGGAAAAGGGGTTTGCGCTGGAAATTAGGATATTTTGGGCCAACTAACTAAGCCCGCGCAAGGGGTTCCAGAAGCTGCTTGGAGGGTGGAATTAACAACATGGGCCAACGAAGCCCACCAAAAACACTATACGCTGGAGGATGAACAACATGATGGTCCGCTGATTGGCTTTGATAACAACAGACCCCAAATAACAACACAATGATAATTAAAGAATAAAAATAAGAAAATAATAATATATAAAAAAAATGAAAGACATAAAAACGAAAAAAGAAACAAAGTGAAAGGGAGAAGTCTTTTTCTCC
The DNA here is from genome assembly GCA_963966055.1 of Lathyrus aphaca. Taxonomy (NCBI): domain Eukaryota; kingdom Viridiplantae; phylum Streptophyta; class Magnoliopsida; order Fabales; family Fabaceae; genus Lathyrus; species Lathyrus aphaca. The sequence continues at coordinate 486,258,422 of OZ014525.1, read as the reverse complement.
GAAACGCGTCAACCTCACCTGCCTCTTCAACTAACCCGACGGCGTTGAAGACTCCATATCACTGTCCTCCGACCACCTTCAACGCCTTCATTCCGCTTAATCGAATCCGCCGTGGATCTCCTAACCTCGGCCTCAAATCTTCGGTGTATCTCTCTCCGATTCTGCATCTCGCCGGTAAAACCCTCTCACGGCGTCGAAGCTTCCGCCTCACTTCCTTTGATATCACCGGCCAAGCTTCTTCGATCTTCTTCCGGTCGCGATCTCTCTGCTCTCACCGTGAAATCACCTATGTTCTCTCTCCGCGATTTCGATTTGGCCTCTCTGTTTCAGTTTCACGATGAGCCCTTTTCTTGTTTCGTTTCTCACTTCTTTAGATCCGAGAACCTCTCTATTTCATCTTCTTCTTCTCTCTTTTGCTTCATCTACTTCTGTTTCGGTGTTCTTCGAATCTGTGGTGTTTGTTGTAATGAAGTTAGGGTTGAGATAAAAGGTTAGGCGGTGGCACGAAGGTTTAAGGTTGGAAGGAGTGTTTGGATTTGATGTGTTGAAAAATAGTTCTCGTTGAAGAAGGTTTGTGATTCGGATTTACGGAAGTAAGGGTTGAAGAAGATTGTCGCAGGGTCTGTGTGGTTAGCAGTTCGATGTGGTTGTGGTCTTCTGGGTAAGTTTGTTTAAATGAAAAGGATTAAAGGGGGGTTGTGAAGGAAATGAGATGGTTTTTGGGTGTTGTTGTGTATTTAACGAAACATTGTTGAAGAAGAAGAGTGGGGAATCGTGTTGAGTAGTTGTTGAAAGGTGTCCTTAAAATGCAGGATGAGTTGGATTCAAGAAGGTGAGATTGTGAATTCTGAGTTTGTTTTGCAGGAGGTCTCCAGTTTTCGTGCGTGTCCTCAGAATGAAATTTTTGGAAAACAAAGGCATGTGTAATGTTGAACGGAAAAGAGTGAAAGGGTATATTGGTGTTTTGTGTGTTCAATGATGGTTATCATTTGAAATCAGGTTTGAAGAGTGTGAGAAGTGTGAAGGAGAGTGGCGTGCGAGTCATTTTGCGTTGGTTGTTAGTGTACCAAATTTGTGAGGTGGCATCAAAATTGTTGTGAAGGTGGGGCCAGGTGAGTGTTTGTGAAGGCTTGTAGTGGGCCATGCTTAGAAAAAACTTGGATGAAAAGTTTATGTTGGTTCAAGAATTATTGCTGAAAACCTGAAAACCTTTTGGAATATGGTCGAGTGTATTGTGGCATCATTGAGTCACCAAATTGTGTAATGGATGTGTGCCGAATATTGGTGTGTGTAGAGTTTTAATTTCCTTTCCATTATTTGTAATTTTTGTGATAATAGTAAAATAAGAGATGGGCTTAAATGTGGAATGGGCTTTAACTTTGAGTAAAAGAAAAGAAAAACAAAATGGTTTATTGAAATGAATAATAAAATTGGACATGAATATGAATGGGTATTTGAAATTGGTTATGACAATATTGAAATAAAAGTTTGGATTATTATTCAAAATGATTCAAATTTGGATAGAAAAAGGGAAAAGAAAAATGAATTGGATCAATGATGGATTTATAAATAAATGGACAATAGAATGGTTTATGGACTTGGATAATTGAAAAAAAACAAAATGGATATAAGGAAATATGGATAATGGATATTATAAAAAATGGATATGAATTGGATTATGAATTAAATCGAAAAAATGAATTTATGATGGGTAATAAAAAAAGGCTTAAAGTGGATACTCGGATAATCGAAAATATGGACATGGTGAAATCATTGTGAAAGTGGTTAGGAAATGATGGAAATTACGGGTATGTATCAATTGGACATGAACTAAATCAAAGGCCACTGATGCACAATACACTTGAGTTTAATCCAACACCAAATTTATACCAACTCCCACATGCCTCAGATGAAATAAACACGACTTCCACATAACAACTCGCAATTGAAACAACAACCTTCCGAATCACTTTGAAAACTTGACTTGATTATTGAACTTGATGACCTCCATAACGAAACCTGGGACATATACTTGAAAGTTCTCCGAGAATGAAGATAGCCTGAGATGTTGAGAAGACGAAGATATCCTCGTAACTTGATGAGGAAAAGAATAGCCTGATGATGGGCCAAATACATAGTGAATTGTCCTTGCAGACGTGAAATCCCTGAAAACCGCTGAATCGGGGAAATAAACCCTAATTCCTCAGAAGACAATCCCATGTCTTAGGAGATTATAAAAATGGTATGCAAAATGCGTATGAATGCAAAACGAAAAGCTGACAAAGATAGAAAAACAAGAGGGCAAATTTAGGGTGTCTACAGTTACACAGTGGGGCACCTTTTGTTATAAAGTGATGCCATTTGGTTTGAAGAACGTCGGGGCAACATATTAGCGTGCTATGGTGGCTTTGTTTCATGATATGATTCATCATGAGATAGAGGTATATGTGGATGATATGATAGCCAGGTCCCAGAATGAAGAACAACACCTTGATCATCTGCATAAGCTGTTTGAGAGGTTGAAGAAATACAAGTTGAGATTGAATCCAAATAAGTGTACTTTTGGAGTTAGGTCTGGTAAACTCCTGGGTTTCATTATCAGTGGAAAAGGTATTGAAGTGGACCCCTCAAAAGCGAAAGCTATACAAGAGATGCCAGCTCCCCGTACTGAGAAGGAAGTTAGAGGTTTCTTGGGACGGCTGAATTGCATTGCAAGATTTATTTCCCAATTAACTGCTACCTGTGAGCCAATCTTCAAGTTATTGAAGAAAGATCAGGTAATGGAGTGGAATGATGAGTGCTAGACAGCCTTTGATGAAATCAAGAGATATCTTCTAGAACCTCCAATTTTGATGCCACCAGTTGATGGAAGACCCTTGATTATGTACTTAACAGTGTTAGACAACTCAATGGGGTGTGTGTTGGGGCAACATGACGAGTCTGGTCGAAAAGAGCAGGCAATCTACTACCTTAGCAAAAAGTTTAGCGACTGTGAAACAAGATACTCACTGCTCAAGAAAACTTGTTGTGCTTTGGCATGGGCTGCTCGCTGACTAAGACAGTATATGTTGACTCATACTACCTTGTTGATCTCAAAGATGGATCTAATCAAGTACATATTCGAGAAACCCGCTCTCTCTGGACGAATAGCGAGATGGCAAATGATCTTAACAGAATATGATATACAATACACTACGCAGAAGGCCATTAAAGGAAGTGTTGTAGCTGATCATTTGGCATCCCGATGGACTATGGTTTTTGATGGAGCTTCTAACGCGCTTGGTAATGGTGTTGGTGTTGTGATCATTTCCCCTGAAGGTTGTCATACTCCGATTACTGCAAGACTTTGTTTCTATTGTACCAATAATATGGCTGAATATGAGGCATGTATCATGGGTATCAAAACTGCCATTGAGATGAAGATTCAGTTCCTGCACGTATACGGAGATTCAACCCTGGTAGTTAGTCAAGTTAAAGGAGATTGGGATACTAAGCATGAAAATCTTATTCCTTACAAAGAGCTGATAACGAGAAAAAGTATCGATTATATTGTAATGTTTCAATACCGTTTTATCGCATAATTGTCGTTTTAACACCCGATTCCTCGAGTTTTCTTTGCCATTTTGCAGGTACATCAAATACAGAGCTAAATCAAGAACCACAAGTGAAATGAGCAAAAACAACCATTAAAAGATGAAGAAAGGAGGAATTCTGCATAACCTGCATATTTTGTAACACTCACGGTCGTCACCTAGGAGTCACGATTGTGACACGCCAAAAGGGGCAGTCACGACCGTGACAAGTCCCTCACGACCGTGACGCATATCAAACAAGGAACACGACCGTGACAAGGGAAAACTAGGGTATTTGACTGAAGACTTGGTCATGAACGTTACGCTACATGAAATCCAACGTGCCTATTTTCCAGCAGACCAAGTATTCCCACGTTCCCTGGATTCTCTCATTTCCTACGAGGCCCAAGCATGAATTCCAACTGCCAAGCCCATTTAGATTTCTATAAATAGCTTAACTTCAAGAAACAATTTACAGAGTTTTAGTTTTTAATTTTCTTGCGGAAGCTCTGCCGATTTTATTTTGCACCCTTTATTTTTCAAGCATTAATTTCCTTGCTTTAATTTTCTTGTATCCCAACCAACCTTATAACAATTTCCAACATCAGGAAATTGTTATAAATTAATTTGTTTCAAAGCCTTCAGATTCTTTTAGAATTTATTTCCGATTCCGGTCAGTACTCCGAGCTTTCCAGCCTGTGGAAGAAGGAGTCTACTACTTTTATTGTTATCCAGGTTTATTTTAAATTGCATTATTATTTATGTTGACTATTTATTTTTCTGCCATGCATATTTTATTTTATGTTTCTCTGCCTCTGTCTGGTTCAACAATAATGAGTAGCTAAACACCTTAGGGCGGTATGTAATTAAAACAGACTAAATCGGTAAAATCAACTCTAGGCTTAAAATAATTAAGAGCTTAAAATTCTGGCTGAGACTTTTTATTATAAAATCAACCTTTTTGTTACGAGAGTAAGGGAAGTGTATTAGGTTAGGTCAAGACCACGAGAGTGTGAGATTTTAACCAGATAGCTAAAGTTAGGCATTTAATTTAAACACAGCGAGAGCGCTTTAAAATGAATTAGAATTACTAAGTTTCCAAAAATTATTTCTAAACACTTATGGGCTAGCGAGAGCAGGCATAGGGCTTTAGGGGTAAGATCTGAGATAAGACCACGAGAGTGTGAGTTAAAGATATTTAAGCTGGTAACCTCTACAGGTTAGATTAAGTGAACCATCTTTATAAGCCTAGGTTAGATTGACCCGCCTAAGTTAGCATAATTACATACCGACCGCCTTAGTAATATTTATTAAACTTAAATTTAATTCCCGCCTTTAATCTTTAAAAACAACCAAAAATCGTGACAACCCTTCACCTTAGCTAAACTAGAAATTCCTCTAGCACTAAGTAACCATAGAGTCCCTGTGGATCGATAATCTTAAATATTACTTCGATAGGCTGTGCACTTGCAGTTAAGATACCGCTAGACACATAATTAGATACGTCTTTAGCCCATCAAGTTTTTGGCGCCGTTGCCGGGGACCTTAATTTAGTTACTAGTGCACTTTAGGGTAGCATTGTCTAGACTAAGGTAACAACTATTTTCTTTTCTTAATCTAAATTCCCGAGTGTATGCCAAGTACTCGCTCCCAAGGCGAAGACTTGCAACCTCTAATCCCAGAATCGGAACGCTTCTTACATGTAAGAAGACGGATATTCGATTACGAACAAAATTACAATATTCCAGATCTTCAATTAGATCCACCTAAACCAGTAGTAACATCAAAGGACATAGAGATGGCTGAAGAACAGAATCACCCACTCAAATATTACGCTAGTCCTTCGCAAGCTGAACCGCATTCCAGCATTGCCGCACCGGCTATCAACCGAAACGATTTCGAACTAAAACCTTCGCTAATATCAGCCGTGCAACAAAATCAATTCGCCGGAAATCCTACCGAGGATTCGAACCTTCATCTTTCGATCTTTGTGCAATACGCAGATATCGTAAAAGCCAATGGAGTTACCCAAGAAGCTATCAGACTACGTATGTTCCCTTTTTCACTTCGAGACAGAGCAAGAGCCTGGCTTCAATCTCTGCCTTCGAATTCAGTAACTACGTGGGAGGAACTAAAGAGAGTTTTCTTGACCGGATATTTCCCACCTAGCAAGACAGCTATGCTGAGAGCTCAGATCAACGGATTTAAGTAAAGGGAAAACGAATCACTTTTCGAAGCTTGGGAACGCTATAAAGATATGCTGAGACTTTGTCCACATCACGGATTAGTAGAATGGATGGTCATCCATACCTTCTACAATGGACTCTTGTACAATACAAGAATGACAATTGACGCTGCCGCAGGCGGTGCACTAATGGACAAAGAATATAACGATGCTTATGCACTTATCGAAAGTATGGCTCAAAACCATTACTAATGGGGAAGCGAGAGAGTCGCAACTGAGAAACCAACAAAAGGAGGTATGTACGAAGTGAGTAGTATGGACCAAGTCAATGCAAAGTTTGACCAACTAAACCAAAAGATCGACAACTTGGCCATAACACCAACAGCCACCGTGGCTGCAGTAACACCTAACTGTGAGTTATGTGGAGTTCCAGGACATGAAGTTCCTGATTGTCAACTATTAACAGGAATTCCCACAAATCAAGTGAATTATGCTCAAGGAAACCCATACTCAAACACATACAACCCAGGTTGGAAGAATCATCCGAACTTCTCATATAAGAATAACAATGCTTTATACGCACCAGGTCAAGCACCAGCTACACCACCAGGATATCAAAAGACTGCTCCTAATGTCCCTAGAAAATCAAACCTTGAATTGATGATGGAGAACTTCATAGATAACCAATCTCAAACAAACAAGGACTTCTTAAACCAAAACATACACACTAGTGAGCAGATTAAGCAATTAGTAAGCAAAGTAGATGCATTAGCTACACATAACAAAATGCTTGAAACTCAGATTTCACAAGTAGCTCAACAACAAGCACCTACCGCTACACCAGCTGGAGTATTTCCTAGACAACCTCAACCTAATCCGAAAGGACAGGCCAATGTTGTGATATTAAGAAGTGGCAAGGAACTTGACGGACCTACCGATCCAAGACTTGACAATCCAACCATGTACCAAAAACCGGATAAACCGACTGAAATGGTGAATGATCCAGAAGAAAAGGAAGATGATAATCAAGAGGCAGTGGAGAAAGAAAAGCCTTATGTGCCTCCACCACCCTATAAACCACCAATTCCGTACCCTCAGAGATTAACCAATTCCAAGATGATGGGCCAGTTTAAGAAATTTGTCGAACTTCTGAAACAATTGAATATTACTATTCTGTTTACAGAAGCTATCACCCAAATGCCCTCGTATGCTAAGTTTTTAAAAGAAATCTTATCCAATAAGAAAAAGATAGAGGATAACGGAACCGTTACACTTACTGCTGAGTGTAGCGCCAAAATTCAGAATAATATGCCTCCTAAGCTAAAAGATCTAGGAAGTTTCTCTATACCCTGTGTAATAGGAAAATTCGTCATTGACAAAGCTCTATGCGATTTAGGAGCCAGTATCAGTGTTATGCCCTTAACGATTTGCAAAAGGCTAGACATGGGAGACCTAAGACCAACTAAAATGTTTGTTCAACTAGCCGATCGCTCTGTTAAATATCCTGTAGGCATACTAGAAAACGTCCCAGTACGTATAGGACAATTCTACATCCCTACTGATTTCATAATCATGGACATCTCTGAAGACTCGACTACGCCTATCATACTAGGAAGACCATTCTTAGCTACCGCCGGAGCTATAATAGACGTAAAGAGAGGAAAGCTAACCTTTGAAGTAGGTGAAGAGAAAGTTGAATTTATTTTAACACAATTCTTACAATCACCAGCTATAGAGGATACATGCTATCTATTGGACGTAATTGACGAATGTGTAAGAGAAATGGAAATGAAAGAAACTACCTATTCTGAAATTATGAAAATTTAAATCCCTCCGATTTTCGAAGATGATAATTGGCGTAAACCATATCAGGATGATAGTCTAAGCGAAAGTTTAGCACTTACACCGGATCCCATTCCAAGTAAGGATAAACCTACATTAGGATTAAAAACTTTACCTAAGAACCTAAGATACGAATTCTTAGACATTGAATGTAAAAGACCAGTTATAATAAATTCCAGTTTAGGAACAATCGAAATAAAGAAACTTTTAGATGTCTTAAGGAAATATCCAACTGCGTTAGGATATAACATATCTGATCTCAAAGGAATATGCCCTTCAATATGTATGCATCGTATTCTGCTAGAAGAAGATTGCAAAACCTCCAGAGAATCTCAAAGAAGAATTAACCCAATCCTTAGCACTGTAGTAAAGGAAGAAGTTAAGAAACTACTAGATGCCGGAATAATATATCCAATCTCTGATAGTAAATGGATTAGTCCAGTACATGTAGTACCAAAGAAAGGAGGTATCACTGTTGTGAAAAACGCTAAAGGCGAATCGATATCGCAAAGAGTAGTGATGGGACATAGAGTGTGCATCGATTATCGTAAACTAAACAATGCCACTCGAAAAGATCATTTCCCACTACCTTTTATAGATCAAATGTTAGAACGATTAGCCAAGCATTCTTATTTCTGTTATCTTGATGGTTACTCTGGATTTTTCCAAATCCCTATCCACCCAGATAAGAGAAGACTACATTCACATGCCCCTATGGAACGTTCGCTTATAGACGAATGCCCTTTGGATTATGCAACGCTCCTGCAACCTTTCAAAGATGTATGATGTCAATCTTCGCAGATTTTATAGACAACATCATGGAAGTGTTCATGGACGACTTCTCTGTATGCGGGCAAAGTTTTGAAGGATGCCTATCAAATTTAGAAATGGTGTTAGAAAGATGTGTACAAGTAAACCTCGTGCTTAACTGGGAGAAATGTCATTTTATGGTCAGAGAAGGAATCGTATTAGGACACGTTATATCCGACAAGGGAATTGAAGTTGATAGAGCTAAGATAGAAGTCATAAAAGATCTTCAACCCCCTAAAACCATTCGAGAAATACGAAGCTTTTTAGGACACACCGGTTTCTACCGACGATTCATCAAAGATTTCTCGAAAATCACTAAACCTCTTACCGGTTTATTAATGAAAGACACTGAGTTCATATTCAATGAAGATTGTCTTAAAGCATTCGAAACTCTAAAAACAGCCCTCATCACCGCACCAATCATGCAACCCCCTGACTGGAGATTACCTTTCGAAATCATGTATGATGCGAGTGACTATGATGTAGGCGCAGTTCTAGGCCATAGGAAGGAAAAGAAACTTCATGTGATTTACTATGCCAGTAGAACCTTAGATTCTGCTCAGATGAACTACGCCACTACTGAAAAAGAATTGTTAGCAGTTGTCTTTGCGCTTGACAAATTCCGTTCTTACCTAGTAGGAGCGAAAATAATCGTTTACACAGACCACGCTGCTATCAGATATCTATTAACTAAGAAAGATGCTAAACCAAGACTCTTGAGATGGATTCTACTCTTACAAGAGTTTGATCTCGAAATAAAAGATAAGAAAGGTACTGAAAACGTCGTAGCGGACCATTTATCTAGAATAGAAGGTATTAAACCCGAACAAGTGCCGATTAACGATGATTTTCCGTATGAACAGCTGATAGCACAAATAGGAAGCGACCCAGTTCAGTTAGACGTAGATGAACCAGAACCCGTGGAAACAATCCAAACGATTGTAGGACTGCCATGGTACGCTGACATTGTTAACTACCTAGCTGCAGGAGCTCTTCCACCTGATTTAACCTATCAGCAGAAAAAGAAATTCTTTCACAATCTCAAACATTACTATTGGGATGAACCATTATTGTTCAAAAGAGGACCCGATGGAATCTTTCGTCGATGTATTCCCGAAGAAGAAATAGAAGATGTCATTGCTTAATGCCATTCATCTCCTTATGGTGGACATGCAAGCACTTCCAAGACTTGTGCAAAAATCTTGCAAGCCGGCCTATTCTGGCCTAATCTATGGAAAGATGTCCACATCGCTGTTATAAATTGCGATCGGTGTCAACGCACCGGTAATATTTCAAGAAGAGACGAAATGCCTCAAAAAGGAATATTAGAAGTAGAAATCTTTGACGTCTGGGGAATAGATTTCATGGGACCATTCCCATCATCTTTCGGCAATAATTATATACTCGTAGCGGTTGATTATGTTTCAAAGTGGATTGAAGCTATAACTTCTCCTACAAATGACACACGAGTAGTAATAAAGCTTTTCAAAAATATAATCTTTCCCAGATTTGGTGTGCCTAGACTCGTCATAAGTGACAGTGGCTCGCACTTCATTTCAAAATTCTTTGACAAATTACTATCTAAGTATGGAGTAAGACACCGTGTGGCAACACCATATCATCCACAAACAAGTGGACAAGTCGAAGTCTCGAACAGAGAAATCAAACAAATCCTAGAAAAGACTGTCGCCATATCTCGGAAAGATTGGTCGTCTAAACTTAATGAAGCTTTATGGGCTTATAGGACAGCTTACAAGACACCCATAGGAACTACACCTTTCAAATTAGTTTATGGAAAATCTTGTCACCTCCCGGTAGAACTAGAACACAAAGCTTATTGGGCGATCATAACTCTCAATATAAACTATAATGCTGCAGGAGAAAAGCGAATCCTAGATATTAACGAATTAGAAGAATTAAGGCTAGATGCTTATGAGAATGCTAAGATATATAAAGAAAGAACTAAGCGATGGCATGATAAACGCCTATCTAGGAAAGAATTTAGTGTGGGAGATGTTGTACTCCTCTTTAATTCAAGACTTAGGCTTTTTCCTGGAAAACTAAAATCTAGATGGTCAGGACCCTTTGAAATAACTAGAGTGTTCCCAAGTGGAGCGATAGAAATTAAGGGTAGGAATAGTGAACCATTCACAGTAAACGGACAACGTTTAAAACATTATCATAAAGTTGAAAATAGAGATTATGCAAATAGTCTAAGGCTTTTAGAGTTGTCCACTAATTTCCCTGATTAATCTAACCTAAGCATTACGTCAGACTTTAGACGATAAAAACAGCGCTTAGTGGGAGGAAACCCATTTAATCATTTAAATCATTTAAATCATTTTGATCATTTTATTATTTTGTCATTTATCATTTTATTATTCGTTTATTTGTTTTGCCATTTTATAGTTTTATTTCATTATTACTATTATTGCTTTTATTTATTTATTTATTTTCTTATTTTTCCTTATTTTAATCTTAAATCACTTTTACAGATTTTCTAAAGTCTTTTCCACTTTCCTCCTCCCCCTGATTTGTTTCCTCCGTATTTACACTAACTATGGCTAACCAACCAATAAACCTTATGGAAACCAAATTTAGAGGTAGGAACCAAAGAATGAAATTTGAAGAGTTATCACAGAGACCAATGGATTTGACTCTGTACCCGGATGACCTGACTATGGAAACCTTAGGTATACATGATAGCATCCTATACTTGTTTAACCGACTTGGATGGGAGAATGCACTGATTCAAAAAAAGTTTGTGACTTACCGCGAGCTCACCCTTGAGTTCCTCAGCTCCTTAGTTTACCTACCCGAGCGCGGTTTTGGATTCAGGAAAGGATTTATCAGTTTCCGCCTATTTGGAATAGAATATGACTTTAACCATAAAGAACTAGCTGACTTATTAGGATTCCCTAGTGGACCCTTTGCTTTTACTACCACCCTGAACCAAATAGCATGAACAATGATGAGATACATAACCCTGCTATCCGTTACTTCCATAAGATCCTTGCCCACACCTTCTTTGGAAAAGAAGAAAACCTTACTGGAGTATCTAAAGATGAGATATTCATTATGTCATGTTTCACTAATGGACAACCAGTAAATGGTGTGCCTTTCATGATGCAAACCTTCACCCGAATCCAAGAAGAACCTGATTTACCTATATTAGTAGGAGGTCTTGTAACCATGATTGCTGATGCCTTAGGACTTAGATACCAATTACACAGGTGTAACCGCTTAGGTACCATCCGTCCTATGAATCTTAAATTTTTCTTTAACCGCCATATCATAAGGAATTTAGGACAACCATCTTTCGAGTACCTAATCAGGAATGAAGTAGTAACCCTGTTCACACTACCAAACCATGCTAGAGTCAGTGTTCACAATAAGGATAATTGGCTTTATGAGCTTACCCCTCCTGACTATCCATCTCTCCTGAAACACCTCAATCTTACAAGATAAAGGATGATATAATGACCGATGTAGAAAGTGACCCTGAGACACCTCCTGGTTACCATGACATTGACCACACTGACGAAGTGATTGAAACCCTTGAAGTGAATCAAGTAGAATATGCTGACAACTTAAAGAAAATCATGAACACTCTTGAAGCTTACCAAGCCGATATAAATACTGTTAAGGATGAGATTAAGAGCATGCGATTGGACATTATAGGTTTAACTGACATAACATGTGAGCAATTCTACCACCTGAACTCTGCAATCGAAGATTTGAAGAAGCACTTTTGAAAATGCTGTAGTGATCTAGCTTATTTGACTTATTATTTTCGTTTCTAGTTAGTTTTACATTTCGCAAACATTTCCGTACCGTATTTTCATTAATGTAATTTCACTTCAAGTATCAAAAGCAAAGCATTTCTAGTTTACAAATTTTTCCAATTTAATCAATTTATATGCTTTCAATCTATATACTGTTATGTTTAAATTGATTAATGTTTTATACAATCTCTCGTGTGATGCAATTTGCAAGTACTATGTTGGTATTATATATTATATATTGTTTGTGTTTAATATAGAGTGAGAAGTGATCATAAAAAATATTATATAAATTATAACGTGAGAGAGATAATATGCATTCTGGAAATTATTCAAAGTTTTAAGTCCTCACGGTCGTCATCACCCCCTAACGACCGTGACAAGCTAATTAGTGCGTCACGACCGTCATCCCCCATCACGACCGTGATGACCCCAGTTATAGGATTCGTGAGAAACATAACTGTTTCTTCTTCGCAACCTCTTCCTCTTTCAACTTCCATAACTTTCAAAATCCCCTATTATCTCTTCCAACTTCCGTAACCTCCCATTACCCAAATTAAACCCCATTAACCTCTCCATTTACTCCACACCTATGACATTCTCACCTTGCATTATTAATCCGAACCAATTTCCTCTCATTTTCCACTTTTCTCACAAAAACCAAAAACCTCTCATCTCCCACTCTTGTTCATGCATGCAATGGAAGCAATTCAGTTTAGAGATGGTGAGCATGGAGAAAATCAGAGACAGAGGTTCATTAGATTCCAGAACCGTGGTGTGAAACCCACGCGATATGTCGACACTGTCTGTTTGAGAGAGTTGGGAATGCTCAACAGTGTCAAGAGCCTGCTTCAGAAGGTTGGTCTGTGGGATCTTTGCAGTCAGCCCCAGCCCACATTCGAGCTTCTGACATTGGAATTCCTAAGCTCATTTCATTACATCACTCCTACCGGTTCTCAGAGTCAACTCACCGGCATTTCTAAGTTCAGATTGCTTGGCCGGGAGTTCGAAGTTTCGCAAACAAGGATCGCCGAGCTGCTAGGCTTTGATCACGGGAATGAAGCTCACCTCCGCGTGCCGGACAATTTCAGTGAAACCGCTTTCACCCTATGGCACGACATCACCAACACCCGTGCCTCAGCCTTTCAGAGCCTGAATGCTACGCATATCCACAACCCGGCGATCAGATACTTTCATCGCATCATCTGCAACACCATCTTTGCAAGAGAGAGTAACCACAAGCTCAACTCTAAGGAGCTTTTGTTCTTGCACTGCGCCCTAAATGACGAGCCTATTAATGCTGCCCCGTTCATGCTGTCCCATATCCAGTCCATAGCGCAAAGAGGCGCAACCCCCTTTTACATAGGCGACATTGTCACTACCCTCGCCATTCAGCTAGAGCTTGGTGACTTGGTCGTCAATTTGTCTAGCAGAGCCGCCGAGTTCCTAACGAAGAATTATTGCAGGTCCGCCCACTTGATTACACAGAGAGAGGATGGCAGGTTTAGCCCTGTTATCCAAGGCACTGTTTATCACCACATCATCTTGCCGTGTCGTGACCGCATCGATCCGTCTAGCCGAGCCAACTAGCTATTTGCTTTACCGGATGCTGCCGGCCACGCCCCCATTCCTGATGAGCAGGCCGATCCACCAGCGGACGAGATGCAAGACACCATGGATGCATCTGAGCCTATCCAGGACATTCCTGAGTCATCCACCCGACAGCCTCCTGCACAAGAATTCAAACTTGAGGATGTTCTCCATGCGATTCATCAGCAAAATCAGATGAATGCCGCACTGGAGCGAAGGCAGAAGGAGTAGCATGATGCATTACTCCTCACTGTTGCCACCAACCAGAGGACTACTGAAGAGAAGCTCGGAGAGATCTTTAGCGAGCTAGAGGCTTTGCGCATTGATATCACTGCTATCACCGGTACCGATTCTGATCCTGAAGCGACTCCGACCAGACGCTCCCGCACCAGAAGCCAGGGCCGTGGTCATCAGCAGCCTTAGTTTTAGTTTTTGTTTATGTTTTTCCATTTTCTTTGTTGTATTGTACTTTAACCGCTATTATATCACAACATTGAGGACAATGTCTGATATAGTGTGGGAGAGGTACCTTTCATTTTCCGCATTTTCCCTTTCCGCACTTTTCCATTCCGTTGTATTTCCTTTTCGTAAGTTAATGAAACAGAGCAACATTTGTGCTATTTTCTTTTGTTTCGAACTTTCCCCGTTTATTTAGCCATACCGGAAAAAAAATCTTTAATTAATTCTTCGCATTACCCGACTTACCTACGAAATCGTAATTAGGAAGCTGAGAACGATTCAACAAGATCAATACAGTCTTGACACCTTAGACTTCCCACTTAAGCAATTCCGTTCCGATGATTGTTATGACTACACCTTAAGTTTCAGTTCAAAAGTAACCCCTAGTAGTTTATACTAGCAGTCAGCACCGTCTGAACACAAACCACGTGGGGAGCCGATGAATATAAGTGTTTGATGCCTAATCTATAATGATCCTTCATATCTCGATGCAAATGAAAAGAAATTGCACCAAAGTACATGGTCGCATACAAGAAACGAGAAATATAAGAAGGAGTCCATTGCGGGTTGGTTCAGAGGTACTGGTTCTGAACTTGGTAGGGCGTGCTACGGCTCGATCCCCCACAACCTCCAAATTGGATAATGTATGTAGGGTTACCACATTCGTGTACCAGACCCCGTGCTTATAAAGGATCAAAGTCGCTAACCGGCTACTCCACTACGTGCGTGCCAAGGCAAAGGGCTTAATGTAATTGCGCTAGAATGAAACCGGGCGAAATAAGATCGAAAGACTCTAGGTGAAATCGTAAAGCAATTACCGAATGTTTCGTTTAACGGGAAGTCGACGACTTAGCTTGTTGCTTGTGTCATTAGTGTATCGTTAGTGTTTTATCAAAGCACCGGTTTATCCGACAAAACGATCCTTCGTACGGTTTGTTATGTGTGTGCGTCGATAGAAACTTATCCGACAATTTTCAACCGACTATTTGCTTGAGGACAAGCAAAGGTTTAAGTTTGGGGAAGTTTGATAACGAGAAAAAGTATCGATTATATTGCTATGTTTCAATACCGTTTTATCGCATAATTGTCGTTTTAACACCCGATTCCTTGAGTTTTCTTTGCCATTTTGCAGGTACATCAAATACAGAGCTAAATCAAGAACCACAAGTGAAATGAGCAAAAACAACCATTAAAAGATGAAGAAAGGAGGAATTCTGCATAACCTGCATATTTTGTAAAACTCACGGTCGTCACCTAGGAGTCACGACCGTGACACGCCAAAAGGAGCAGTCACGACCGTGACATGTCCCTCATGACCGTGACGCATATCAAACAAGGAACACGACCGTGACAAGGGAAAACTAGGGTATTTGACTGAAGACTTGGTCATGAACGTTACGCTACATGAAATCTAACGTGCCTATTTTCCAACAGACCAAGTATTCCCACGTTCCCTGGATTCTCTTATTTCCTACGAGGCCCAAGCATGAATTCCAACTGCCAAGCCCATTTAGCTTTCTATAAATAGCTTAACTTCAAGAAACAATTTACAGAGTTTTAGTTTTTAATTTTCTTGCGGAAGCTCTGCCGATTTTATTTTGCACCCTTTATTTTTCCAGCATTAATTTCCTTGCTTTAATTTTCTTGTATCCCAACCAACCTTATAAAAATTTTCAACATCAGGAAATTGTTATAAATTAATTTGTTTCAAAGCCTTCAGATTCTTTTAGAATTTATTTCCGATTCCGGTCAGTACTCCGAGCTTTCCAGCCTGTGGAAGAAGGAGTCTACTACTTTTATTGTTATCCAGGTTTATATTAAATTGCATTATTATTTATGTTGACTATTTATTTTTCTGCCATGCATATTTTATTTTATGTTTCTCTGCCTCTGTCTGGTTCAACAATAATGAGTAGCTAAACACCTTAGGGCGGTATGTAATTAAAACAGACTAAATCGGTAAAATCAACTCTAGGCTTAAAATAATTAAGAGCTTAAAATTCTGGCTGAGACTTTTTATTATAAAATCAACCTTTTTGTTACGAGAGTAAGGGAAGTGTATTAGGTTAGGTCAAGACCACGAGAGTGTGAGATTTTAACCAGATAGCTAAAGTTAGGCATTTAATTTAAACACAGCGAGAGCGCTTTAAAATGAATTAGAATTACTAAGTTTCCAAAAATTATTTCTAAACACTTATGGGCTAGCGAGAGCAGGCATAGGGCTTTAGGGGTAAGATCTGAGATAAGACCACGAGAGTGTGAGTTAAAGATATTTAAGCTGGTAACCTCTACAAAATAGATTAAGTGAACCATCTTTATAAGCCTAGGTTAGATTGACCCGCCTAAGTTAGCATAATTACATACCGACCGCCTTGGTAATATTTATTAAACTTAAATTTAATTCCCGCCTTTAATCTTTAAAAACAACTAAAAATCGTGACAACCCTTCACCTTAGCTAAACTAGAAATTCCTCTAGCACTAAGTAACCATATAGTCCTTGTGGATCGATAATCTTAAATATTACTTCGATAGGCTGTGCACTTGCAGTTAAGATACCGCAAGACACATAATTAGATACATCTTTAGCCCATCAAGAGCATGTGTTGTCTTTGATCCTATATTTTGAAGAGATTACCTTTGGACATATTCCACAAGGAGAAAATCAGTTGGCAGATGCATTAGCCACCATGGCATCTATGTTTGAGATTAGATGGGATGATGAAGCTCCCAAGATTACTATTGATAGATTTGAGAAGCCTGCATACTGCAATGAAATTGACACTGAAAGAGGAGAGGAAAAGCCTTGGTTCTATGAAGTGAAAAGATATCTTGAAGCTCAGGAGTTCCCTGAAGGGGCATCCGTCAAAGATAAGAAGTTTCTAAGGAGGTTTTCTGCTAAGTTCTTCTTGAGTAATGGAATTTTGTACAAGCGTAATCATGATTAAACTTTGCTTCGTTGTGTGGATAAGAAGGAAGCAACAGAGATTATGGAAGACATGCATGATGGGATTTTTGGCACTCATTCTAGTGGTCATACCATGGCAAAGAAGATATTGAGAGCAGGTTACTATTGGTCTACTGTCGCTCCCACCAAATGACACCGAGGTCAAGAGGGGTACAGACGCGAACGGTCGGCGAAAGAGAGAACACAAGGGTGAACTGAAAAGAGTCGCCAGCTAGGCATTTTTATCCCGAAGGAAAGGTAATGCTGCATAAACCTAGAAAGATATGGATAAGACGGTCGTGAACCAGAGAAACTGAGAAAGGGGGTTGGTTACAACCTGGGAAGGTATTAGCACTCAGATTGTCCGTCGTACTCGACAGGATCCACGCTTGAAAGTTTGTGTTTAAAGGGGTAGTGTCAGTGCTATTTTGTGTACAAATGCTGGAAAAGAATGCAAGTGTCAGTGCTGGAAAGAAGTGTGAAGTGAAATAAAGAAGTGTCAGTGCAATAAAAGAGTGAAAAGCTCAAGACTATAAGGCTTAAAGAATAATGCTGGAAGAGGGGGGATATACAGGGACTTTTGTTCGATAACTGTTAAGTTATGCCTACGTATCCTCTCGTGCAATGAGGAAGTCAGAACACCGTAGTTCGACTCAAAGAGACTGAAAGATAAATTGACTTTTGAAATGCTTACTTGTCTATGCTCAAGTGTATGACCTGTCTGGCTCAGGTGCTAACTGTCTTGCAATAGACGGAAGAAGCGAGTTCTCGTTTGTGAGTGAAGATGATGAGAAAGGAATCCCGAAGGAGACGATTATTGTTTGTTTTTTGTGTTTTCAACCTTTTATTGCTTTTTGTGGTTTTTTATAAGTTAATGAGCTTAAGCCTAAACCAAGGGTTAGTAAAATCATCACATCCTCCCTCTGATTAGGGGTAATGAGAATACCTTAAGTGTGAAGTAAACACCTCACACTTAATTACCATGATGTGGGATTAAGATCATTAACCTACTTGTATTTGTTTAGATGTTTTTGGTGTTTGTTTAGTGTTAAGTAATGAGTTTAAGCCATAATCAAGGATTTGATGGACCCATTACACCATCCTAATAGAAGGATAATAGATGAGAACATTAAAGCTAAGGAAGGCTCCTCAACTTAATCCATGATTAGGGATTAACCTCATGACAAAACAAAGCCTTTATTAAATGGATTTTTGGTATGATTAAGAAGTGAATTTTATGGTTTGTAAGACAACTTGAGGGGGACTTGTCCATTAACACTAGGGTTAGTCCTTCTTAACCAGTTTAAGGAAGAATTAGAACCCTAATGCAAGGCCCAAGTTACAAGCTTATTGTCTTAGTGATTATTAGATGGGTTGATTAAAGGATTTAAACACATTAAGGATTTAACACTTAGGATTAAAGTTAGACACTCCATCCTAATAGAAGGATACATGCATAACCTTAATCACAAAGCCTTAAAACCTTTAAGGTTTAGTCCTTGATTAAGAGATGAGAAGAGAAGACTCAAAGATGACACAAAGGTAAAACTAATGGGGGGACTAATCAAACCCTAATTGTGATTATGCTTGGGTGTTCCTAGGGTTTATTAAGCTTGCAAGAAGATCTTCAAGGAAAAACTACCAAGGAAGAAGCAGGATGAAGGAAAGAGAATCAGAAGGAAGCAAGACAACTTACTTCACTTAAGAAGAGAAGTTGCTTGAAGAAAGAAAGAGAGGAAGGAGCATTAATGAGCAAGCTCACTCTAATTCACAAGTAAAATGCAGCAATGGATGCATAAAAGAGATGAGAAGAGATTATGAGAAGTGAAGGCAAATTCACTTCTCAAACACTTACCACCTGAAAAGTTAGCAACAAGAAATGGAATGAAATGAAAATGAGATGGAATGCAAAGATGAAAACCAAAGTCAGAAGCATAATCATGATGCAAATGATGCTATGAGATGGTATGAAAGCATGTCAAGAGATGAGGATGATCATACAAGTAATGAAGATGCAAATGAAACATGAAAGGAGGCATGAAAGTTCATGAAAACTTATGAAATGCAATGGATGCACAACATGGAAAATCGATCATGCAATGATCAACATGATTTCAATATGCCCTAAGATGTCTTATATGTCATTTGGATGCATAAAATGTCATGGCAAGTTATGTATGCAAGCATATGAAGGATGAATGCAAATGAAGGCAAAGATTAGGGTTTATGTACAAGATGCAATGCAAAATTCAAAATCAAAAGCAAAACATGAGATAAAAAATTGAAAATGGGATCAAAGGTACCCTAAACCTATACAAGTTCACTGCCCAAAGGGGAAGGTTAGAAGCTAAATCCTAAAGGACTTATGATTTTTCTAAGTTTGCTAGGGTTTTAAGGTACCTCACAAGGAAAAATGCAAAACAAATAAAAAATGAAAGATAAATTCATGCCAATTTTATCCTAGAAACTACATGATATGTGAGATGCAATGCAAAAAGAATCACTATTAAACTCTTCATGGTTAGGCAGAAAATATTTTTCTAAGTTAGGGTCAAAAATATTGATTTTTAAGAACCCTAAATCCAAAGAAAATGTCAAAATGGATCAAGAACCAAAAAGAAATTTGTATGAATGGTTTGATAATGTCTCTAAATGTGTCAAGATGCAATGTGATATTTTTGGTGATTTTTAGAAACTTAAATGGTATTTTAATTAATTAATTTCCATTAATTAATTAAAATAAACATTAAAATATTTTTAAAAAATACAAATTTTATGCAAAAAATAAAATAAAAATTATTTTCAAAATGAGAAAAATATTTAAAGTCATGATGCAAAAAATAAATTTTTTGAAAGCTTTTAGCTATTTTAAAATAAATATGCAAAACAAATAAAGAAAATATGAATTAAAATGAATTTAATGGGAAAGTCAGCGCATCCAAGGGACAGGATTCAAATCTGGGGTGGAGGGAAAGACTTGGCGCGTGATCTAATGGCTGGAATTCAAACTGAGTAAATCCTATTTAATTAATTAATTAATCATAAATTAAAACTAATCACGTGATCCAAGCCCTTCAAACACGCGCGGGAGAATCAATCCAAGGGCCTAGATTCAAATACGAAGCCATAACCCTAATTAGCCTTAATTACTCTCATGTGGCCGGAAATGACCTCCGGTCATCTTCTCCGGCCACACTCTTCCCTGAGAAATGCTATCTCTCTCCCCTGGCCATGTCAAACCCCCCAAATCTCCAGAAATGATCCCCAAACCCCATAGAACAAGAATCCAGCATCATATTTCATTTATCTTTCCTCAAAATCAAGATTCGAATAAAAACATAAAATTGAACAAAATTTCAGAACATGCATACACACTCATTTATCCACCATTTTCAAAAATAAAAGGTTCAGTGTGTTCAGGGAAGCAAGCTTAAGCATTTAGAAACTTAAGACAAGAGTTCTGGAAAAATAAATTTCATGGCTACCTGAAATGAAGCTTTCAACCCAAGAGCTTTCTGGCTGTCTCCTTGCTTCCAATCACCTCCAATGATCTTCCCCAAGAGTTTTCAATGCTTGGCTGGAGTTTATATGACCTCTATGTGAAGTTTGCTGAAGCTCAGGTCAAGGATGGAGAAAATCGTATTTTGGATATGGGGTGTTTAAAGGCAAAATGAAGGGTGGGAAATGGTCAGTAATGAATGTGGAGTTGAATGGTGGAAAAAGTTTGGAGTTTTGATGGCCGAGTTGTGCGTTTCGAAGAGAAATGCATAAGAGGGGATTTTTGTGAATGCTGAGTTGTGTGAGGATTCAGGCTATGTTGTTGTATGAAATGGCTTGCTTGAGGTCCACATAACATGTTCTGATTGGGCAGAGAGTTGTTGTGGAGCAGTGTGATTGGTATGACTCATTTTGCAAAAAGTCAAGAAAGTTGTACTTGGAGGTATGGGCTCATGGCAGGCTGAGGACAAGGGGGTGTCTGGCGCAGCTTGATTCATGGGCAGCCATGGAATTCAGATTGAGGCAAAATATCAAGTGGAATGAATTTTGTGGGTGGTTTTGCAATTTGTGAAGGTTTTGGCCCCTTTTGAAATACTTGATGGTTAAGGCATGAAACTTGAGATTTCTTTGGGCAATTCTGAATTATAGGTCATGTATGATGTTTGTGTAATGGTTAGAAGTCACTTTGAGGTCACAAATTGGTTTGACATGAGTTTTTGCAAGTTTCCCTCTTTGGTACATAAGTGAAATTTTGTGATTTTTCCCAACTTTGCAAGGCCATAACTTGAGTTCTATGATGAATTAGATCAAGTTCTTGTACTTTTTGAAAATTTGAAAAGGGAATGATCCAATCTACAACTTTCATGACCAAGAATTTTTAATTTGAAGCATTTTTTAATCAAAAAGAGGAGGTTGAAAAACTTTCCCAAAATGGCAAGTTTGCATTACAAGTCACTTTCCCAAAATGGCAACTTTGCAAATGGCTTGAAATTCTTCAATTTTGTGAACTTCTAACTTCTTCTAAGATCAAATAAAGATCATATACACCCAAAATGATGGAGAAGACCCTTTGGTTGGATGATTGGGGGCCTCAGATACCCTGATTTTGCACTGACTTGCTCAAGAAGTCATATATTGATCAGATGCCTTCCCCATTGAATTTCTTCATGAAAATTGATATGCATGATCCTTATATCATATAGAGACCAATAGAAACAAGAATGACCGAAAAATTTGCAGTTATGGCCTCTGAAACCAAAACCCTAATTTTAGGTCATCTGTGCAGTTAAACCTGGCTCTGCTTCCATGCCTTCCTCAGTTCTTGTGATTTTCTGAATTTCTTGATCTTGGGAGGATATAATATGATGCTTGAACATACATGGACCCTCTATAGATGCTTGAAGACCTTTGGAGTGGCTCAAATAGCTCAGGGATGGCTCAGATCACAAACCCTAGATGCAGATGACTTTGACCCAATGCAGTGAAGCAAAAATGCAATATGAGATGATATGATTGAACTTATGCAAATGAAAAGAATCACAAGCCATGGTGAAATGAGTGAGGGCAAATTTGGGGTGTTTACATCTACCATGGTGTCGCTCCTCGGATTTCCATCCTGGTACAAACGCGAAAGTGGCGCAGAAAGAGGTTAGAGTCGCCAGCCAGGCATTTTTATCCCGAAGGAACGGGAATGGTAATGCTGCACAAACCAAAAGAAAGAAGAGGAAGGACACGGGTCCTGCGAACCAAAGAAGCTGAGTTCGGGAGTCGGTTACGACCTGAGAAGGTATTAGCACCCAGATCGTCTGTCGTACCCGACGGGATCCACGCTTGCAAAAAAACTATTTCAAAGGGTGAAGAAATGAAAGCTGCTGCAAAAAGAAAAGGAAACTGGAAAAGAAACTGAGAAGGAAAACAAAGAGAAAAAATGTAGGGAAAATAAAATATTGTGCTCGAACGGGCCCTATCCCGCTGCCTACGTACCTCATCTGGACAATGAGGATCAGAGTCGACGTAGTTCCCCTAACCAGGGGGAGAAAAGATTGCTTGTGAATTAAGGCTTGAACTGCCTATGTTAATGCTCAGGTGTTGCAGGCTCGGACGACGAGTGTGTTACCGTCTTGCAAAATGACAAGTAGGAGCAAGTTCGCAGACAGAGCGAAGGAGATGAGAAAAGAAGTCCCGAAGGAGAGACGCTTATTGTTTGTTTGTGTTTTTTATGAGTTTTCTGTTTTGAAGTTTGCATAGGTAAGTGTACCTAAGTCTTACTCAATGGGATATGTATGTCTCACATCATCCCGAAATGGAATGCGCAAGAGGCACACCTATCTATGGAGGAAATCCCCAAATCTAGTCCCACAAGTGAAGGCTCAGACACACTGGCCTACTAACATTTATTAAGTGCTTTTGTGATTTTTTGGTTAAGAAGTGTTTTTTATGCTTTTGTTTGTGAGGTAATCTCATGCTAAGACCTATCCACCACGAGGGATATCCTACACCTCGCCCCGAAACGGAACGCGTGCAAGTATCTCATAGCAAAGTCTCGTGTTACCTGAGAAGACTCATCATTTATTAAAGTGACCTAAAGTTAAGTTTGAAGATGATAAGAGAGAGCACCAAAAGGATCTAAAAAGGTGAAAAATCTAAGGGAAATTAAAATCCTAAATGTTGTCATGCATGGATGAACCTAGGTTAGTGAGGTTTAAATCCTATCCTAAAGAAGAAGAAGGAAAGAAAAGAAGAAGAAGAAGAAGAAGAAGAGGAGGAGGAGGAGAAGTAAGGCCTAAGCCCAACAATCACAAGGTTAGTACAAATAAGAATAAGAAGAGAAAAGATGAGACTTGGAGATGTGGGAATCACATCCACACCTCTCACTTACCATAGCCCCTGAAAAGGTTAGCAACACAAGCATACAAGCAAAACAAAATGAACATAATGTCATACCAACATCATACAAACAGAAGTAAAGTCATACACATAAATGCTCAATGCAAATGCAAGTCACAAGAATGAGAAAAGAATCACACAAGTCAAATATGAGGCAACATGAATCACATGGCAAAACAAAACAAACTTAGGAAGATGCAAAGCAAAAATAAGCAAACAACAATCTCAAGGTGCAAGACCAGAACCATATCCAAGTTAAAGAAATGCTTAAGAAGCAAAAAAAAGATGAAAAAAAGAGAAGCACAAAGCTAAACAATCACATTATAGGAAGAAAGAAACAAAAGAAGTGAGGTGAATGCAAAAAAAGAAACGAAGAACTTCAAAGGTAAACCAATACAAGATTTCCAAAACACAAACCCTACACCAAAATCAGAAAGGCATCAATGCCCTAAAGAGACCTCAAATGAGATGAAGAAGTTGGCACAAGTGCCCTTCTAAGCTAAGGATAGGACTTATAATCAAAAAGAAGCAAAGTGGGACAAGTTGAGAACCAAAATTCAAATCAAATCAACAATGCACCCAAAAATTCCACAACCTTGGACAAATGATCTTCAATCATGATATAACAACATTCCAAAAGGATAGGAAGAAATTCAGAAGCTATGCAAGTCAAATGAGGGCTCAAACATCAACTAGGGTTAAGAAACTTCATTCACAAGTCAAAGGTTAAAACCAAATGGACCAGCTTCTAAAAATATGGGAAAAAATCACACATGACGTACACTCTAATAGGAGTCTAGAGCAAAAAGAACCACTCAAAAATTCAAAATGAGGATCACTAGGGAAAGTGAACAAGACAACATGCTTAAAAAGGAATTAAAATGAATTAATTAAATGGGGGAATTAATTTACACGTGTCAGCATAAAATAAATGACAAATAAAAATATGAAAAATTAAAGAAAACTCAAATTAACATCCATGAATTATTTCAGAATTTTTTGACACTTAGAACAAATTTTAAAAATTAGAAACCAAAATGATATAAAAAGAAATAAAAGAAAAGAAATAAAAATGAAGAGAGAAGCTGGGGGTGCGAAGAGAATGAAATCTAGTTGAAATGATTTGGGCTTAGAACAAAGGGGGGTGTCGATAGTGTCGCTCCCAAAGATTTGCATCCTGGTACAAGCGCGAACAGTCGGCGAAAGAAGAGAATGAATGAATAGAGTCGCCAGCTAGGCATTTTTATCCCGAAGGAAAGGTAATGCTGCATAAACCTGAGAAAAGATGGATAAGACGGTTGCGAACCAGAGAAACTGAGAAAGGGGGTTGGTTACAACCTAGGAAGGTATTAGCACCCAGATTGTCTGTCGTACTCGACAGGATCCACGCTTAAAAGATTTGTGTTTAAAGGGGTAGTGTTTGTGCTATCTGCGTGCAAAAGCTGGAAAAGAATGCAAGTGTCAGTGCAAAAGAAATGTGAAGTGAAGTAAAGGAGTGTCAGTGCAAAGGAGAGAGTATAAAGCTAAAGACTATGAGGCTTAAAGAATAATGCTGGAAGGGAGGGGAATATACAGAGACTTTTGTTCGATAACAGTTAAGTTATGCCTACGTATCTTCTTGTGCAATGAGGAAGTCAGAACACCATAGTTCGACTCAAAGAGACTGAAAGATAAATTGAATTGTGAACTGCTTACTTGTCTATGCTCAAGTGTATGACCTGTCTGGCTCAGGTGCAAACTGTCTTGCATTAGACGGAAGAAGCAAGTTCTCGTTTATGTGTGAATGAGGTGAGAAAAGAATCCCGGAGGAGACGATTATTGTGTTTTTGGTGCTTTCAATCTTTTATTGCCTTTTGGAGTTTGTCATAAGTTAATGAGCTTAAGCCTAAACCAAGGGTTAGTAAACTCATCACATCTTCCCTCTGATTAGGGGTAATGAGAATACCTTAAGTGTGAAGTAAGCACCTCACACTTAATCACCATGATGTAGGATCAAGATCATTAACCTACTTGTGATTATTTAGATGTTTTTGGAGTTTTTGTTTAGTGTTAAGTAATGCGTTTAAGCCATAATCAAGGATTTAATGGACCCATTACACCATCCTAATAGAAGGATAATAGATGAGAACATTTAAGCTGAGGAAGGCTCCTCAACTTAATCCATGATTAAGGATTAACCTCATGACAAAACAAAGCCTTTATTAAAGTGGATTTTAGTTAATGGTAAGATTAAGAAATGAATTTTATGATTGGTAAGACACTTGAGGGGGACTTGTCCATTAACACTAGGGTAAGTCCTTCTTAACCAATTAAGGAAGAATTAGAAACCCTAATGCAAGGCCCAAGTTACAAGCTTGATGTCTTAATGATTATTAGGTGAATTGATTATAGGATTTAAACAACATTAAGGGTTTAAGACTTAGGATTAAAATTATACACTCCATCCTAAGAGAAAGATGCAGGCATAATCTTAATCACAAAGCCTTAAAACCTTGAAGGTTTAGTCCCTGATTATGAGATGAGAAGAGAAGACACAAAGATGACACAAAGGTAAAACTAATAGGGGGACTAATCAAACCCTAATTGTGATCATTCTTGGGTACTCCTAGGGTTTATGAGGCTTACAAGAGGTCTTCAAGGAAAAGCCACCATGGAAGAAGCAGGATGAAAGGAAGGAGAAGCAGAAAGAAGCAAGACAACTTGCTTCACTTAAGAAGACAAGTTGCTTGAAGAAAGAAAGTCAGGAGGGAACATGAATGAGCAAGCTCAATCTAAAACAAAAGTAAAATGCAGCAATGATGCATAAGAGAGATGATAAGAGATTATGAGAAGTGAAGGCAAATTCACTTCTCAAAACACTTACCACCTGAAAAGTTAGTAAAAGGAAATGAAATGAAATGGAAATGAAATGAAATGCAAGGGTGCAAACTAAAACCAGAAGCATATTTATGATGCAAATGGTGCTAAGAGATGATGCAAATGTATGTCAAGAGATGTGAATGATCATACAAGGGATGGGAATGCAAATGAAGCATATAAGAGGCATGAAAGTTTATGAATGCACATGAAATGAAATGAAAACAAAACATGGCAAATGGATGATGCAATGATCAAACATGATTCTAATGTGTCCTAAGATGTCTTATATGTCATGTGAATGCATAAAATGTCATGGAAAGTTCATGTATGCAAGCTTAAACAATATGAATGCAAATGAAGATGCAAATTAGGGTTATATGATCATATGAGATGCACAATGCAAAAACAGAAGCAAGACATGAGATAAAAAATTGAAAATGGGCTCAAAGGGGACCTAAACCTATACAAGTTCACTGTCCAAAGGGGAAGGTCAGAAGCTAAACCCTAAGGGATATATGAGTTTTCTAAGTTTCTAGGGTTTTAAGGGTGATCCTAAAGGTAAAATGCCAAACAAATTGAAAATGCATTATAAAAATGAAACAAATTTTTTTTAGATGCTTGAAACCATGCATAGCACAATGCAAAAAGAATCATTCACAGACTCACTTTGGTTCAAAAGTTATGAATTTTTGAAGTTAGGGTTAAAAATATTCAAGTTTAAGAACCCTAATTCAATTGAAAAATGTCAAAGTATGATCAAAACCAAAAAGAAATTTGTGTGGTGAGTTTGTAAATGTTTGTAAATGTTTGAAGATGCTCTCTGAATTTTTTTTGGGATTTTTAAATACCTAAATGTATTTTTAATTAATTAATTCTCATTAACTAATTAAAAATAACATTTAAATGATTTAAAAATATTTTTTAATGCAAAAAATAAAAATAAAAAATATTTTTGGGTTCTGAAAATTAATAAAAGTTTGGATAAAAATTTTCAGAATTTTTTGATGTCATTTGCTATTTTTTAAAAATTCGTGCAAATTAAATAGAAACAAATGAATTAAAAATTAAATAAATGAGAAAAAGGGGAAAGTCAGCTAATCCTAGGGCTGAGGTTCAAAGCTAGGTTGGAGAGAATTGACCCCGCGCGCATCTGGACGGCTGAAATTCAAACTACGCTAATTATGATTAAAGCCCTAATCTGAACCCTAATGACTTTCAGGTGACCGGAACAGTGTTCCGGTCATCTTCTCCGGCAGCTCTCTCACTCAATCTCTCTCAAAACGCCATAAAAACTCACCAAACTCTCCAGAATCAATCCTTAACTCATTCTAAACAAGATTCAGCCAGCAAAAATCATTTATTTCTCATGAACATCAAGATTCGAAGCAAAACGGAAAATTACTCAGAAATTTCAGAAGCTTCATACATGCTTAATACTCAATCATTTTCAAAACCAAAGGGTGCAGTGTGATCAGTGAAGCATGGAGAACAATCTAAGAACTTAAAAAATCATTTCTGGAAAATTTGTTGAAGTTACCTGAAATGGAGCTTTCGAAAATGGCACTATAAGGCACCAAATTCAAATCTAGAACAAGCAGAATCATCAGCACCAACAGAGGATGACAATGCACACATCTATTTTCACTTTTAGATATGAGAATTTTGAACTCACCTGAAACTTGCAGATCTGGAAATAGCTTGTGATAAGCCAAGAAAATGATGCCAACCCACTCCAAATGCACTCTAGTTGCAAAATAAATGCAACTAGATCCTTGAAGGTTGCTGGATCTAAAGGTTTGAAGCTAGCTGCTCTGAAATGACAATGTGCTGGATCTTGAGAGTTAGCTTGAACAGTGGATGGATTTGTGATCCGGAGCTCTCAAGGATGAAAAATCTGTGGTTGGTTTATGAAGAGAGCAAGTGTGTAGAAATATTCGAAGGAATTTGCAAATTGAGCCAAAACTTGAGAGTGATGAAATGAAAGAGATCTGGATCCTTCTAAAACCCTAATTTGCTTATAAATGAGGTCATGAGGAAATGCTGAAAGAATGAGGGCCTTTGCACGTGGGAAGAGAGTGTGTGAGAGATTTTGCAAAATTTGCAAATTTGTTATGAGAGCATGAAACACTCGTGCATTGCCTTGCTTCTTGCCCATGTGCATTCACCATCTGACCCTTGATTTCAAACCAAAAAGATCCTGGCCATTGGATGTCAATGTCACACAATTCTCATGATCATGCAAATATTACACTTAGGGAATAAAATTCTCATCATGCACGAATTTGGTGTAATTCTTGGAGCAAAATAACCTATTTGCATTGCATTGTAACCTTGTTTGGTATGTACCAACACCCAAAAATTTGATTCATGACTTTTTGCTTTGGTGTACAAATGAAAATTCAAACTTTGCCCTAGTTTTCATGAAATTTTCGAGGGCTCTATCTTCTTAACCATGAAGGCTATGAAAAAGTACTTGTACTTTTTGAAAATGGGAGGCTTTAATCTCCAACTTTCATGTTTGACTTTGGTCCATTTGAAGAATTTTTCACCAAGTTATGATCACTTGAAATTTAGGGCAAAAACTTGCTAAAAATGGCATTTTCCATAACCAACTTCACACCAATTTTGCAAAACACCTCAAAACCTCATGATTCTTGATCTTTGAACTTGCCAAACCTATTTTAACAGTATAAGAACATCCCTTGGCTAGAAAAATGGGGTTGGACCCCTTGAAATCTCACAGTTGACTTTTTTAAGGCACAGTTGACCAGTTTCTTCATTTACAAGCAACTGAAGAAATGCTTGACTTCCACAAGGAATTTTCTCACCAAATTTCATCCCTAGGATCCTCTTAACATATAAAAGACTTTGACCAAATGAAATGGCCAAAGTCTTGAGTTTTTCATGCTTGAAACTCAAACCCTAATTTGGGGTCATTGTGTAGGAGTTTTGCCCTAGCCTGGATTCCCTGATGATCTTCCAACCTTCTGAGCCTTTGTAAATGAACTTGACCTTGTAAATGCAATGTAGAACCCTCATAGGACTTGAACAAATCCATTGGGCCCCTTGTCATGGCTTGTGATGCTTCAAAATCCTCCATAGATGATCATATGCCTAATGCTAGGTCATGAGAATGTTATGCCTCATCTTTCTTTGCTAAGATGCCAAGAATATGATATGTTCATGATGAATATGATATGATATGATGCTTAAAAAAGAAGAGGTCAAATTTGGGGTGTTACAGCTGCCCCTATTCAAACAACTGTTAATCTGAAAAGGACGGTAGCATGGGCTATCGACCGTTCAGGATAAACTGTGGTTGAATACCAAGAAGACCTGAAATTTGCACTCTGACGAAGAATGCAAAAACTGGGGAATAAACCCAACCAAATGACGCTTTGGTGATTGAAGGGGAGAGAAAGCAGACGAGCTTCTTCCAAGTTGAAACTAATATCTGGAATCCAAGTACTTTGACAAACGAGTCTTCTTCGAACAATCCTGTTACGCCAGGAGTTGGAGATACGAGTCCTCACATACCTTGCAAGAACATACGGCTTGAGACAGACGAATCTCCTTCGGATATACCTGTTACGCCAGGACCGGGATGCACTAAAGTCTGTGGGATAGACATGCATAATCAAGGTAGACGAACCCTCCTCATATATTATCCGTGGATATATGGTATAAGACAGCCGAGCCTTCTTCGAGCAAACCTGTTACGCCAGGTGCAACATTAGTAGGTGGTTGAGACAAACGAGCCTCCTTCGGGTATACCTGTTACGCCAAGACCGGTAACCATTTTGACATTTATTCCCACATTCAGGATTTTAAACCTCTTCAATATAGACGAGTATTGGATGATCATCAAAATAACATAGACGAGTGCCAAAAGTCAATGGTACAGACGAATATCAGACGATAATCTAAGAAACACAGACGAGCGCTTCAAGCAATGATACAGACGAGTATCAGCCACTAGTACAGACGAATACCAGAAATTCAAACACAAACGAGCATTTGGAGTAGCAATACAGACGAGTACCAGGATAATCAGCAAATCCACACATACATATATAAGCTAACACAGACGAGTGTTAGGGATGATACAGACGAGTATCCAAACAATGCAGACGAGCTTCAAACAGATAATAAACACAGACGAGTGCCGGAGAATGCAGACGAGCAATAAATATTAGATATCAAACACAAACGAGTGTTGGGAGGTGCAGACTAACACCAAATCTCAAACACAGATGAGTGTTGGAAAGTGCAGACAGGCAGCAATAAAGTAATCATGGGCCACTGCTGGGGAAAGCAAACGAGCAATACCAAAGTGATAACACAGACGAGTGCTAGAGATTGCAGACGAGCAACAACAAATTGATAACACAGACGAGCGTTGAGAAGTGCAGACGAGCAACAGCAACGTGCCCTGATTGGCAATCAAATTCACAACTCTGCAGGGGAAAACCAACTCAAGAGTTTCGGATGGTGCTTAACTCTGGTTGGGGAAATGAATAATTGTTTGTGTCATCACACTGGCCAAAAATAAATTGGCGACTTCTCTGGGGAATATTTTACTGATTGGAATGAGACCCAAATACGACCTCTGTGGGGGAATCAGGAATTCAGCTTCCTGCTGGGCATACTCCACTGGGGAAGATAAACTGTTTGGGCTACCTGTCAAGACTTAGCTGGGGAAAATTCTGCTTGGGAGAATGTGACGCCATCCTGCAACACCTGCAACAACAGAAAACACAAGTGTGCCCCGGGGACTTGCATGGTATGATTTATTCATCCATCCTCACCCGACACTCAAAGAGGATTTCAAATATTTCCCTGCAATGTCATTTTCTTTCAAATTATCACCATGTTTTAAATGCAATGCTATTATTATATTATTTTTTTTGCCAAAAATTCAGGACATTTTGCAAACAAAAATAAACACAACACATCTTTTTGACTGAATATTATTTTTATTGAAAGGCCTCTGAATAGGCAAAGTTTTACATCAGGGAACAACCACCTGGAAAGAGGTAGCCACCATAAAATTGAGAAAATAAACTATCCTAATGGCAATGGACACGGTATCCCAATGAGTTCCCTTTCTGCTATGACCAGCATGTCTTCAAAACTCTCCATTCTTGCCTTTGCTTTCTGAGAAGATGAGGGGACTGATTCCTATCCTTCTGATATTTTCAAGTTGTACGAAACGATGATTTGGTTCAGATTACTCGGATCACAGTTGTTCTCTTATTCTCTTGTTTTGCGTGGATCTCCCTTTCAGGTTTTCAATCCACCGGGATACCCTTTTTTGCCTGAGTTGTCCGATGTGGCTTTTCAACTCAGCGGGTGTACATTTTTTTATTTGTGTTCCCTAACTTTTTCCCGAGCTTTTTATTCAGTTTTTAGCTCGCCGGGATGCCCTTTTCTTGCCTGGACTTTAATTCTGTTTTTGTGTCCAGCGGGTCTTTTTATGCGAAGTATTTTTTAACTGCGCTCGAGTTAACAGGGGATTGGAAATCTTCTCCATCCATAGTGGTGAGCATCAGTGCTCCCCCTGAGAAAAATTTCTTCACTATGAATGGTCCTTCGTAGTTTGGGGTCCACTTGCCCCTGTGATCTGAACCTGGAGGAACAATCCTCTTGAGCACAAGCTCTCCCACTTGATACTCCCGAGTACGTACTCGTTGGTCGAATGCTCGCTTCATTCTCCTCTGATAAAGCTGACCATGACAGATATCCGCTAATCTCTTTTCCTTAATTAGACATAGCTGATTGTAACGAGCACGCACCCATTCAGCCTCATCAAGCTTCACATCCATCATCACACGCAATGAAGGAATCTCCACTTCAACGGGCAAGACTGCCTCCATACCATATACCAATGAGAAATGAGTTGCCCCAGTTGACGTCCTGACTGGCGTTCGGTACCCATACAGCGCAAATGGTAACATCTCATGCCAATATTTGTAAGTGACAACCATCTTTTGCACAATCTTCTTGATATTCTTGTTTGCTGCCTCTACCGCACCATTCATCTTTAGTCGGTAAGGAGAAGAATTGTGATGCTGAATCTTGAAGTCCCGACACAACTCTGCCATCATCTTGTTGTTCAAGTTAGAACCATTGTCAGTAATGATTCTTTTGGGCACTCCGTATCTACAAATGATGTCTCTTTTCAAAAATCTGGCAACCACTTGGCGAGTGACGTTGGCATAAGATGCTGCTTCAACCCACTTAGTGAAGTAATCAATCGCAACCAAGATGAAGCGATGACCATTTGAAGCAGTAGGCTCTATCTTTCCGATCATGTCAATGCCCCACATAGAAAAGGGCCAAGGATATGACATGATGTTGAGCGGTCTAGGAGGAACATGCACCTTGTCTGCATAAATCTGGCACTTGTGGCACTTACGGGCGTATGAACAACAGTCTGCATCCATTATCATCCAGTAATACCCCGATCTCAACAATTTCTTAGCCATAGCATGCCCTCCTGCATGGGTACCGAAAGATCCCCCGTGGACTTCCTGCATTAACAGGCTTGCTTCATGTCTATCCACGCATCTAAGCAAAACCATGTCGAAGTTTCTCTTATACAAAACCCCGTCTGTATTCAAGAAGAAGCTAGCAGCAAGTTGCCTCAAGGTCTTCTTGTCGTTGGAAGATGCCCCAGCTGGGTATTCATGCTTTTCCAGGAATAGCTTGATATAGAAGTACCAAGGTTTCTCATCAGATACTGCGTCTACAGAGAAATTGTGAGTTGGTGCGTCAAACCTGGAAATGTAAATTCTGGGCACATAATTCCAACACAAGACTTTGATAGACGAAGAAAGAGTGGCCAATGCGTCGGCAAATTGATTTTCATCACGTGGTATGTACTGAAGCTTAACTGTCGTGAAGAACGTCAACAGTTTTCTGGCATAATCCTTGTATGGAATTAGATGCTCTTGATGCGTATACCACTTGCCGGTAACCTGGTTAATAACGAGGGCTGAATCTCCGAATATATCGAGGGTCTTAATCCGAAGATTAATAGCCTCCTCTATTCCCATTATGCATGCCTCGTATTCCGCTTCATTGTTGGTGCAGCCAAAAGTAATTCTGGCAGCGAAGGGAAAGTGAACACCTTCGGGAGTGATAAGAACAGCACCAATTCCACGTCCATTGATATTGACTGCCCCATCAAACATCAACTTCCATTTGGATTCAGGGTCTGGCCCCTCCTCCGGAAGTGGTTCCTCTCAATCATTTGCTTTGAGGTACATGATGTCCTCATCAGGGAAATCAAACTTCATTGGCTGATAGTCATCTTCAAGAGGTTGCTGTGCAAGGTAATCCGACAATACACTTCCCTTGATGGCTTTCTGAGAAGTATATTGTATGTCATACTCTGTTAAGATCATTTGCCACCTAGCAACCCTTCCAGTTAACGTTGGTTTCTCAAAGATGTACTTGACAGGATCCATTTTGGAAATTAGCAGTGTGGTATGGGTCAACATGTATTGTCTTAGTCGGCGAGCAGCCCATACCAAAGCGCAGCAAGTTTTCTCGAGCAGTGAGTAACGGGATTCACAGTCGGTAAACTTTTTGCTAAGATAATAAATAGCGTACTCTTTTCGACCAGACTCGTCATGTTGGTCTAGAACACACCCCATTGACCCTTCTAGCACGGCCAAGTATATGATAAGCGGCCATCCTGGAACTGGAGGCATTAGAATTGGAGGCTCCTGCAAATATTCTTTTATCTTTTCGAAAGCTCTTTGGCAGTCCTCATTCCACCTGACCGTTTGCTCTTTTCTTAGCAATTTGAATACCGGTTCACACGTGGCAGTTAGATGAGATATGAACCGTGAAATGTAGTTCAACCTCCCTAAAAACCCACGCACTTCTTTTTCTGTTCTCGGTGCAGGCATATCTTGAATTGCTTTTACTTTTGCAGGATCCACCTCAATTCCTTTCTGACTAACAATGAAACCCAGCAGTTTTCCGGAACACACTCCGAAAGTGCACTTGTTTGGATTCAACCTCAGCTTATACTTTATCAGTCTGTCAAATAGCTTCTTGAGATTGATCAAATGCTTTTCTTCGTCTCGGGACTTAGCAATCATATCGTCCACATAACACTCTATCTCCTTGTGTATCATGTCATGGAACAATGTGACCATAGTGTTGCACCCCAAAATTTGCCCTCACAAGACAAGACTTTGTGTACTAAGAGGTTCACAAGGTTCACAAGGTTCACAAGACATCTCATGAGGTTCACAAGGTTCACAAAGTTCACAATTAGTCAGAAGATTTGACATTTCCCTCAGACAATGCATCCTCCTAAGCAATGCATCCTAAACTAGGGTTTTGATTTTAATCAGGCTAAATGGACTTCCAAGACTTCAAGTGAGCTTCATAACATCTTATATGTGTTTAAGAATCCCCATGACAAGTTTCAAGACTTTTTCCAAAGGTTTGCTCAGTCAGATGATCAGATAGGTCAAAATCAGTCAAAGTAGTTAAAAAGTCAAACTGAGGTCAACTGTGGTCAAACCAAAGTCAAACTTCATGATTTTTTGCCAACATCAAGTATATGAAGTAAAATTCATCATTTGATCAAGGGTTGATCATGATTCATCAAGGAGATTTCAGATCATCAAGAATCAGGAGTTTCTAAATTAGGGTTTTCACAGGAAAAGTCAACTGAACTTTGACCAGCCATAACTTTCACATGCTTCATCAAATGTTTCCCATCCAAAGCTCATTTTGAAGGAAATTGAATTCTATACAACTTTGTGTCTCACAAGCCAAGCCCAAAAATGCTTCATTTGGAAGGTATGAGCTAAGACATTATAGGTCCTTTTGAAAGTCAACAAAAAGTCAACAACTTCAAAGGAGCATAACTTGAGAATGGTAAAAGATATGGACATGAAACCAATGGGGTTGGTTATAGGACTCTTTAAGCTTTCCAAAATGTCCAATAACACCCTCATAGCATTAAAATTGAAGGATTTGTGCCCTTGCAAAGTTGGGAAATTTTAGGGAAGTTCATGAAGCAAATAAGGCCTAAAATCAAATTTTTGCTAAATGAGCCCACCAAATTGCCATCCCATCTTTATAAAAACACCAAGCACGACCCAACCCACTTATTTTCTGAATTTTTATTTTTTATTTTATATTTATTTGAATTTTATTCATTAAAATATCATTTAAATTAAAATAAAATATGAAATCAAATATTTAAAAGGGGATATTGCTTCTAGAAAGTCATAAACATTGTTTGGATCAGATTGATATACAAATTATGATGATTGTCCTAAAATAGAAATGTTAGATCAAATAATATTCAAATTTTAAGGCATGATCTTTCTCAATCTCAAATGATCAAAAAGTCCAAAGAACAATAACTTTTTTTTAACCTAATTTGATTCACTACATATAGATGGACTCATCACAACCTCAAGGAGACGAATTTGCTGCCTCCAAGAACACATTTGAACTTCAATTTTTCTCACAAAAAGTCACATTCGGATTTTTGATTGCAGGCCATATCAAGAGGTTTTGAAGGTTGCAATACCTTCCTAGATGTTTATTGAAGCTATTTGCATCATTTTCATCATCTAAAACATCATCATATGCCCTAACCGAATCACTCTTATTCAAGAACAATGACTTTTTCGATTCCATACTTTTATGCATTATCAATTGATTCTAATGATTGTTTTGTGTTTGTAATGATCTTAGCAAGCTTTCTGGATAATTAGATTGAAGATTAATGACCTGAATCGTAAATGGCCATTGCTAGGGTTTCGGCCAAGCTTTTAGGGTTTCATGATAAATCAAATATAAATGATTTCTAAGGACATAGGAAGATTGTATGAGCTTTGAGGATCATAGTGCACTAATCAATTGGAAGAAATTTTGTTGTTTCGATGATGTTTGATTTTCGCAGGTTATGGACATTGAAAGATTCGCAGGTAAACGCGTAAGAAAAAGCCTAGGAAAATTCGCAGGTATCATGAAGAAAAAGCCTAGGAAAACGCGTTTGTTATTGAATGAATGGTCCTGGGTTCGATTCCCCCCAGACCATTTTGTATTGTTTTGCTTTTTTTATGATTTTTTACAGGTGAAGAAACAAAACGTATTGGTGCTCATTCCATATCACCTGCGCGTGCGTAGCCCAGTGGTTGGCTTGTTGGTCTTGAGGGTGTGAAAGCCTATGGCCTGGGTTCGAATCCCAGCCCCAGGTATGTTTTTGTTCATATTTTCTCTTATTTTGTTTTTGTTTATAATACATTATAATTGATTTAATTTATAATAAATATTTAAAACAAAAATGTTTATATTATTTTCTTATATATGATTTCAAATTTATATTTTTTTTTAAATTTAAGCTTTATTAATAAAATTATTTAATATTTATTTTATTGTATATTATTAATATTATATAGTTTTGTATAAATAATTTAATTATATTCATTTTAAATAATTAACCCTAAAAAATTTATATGTAAAAACCTAATTTTTTATATAAACCCTAATTTTCTTTTATAAACCCTAATTATTTTGTAAACATTAATTTTAATTGTTTATTTTAATTTTATAATTTGTTCATATTATATGTAGTTTTATAATTTAAATAATTTAATTAAGTAGTAAACCCATACTTATTTTTCTAAATAATTAAAAACCCTAATTTCATTTTATGAATTTAATTTATTATTTTTTATATGCTTATTTAATTATAATTATATATTTTTATAATATGTATATAAAATTAAATTATTAGAATTATTAGTCACATTTATTAGTATATAATTATTTATTTCTTTTATTTTCTCTTAAAAAAATATTTATTTATTTAATTTTGAACTTTTAATTTATTATATTGTTATACTAACCCTCTTATATTTATTTATTTTTGTTTATTGTTACTAACCCATTTAATTATTTATTTATTTGCTTATTTATTTTAATCATTTTAATTATTATGTAATTGTACCCACTATGTAATAGTTGTAGAATTTCTTATCATTTATTTTAAAATACCATGGTTAGTAAAATAAGGAGTGTAAACATGTTTGTATTTAAAATTGAATTTAGATCATTAATCTCAAGATAAATACATGAATTTGTACACGCACACACGTAAGTCGATCTTGGATCGCCATCTCACATTCTTAAGGATACCTCTCATGTTGCCTAAAGAAAAAGGTCAAGTAATGTGTAAAGCAAAGTCCCTCCTCTCATATCATCTAGTCCCTTAAAAGATAAAAAGATCAAGTCCCTTCATGGTTGCCTTTTGTAAATGATTTTGTCCCTTTCGAATAAAGATGATAAGTCCCTTCGAATTGCTTATACACCTTACAGTTTCCTCATCATAGTTGTCCCTTCATTTGTCCCTCATACATCCAAGGTAATGACTACCTATTCCTTAATAATAGGGATAGTCTTACCACTTAAAGGATATTTAAGAACAGAAAAGATTTAACTTAGGGTAGGTTCCTCTTATGTACTTGCTCACTTTTCAAAAACATTTCAAACACTTCACATTTTTCAAGCAATTTTCAAAACAAAGGCTTTATATATATCCGTACATGGATCATTATAAAGTACTTAAGAAAATTTCTAAACACACACTAAATTTCTCAAAACATTTTAAAGTGAGCTAAGTAACTAAGAGCCCATGGATAACCATGGATGTAAAGGGTGCTAACACCTTCCCTTTACATAACCTACCCCCCGAACCCAAAAATCTTTTAAGGTCTTTCCTGTTCTTTTATGCCCTTTCCTTTGGATAAAATAAAAGTCGGTGGCGACTCTTGCTATCCGCAACATTTAACTAAAGTCAGTTCTCCCACCGTGTTACACATAGCCCGCTGATATGTTGCCCCGACGTTCTTCAAACCAAAGGGCATCACCTTGTAGCAGAATGTACCCCACGGGGTAATGAACGTTGTTTTCTCCATGTCTTTCGGTGCCATCTTAATCTGGTTATATCCGGAGAAGGCATCCATGAAGGAAAATACCGAGAATTGAGCAAAATTATCTACCAACACATCATTGTGAGGTAACTGAAAGTCATCTTTTGGGCTCGCTCTATTCAAATACCGGTAGTCAACGCACATCCGGACCTTGCCGTCCTTCTTTGGTACAGGTACGATGTTAGCTACCCAAGGTGGGTAACTAGTTACGGCCAGGAATCCGGCATCCCATTGCTTTTGAACTTCCTCCTTGATCTTCATCGCCATGTCAGTACGAGTTCTTCTCAACTTCTACTTCACAGGAGGACAATCTTCTCTCAATGGTAGCTTATGCACGACGATGTCGGTATCTAACCCTAGCATATCTTGATACGACCAGGCAAAGATATCCACATACTCACACAACATGCCGATCAACTCTTTCTTTACTTCGGCCTGCAGACTAGCCCCAATCTTGATTTCCTTCTTCAAATCTTCAGTGCCGATGTTGATGATCTCAATTTCTTCCTGATGAGGCTGAATAACTCGTTCCTCTTGTTTCAACAATATAACCAATTCTTCAGGTAGTTCACAGTCTTCCTCAATCCCTTCATCAGCTTGGTAGATAGGATTGTCAGAGTCATGTGTGGTCATAGCAGGAAAGTTATCAATGGAATCCGGATGATCAACACTGAATAGATGATGTGCTTATTTCAGAATCTGTTTATTTTCGAAAGAGACGCAAACACAAAAACAAAAAGGAAAAACACATTGCCATTTTTTATATTTATTTTTTGTGAAAATTTTAAAACGAAAGAAAGAGAACGCAATTTGTCTGAAAATGTCCTTTATTTCATGGTAAAATAAATGCATACAAAACATGGTGGCCCATACAATGGATCCTTGCACCTTGGGCAGAGTGCAGGATTTGACAATGCAGCATGATAAGAAAAGGAAACAAATAAATTACTTTGATTGCCAGGTAACTTGGACAATGTCTTCAGCAGACCAGTTCTTCAGCTCCTCTCCGGGTGCACACGGATGAATCCAGTTGTCCCAGTCACCATCACTGTCTCCCTCTTCATTAGTTGCACAAATTTGGTTGCGGTCGAGCGTCCCAGCACTTGTAAAGGTAATGGCTTTACCACTTGAAGACCAATCATACCCACTAGCTCCAGCAACTTGCCCCAGCCTTGGGCGCTTCCTGACTGAACTACCTCCTTTGCCTGCTTGTAGGACTGAATGGAAGTACCTTCTTTCTCACTGCTTCTCTCTACAGGAGTCAAGATACTGACATTAACCGCTTCTAAGGCTTGACATAGAGTCTCGTGGATCTCTCCGTTCATCTCCACATATTTGAAAGTTGATAAGTGGCTCACGAAGATGTCTTCCTCTCCGCACACTATGATTACTTGGCCATCAACCACGTACTTGAGCTTTTGATGCAGGGTGGATGTTACAGCTCCGGCAGCATGAATCCATGGACGTCCCAACAAGCAACTATATGCGGGCTGAATGTCCATGACGTAAAATGTGCTCTTGAATACTTGAGACCCTATTTTCACAGGTAACGCAACTTCTCCGAACACTGACCTTCTGGACCCATCAAAGGCTTTGACTATCAGATCACTGGATCGCAGGACAATACCATCAACATTTAACTTCATTAAGGCTTTCTTCAGAAGTACATTAAGAGAAGAGCTCGTGTCAACCAGGACATGCGACAAAACAACACCCTTGCACTCCATAGTAATATGCAGTGCTTTGTTGTGGTTACGGCCCTCTGAAGTAAGGTCCCTATCTGTAAAGCCCAACCTGTGGCTTGCATTCACACTGCCCACTACGGCTTCCAGTTGATTAATAGTTATTTCTTGAGGAACGTATGCCATCTGCAACACTTTCAGCAAGGCTTCTCTATGTGCAAGAGAACACATCAGCAAAGACGTAATTGATATTTTGGACGGTGTCTGGTTCAACTGTTCGACCACCTTATAATCACTCTTTTTAATTATGCGCATAAATTCCTCCACTTCCTTCTCAAAGGTACCCAGTCCAGTAGCAGGAGTTGTTGTTTCTTTAGTCGCTGTTTGCTTTCCTTTAGCCTTTGCCGAAGCCTCAGCCTCAGGATCTCCTCTTAGAACTGGGGGAGCAAATAGACGACCACTTCTCGTAAAACCTCCAACCCCTCTGACGTTCACTATAGTCTGGTCAATAACAACAGGCTTACCCTCCACTTTCTGTCCTTCCACGTACACATCTGAGCCGTAATGCCATGGGATGGCTTTATCATCTGTATAAGGAACAAGCCCAGGCATAGTGATAGTCACAGGACTAACTTCAGGAGCATAAATGGTCACAGGTTCTCTTCTAGCAGGCATCTCAGCTGGATCATAGAAGATGGATATAGTGGACACAACACCAACTTCATTATCAACTTTGTCAAACTGCAATGACCCTCCATCAATCAGATTCTGCAACCCCATCTTCAGGTCTTCACATTCGTTCACTAAATTCACACACTTTTCACAATCAAAACTGCATCCCGGAAACACTTGTCCTTTCAACAGCCTCTGCTTCACTACCAACAACGGAGTCTTCACTTCTTCTATGCTCAAAATCAAACTTAACTTCTCACCACCCTCGACAGCATTTATTCTAGCCCCTCCGTGGTTCGGAATAGGGTTTGAAGTAACATTTGGCGGTGGTGCGAAGTTAATCGCCTTGGAGTCAATCAAATCTTGAACTTTGTGCTGTAGCGCCCTGCACTTCTCAGTTGAGTGCCCGGGTGCCCCTGAATGGAAAGCGCATCTAGCATTGACATCGTACCCCACGTGAAGCTCTCCAGGTGGTGGTGGTGCTAAAGTCCTCAATTGTATCAAATTCAGGTCCAGCAATCTCGGTAGCAATGCAGTGTATGTCATGGGAATTGCCTCAAGCACCCTATTAGTCGGACGAGCTTGTCTTGGCTGATAAGGTCTTTGTTGATAGTTGTTACGTTGTGGCTGTTGTTGTTGTTGTTGTTGTTGAGGTTGCACCTGTTATACTGGACTGGAAGGGATAGTGATTGCTGCCACTTGCTCATATGACCTTTTATATCCTCGGCCCCGTCCTCGGCCAAACACAGCATTGGTTTCACCTTCCCTTCTTCTCGGAGGTCTGCTGAAAGCTTTTCTTACTCCATTAGAACTACTTGCACCCGTATCCTGAATCTTTCCCATCTTTAACAAAGTCCCGACCCTCTCTCCAGCAATTACTATATCATTGAACTTGGTAGCCGAACAAGACGCCAATCTTTCAATAAACACTCCTTGCAACGTCCCCATGAACATATCGGCCATCTCATTCTCCAGCAGTGGTGGTTGTACCCTGGTAGTGAGCTGACGCCACCTTTGAGCATATTCTTTAAACCCCTCCTTAGCAGTTTGAGACATGTTTTGCAGTTAAGTGCGATTTGGAGCCATGTCCAAATTGTACTGGTATTGCCTCACGAAAGCCTCTGCCAGGTCCTTCTAGCTCTTAATGTTGACTCTGCTTAGCTTCATATACCATTCCAAGGAAGCCCCAACCAGGCTGTCCTGGAAATAGTACATCCATAGCTTTTCATCATCAGTGTGGGCAACAATCCTTCCTACAAAGGACTGAAGGTGAGTCTTTGGACATGATGTGCCGTTGTACTTCTCGAAAGTCGGGACCTTGAACTTGTAAGAGTTTTTAACCCCTGGAACCAAGCCCAAGTCAGTAATGTCGAACCCCAAAGAGTTCTGGGATTGAATGGCCATGATCTATTCTGCCATCTCCTCAAATTTCTTGTTCATTTCAGCCCCCTGGCCTTCAGTTTCATCCAGCAAAGTGAATTGCTCTTCTTGACCGTCCATTTGTACATTGTTCAGTCCATCATTGATAATGGTAACCCCTGGCTGTGCTACAGGGACTTCAACTTGACGGGCGCCCGCACCGTTACGATTACCTCCATCAGCAATACGGTTGTTTTTGGCTTGACTATTTTCAACCAACTCCCGCAGACGTTCCTGATTCTGATCCATTCCTGCCATAAGGGTCATAAAATTGTCCATCCTCAGTCTCAAGTCAGCTAAATCAGCTTGCATTTGATCCATGACTCTCTCTCTCTGTTGAATCTTGTGGGATATCTGTGTATGATCGGCTGTTCTCTGACCTTTCTGGGAGCTATAGTGCCTGAAACAGAAAAGACATTAGGAACCCTGTGGCCATACCTACAAAACAAGAAAACAGGTGATATGTATGCAATGCAGTTGTTTATGTTTTCAATCCCAGGTCATTCATGCCTCGGTTCCGGTATTTAGCAAAGAAAACCAGATGGACATTGATCCTCGACTTTCAGAAGCCACATTCAAACCATAACAGCAAGCACAGAAAAATGGTGACCTGAAAAAACTGCATAACATAAATCAGCCTATTAGGCACAAACAACAGAATTCCCCGTAGGGTACAAGTTTCTAAGAAGAAAAACAAACAACCAGGATTCCTGCAACATGTCTGTAGGTAATCCAAAAACAAGAGAAACAAACTAAGAAGCAAGACCACTGCCTGAGGACCCTGAACCTCCCTCACTAAGCCCCAACTCAGACCTAGCCTTCTTGACTCCAGCCATTAACTTGAGGTCTTCAATCTCTGTAAGTGTTGCTTCTAAGGCTTGCTGACTATCTGCTAACTGCTAAGTCTTCTCCCTTCGAATCTGGTGGGCTTGTTCCACTTCTTCCTTCTTGAAAGTCATTTGTACTTCGAAAAACTCTTCTTTTTCTTTATATCTCTTCAACTCCTGCTCTCTTTGTCCCTGCAACCAGACAATAGACTGACGAGCTTCCTTGAGAGTCTTCGAATTCTTCTTTCGTTCTACTTCTCTTTTGGATTCCATCAGACCTAGTCTTTGAAAGTGGGCTTCCTTTCCAGCAAACTCTTTCTCCTTAGCCTCCAAAGTGGTCTGCATCTTCAGCAATTTCTCTTCAGCTTCATTCTTGGCCCGGTTGGCAAGATGGTACAAATTAACCATTTCAGTGTTCTCCACCCTGACCTCATGCAGTTGGGCTTCCAACTTCTTGAACTCCTCTAAAGACACAGTATCATTAGACTCATCAGCTGGAGGAACTGGAGGTAAGAATGGCAGCAATACCCTTTTGGCTCTGTCTTTCAACCAAGCCTCATACTCCGGGAAGGTCTGATTGTTGCACTTTCCAAAGCTAGCTATCCCTTCTCCCTTGATACACTTCCAAGCTCCAGCAACTTTCCTTACTAAAGGCATATTGTCCTTTACTGGGAAGTAGAAAATAGGGGTCAACATCAATTCTTATGGCACCTCTCTCAAGGCATATCCCAATTGTCTTCTTAACAAGATTGGATTGTAATTGATCCCTCCAGTCACTCCCAATAAAGGTACACTAAGATAGCTCCCACAACTGGTGATGAAACGTGCACCTTGAAGCCTCTGAGTAATCCACCTGACATCCTTGGCAAGCAACTTTTCCAGATTCTGAGCCCATACCAAGGTATGGTCACTAAACACTCCAGTACTAGGCAAGTGTCTCATGAACCATATATGAAATAAAGGAGAGCAACAACGAACTAAACCTCCCCTTTTCTTCTCAGTCTTGTAGTGCACCGAGTAATACAAATCTCCAAGCAACGTAGGCACATGATTCTTCAGCAAGAAGAGATGTATGGCATTCATGTCTATGAACTTCTCCATATCTGCAAACAAAATAATGCCATAGATAGAAAGAGCCAAGATAGCACAGACAGAATCCCATTCTTCCTCAACAGCCAACTCTTCCACCTTATTTACTAAAGCCTCTAAAGAAAACCCAGGTACACCTCCCTTAATGATGGTCATAGAATTCACAGCAGAAGTGCTCAAATAAAGAGCCTTAGCAATAGCCTCTGGTGCAGGTCTACTCATCTCAACATTGAACGGAATCTGGTCTCGAACAGGAACTCCCAAGATCAAAGCATACTCCTCCAGCAAAGGACCTAACTGAAAATCAGGAAAAG
This sequence comes from Lathyrus aphaca, assembly GCA_963966055.1. Taxonomy (NCBI): domain Eukaryota; kingdom Viridiplantae; phylum Streptophyta; class Magnoliopsida; order Fabales; family Fabaceae; genus Lathyrus; species Lathyrus aphaca. The sequence continues at coordinate 486,214,016 of OZ014525.1, read as the reverse complement.
TGAAACAACGGAGCTGAGGATCATAGTACTGAAGTAGGGTGTGAATGGCACTTCTCTCAGAAGGATCTAACTCTACCACCACATCCAGAATACTCCCATAAGCCTTCATGAACCTTACCATATGATTGGGTGTGATTAGCTTCACCATCTTCTTTAGAAGGCCAACCTTAGTGTCGAAAAACTTGAAATGAATATTCTGCTTGCGAGGATCTTCCATCTCTAAACAGGATACCGGAACTGGAAGCAAGGATATGAACATGTGAATGAAAACAAAACATGATTAATGATGAAATGATGCAATGCAAATGCATAGACATATGATCAATCTGGGACTGTTTGGAATCTGGATACCAAGGCCAAGTGATCAGAAACCCAAATCCTCTGGATAACAACCCACAAACACTCAAATAGTCTCAGATACTCCCAATTAAGAACCAGATAAACTCAAGAACTCCGGAACCAAAGTAACTGTATCAGATCATGAGACTGCATTGGTATGATGGAGTTAAGGGTTCCTACAAACCTGTAAACCCCTCCCAATCTCACGAGTGTGCTCCAGGTCAAACATCACGGACTCTCAAAGCCGAATAACAATAATACTTTCACCATTTCCGAGAAATGGTTCATGACCAAATCAGGGAATTGGTTTGGCATTATGTACTACGCAGGGAGGCCTCAGCTGAGTCCTGGAAAAACAAGCATCCCCTATAAGTTCCCAGCTTCGAGCGCTGAAATCGAGAAACAATAGTACATTCAGCCCGTAGGATACAGTACTATTGTCATACGACCAGATGCTTTGACTGAGAACCAGACCATCCTATGCAAGTCCCCAGTGGACCCTCGGGTGCGAATGGGTTTGCCACAAAATGTGGTCTGCCACTGCCACCACTGGAGAGGGTTGTTTCCACAAAGGTTCTCAATGATCGGTCCCCAGATGCATATAACTATCAAGGTCCTATCCTGAAGTGGAGGAAATCCCCACATAAGATATTTCCAAGACGGTCACAATCTGGGCGTGAAACACATCGCCATTCATCATGTCACATGTGAGTACAATATGTCCCCTCTAATCCTATAGTGCACTCAAGCTGGGTACTTGGCTTACCTCTCAGAAATAGTATCACCCCGAGCCCACCAAACAGAAAACCAGTCCAGACAGTCCATATATGATGCGGAAAATAAATACTGAAAACTGTAAATAAAGCTGTAAACAAAACTGTAAATAAACAATAGTAAAGTACAACACACAACAGCAAGCAATCAACACCCAAAGAAACAGAAACAAGCAAGCGCTAGGAAAGAATCACAGGGGAACCAGAGATACTCTGGTTGAATTGTCCCCAGCAGAGTCGCCAGCTGTGGCTCCCCTGATTTCCATCCTGGTACAAACGCGAAAGTGGCGCAGAAAGAGGTTAGAGTCGCCAGCCAGGCATTTTTATCCCGAAGGAACGGGAATGGTAATGCTGCACAAACCAAAAGAAAGAAGAGGAAGGACACGGGTCCTGCGAACCAAAGAAGCTGAGTTCGGGAGTCGGTTACGACCTGGGAAGGTATTAGCACCCAGATCGTCCGCCGTACCCGACGGGATCCACGCTTGCAAAGAAACTATTTCAAAGGGTGAAGAAATGAAAGCTGCTGCAAAAGAAAAGGAAATGGAACTGGAAAAGGAACTGAGAAGGAAAACAAAGAGAAAAAATGTAGGGAAAATAAAAGATTGTGCTCGAATGGGCCCTACCCCGCTGCCTACATACCTCATCTGGACAATGAGGATCAGAATCGAAGTAGTTCCCCTAACCAGGGGGAGAAAAGATTGCCTGTGAATTAAGGCTTGAACTGCCTATGTCAATGCTCAGGTGTTGCAGGCTCGGACGACGAGTGCGTTACCGTCTTGCAAAATGACAAGTAGGAGCAAGTTCGCAGACGGAGCGAAGGAGATGAGAAAAGAAGTCCCGAAGGAGAGACGCTTATTGTTTGTTTGTGTTTTTTATGAGTTTTCTGTTTTGAAGTTTGCATAGGTAAGTGTACCTAAGTCTTACTCAATGGGATATATACGTCTCACATCACCCCGAAATGGAATGCGCAAGAGGCACACCTATCTATGGAGGAAATCCCCAAATCTAGTCCCACAAGTGAAGGTTCAGACACACTGGCCTACTAACATTTATTAAGTGCTTTTGTGATTTTTTGGTTAAAAAGTGTTTTTAATGCTTTTGTTTGTGAGGTAATCTCATGATAAGACCTATCCACCACGAGGGATATCCTACACCTCGCCCCGAAACGGAACGCGTGCAAGTATCTCATAGCAAAGTCTCGTGTTACCTGAGAAGACTCGTCATTTATTAAAGTGACCTAAAGTTAAGTTTGAAGATGAGAAGAGAGAGCACCAAAAGGATCTCAAAAGGTGAAAAATCTAAGGGAAACTAAAATCCTAAATGTTGTCATGCATGGATGAACCTAGGTTAGTGAGGTTTAAATCCTATCCTAAAGAAGAAGAAGGAAAGAAAAGAAGAAGAAGAAGAAGAAGAAGAAGAAGAAGAAGAAGAAGAGGAGGAGAAGTAAGGTCTAAGCCCAACAATCACAAGGTTAGTACAAATAAGAATAAGAAGAGAAAAGATGAGACTTGGAGATGTGGGAATCACATCCACACCTCTCACTTACCATAGCCCCTGAAAAGGTTAGCAACACAAGCATACAAGCAAAACAAAATGAACATAATGTCATACCAACATCATACAAACAGAAGTAAAGTCATACACAAAAATGCTCAATGCAAATGCAAGTCACAAGAATGAGAAAAGAATCACACAAGTCAAATATGAGGCAACATGAATCACATGGCAAAACAAAACAAACTTAGGAAGATGCAAAGCAAAAATAAGCAAACAACAATCTCAAGGTGCAAGACCAGAACCAAATCCAAGTTAAAGAAATGCTTAAGAAGCAAAAAAAAAGATGAAAAGAAGAGAAGCACAAAGCTAAACAATCACATTATAGGAAGAAAGAAACAAAAGAAGTGAGGTGAATGCAAAAAAAGAAAGGAAGAACTTCAAAGGTAAACCAATACAAGATTTCCAAAACACAAACCCTACACCAAAATCAGAAAGGCATAAATGCCCTAAAGAGACCTCAAATGAGATGAAGAAGTTGGCACAAGTGCCCTTATAAGCTAAGGAGAGGACTTATAATCAAAAAGAAGCAAAGTGGGACAAGTTGAGAACCAAAATTCAAATCAAATCAACAATGCACCCAAAAATTCCACAACCTTGGACAAAAGATCTTCAATCATGATATAACAACATGCCAAAAGGATAGGAAGAAATTCAGAAGCTATGCAAGTCAAATGAGGGCTCAAACATCAACTAGGGTTAAGAAACTTCATTCACAAGTCAAAGGTTAAAACCAAATGGACAAGCTTCTAAAAATTAGGGCAAAAATCACACATGACGTACACTCTAATAGGAGTCTAGAGCAAAAAGAACCAGTCAAACATTCAAAATGAGGATCACTAGGGAAAATGAACAAGACAACATGCTTAAAAAGGAATTAAAATGAATTAATTAAATGGGGGAATTAATTTACACGTGTCAACATAAAATAAATGACAAATAAAAATATGAAAAATTAAAGAAAACTCAAATTAACATCCATGAATTATTTCAGAATTTTTTGACACTTAGAACAAATTTTAAAAATTAGAAACCAAAATGATATAAAAAGAAATAAAAGAAAAGAAATAAAAATGAAGAGAGAAGCTGGGGGTGCAAAGAGAAAGAAATCTAGTTGAAATGATTTGGGTTTAGAACAAAGGGGGGTGTGGATAGCATCCAGGCCACCCAATATGAGCAGCCTACAATTATATATGGTGGAAATTCGAGAAAAATATGAAAAAAACAATGGCCAATGGATCAAGGGAAAGGCTGGGATTAGTCAACTCATTAATTGATGTAATCCAAACGATTGGCAAGGAGAAGATGTGCACAATAGTTAACATGTGGTGCACAACACTTTGAATTATCAGACTCAAATTATAAAACAAAAGCCACGTGAGAGGGAGCATCCTCATTAATTGAGGTGTCACAACCACAGGCGTCCAGATGAACAAATCCAAGGGCTATGAGACCTTCTTCTTCGTGGAAACCCTAACAAACATCAACCCAGAATCCGGTGACCGGAGCTAGGGCTCCTGCACCGGAAAACGCATAACTTGAACAAAACTCAACCAAAATGAATCACAAGCTCCAAATTGCATAATTAAACCATGCTGATTTCGAATATGCTAATGAAATTCACAATAAATCAATGAACAACCTGGATCGAAGACAAACAGTTTGCACCATGAAAATTCAGATCCTCATATAAAGCTCAATAAGGCACCAAATTCAAATCTAGAACAAGCAGAATCATCAGCACCAACAGAGGATCACAATGCACACATCTATTTTCACTTTTAGATATGAGAATTTTGAACTCACCTGAAACTTGCAGATCTGGAAATAGCTTGTGATAAGCCAAGAAAATGATGCCAACCCACTCCAAATGCACTCTAGTCGCAAAATAAATGCAACTAGATCCTTGAAGGTTGCTGGATCTAAGAGTTTGAAGCTAGCTGCTCTGAAATGGCAATGTGCTGGATCTTGAGAGTTAGCTTGAACAATGAATGGATTTGTGATCCTGAGCTCTCAAGGATGAAGAATCTGTGGTTGGTTTATGAAGAGAGCAAGTGTGGAGAAAGATTCGAAGGAATTTGCAAATTGAGCCAAAACTTGAGAGTGATGAAGTGAAAGAGATCTAGATCCTTCTAAAACCCTAATTTGCTTATAAATGAGGTCATGAGGAAATGCTGAAAGAATGAGGACCTTTGCACGTGGGAAGAGAGTGTGTGAGAGATTTTGCAAAATTTGCAAATTTGTTATGAGAGCATGAAACACTCGTGCATTGCCTTGCTTCTTGCCCATGTGCATTCACCATCTGACCCTTAATTTCAAACCAAAAAGATCCTGGCCATTGGATGTCAATGTCACACAATTCTCATGATCATGCAAATATTACACTTAGGGAATAAAATTCTCATCATGCACGAATTTGGTGTAATTCTTGGAGAAAAATGACCTATTTGCATTGCATTGTAACATTGTAACCTTGTTTGGTATGTACCAACACCCAAAAATTTGATTCATAACTTTTTGCTTTGGTGTACAAATGAAAATTCAAACTTTGCCCTAGTTTTCATGAAATTTTCGAGGGCTCTATCTTCTTAACCATGAAGGCTATGAAAAAGTACTTGTACTTTTTGAAAATGGGAGGCTTTAATCTCCGACTTTCTAGTTTGACTTTGGTCCATTTGAAGAATTTTTCTCCAAGTTATGATCACTTGAAATTTAGGGCAAAAACTTGCTAAAAATGGCATTTTCCATAACCAACTTCACACCAATTTTGCAAAACACCTCAAAACCTCATGATTCTTGATCTTTGAACTTGCCAAACCTCTTTTAACATTATAATAACATCCCTTGGCAAGAAAAATAGGGTTGGACCCCTTGAAATCTCACAGTTGACTTTTTTAAGGCACAATTGACCAGTTTCTTCATTTACAAGCAACTGAAGAAATGCTTGACTTCCACAAGGAATTTTCTCACAAAATTTCATCCCTAGGATCCTCTTAACATGTAAAAGACTTTGCCCAAATTAAATGGCCAAAGTCTTGAGGTTTTCATGCTTGAAACTCAAACCCTAATTTGGGGTCATTGTGTAGGAGCTTTGCCCTAGCCTGGATTCCCTGATGATCTTCCAACCTTTTGAGCCTTTGTAAATGAACTTGACCTTGTAAATGCAATGTAGACCCCTCATAGGACTTGAACAAATCCATTGGGCCCCTTGTCATGGCTTGTGATGCTTCAAAATCCTCCGCAGATGATCATATGCCTAATGCTAGGTCATGAGAATGTTATGCCTCATCTTTCCATGCTAAGATGCCAAGAATATGATATGTTCATGATGAATATGATATGATATGATGCTTAAAAAATAAGAGGGAAAATTTGGGGTGTTACACATGGAAGCTGGCTGCTATCAACATTCCAGAACATGTCACAAGTGTCAAATCTATGCTGATAAAGTGCATATACCTCCAGCTCCATTGAATGTGTTGACTGCTCCTTGGCCTTTTGCCATGTGGGGCATTGATATGATTGGTGAGATCAAGCCTACTGCTTCTAATGGGCATCGTTTCATCCTGGTTTCTATTGATTACTTTACAAAGTGGGTGGAAGCAGCCTCATTTGCATCTGTTACTAAGAATGTGGTGGCTCGATTCATTAAGAATAATCTCATATGCAGGTATGGAATTCCTGAGAGGATTATCACAGATAATGGCTATAATCTGAACAACACCATGACTACTGATCTCTGCACGCGGTTCAATATTAAACATCACAACTCTTTTCCGTATCGTCCGAAGATGAATGGGGCAGTAGAAGCTGCTAATAAGAACATTAAGAAGATTTTACAGAAGATGACTGTTACTTACAAAGGTTGGCATGAGATGTTACCCTTTGCTCTTCATGGTTATCGTACTACCATACATACTTCAACAGGGGCAACCCCATTCTCCTTAGTCTATGGTATGGAAGCAGTTCTGCCCATTGAAATTCAGATCCCCTCCTTAAGAATCATGAAGGATGCAGGCTTGAATGAAGATGAGTGGATTCAGACTCGACTTGACCAGATAAATTTGATTGATGAGAAAAGGCTAGCAGCTGTTTGTCAGGGTCAGATGTATCAGAAACGAATGATCAAAGCTTTTAATAAGAAGGTTAAGCAAAAGGTATATCAGGCTGGTGACTTGGTAATCAAGCGTATCATATTACCACAGGGTGATCCTAGGGGCAAATTGACTCCTACATATGAAGGACCATTTGTAGTCAATAAGGTATTCTCAGGAGGTGCCATGATGCTTACCACTATGGACGGTGAAGACTTCCCACAGCCCGTAAACGCAGACATAGTTAAAAAATACTACGCATAAAAAGAGACCCGCTAGGTTGACTGACCTAGGCAAAAATAAGGGCATCCCGGAAAACCAAAAGGGTTTGGGCAAAAATTAGGGATATATATATAAAAAAATGTACACCCGGCAAGTCGAAAACCTGAAAGGGCGGCTTGGGAAAAAAAGGGTATCCCGGTGGATTGAAAACCTGAAAGGGCAATCCAGGCAAAAGTTAGGGATTAAAGCATATGACTATGTCTCGTTTGGATCACTCATGTAACTTCAACTGGTGGGGCTACCTAACTCAAGTTCAAACAGATAAAGATCAATCCAATCGTTTCCGTCTCAACAGCAGAAGATGAGATACTTGAAGATAATGGCAATAGTAGAATTGAAACTCAATAGGATTATTTCTCACATAGCTATTTTCTTTGTTTTGTAAAAACTTTTGCGACGAATTCCTCTTACTAGGATTTCTGTCTCCTTGTACAGACTTGCATGTGTATAAGTCACTTTCTAAAAATAAATAAAATCTTGTCTTTGAATCCAGATTTACTTTTACCCTGTTTACATAAACAAAAACGTCCATTGGTTGTGTTTGAATGTATGTATGTTTTTGAATATGATTGATGTTTACCAGAAATGCATAAAATGCAGTAATAGTATTTACTAAGGACGAATGAGGGAAGGAATTCAATGAAACTTCTCCGGTTCATCCCCACAAGACAACTACAGATCCCCAGTAGAGCAAATCTATCTTTATAGATACGTCGAGTTACATCTCCCCTTGAATTTATGTCCATCTCTTTTATCCTCAGTCGGGATACTCGGGAACTCATTCCTACAATAGAAGTATGACGAACAAAGACGGGAGGTTATAAATACTATACTATCAAACAAGACGGGAACGAGGTCCTCATACTCTTGAGCAACGAATCAGGATTTATTTTCCCTAGCCAACAGTTGTTATACAAAGATATCTAGACGCTTCAGGCTGCATGATCCATACATACATCATTTACATCATATCATAAGCATACGCATCAATAAATGCATAATACATTTACTTAGATGCACCATGCCATGCATGCATACATATTGCATAAACTAACCTTTTCCTTGCAGGATGGTTATATACAGATGAAATACTATCAACAATTCACAACAGGTCAGAGACGATCTATACGAAGGTCTAGTGCTGATACTTAATTCAGGGATGATCACCACGAAGATTCATTATTGATAATCATTACTCAAGTTGTCCTTGGGTAGTAGGCAAACGGTCTATACGAAGATCTATTCCCTAATCCAGGATATTTCCAGAAGAGATAATCGTCACGAAGATTTATTTCTACTGGTCTGTTCAACAACTCAAAACAGTTCAGAGACGATCTATACGAAGATCTAGTGCTGATACTTAATTCAGAAAAAAAATCGCCATGAAGATTTGGTTCTGACACTTAAATTAAAGTATGTTCTTAAAGATGGTTCAGAGCCGATCTATACGAAGATTTAAACCCTGACACTTAACAAAGGATATTCTTTTTCCCTAGAGATAATGCAGAGACGATCTATATGAAGATCTAGTGCTAGCATTCAACTCAAACCATGTTGCATAAACGATTCAGAGACGGCCTATACAAAGACCTAGTACTGATATCCAGTATCAACATCAAGATATTATCACTTCCTGATAGTATGGATGGCATCTATAAGCCCATCTCCAGTTCTTCCAAGTGGCATCTTCAAGCCCACTTAAGCATATACAATTAATCATCAGTGTTACTTTACGCACCGGCGAATGCAAATTTTTGGGCTTTTGTGTTCAATCCCCTTCAACCTTCCAGGTCACGAATGGCACATATACCAATCTAACCCCTCAGGTTTCAGAAAATTGAACAGGGGAAGTTGTTGCACCCCAAAATTTGCCCTCACCTAGACAATACATTGTGTACTAAGAGTTTCACAAGGTTCACAAGATTCAAAAGGTATCTCAAGAGGTTCACAAGGTTCACAAGGTTCACAATTAGTCAAAAAGTTTGACAATTCCCTCAGACAATGCATCCTCCTAAGCAATGCATCCTAAACTAGGGTTTTGGATTTCATCAGGCTAAATGTACTTCCAAGGCTTCAAGTGAGCTTCATAGCATCCTATATGTCTTTAAGAAACCCCATGTCAAGTTTCAAGGCTTTCCCAAGAAGTTTGCTCAGTCAGATGATCAGATAGGTTAAGATCAGTCAAAGTAGTTAAAAAGTCAAACAGAGGTCAACTGTGGTCAAACCAAGGTCAAAATTCATGATTTTTTTGCCAACATCAAGTATATGAAGTAAAATTCATCATTTGATCAAGGGTTGATTATGATTCATCAAGGAGATTTCAGATCATCAAGAATCAGGAGTTTCTAAATTAGGGTTTTCTTAAGGAAAGTCAACTGAACTTTGACCAGCCATAACTTTCACATGCTTCATCAAAAATTTCCCATCTAAAGCTCATTTTGAAGTAAATTGAATTCTCTACAACTTTGTGTCTCACAAGCCAAGCCCAAAAATGCTTCATTTGGAAGGTATGAGCTAAGACATTATAGGTCATTTTAAAAGTCAACAAAAAGTCAACATCTTCGAAAGGGCATAACTTGAGAATGGTAAAGGATATTGACACGAAACCAAAGAGGTTGGTTAGAGGACTCTCTAAGCTTTCCAAAATGTCAAAGAACACATTCATAGCCTTAAAATTGAAGGATTTTTTCCTTTGCAAAGTTGGGAAATTTTTGAGAGGTTTATGAAGCAAATGGGACTTTAGAACCAAATTTCTCCAAACGGGCTTGTATTTTTATGACCCAAACACTACCATGACATCATGCACGAATTAAAAATTATTTATTCAAATTTTTATTCATTTTATTTTATTTATTATGATTTTTTACATTAAAAATCATTTTAAATCAAAATAAAATATAAAAGTTTCAATATTTAATAAGATTTTGGTTCTAGAAAGTCTTAAAGGCCATTTAGAGATGATTGAAATCACATGAAATCAGATCAACCAAAAATAGCAAGGATATATCAATTTTTTTTCATATTTTGAAGGCATATCTTTTTCAATCTCAAATGATCCAAAAATCCAAAGTGGTGATTGATTTTTTAACCTAATCAGGACCTATTATATATACAACATAAAACAATGCAAGGGATACGAAATTGGCAGCCAAGAACACCATTCATCAACTTCAAATTTCTCACCAAAATTCAAATTCGGATTCTTTAAATTTGTTGTTTTTCAGGTGATTTGAAGGTGGCAAATCATTCTTGGACAATCTCTGAACTTATTTGCATCATTATCATCATTCATAATGCCATGAAAAGCCCAAATCGAATCAAACAATGTTCTTAAAACTATTGTTTTCGATTTCATTAATTTGTGCATTGTTTTCAAATTTTGATCTAATATTCTTGTTTATGATGATGCTTAGATAGTTTCTGGGCAAAGATATGAAGCTTCCATGGACAAATTCGTTAGATGCCATAGTTAGGGTTTCGGCCATCACTTTAGGGTTTTACGTTTTACATTGTTTATGAGTGTTCTAAAGACATAGTTATAATGTATAAACTATGAGCAATCGATCTGTGTTGTTAATTTTTGTTATTACTATGGTGTTCATGGCGTTTCAAAAACATAGGTTCCTTTGGTCAAAAGTGTGTGCAAGTAAATTCGCAGGAAAAGGCCTGGATAAATTCGCAGGTAAATTGAAGAAGATGATGAAGACTGGCGCGAAAACAGAAATTCGAATCTTGTTTATTCCTTTTATTTTATTTGTTTCATTGGAATACCATCAATGCGCGCATAGCTCAGTTGGTTGAGTGTTAGTGCTTGTAGGCTTCAGGGCGTGTGTTCGATCCTTGGACGAAGCATTTTTTTCTTCTTATTTCATTGATTTCTTATAGATTTGATATATAATTTTCTTTAGTTATTCTATTATCAGACGCGCCCCATGTGGCTTATTGACAATGGTTTGGACGTAAAGTGAGAAAGGCCTGGGTTCGAATCCTGTTGAAGGCCAATTTTTTTTAATTCATTGTTTTTCCAGGTTTCTTCACATATATTATGCAAGATCCCTCCTGATGACCAGCTTGTACGCATGGCCCAGTGGTTAAGGCTTCCTCCAGGTAATGGGGAGGTCCTGGGTTCAAATCCAGGCCTCCCCCATTTTTTTAAAGCTTGTTTCTTTTTTTTTTTTTGTTTTCTTAATTATATAAATTTATATTATTATTATTATTAATTAACTTATTAAAATTAGTAATTCTATTTAAAATTAGTAATTCTATTTAAAATTAATCAAACCTTATTTTTTACAAATATCATAGTATATTTTCTTTTGTAAACAATTTTGTATATAATTTTATTGTTTATAATTTGTAAATAATTTATGTAAATTTATATTAATTGTTCAATTAATAATTAACCCTAATTTTTCTTAAATAAAAAATCTAAACCCTAATTTTCTAAACCCTAATTTTCTTAATCCTAATTTTTCATAACCTTTAAAAATTTAATTTAATATTTTTTTATAAAGTATCATTAATTATTTATTATTTGTTTAATATGTAAATAATTAGTATTTGTTTATTATTATTAATTGTTCTATTTTATTCTAAAAAAATTCTAATTGCTTATTTAACTTTAAAAATAATATTTCTCTTAAATTTTATTTTCTTTATATTTTTACTAACCCCTTTTATTATTATTATTATTTCATTATTACTAACCTTTAAATTATCGTTTATTTATTATATTTATCATTATAGTTTCTATTATTATGTAATTGCGAAAGTCATGTAATAGTCGGAGATTTATTTTTTGTCTCTATTTTATTTTTGTAAATATTTTTATTTCCATGGTTAGTAACTATAGGGAGTGATAACATGTTTGTGATTTAAAATTAATTTAGAATAACTAATTTGATAAGATAAATACTTGAACATGAACACTCACACACGTAAGTCGATCTTTGATCGCCATCTTGCACTTTCTAGGGTTACCTCTCATGTTGCCTATTTCTAAGGTCAAGTAAGGTGTCTTAAGCAAAGTCCCTCCATCAATATCATCAAGTCCCTTCAGTTTATAAGATCAAGTCCCTTCGAGGTTGCCTACGATAAGTGATCTCGTCCCTTCGAATAAAAGATGATAAGTCCCTTCGTATTGCTAAAGACACCTTACAGTTGCCTACTTTCAAATGTCCCTACATATGTCCCTTCTCACATTCAAGGTAATGACTGCCTATTCCATAATAATAGGGCTAGTCTTACCATTGAGAGAACATATAAGAACAGTAAAGATCTAACATAGGGTAGGTTCCTCTTAAGTACTTGCTCACTTTTCAAAATACACTTTACACCACATTTTTCAAACAAATTTTCAAAACAAAGTCTTTATATACATCCATACGAGGATCATTATAAAATACTTAGAAAATTTTTAATCACACTTCACCTTTCTCAAAACAATTTAAAGTGAGCTAAGTAACTAAGAGCCCATGGATAACCATGGATATAAAGGGTGCTAACACCTTCCCTTTATATAACCTACCCCCCGAACTCAAAATCTTTTTAAGGTCTTTCCTGTTCTTTTATGTCCTTTCCTTTTGGATAAAATAAAAGTCGGTGGCGACTCTTGCTATCCGCAACATTTAACTAAAGTCAGTTCTCCCACCGTGTTACATGTGTCCTCAGAAGATTCTGTTTCTTCGGCATCGGTTCCTTCCGACTCTGGAAGCTCATCGGATGACTCTGAAACGACCATCACGGAAGATGTGGCCCCTGATTCTGGAGAAGCAGCCGATATTCCTCAGGGAGAGGACAAAGTAATCGCGCCTGAGGAATGGGTAGTGGAGGACCTGCTTGACAAGGTGGCGTCCTTTTCACGACCTCGTGTGGAGCCCTTTCCCATCGTTGGTGATCCTTAGGATTGGGTCGTCACCTGCCCGGGGGACGATGACCGGATATTCTCATCGAAAGTTCTCAATGCATGAGTATGCGGCCTCGACTTTAGGGATAACATTGCCCTTAAGCGATCTGGTTTAAACCGTGCTCGGACATCTGGGTGTAGCACCGTCACAACTACACCCCAACTCTTATGCGTTCATGAAGGCGTTCGAGGTGACGTACGCTTATATGGGGGTAGGGTCCACGCTCCCTTTGTTCTTCAAATTGTTCTCGCTGCAGCGCCAGGTAGGACGGGGAATCGACCTAAAGGGTTTCATCTCCTTCAAGCAGCGGACCAAAATATTCAAGGCTCACTCGGAATCTATCCGGGCTTTCAAGACCGACTATTTCCTGGTAAAGTCAGCGAGCAAAGAAGCCGTGAGAGCGCTGAGTTTTATGGGAGTAGATACTGATGAAAACAATGAGCCCAGACTGGACGATCAAGGGCAGACGATTCCCAAGAGGCTTTGGATGTTCCCCTTCTCCTGGAGTTACTCACATTACAGGCGTCCAGTTAGTGAGTTCGTCCAAGTAGGGGACTTCCTGAACGAGGATGACGCAGCTAGTTTCGAGGAGTTTTGGAAGCTGGTGGCTTCTTTTACTCCGACCCCTTTGCTGGACAGGAAAGGCAAGATAATGTTGGACCAGGACGGGGGAGAGGCTGTGGAGCGTCCTTTGATAAATGTCACAGACCTCCTTGCATGTAAAACCGGGCAAGAAGTGTCTGAATTCTTTGGTATTTCCTTTTATTTCTATTTATTATTCTGTTTTGATAATCTTGACGCTCGTGACTAATTTGGTCTCTTTTCTTTGCAGGCTCTATGGCGAATCCTCTAGACAAAATCCAGGAACGATTACGCCAAAACCAGAAAAAGAGGTCGAGGGTTGTTCAAACCAAGCTGACTGAAACGAGTGACTCGGGGTCGGGCCCCCTAGTCCAAGGATCTCCAAGTACGTCCATTGGCTCGCACATGAAAAGCATAAATCTGCAGCGACCGTGGATTTGACGGTCAACGCCCCTCCCAAACCGAAGTATGTGCTGCCGCCCTACTTTGTGAAGCGGAATTTCTTTGAAGTGGCAAGCATGGAGGTCGATCGGGCGGACTCTTTGTATGTCGAGGGAATGGACCGCCCTGCTCGGAACTTTTCTTTAGCACAAGACGCGAGTGCGGTCATGCGGGTGTTATCTATGGCTTGGCTGACGGTCGAAGGAAATCCCGGGCAGGAGAGGGAGGTGACAAAGTTGAAAGAGCTCCTGGCTGCTGCTGAAGAAAAGCTGACCAAGGCTTCTGAGGAAGCTGCTGCTTCTTCCAAGGAGTTGACTGAGCGAGCGAACATTATTTCCAAGCTGGAGGTCGACAAAAGGAGGGCCTTGGACCAGAACAAAAAGATGAAAGACGCCTTTTGCCCGAAGGATGACGAAGAAGCTGATACCAAGGATTTGGTGACCATGGCCCAGTTTCTCGCTCGGATTGACCAGTGTAAACACCCCAAATTTGCCCTCACTCATTTCACCATTGGCTTGTGATCTTTCATTTTTGCATAAGCATAATCATACCATCTCATATTGCATATTTGCTTCACTGCATAAGTTCAAGTTCATCTGCATCCAAGGATCCATCTGAGCCACTCCAAAGGTCTCCAATCATTCCAAGAGGGTCCATGTGTGTTCTATCATCATATTATATCCCTCAAAGATCAAGGAAGTCAAGAAATCACAAGAACTGGCAAGGCATGGAAGCAGAGCTAGGGTTTCACTACACAGATGACCTGAAATTAGGGTTTTGGTTTCAGAGGCCATAACTCCATTTTTTTGGTCATTCTTGTTTCTAATGTTATTAGGATGTTATAAGGATCATATGTACCAAGTTTGATGAATAAATTCATTGTGGAAGTCATATGTTCACTGGGTAACTTCTTGAGCAAGTCAGAACAAAATCAGGGCATCTGAGGCCCCCAACAATGGAACCAAATGGGTATTTTCATCAAATTGAAGTTATATGATCTTTATTTGATCATTTAAGTGTTTGAAAGTTCACAAAATTGAAGAAATTTGAGCTAAACCAAAAGTTACCAAAAATGGAAATGACTTGTAATGGAAACTTTCCATTTTGGGAAAGTTCTTCAACCTCCTCTTTCTCAACCAAAAATGCTTCAAATGAAAAATTGTTGGTCATGAAAGTTGTAGATTGGATCATTACCTTTTCAAAAAGTACAAGAATATGTTCTAATTCATTGTGGAACTCAAGTTATGGCTTTGCAAAGTTTGCAAAAATCCTATAATTTTCACTTTCACACAAAGAGGGATTTTTGCAAAACCACTTGCCAAGCCATTTTGTGACCTCTAATGCATCTCTAGGAATCATACAAACATAGTACAATGCATTGTGATCAGAATTGCCCAAAGAATCATTCACTTTCATGCCTTGAACTTCAAGAAATTCAAAAAGGGCCAAAGTTCTTCAAATTTGCAAAATGGCATGAATCTTCTCATACACTTGCTTCAGCACCCCAAATCATTTTCTATGGACCTCCTTGATCAATGATGAACCAAGACATGCCCTTGAACAACTCCTTCCATGGCCCATACCTCAAGTACACACAAATTAACTTTTTTGCAACTTGCCCATACCAATCACCACAGGCCACCACCCACTCTCTGGCCAATAGAGACTTGTTATGTGGACCAAAAGCAAGCCAATTCACATAACCTTGGAGCTCAGAACCATACACAAGCCAAGTTCTCAAAAATCACCCTCAACCTTCATCTCTTCGAAACACACTGCATAAGCATCAAACATCCAATATTTTTCCATAGATCAACTCACCATCATCCATAGATCATTTCCCGACCATTGCCAAGCCCTAAAAGTCAGCCAAACACAAACACGATTCTGGACCAGTTGAGTTGCAACCTCTCAATCCAGCTCATTTCAACTCATTTCAAGCTTCTCAACATCATCAAGGAGTCCATTGGGGTGGGTTTGCACAGGAGAAGAGGTCAGAAAGCTCCAAAAGTGAAAGCTCTGGCTCAGGTATCCATCTTCAAACTTTTTTCCAAAAGCATGATTTTAAGTTTCTAATTTGTTCTACATGTTATGCTGATCATCATGATATAATTTTTTTTGAAAATGAGTTGAAAACAAGCGTGTATATAGCTTCTGAAACTTTTCCCGTGAAACATGTTCTAGTTTGATTCTCATGATTGATGCAAAATAAATTGTTTTTGTGGGTTGATTCGTGCTTAGGGTGAGTTGGGGATCTGATCTGGAGCTTTAGAGCTCCTGAAATGGCCTAGGGAAGATGATAACGAGAAAACGTATCGATTATATTGCTAGGTTTCATTAACGTTTTATCGCATAATCATCGTTTTAACACTCGATTTCTCGAGTTTTTCTTACCATTTTGCAGGTACATCAATATATGGAGCTAAATCATGAATTAAGAGAAAAAGGAACAAAAGCAACCATAAAAAGATAAAGAAATGAAGAAGCCTGCAGAACTGTACAATTTGTTGCAGTCACGGTCGTCACCAAGGTGTCACGACCGTGACACCCTAAAAGAAGCCCTCACGACCGTGAGCATATTGTCACGACCGTGACACTTGAATTACACAGAATACGAGCGTGAAGACCTTGTCACGACCGTGACAAGGTAAAAAGTAGGTTTTTGACTGAGACCACGTTAAAACCTTACGTGAAGAAGCTTTTCCTATTTTTTTGCCACGTTCCTACATTTCCTCCACCACTTCAGCAAGGCCCAATGCAACAAAGTCCAATTTTCAAGCCCATTAATGGTTCTATAAATAGCACAAGTTTTATGAAGAAACTACAGAGCATTTTTTATTCGATTTTCTGCGCAAGCTCTGCCGATTTATTTTACGACCCTGTTTTTATTTCTGTATTATTTTCAGTTTTCATTCTTATTGTATCCAAACCCAACATATAACAATTTCCAACATCAGGAAATTGTTATACATTTATTTGTTTCTAAACCTTCAGAATTTGAGTTATTTTCGATTTCCGCCAACTCCAAGCTTTCCGGTCTGTGGAAGAAGGAGTCTGCTATAATATTTGTTAACCAAGTTTTTTATTATATTGCAAATTTAATATTTATAATGTTTATTTATTTTTCTGCCATGAGTATTATATTATTTGTTTTTCTGTCTCTGTCTGGTTCAACAAAAATGAGTAGCTAATTACCTTAGGGCGGTATGTAGTTAAAACAAACTTAATCGGTAAAATTTAATCATAGGCTTAAAATAATTAATAACTTAACATTCTGGCTGATACTTTTTAATTAAAATCGACCTTTTCGTTACGAGAGTAAGAAAAGAGTATTAGGTTAGGTCAAGACCACGAAAGTGTGAGATTTTAACCAGATAGCTAAAGTTAGGCATTTAAATTAAACACAGCGAGAGCGCTTTAAAATAAATTAGAATTACTAAGTTTCCAAAAATTATCTCTAAACACTTATGGGCTAGCGAGAGCAGGCATAGGGCTTTAGGGGTAAGATCTGAGATAAGACCACGAGAGTGTGAGTTGAGGGTATTTAAACTAGTAACCTCTACCGAATAGATTAAGTAAACACCTTTATAAGCCTAGGTTAGATTGACCCACCTAAGTTAGTATAATTACATACCGACCGCCTTAGTATTATTTTATTAAAACTTAAATTTAATTCCGCCTTTAATATCTTAAAATCAACAAAAAATCGTGACAACCATTCGCCTTAGCTAAACTAGAAGTCCATCTAGCACTAAGTAACCATAGAGTCCCTGTGGATCGATAATCTTAAATATTACTTCGATAGGCTGTGCACTTGCAGTTAAGATACCGCTAGACACATAATTAGACACGTCTTTAGCCCATCAAGTTTTTGGCGCCGTTGCCGGGGACCTTAATTTAGTTACTAGTGCACTTTAGGTAGCATTGTCTAGACTAAGGTATCAACTATTTAATTTAATTTAATTTCCGAGTGTATGCCAAGTACTCGCTCTAAAAGCGAAGACTTGCAACCTCTAATCCCTGAATCGGAACGCTTCTTACACGTAAGAAGACGTATATTCGATTACGAAAAAAGTTACAATATTCCAGATCTTCAATTAGATCCGCCTAAACCAGTCATAACATCAAAGGACGCAGAGATGGCTGAAGAACAGAATCACCCACTCAAGTATTACGCCAGTCCTTCGCAAGCTGAACCGCATTCAAGCATTGCAGCACCGGCTATCAACCGAAATGATTTTGAACTAAAACCTTCGTTGATATCAGCCGTGCAACAAAATCAATTCGCCGGAAATCCTACCGAGGATCCGAACCTTCATCTTTCGATCTTTGTGCAATACGCAGATACCATAAAAGCCAATGGAGTTACCCAAGAAGCTATTAGACTACGTTTATTTCCTTTTTCACTTCGAGACAGAGCAAGAGCTTGGCTTCAATCTCTGCCTTCGAACTCAGTAACTACGTGGGAGGAACTTAAGAGAGTTTTCTTGAACAGATATTTTCCACCTAGCAAGACAGCTATGCTGAGAGCTCAGATCAACGGATTTAAGCAAAGGGAAAGCGAATCACTATTCGAAGCTTGGGAACGCTATAAAGATTTGCTGAGACTTTGTCCACATCACGGATTAATAGAATGGATGGTCATCCATACCTTCTATAATGGACTCTTGTACAATACAAGAATGACAATTGACGCTGCCGTAGGCGGTGCATTGATGGACAAAGAATATAATGATGCTTATGCACTCATCGAAAGTATGGCTCAAAACCATTACCTCTGGGGAAGCGAGAGAGTCGCAACTGAGAAACCAACAAAAGGAGGTATGTACGAAGTGAGTAGTATGGACCAAGTCAATGCGAAGTTTGACCAACTAAGCCAAAAGATCGACAACTTGGCCATAACCCCAACAGCCACCGTGGCTGCAGTAACACCTAACTGTGAGTTATGTGGAGTCCCAGGACACGAAGTTTCTGATTGTCAACTATTGACAGGAACTCCCACTGATCAAGTAAATTATGCTCAAGGAAACCCATACTCAAACACATACAACCCAGGTTGGAAGAATCATCCGAACTTCTCCTATAAGAATAACAATGCTTTATACGCACCAGGTCAAGCACCAGCTACATCACCAGGATATCAAAAGACTGCTCCTAATGTCCCTAGAAAATCGAACCTTGAGTTGATGATGGAGAACTTTATAGCTAACCAATCTCAAACAAACAAGGACTTCTTAAACCAAAACATTCACACTAGTGAGCAGATTAAACAATTAGTGAGCAAAGTAGATGCATTAGCTACACATAACAAAATGCTTGAAACTCAGATTTCACAAGTAGCTCAACAACAAGCACCTACTGCTGCACCAGCTGGAGTATTCCCTGGACAACCTCAACCTAATCCGAAAGGACATGCCAATGCCGTAATATTAAGAAGTGGCAAGGAACTTGACGGACCTACCGATCCAAGACTTGACAATCCAGCCATGTACCAAAAACCGGATAAACCGACTGAAGTGGTGGATGATCCAGAAGAAAAGGAAGATGATAATCAAGAGGTAGTGGAGAAAGAACAACCTTATGTTCCTCCATCACCCTATAAACCACCAATTCCGTACCCTCAAAGATTAACAAATTCCAAGACGACGGGTCAATTTAAGAAATTTGTTGAACTTCTGAAACAGTTGAATATTACTATTCCGTTTACAGAAGCTATCACCCAAATACCCTCGTATGCTAAGTTTTTAAAAGAGATCTTATCCAATAAGAAAAAGATAGAGGATAACGGAACAGTTACACTTACTGCCGAGTGTAGCGCCATAATTCAGAATAATATGCCTCCTAAGCTAAAAGATCCAGGAAGTTTCTCTATACCCTGTGTAATAGTAAAATTCGTCATTAACAAAACTCTATGCGATTTAGGAGCCAGTATCAGTGTTATGCCCTTAACGATTTGCAAAAGGCTAGACATGGGAGACCTAAGACCAACTAAAATGTCTGTTCAACTAGTCGATCGCTCTGTTAAATATCCTGTAGGCATATTAGAAAACGTCCCAGTACGTATAGGACAATTCTACATCCCTACTGATTTTATAATCATGGACATCTCTGAAGACTCCACTACACCTATCATACTAGGAAGACCATTCTTAGCTACCGCCGGAGCTATAATAGACGTAAAAAGAGGAAAGCTAACCTTTGAAGTAGGTGAAGAAAAAGTTGAATTTATTTTAACACAATTCTTACAATCACCAGCTATAGAGGATACATGCTATCTATTGGACGTAATTGACGAATGTGTAAGAGAAATGGAACTGAAAGAAACTACCTATTCTGAAATAATGAAAATTCAAATCCCTCCGATTTTTGAAGATGATAATTGGCGTGCACCGTATCAAGATGATAGTCTAAGAGAAAGTTTAGCACTTACACCGAATCCCATGCCAAGTAAAGATAAACCTACATTAGGATTAAAAACTTTACCTCATAACCTAAGATACGAATTCTTAGACGTTGAATGTAAAAGACCAGTTATAATAAATTCCAGTTTAGGAACTATAGAAACAAAGAAACTTTTAGATGTCTTGAAGAAATATCCAACTGCATTAGGATATAACATATCTGATCTCAAAGGAATATGCCCTTCAGTCTGTATGCATCGTATTCTGCTAGAAGAAGATTGCAAAACCTCCAGAGAATCTCAAAGAAGAATTAACCCAATCCTTAGCACTGTAGTAAAAGAAGAAGTTAAGAAACTACTAGATGTCGGAATAATATATCCAATCTCTGATAGTGAATGGGTTAGTCCAATACATGTAGTGCCAAAGAAAGGAGGTATCACTGTTGTGAAAAACGCTCAAGGCGAATCGATATAGCAAAGAGTAGTGACGGGACATAGAGTATGCATAGATTATCGTAAACTAAACAAAGCCACTCGAAAAGATCATTTCCCACTACCCTTTATAGATCAAATGTTAGAACGATTAGCCAAGCATTCTTACTTCTGTTATCTTGACGGTTACTCAGGATTTTTCCAAATCCCTATCCATCCAGATGATCAAGAGAAGACTACATTCACATGCCCATATGGAACGTTCGCTTATAGACGAATGCCCTTTGGATTATGTAACGCTCCTGCAACCTTTCAAAGATGTATGATGTCAATCTTCGCAGATTTTATAGACAACATCATGGAAGTGTTCATGGACGACTTCTCTGTATGCGGGCAAAGTTTTGAAGGATGCTTATCAAACTTAGAAATGGTTTTAGAAAGATGTGTAAAAGTAAACCTCGTGCTTAACTGGGAGAAATGTCATTTTATGGTCAAAGAAGGAATCGTATTAGGTCACGTAATATCCGACAAGGGAATTGAAGTTGATAAAGCTAAGATTGAAGTCATAAAAGATCTTCAACCCCCTAAAACCGTTCGAGAAATACGAAGCTTTTTAGGACACGCCGGTTTCTACCGACGATTCATCAAAGATTTCTCGAAAATCACTAAACCCCTTACTGGTTTATTAATGAAAGATGCTGAGTTCATATTCAATGAAGATTGTCTTAAAGCATTCAAAACTCTAAAAACAGCCCTCATCACCGCACCAATCATGCAACCCCCTGACTGGAGATTACCTTTCGAAATCATGTGCGATGCGAGTGACTATGCTGTAGGCGCAGTTCTAGGCCAGAGGAAGGAAAAGAAACTTCATGCGATCTACTATGCCAGTAGAACCTTAGATTCTGCCCAGATGAACTACGCCACTACTGAAAAAGAATTGTTAGCAGTTGTCTTTGCGCTTGACAAATTCCGTTCTTACCTAGTAGGAGCGAAAATAATCATTTACACAGACCATGCTGCTATCCGATATTTATTAACTAAGAAAGATGCTAAACCAAGACTCTTGAGATGGATTTTACTCTTACAAGAGTTTGATCTCGAAATAAAAGATAAGAAAGGTACTGAGAACGTCGTAGCGGACCATTTATCTAGAATATAAGGAATTAAACCCGAACAAGTGTCGATTAACGATGATTTTCCGTATGAACAGCTGATAGCACAAATAGGAAGCGACCTAGTTCAGTTAGACATAAATGAACCAGAACCAGTGGAAACAATCCAGACAACTGTAGGACTGCCATGGTACGCTGACATTGTCAACTACCTAGCCGCAGGAGCTCTTCCACCCGATCTAACCTATCAGCAGAAAAAGAAATTCTTTCACAATCTGAAACATTACTATTGGGATGAACCATTATTGTTCAAAAGAGGACCCGATGGAATCTTTCGTCGATGTATTCCCGAAGAAGAAATAGAAGATGTCATTGCTCAATGCCATTCATCTCCTTATGGTGGACATGCAAGTACTTCCAAGACTTGTGCAAAAATCTTGCAAGCCGGTTTATTCTGGCCTAATCTATGGAAAGATGTCCACATCACTGTTATAAATTGCGATCGGTGTCAACGCACTGACAATATTTCAAGAAGAGATGAAATGCCTCAAAAAGGAATATTAGAAGTAGAAATCTTTGACGTCTGGGGAATAGATTTCATGGTACCATTCCCATCATCTTTCGGTAATAATTACATACTCGTAGCTGTTGATTATGTTTCGAAATGGATTGAAGCTATAGCTTCTCCTACAAACGATACACGAGTAGTAATAAAGCTTTTCAAAAATATAATCTTTCCCAGATTTGGTGTGCCTAGACTCGTCATAAGTGACGGTGGCTCGCACTTCATTTCAAAAATCTTTGACAAATTACTATCTAAGTATGGAGTAAGACACCGTGTGGCTACACCATATCACCCACAAACAAGTGGACAAGTCGAAGTCTCAAACAGAGAAATTAAACAAATCTTAGAAAAGACTGTCGCCATATCTCGGAAAGATTGGTCATCTAAACTTAATGAAGCTTTATGGGCTTATAGGACCGCTTACAAGACACCCATAGGTACTACACCTTTCAAACTAGTTTATGGAAAATCTTGTCACCTCCCAGTAGAACTAGAACACAAAGCTTATTGGGCGATTAGAACTCTCAATATAAACTATAATGCTGCAGGAGAAAAGCGAATCCTAGACATTAACGAATTAGAAGAATTAAGGCTAGATGCTTATGAGAATGCTAAGATATATAAAGAAAGAACTAAGCGATGGCATGATAAACGACTATCTAGGAAAGAATTTAATGTGGGAGACGTTGTACTCCTCTTTAATTCAAGACTTAGGCTCTTTCCTGGAAAATTAAAATCTAGATGGTCAGGACCCTTTGAAATAACTAAAGTATTCCCGAGTGGAGCAATAGAAATTAAGGGTAGGAATAGTGAACCATTCATAGTAAACGGACAACGATTAAAACATTATCATAAAGTTGAAAATAGAGATTATGCAAATAATCTAAGGCTTTTAGAGTTGTCCACTAATTCCCCTGATTAATCTAAACCTAAGCATTACGTCAGGCTTTTGACGATAAAAACAGCGCTTAGTGGGAGGCAACCCATTTACTCATTTAATTATTTAAAATATTCTCTTTATCATTTTGTTATTTATCGTTTTATTATTTATTTATTTGTTTTGTCATTTCATAGTTTCATTTTATATTACTATTATTGCCTTTAAATTATGCATTCCATTTTCTTATTTTTATCTTAAATCACTTTTTACAGATTTTCTAAAAGTCTTTTCCACTTTCCCTCTCCCCCTGATTTGTTTCCTCCATATTTGCACTGAACATGGCTAACCAACCCATAAACCATATGGAAACCAAATTTAGAGGTAGGAACCAAAGAATGAAGTTTGAAGAGTTATCACAGAGGCAAATGGATTTGACCCTGTACCCGGATGATCAGACTATGGAAACCCTAGGTATACATGATAGCATCCTGTACTTGTTTAACCGACTTGGATGGGAGAATGCATTGATCCAACATAAGTTTGTGACTTACCGCGAGCTCACCCTTGAGTTCCTTAGCTCCTTAGTTTACCTACCTGAGCGCGGTTTCGTATTTAGGAAAGGATTTATCAGTTTCCGCCTATTTGGAATAGAATATGACTTTAACCATAAAGAACTAGCTGACTTATTAGGATTCCCTAGTGGACCATTTGCTTTTACTACCACACAGGTAGAATTGATGGATATTGAGCTAGATTTCTTTTGGGGAACTTTAACCGGAAACTACCACCCTGAACCAAATAGCATGAACAATGATGAGATCCATAACCCTGCTCTCCGTTACTTCCATAAAATCCTTGCCCACACCTTCTTTGGAAAAGAAGAAAACATTACCGGAGTCTCTAAAGATGAGATATTTATTATGTCATGTTTCACTAATGGACAGCCTGTTAATGGTGTACCTTTCATGATGCAAACCTTCACCCGTATCCAAGAAGAACCTGAATTACCTATATTAGTAGGAGGTCTTGTAACCATGATTGCTGATGCCTTGGGACTTAGGTACCAATTGCACAGGTGCAACCGTTTAGGTACCATCCGTCCTATGAATCTTAACTTCTGCTTTAATAGACATATCATAAGGAATTTAGGACATCCACCTTTCGAGTACCTAATCCGGAATGAGGTAGTAACCCTGTTCACATTGCCAAACCATGCTAGAGTAAGTGTTCACAATAAGGATAACTGGCTTTATGAGTTAACCCCACCTGATTATCCATCCACTCCTGAAACACCTCAGTCTTACAAGATAAAAGATGATATAATGACTGATGTCGAAACTGACCCTGAGACACCTCCTGGTTACCATGACATTGACCACACTGACGAAGTAATAGAAACCCCTGAAGTAAATCAAGGAGATTATGCTAACAACTTACAGAACATCATGAACACTCTTGAAGCTTACCAAACTGATATAAATTCATTTAAAGAAGACATTAAGAGCATGCGATTGGACATTATAGGTTTGACTGACATAACCTGCGAACAATTCTATCACTTGAACTCCGCCATCGAAGATTTGAAGAAACGCTTTTAAAAATGCTATAAGTGATTTAGTTTATTTTTCTCATTGTTTTCGTTTCTAGTTAGATTTATTTTTCGCAAACAATTTCGTATCGTATTTTCATTAATGTAATTTCATTTTCAATTACCTTATGCAATACACTTCTAATTCCAAAATTTCTCCATTTTAATCAATTTATATATTTTTCATTCTATGTACTGTTATGCTTGCATTTACTCCTATTATATAAAAATCTCTCATACCATGCAAGTTAGTAAAGTACTATGTTGAAATAAATTATTATATGGTGTTTAAATGTAATATTGAGTGAGAAGTGAAGAAAATAAATTATTATAAAGTATGTGAAATATATGAGATAGTGTTTTCTGGAAATTATTCAACGAAGCAAGCCCTCACGGTCGTCACACCTCCCTAACGATCGTGACGTGCTCATTTAGCGTGTCACGACCGTCACCTCCCTGTCACGACCGTGACAACCCTTATTACAAGATTCGTGAGAAACAGAAATGTTTCTCTTCGTGACCTCTTCTTCTTCTTCCTCCTTAACTTCCATAAACCACCCATTTTCTCCATAACTTCCGTAACCCCCCATTACCAACTTTAAACTCATTAACCCCCCATTATCACCACACCTATCACATTCTCACCTTCCAATATTTATTCTGAATCATTATTTCTCTCATTTTATCATTTTTTCACAAACATCAAAAATCTCCATCTTCCACTCTACCTCTTGCATGCAATGGATACCATTCAATTTAGAGAAGGTGATGCTGGAGAAACCCAGAGAGAACGATTTCTCCGATTCCAGAACCGCGGTGTGCAACCTACACGTTATATCGACACTGTCTGTTTGAGGGAACTCGGAATGCTTACCAGTGTCAAGAACCTGCTTCAAAAAGTCGGTCTGTGGGATCTTTGCAGTCAGCCTCAGCCCACATTCGAACTTCTGACATTGGAGTTCCTTAGCTCATTCCAGTACATCACTCCCGCCGGTTCTCAGAGTCAGCTCACCGGTTTCGCCAAATTCAGATTGCATGGCCAGGAGTTTAACCTTTCGCAAAACAGGATAGCCGAGTTGCTAGGCTTCGATCACGGAAATGAAGCTCACCTCCGCGTGCCCGATAATTCTAGTGAACCCGCTTTCACTCTATGGCACGACATAACCAATACCCGTGCCTCAGCCTTCCAAAGCCTCAACGCTACACACATCCACAACCCGGCAATCCGTTATTTCCACCGAGTCATTTGCAACACCATATTCGCTCGAGAAAGTAACCATAAGCTCAACTCCAAGGAGCTTTTATTCTTGCACTGCGCTCTAAATGACGAGCCGATCAACGCTGCCCCGTTCATGCTTTATCACATCCAGGCTATTGCGCATAGAGGATCAACCCCATTTTTCATAGGCGGCATTGTCACCGCCCTCGCCATTCAGTTGGGGCTAGGTGACTTGGTCGTAAATCAACCTTTCAGAGAAGCAGAATTCCTCACCAAGAGTTATTGCAGGTCCGCTCACCTGATTTCGCAGCGAGAGGATGGCAGGTATAGCCCTGTTGTCCATGGCACCATTTTTCACCATATCATTTTGCCGTCCCGTGACCGCATCGACCCATCCAGCCGAGCCAACTGGCTCTTTATTTTACCAGATGTTGCCGACCACGCCCCTATTCATGATGATCAGGCAGATCCTCCAGCGGATGAGATGCAGGACGCTATGGATGCAGGTGAGCCTGTCCAGGACATTCCAGAGACATCTACCCGACAGCCTCCTGCACAGGATTTCACTCTTGAGGACGTCCTCCGTGCGATTCATCAGCAGAACCAGATGAACGCCGCACTGGAGCGAAGGCAGAAGGAGCGGTATGATGCTCTACTCAGCACTATTGCAGCAAACCAGGCAGCTACTAATGAGAAGTTTGGAGAAATTTTCAGCGAGCTAGAAGCCTTACGCATTGACATCACTGCGACTACCGGCACCGGTTCTGATCCTGAAGCGACTCCTTCCAGACGCTCCCGCACCAGAAGCCGACCCCGCGGTCCTCAGCAGCCATAGTTCTAGTTTTGCTTATGTTTGTTTTTTGTTTTTGTCGTTTGTACTGTACTTTTACCGCATTTATATCACAACATTGAGGACAATGTCTGATATAGTGTGGGAGAGGTACCTTTCATTTCCGCATTTTTCCCTTTTTCGCACTTTTCCATTTCGTTGTATTTTCAATTCCGTTGTATTTCCTTTCGCAAGTCAATGAAACGAGCAATCTTTGTGCTATTTTCTTTAGTTTCGAACTTTCCCCGTTTATTTAGCCATACCAGAAAAAAATCTTTAATTATTCGCATTACCCGACTTACCTACGGAATCGTAATTAGGAAGCTGAGAACGATTAAACAAGACCAATACAATCTTGACACCTTTGACTTCCCACTTAAGCGATCCCATTCCGATTATCATTACGAGTACACTTTAAGTTTCAGTTCAAAAGTAACCCCTAGTAGTTTATACTAGCAGTCAGCACCGTCTGTACACAAACCACGTGGGGAGCCGATGAATATAAGCGTTTGATGCCTACTCAATATTGATCCTTCATATCTCGATGCAAAATGAAAAGAAATTGCACCAAAGTACACGGTTGCATATAAGAAACGAGAAATATGAGAAGGAGTCCATTGCGGGTTGGTTCAGAGGTACTGGTTCTGAACTTGGTAGGGCGTGCTACGGCTCGATCCCCCACAACCTCCAAATCGGATAATATATGTAGGGTTACCGCACTCGTGTACCAGACCCCGTGCTTAAAAAGGATCAAAGTCGCTAACCGGCTACTCCACTACGTGCGTGCTAAGGCAAAGGGCTTAATGTGATTGCGCTAGAATGAAACCGGGCGAAATAAGATCGAAAAACTCTAGGTGAAATCCTAAAGTAATTACCGATTGTTTCGTTTAACGGGAAGTCGACGACATAGCTTGTTGCTTGTGTCATTAGTGTATCGGTAGTGTAATATCAAAGTACCGGTTTATCCGACAAAACGACCCCTCGTACGGTTTGTTATGAGTATGCGTCAATAAAAGCTTGTCCGCCGATTTTCAACCAACTATTTGCTTGAGGACAAGCAAAGGTTTAAGTTTGGGGAAGTTTGATAACGAGAAAACGTATCGATTATATTGCTAGGTTTCATTAACGTTTTATCGCATAATCATCGTTTTAACACTCGATTTCTCGAGTTTTTCTTACCATTTTGCAGGTACATCAATATATGGAGCTAAATCATGAATTAAGAGAAAAAGGAACAAAAGCAACCATAAAAAGATAAAGAAATGAAGAAGCCTGCAGAACTGTACAATTTGTTGCAGTCACGGTCGTCACCAAGGTGTCACGACCGTGACACCCTAAAAGAAGCCCTCACGACCGTGAGCATATTGTCACGACCGTGACACTTGAATTACACAGAATACGAGCGTGAAGACCTTGTCACGACCGTGACAAGGTAAAAAGTAGGTTTTTGATTGAGACCACGTCAAAACCTTACGTGAAGAAGCTTTTCCTATTTTTTTGCCACGTTCCTACATTTCCTCCACCACTTCAGCAAGGCCCAATGCAACAAAGTCCAATTTTCAAGCCCATTAATGGTTCTATAAATAGCACAAGTTTTATGAAGAAACTACAGAGCATTTTTTATTCGATTTTCTGCGGAAGCTCTGCCGATTTATTTTACGACCCTGTTTTTATTTCTGTATTATTTTCAGTTTTCATTCTTATTGTATCCAAACCCAACATATAACAATTTCCAACATCAGGAAATTGTTATACATTTATTTGTTTCTAAACCTTCAGAATTTGAGTTATTTTCGATTTCCGCCAACTCCAAGCTTTTCGGTCTGTGGAAGAAGGAGTCTGCTATAATATTTGTTAACCAGGTTTTTTATTATATTGCAAATTTAATATTTATAATGTTTATTTATTTTTCTGCCATGAGTATTATATTATTTGTTTTTCTGTCTCTGTCTGGTTCAACAAAATGAGTAGCTAATTACCTTAGGGCGGTATGTAGTTAAAACAAACTTAATCGGTAAAATTTAATCATAGGCTTAAAATAATTAATAACTTAACATTCTGGCTGATACTTTTTAATTAAAATCGACCTTTTCGTTACGAGAGTAAGAAAAGAGTATTAGGTTAGGTCAAGACCACGAGAGTGTGAGATTTTAACCAGATAGCTAAAGTTAGGCATTTAAATTAAACACAGCGAGAGCGCTTTAAAATAAATTAGAATTACTAAGTTTCCAAAAATTATCTCTAAACACTTATGGGCTAGCGAGAGCAGGCATAGGGCTTTAGGGGTAAGATCTGAGATAAGACCACGAGAGTGTGAGTTGAGGGTATTTAAACTGGTAACCTCTACCGAATAGATTAAGTAAACACCTTTATAAGCCTAAGTTAGATTGACCCACCTAAGTTAGTATAATTACATACCGACCGCCTTAGTATTATTTTATTAAAACTTAAATGTAATTCCGCCTTTAATATCTTAAAATCAACAAAAAATCGTGACAACCATTCGCCTTAGCTAAAATAGAAGTCCATCTAGCACTAAGTAACCATAGAGTCCCTGTGGATCGATAATCTTAAATATTACTTCGATAGGCTGTGCACTTGCAGTTAAGATACCGCTAGACACATAATTAGACACGTCTTTAGCCCATCAGAAGAAGATTGTAGTTTGGTCTCGCCGGAGAAGACGACCGGAAGTCTTCTTCGGCCACCTGAGATTAATTAGGGCTAATCTCAGGTGATTACGCAGTTTTGAATTCTGGCCCTTGGATGATGTCTCTGGCGCGCGTTTGGACGTTCCAGATTGATTATTAAACCCTAACCCCCATTTAATTAATTTAATTTGGATTAATTAATCAGGACAAACCTTGGCCACTAGATTGCGCGCCAGTCAACATTTTTCTCTCATCTTTGAATCTCATTCATTGGATCCTCATACTTTCCATTTAATTTGATTTTTATTTCATTTAAATTGTATTTTCTTGCATAATTATTTTAAAATACCTAGAAAAATCACAAAAATATTAATTTCTGCATTTTAGTTCCAAATATTTTTCTCAACTCAAAAACAATTTTTATTTTATTTTTTGCATTTAAAAAGAATTTTTAAAATATTTAAATGTTTATTTTAATTAATTAATGGAAATTAATTAATTAAAATACCATTTAGGTTTCTAAAAATCACAAAAAAAATCACATTGCAACTTAAGACATTTAGAAACATTTTCAAACCATTCATACAAATTTCTTTTTGGTTTTGAACATACTTTGACATTTTCTTTGAATTTAGGGTTCATAAAATCCCCTTTTTGGAACCCTAACTTTAAAAAATCTTTTCTGCCTAACCATGAATGGTTTGATAATGATTATTTTTGCATTGTTTTCCATATAACATGTAGTTTCTAGGATATTTTTGTCATGAATTTATCTTGCATTTTCAAATTAATTTTCATTTTCCCTTTTAAGGTACCCAAAAACCCTAGTTAACTTAGAAAAATCATAACTTCGTTTAGGTTAAGAGTTAAACCTTCTCCTTTGGGGTGTGATATCATATGGGGTTAGGGGTTGTTTGAGCTCATTTACAAATTTTTATCATGTGAATTGCTTCTGTTTTGATCATTTGCATCGCATCCTTTTGTGTAACCCTAATTTTGCATCTTTATTTGCATTCATCTTGCATATGCATCCATACATGAACTTGCCATGACATTTCATGCATTCATATGTCATATTAGACATCTTAAGACATGTTATAATCATGCTTGATCATTCCTTCATTCATTTGCCATGATTTGCATTCATTTCCTTTCATTAAACTTCATGAACTTTCAAACTTCAAAGCATGCTTCCATTTTCATCTCATCCTTGTATGACCATTCATTGCACTTTGTATGCCTTTGCATCATGTCATAGCATCATTTGCATCATGTGTATGCTTCTGATTTTGATCTTTGTCATTGCATATGCTTCATTCCATCTCACTTCTTTCTTTATGTATCATGTGCTAACAGTTTTAGGTGGTAAGTTAATTTGAGAAGTGAATTTTCCTTCACTTCTCATTTCTCTTCATCTTCTCCATATACATCTTTGCTGCATTTTTTATTGACTTTGAGTGGGCTTGCTCATTCATGTTAATCTCTCACTTTCTTTCTCTAAGTTACTTATCTTCTTCAATGAAGTAAGTAACTTATTTCCTCTGCTTCCTCCTCCTTTCCTCTGCTTCTTCCATTGGTGGCTTCCTTGAAGATCTTTCTCAAGCCTTACAAACCATAGGAACATCCAAGCATGATAATAATTAGGGTTGTGATTAGTCCCCCTTAGTTTTTACCTTTGAGTTTTCTTTGTGTCTCTCTTCTCATCTCATCATTAGAGACTAAACCTTTAAGGCTTTAGGACTTTAGAATTAGGGTTATGCCTGCATCCTTCTCTTAGGATGGAGTGTATAACTTTAATCCTAAGTTTTAAAACCTTAATCTATTTAAACCTCTTAATCAATCCACCTAAAAATCACTAAGACATTAACTTTTAACTTGGGCCTTACATTAGGGTTCTAATTCTTCTTTTATTGGTTAAGAAGGACTAACCCTAGTGTTTAATGGACAAGTCCCCCTCAAGTTGTCTTACCAATCATAAAACTTACTTCTTAATTTTACCATTAATTAAAATCCACCTTAATAAAGGCTTGTTTTTTCATGAGGTTAATCCCTAATCATGGATTAAGTTGAGGTATCTTCCTCAGCTTAAGTGTGTTCATCTATTATCCTTCTATTAGGATGGTGTAATGAGTTCACTAATCCTTGATTATGGCTTAAACTCATTACTTAACACTAAACAAAAACCAAAAAACATCTAAATAATCACAAGTAGGTCAATGATATTAATCCTACATCGTCATGGTAATTAAGTTGAGATGTTTATCTCATACTTAAAGTATTCTCATTATCCCTAATCTAAGGGATGATATAATGAGTTTACTAACCCTTGGTTTAGGCTTAAGCTCATTAAATTATGACAAACATCAAAAACAAATAAAATATTGAAAACACAAAAACAAACAATAATCGTCTCCTTCGGGATTCTTTTCTCATCACCTTCACTCACAAGCGAGAACTTGCTTCTTCCGTCTAATGCAAGACAGTCAGCACTCGAGCCAGACGAGGCACACACTTGAGCATAGACAAGCAAGCAGTTCACAGTCAAATTTATCTTTCAGTCTCTTTGAGTCAAACTACGATGTTCTGACTTCCTCATTGCACGAAAGGATACGTAGGCATAACTTAATTGTTATCGAACAAAAGTATCTTTGTCTTCCCCTTCTTTCAGCATTCTTTTCTAAGCCTCAGTTCCTGAGCATTCACCATTTTACACTCACACTTGTATATTCTTTTCCAGCTTTTGCACACAGATAGCACATACACTACCCCTTTAAACACAATCTTTTAAGCGTGGATCTCGTCGAGTACGGCGGACAATCTGGGTGCTAATACCTTCCCAGGTTGTAACCAACCCCCTTTCTCAGTTTCTCTGGTCCGCGACCGTCTTATCCATATCTTCCTAGGTTTATGCAGCATTACCTTTCCTTCGGGATAAAAATGCCTAGCTGGCGACTCTATTCTCCTTCACTTCATCTTCTCCTTTCGCCGACCGTACACGTCTGTACCCTATCATGACCAGGTGTCTTTTCGGGGGAGCGACAACCAGGATATGGAAGATTTGAACTCGTTGAATGAACTCAGTTTCCAAAATGTTGTAGATCATATACAAGCCCTCCATCCTGAACTGGTCCTGGATACCGGCCGCATCAGCTATCATTACAAAGTTGCAAATGGTCAGATAATGGTCCTTGCGGATTTGGTCGTGGAAGACTCTCAGCCCGGGGGTGTTGCTCAGCCAGAACAACCTGAGGTGCAACGGCCCCAGAGCGAAGGTCAACCTGGTGCCCAAGAGGGGGAGGGTTACTAGTCTGGCCTGCGTGCTATAAATTGTAATTTATTATGTTTTTTGTTTTGCTCGAGGACGTGGTCCCCTTTGAATGTAATCTTGAACAAGTCGGCCCTTCGGGGTCGCAACTTTTTGATTAAATGTGTCCGACCTTAGTGGTCGTTTGTTACTTTATAATGTTTTTACTTACATGTATTCGTAACTATGCGTCCATCGGAGGACTCCCTTCCTTTTATGTTTCCATAAATGTTAAGTGTTTGATGCTCGCGTGATTGTTACGAGGGTCGGATATAATAGGGCAAATACGGGGTATGTGTTTGTAATCTGTCAGTTTGGGGGACCGATCAAATGTTAGAGGCTGGCTCCTGATCGGTGTCTGGGTCAAGATAATGGCTCGGGCTCTGAGGCTTGAACGTCCCATCGCGAGCTGGGGTTCTGCCTGGTCGTGGTACATAGGCGACGTCGGACTCAGTTGAGTATTCGCCCGTGCAACAGTCATCCTCTTCTTCCCGAAGAAGATCCTGATAATCATATTATTTGGGCTATTGTGCTTGTACCTGGGCACGTAGGTTTAGTCAGACCTGTTGCTCCTCGCTTGGTAGCCTAGCAAGGTGATTTTGTCATTAACTATAATATTTTTTGAGCTTCTCGGCATTCCACGGCCGAGCAAGCTCTTCCCCGTGAAGATTTTCTAAGTAGTAGGCCCCGTTTTCAGTCTTTGCCCGGACACGATATGGGCCTTCCCAGTTTGGTGTCAGTTTTCCTTCGCAGGAATCTCTGTGATTCCTTCTTAGAACAAGACTGCCCACTTTGAATGCTCGTCTTATGACCTTAGAGTCATGTCTAGCTGCTATTTTTTGTTTAAGAGTGGCTTCTCAGAGAGCAGCTTCTGATCGGATTTCTTCGACCAAATCAAGCTCTTCTATTAGCGCTTCAGAGTTGGTGTCCTGGTCCATTGGAGACTCTGTTCGTCTGGACTGGACGTGCATTTCTATGGGAATTACTGCTTCTTTCCCATAAGCCAACCGGAATGGATATTCATCGGTCGTTGAGTGTGGAGTAGTCATGTATGCCCAAAGTACGCTGTGTAGTTCCTTGACCCAGTGTTTCTTGTGCTCGTCAAGTCTTCGCTTTAGACCTCTCAGGATTACCCTATTAGCGGCTTCCGCTTTTCCGTTGGTTTGGGGATGCTCAACCGAAGTGAAGTGTTGTTTTGTTCCCACCGAAGCAACAAATTCCTGGAAATGTCTATCGGTGAATTGGGTTCCGTTATCTGTTACAATGGCGAGCGGAACTCCGAACCGGGCGAGGATGCTCCTTTTAAAGAAGCGTAGAATGTTGAGTGCGGTAATCTTGGAAGAGGCCTCCGCCTCTATCCATTTGGTGAAATAATCGACGCCCACAATGAGGTATTTATTTTGGCCGGATCCGACGATGAATGGCCCTAAGATGTCCATCCCCCACCATACGAATGGCCATGGGGAAGATAGAGATTTTAGCTCGGCAGGGGGCGCCATGTGCACATCCCCATGTCGTTGGCATTTGTCGCATATTTTTACGTGCTCTTTCGCGTCGTTCTGGAGTGTCGGCCAATAATATCCTGCCCGGAGGATCTTTTGGGCTAGCGATCGTCCGCCTAGATGTTGTGCGTTGATTCCTTCGTGGACTTCCCTTAGTATGTGTGGGATGTTCTCTTCCTCGACGCATCTGAGATTGGTGTGGAGAAGCCTCGACGATACATACGCCCACCGACCAAAGTATATGAACACGACCTTCGACACACAGTACTAGCCGCTTTCGGGTCTGTTGGTAACTCATCCTTGGTCAAGTAGTTAAATATTAGGGTCATCCAGCACTTGGCGTCGCCCACGAGGTTAACGTCTATGTGGGTCGAAGATTGTCCAATGCTTGGTCGGGGGAGCACTTCTTGTATGACAGACTTGTTGCTTCGTTTTCCTTTGGTGCTTTCCAGCTTGGAAATGATATCAGCTCGGGTGTTATTTTCCCATGGGACGTGTCTGACCTCAATGCTTGTGAATCGTTTCAGCTTGTCCCTGACCAGGGCCAAATATTCGGCCGTATTCTCGTTTTTGGCTTGGAAATCTCCTCAGACTTGGTTGGCGACCAACTGGGAATCCGTGCATATTACGATTTCTTCCGCCTCCAGGTCATTCGCGAGTCGCAAACCGGCCAGGAAGGCTCCGTATTCCTCCTGGTTGTTAGATGTGGGAAAAGAAAAAGTCAAAGATACTTCGATGATGTTTCCTTCCTCGTTTTCCAGAATTATCCCAGCTCCACTACCCGTCGGGCTGGACGCCTGTCGCTCCCAAAGATTTGCATCTCGGTACAGACGCGAACGGTCGGCGAAAAGAGAAAATGAAGGTGAAATGAATAGAGTCCCCAGCTAGGCATTT
Source organism: Lathyrus aphaca (assembly GCA_963966055.1). Classification (NCBI taxonomy): domain Eukaryota; kingdom Viridiplantae; phylum Streptophyta; class Magnoliopsida; order Fabales; family Fabaceae; genus Lathyrus; species Lathyrus aphaca. The sequence continues at coordinate 486,178,666 of OZ014525.1, read as the reverse complement.
TTATCCCGAAGGAAAGGTAATGCTGCATAAACCTGGAAAGAGATGGATAAGACGGTTGCGAACCAGAGAAACTGAGAAAGGGGGTTGGTTACAACCTGGGAAGGTATTAGCACCCAGATTGTCCGTCGTACTCGACGAGATCCACGCTTACAAGATTGTGTTTAAAAGGGGTAAGTGTATATGCTATCTGTGTGCAAAGGCTAGGGAAAGAAAGTACAGGTGTCAGTGCAAAAGTGAGAATTGCTCAGGAACCGAGGCTCAAAAAAGAATGCTGAAAGAGGGGGATGACAAAGAGACTTTTGTTCGATAACTGCCAAGTTATGCCTACGTATCCTCTCGTGCAATGAGGAAGTCATAACATCGTAGTTATACTAAAAGAGACTGAAAAATAAATTGACTGTGAACTGCTTTCTTGTCTATGCTCAAGTTTTCGTTTGTGAATGAGTGTGATGAAAAAAGAATCCCGAAGGAGAAGATTATTGTTTGTTTTTGTATTTTCAGTATTGTTATTATTTTTGGTGTTTTGCATAAGTAAATGAGCTTAAGCCTAAATCAAGGGCTTGTAAACTCAGTATATCTTCCCTTGATTAGGGATAATGAGCCTACTTAAGTATGAGATAAGAATCTCAACTTAATTACCATGATGATGTAGGATTAAGATCATTAACCTACTTGTGATTAATTAGATGTTTTTTGGGTTTTTATTTAGTGTTAAGTAATGGGTTTAATCTCTAATCACAGGTTAGTGAACTCATTACACCATCCTAATAGAAGGATGATAGATGAGAACACTTAAGCTGAGGAAGATACCTCAATTAATCTATGGTTAGGGATTAAATTCATTATATAACAAAGCCTTTATTAAATGGATTTTAATTAAAGGGTGAGATTAAGAAATGGATTTTATGGTTTGTAAGACAACTTGAGGGGGACTTGTCCATTAAACACTAGGGTTAGTCCTTCTTAACCATAAAGAAGAATTAGAACCCTAATGTAAGGCCCAAGTTACAAGATAAAGTATTAGTTATTATTAAGTTATTTGATTAAGAGGTTTAAATAAATTAAAGGTTTAACACTTAGGATTAAAGTTATACACTCCATCCTAAGAGAAGGATGCATGCATAACCCTAATTCCAAAGTCCTAAAACTTTAAGAGTTTAGTCTCTGATTATTGAGATGAGAAGAGAGACTCAAGGAGACTCAAAGGTAAAAAGCTAAGGGGGACTAATTAAAACCCTAATCATTATCATGCTTGGATATCCTATGGTTTGTGAGGCTTAAGAAAGATCTTCAAGGAAGCCACCAATGGAAGAAGCAGATGAAAAGAGGATGAGAAAGAAGAACAAGTTAGTTCCTTCAATAAAGAAGATAAGTAACTTGAAGAAAGAAAGTGAGAGATGGAACATAAGTGAATCAAATTCACTTCAAAGACAAGTTAGAATGCTAATGAAAGAGATAATAAGAAATGAGAGGTGAAGGCAAATGCACCTCCCATAATAACTTACCAAACCTGAAAGTGTTAGCATGAATGCATAAAGTATAAAGCATGAAGAAATAAAGTGAAATGAGATGCAATGATCAAAGTCAAAAGTGTTTATGTAATGCAAATTTCATGTGAGATGATGCTATGACATACAAAATGCATATGTGTGATCATACAAAGATGAGATGCAAAGGAAACATGCTTTGAATGAATGAAGAAATGATCAAGCAAGGTTCTAATATGTCCTAAGATGTCTACGATGACATATGAATGCATGAAATGTCATGGCAAGTTCATGTAATGATGCATATGCAAGGTGAATGCAAATGAACATGAGAAATTAGGGTTACATGGACATGTGAGATGCAAATGGATATAACGGAAGCAAATGACATGATAAAAATTTGAAATTAAGCTTAAACAAACCCTAATCCCATATTAGGTCACACCCCAAAGGATAATGTCATAAGCCTAACCTATCAAAAGTTATGATTTTCCTATGTTTCTAGGGTTTTTTGGGTGGTTCAAAGGGGAAAATGCAAATCAAATTGAAAATGCAAGATAAATTCATGAGGAAAAAGACCTATAAATTACATGCAATATGTAACACAATGCAAAAAGAATCAAGTTCAAACTCTTCTTAGTTAGGCAGAAATGATTTTCCAAAGTTAGGGTTCAAAAATGTGATTTTTATAACCCTTAATTCAAAGAAAATTGGCAAACTATGATCAAACCTAAAAAGAAATTTGTATGAAGAGTTTGAAAATGTTTCTAAATGCATTGGAATGATTCATGATTTTTTTGGTGATTTTTAGAAACGTAAATGCATTTTTAATTAATTAAAATACTTTAATTAATTAAAAATAACATTTAAATATTTTAAAAATACTTTTCTATGCAAAAAATAAAATAAAAATTATTTTTGGATAAAGAAAAATATTTAAAGTCAGAATGCAAAAGGAAATATTTTTTGAATGCTTTTTGATATTTTAAAATAATTATTCAAAATAAATGAGAATAAAATGAAATAAAATGTAATAAAATGAGAAGTATGTTGATCTAAGGGCTCAGATTCAAATTCAAGGGGCAAGCATTGACTGCGCGCGTGATCCAAAGGCTGGGATTTAATCTGACTTAATTAACTGATTAATTTGATTAAACTGGATTAGGGCTTAAGTGGATTAATTTGGACCCTACAAACACGCGCTAAACAGGATTCTACGGCTAATATTCAAACTGACTGGATTAACCCTAATCTCACCCCTAAACATATTCAGGTGACCGGAGCAAGCTCCGGTCATCTTCTCCGGCGAGCACAAAACACTATCTCTCTCCCTAAGCTATGAGAACCTCCCAAACTCTCCAGAATCAACCATTAAACATCAACAAGCAAGAATCAAGCATCAAAAAGCATTTAAAACACACATACATGATGAATCGAAGCATAAATCATTTCACGGGCAAAGTTTCAGAACATCATGAAATGCTTATTTCTCAACCATTTTTAATTTTAAACACATCAGGGTGATCAGTGAAGCATGAGGAATCATTTAGAAACTTAAAATGGGAGTTCTGGAAAAAATGTTCATCATGGCTACCTGAGTTGAAGCTTTGCAATCTGGAGCTTTCTGACCCATTCTTTAGTGCAAATCCATCCCCTTTGACCTCTTGAAGCTATTAGCAAGCTTGAATGGAGTTTAGATAGCCTCCTTTGTGAGTTTCAGTTCTGAGGTTGCAGGAATCGTGTTTTTGCTTGAGAGTGTTTAAGGCTATGGTGATGGGTGGGAAATGATCTTGAGGTGTTTTTGAGTTGATTGGTGAAGGAAGTTTGAAGTTTTAGTGGCTGAGCTATGAAATTCAAAGAAGAGAAGTTTCTTGAGGTTTTTGTGATTCTGAGTGCTCAAGAGCTTTCAGGCTATTGTGTTATGTGAAATGTGATCCATGATGTTTGTTTAGGCCAATGGGATTGCTCAAAAAGTGGGTGGTGGCACAGCTTAATTGGTATGGGCCAAGTTGCAAAAAGTCAAGGTGAGGTGTACTTGAAGCATGGCATGGGTCAGAGATGGTTTCATGGGGTGTCTGGCCTCATCTTGGTTCAAGGATGGCCATGGGATTGCTTTTGATGTGCTGGAAGGCTTGGATGAAGAGTTATCACATGTTTTGCAAATTTCCCTCTTTGAAGTTTCTTGGATCATAAGTCATGGAAACCCTAGGTTCAATGCATAATTCTGATTGTTTGAAGTTCATTTGACATATTGTGAAGTGTTTGTGTACATTAGAGGTCATTAGAATGCTTGAACATGCCAAAATGCAAAATCCCTCTTTGACATGAAACTTGAAATTATAGGATTTTTGCCAACTTTGAAAGGCCATATCTTGAGTTCTATGATGAATCAAGACATGTTCTTGTACTTTTTGAAAAGGGAAAGACCTAATCTTCAACTTTCATGACCAAGAATTTTTCAATTGAAGCATTTTTGGTCATGAAAGAGGAGGTTGAAAAACTTTCCCAAAATGGAAAGTTTGCATTTCAAGTCATTTCCAAAAATGGCAAGTTTGCAATTGGCTCAAAATTCTTCAATCTTGTGAACTTCCAACCACTTCTAAGATCAAATAAATATGATATAACTTCAATTTTATGAAAATACCCTTTTGGTTCCATTGTTGGGGGGCCCAGATGCCCTGATTTTGACTTAACTTGCTCAGGAAGTTACCCAGTGAACAAATGACTTCCACCATGAGTTTATTCATCAAACTTGGTACACATGATCCTTATGACATATTAAGACCATTAGAAACAAGAATGATCCAAAAATTTGGAGTTAAGGCCTCTGAAACCAAAGCCCTAATTTTGGTCATCTGTGTAGTGAAAACCCTAGCTCGGCGTCCATGCATTTGTCAGTTCTTGTGATCCCTTGACTTTCATAAACTTTGAGGAGCATAATATGATGATATAACACACATGGACCCTCATGGAAAGCTTTGAGGCCTTTGGGATGGCTCATATGGATTCTTGGATTGCTCAGATCACAAACCCTAGATGCAGATGAACTTGAACTTATGCAGTGAAACAAAAATGCAATATGAGGTGCAATGCTTATGCTTATGCAAAAAATGAAAGATCACAAGCCATGGTGTGATAAAGAGTGAGGGCAAATTTGGGGTGTTTACAACGCCCCATCTACGAAGATGGTCCATTTGGACGAAGATTTCGTCTCTTGCTCGGTGAAAGTGAGTTCTGCCACAAAGTCAGCTAGCACTTGAGCCTTCAGAGCTTGTCTCCCTTCAAACCTGATATCGAACTCGGACAATTCCTACAACCATTTTAACATTCTCCCAGCCATGTCTGGCCTTCCGAGCAATTGCTTTATGGGTTTGTCTATTCTTACGATAACAGTGTGGGCTAAGAAATAATGTCGTAGTCTTCTAGCTGCAAAAAGGTGGGCCAACACCACCTTTTCTATCTGGAGGTATCGAAGTTTAGGGCCGTGCAGTGCCTTGCTTGTAAAGTAAATAGGTTTCTGCCCCTCGGGCAGTTCGTGAACGAGGGTTGCACTCACGGCCTCGTTTGCCACAGCGAGATAGAGGTAGAGTGTCTCCCCTTCGTTGGGTCTAGACAGGACTGGGGGCTCAGACAATGCCTTTTTCAAATGGGACAAAGTCTTCTCGCATTCCTCCGCCCATTCAAAGGCAGCCTCCTTGCGAAGGAGTTTGTAAAATGGGAGGGCGTGCTGAGCGGATTTCGCCACAAACCAGGCGAGGGAGGCGAGAACCTCGTTTAACGACTGTATGGACTTTTTAGAGTTTGGGGTAGGTATTTCTGTGAATTCTCAACATTTATCCGGGTTGGCTTCGATCCCTCGCTCGGTAAAGTAGAACCCGAGGAATTTACCTGCCCGAACTCCGAATGTACATTTTGCAGGGTTGAAATGCATCTTGCATTTTCGAGCTTGGTCGAACACCTTTCGTAGGTGGGAAGCATGATCTGTTTCTTCCTGGGATTTGACTATCATATCGTCCATGTATACTTCGAGCATGTCCCTAATTTCAGCTCGGAAAATTTTGTTCATCATGCGCTGATAGGTCGCGCCTGCATTTTTTAAACCAAAGGGCATAACGTTATAATAATAGTTGCCCGATTCGGTCATGAAGGCCGTGTATTTTTTGTCGGCCACGGCCATAGGGATCTGATTGTACCCTAAGTAGGCGTCCATAAAGGATAATAGTTTGAAACCGGCCGAATTGTCGACCAATTTGTCAATGTTGGGCAAAGGATATGCGTGTTTCGGGCAAGCCCGGTTAAGATCGGTATAGTCAACACACATTCTCCATTTTCCATTAGATTTTTTGACAAGTACAACATTTGAGATCCAGGTTGTATACCTGGCCTCAGTTACAAAATTTGCCTCTAGGAGGTCTTTAACAGCTGACTCGGCTGCTTTGGTCTTCTCAGTCAACTGCTTCCTCCTACGCTGGGCGACAACTTTGTGTGTTGGATCGATGGAGAGATGATGGTAGGCCATCTCGGGGTCGAGCCCTGGCATTACTGCGGCGCTCCAAGAAAACAGATTGGCGTTTCCATTGAGGCATGCCTCCAATTTTCGTTTTTCCAAGTCGGGCAAATGGGCCCCGATCTTGACGCACTGAGCTGGATCATCCCCCAAAGGAATTAACTCGAACTCTCCGTCAAGAATTGGCCGGGACAGTGGATCAGACAGCCTCCGAACGCCCTCGTCTTCATCTGAAAACCTGCAATCCAAATCGATTGAGTCGACCTGGGGAAAAGCTTTGGATGTTCGCGGAGCATCCGGAGGTGTTGGAGCAGATGGGTTCGGCTGGTATGATATCGAGCTGAGGCCTTTGGAGGCTGCTTCGAAGCATCGGCGAGCAGCTTCGACGTCACCGTGTAGTGTAGCGACCTTGCCCGAGGTAGTATAGTACTTCATCTTCAGATGAACGGTGGATGGAACAACGATCAACTCAGCTAATGTTGGTCGCCCTAAGATACATTGGTATAACGAAGGGCAATCCACGCCCAAGAACTGGACGCGAACAAATCTGGCAGTCTCGGATGCCCCGAAGGTGACGATGAGATCGACGTAGCCCCATGGTCAGGAAACTGATCCGTTGAAGCCTTGTAGATCTGATCCAATGTATGGAGTCAGGTGTGTTTCATTCAACTGGAGTGTTGAAAATAATTGGGAATACATGATGTCGCACGAGCTACCATGGTCCACCAGGATTCTTTTGACATCGAAATTTTCCATTCGCGCACGGATGAGTAATGGGATGCTGGCATTCGGTGCCCCTCCCAAGAGTTCCTCTCTGTAAAAGGCAAGAGGTACTGAGCCCTCTCTTGGGGGGTCCAAGGTTGCGTTCTGAGCAGGGCCTTTCACGATCAATTGGTCAAATTTCCTCTTCACGGACCCGACTGTGATCTTGTTGAAACCTCCCCCTGAGATGACCATTGCGGAGGGAAAGGTTTCCCACGGGCTGTGGGAGGAAAAATACCATGGGCTCTCAGTATGGTCGAGCAGGAAGAAGTCCTCCGGGCGATAGATCCTCAGAGCAACTTGCATGTTCGCATCTGATGGTATGGGTACAACCTCTTCGACCTTATGAGCCTCATGCGCCTCTTGGCGAGAGGCGTCTCTTGATTTAGTAAATTGCTTGAGGCGCCCGTCTTTAATAAGTATCTCTATTGCATCCTTGAGATGGATGTAGTATTCAGTATTATGACCGCGACTCTTGTGGAATCTACAGTACTTCGTCTTGTCCGTGCCCGGTTTATTAGGCAGCTTCTTCGGGAAGCATACTCCCGCTTTCCTGAACTCCGAATTGGCACATTCGGATATGGTCTTCTCTCTTGAGACCAGGAGAGGGGTATATTCATGAAACCGACCGACGGGTCCTCTGTGCTCCAACGGTTCACGGGAGCGATCTTCCTTTCTTTTGTCTCCTCCCCAACGAGATGTCGAGGGTTCATCGACTTTTGAGGGTTTTGCGTCCTCACGACGCCGGACATCTCAGACGGAGCTAGCAGCCTGCTTCTCCTCGTATTAGATATAAGCTCTGGCTTTTAACAAGAAAGCGTCAAGGGTGGTCGGGGTCTCGATGCCAACTGCACGGTGGAAGTCGGTCGACGGGCGCAGACCCCGCTCCAGCAAGTATTTCTTCATGTCGTCCGTGGTGGATACCTGGACCGCTTCTTTGTTGAACCTCTCAATATAAGTCTGCAGAGGCTCGTCCTTCGCTTGGATGATTGCTTTGAGCGATGCCTCCATTTTTGGGTGGCGTCTATAAGCGGTGAAGTGCCTGAAAAACGTGCGTCCGAGCTGTTTCCAGGAAGTGATGCATTCTGCTTCGAGGCTCTTGTACCACGTGATCTCACCCTTCCTCAGAGTCGTAGGAAAGAAGCGACATTTGATTTCCCCTTGGACCCCATGGTATTCGAGCAAGGCATCAATATTCTCGATATGCTCATCAGGATCGGTGGTCCCATCATACGAGCCTAAGGGTGGAGGTTTCTCTACACCCCGTGGGAGTTTAGTAGCCATGATTTCCGACTAAAGGGGGCCCCTGGTGTCCTCATCATCACTGGAATTGAATGAAGGAGACAGGGGTGTGTGCTTTTTGGTTTGCCAGGGTGATGCAGATCTTGATCTGCTCTTTCTTGACTTTCTTGGTGACCGAGATCGCCTTCTTGAAGGGTACAATCGAGGAGGAGACGAGCGGGACCGTTTGTTACTAGTAGATTCATCATTGCATCCTTTCCTCTTACTTTTAGGAGGGGAAGGACTACGTCTTCCTCGATGTCTCATGGGGGATCGGGACGACCGACGATTGTTGTCCTCGAGACAGGCAATCTTCTCACCGTGGGCGAGGAGCAACAAATTCGTCTGGTTGAGAATCTCAGCCAGCGCAGCAAAGTCAGATCCTCAAGGTGTTGGAGGAAGGAGGACCTCCGGGCGATTTTCTAGAGGCTGGTCGCGATCGGGGGAAGGTGAAACTGTCTTCCCATCTGGGCGGTCCTGCACAGTTTCTTCGTGCAGAGGATTATTAGTGTTGCTCTCACGTTATGTGAGGAGCATACCGTCGTTTGACCGATTTTCGGGATTGTTGTCTCGAGCAGCCATGGATCTTGGTAAAAGACTTTGGTTATTGAAGATCTTGAGAGAGAAGAACGGGGAAATCAGTGATTCTCATAGACGGTGCCACCTGATCGTACCTGGAGATCAGGATCCGATATGACCGGCGTCGAGCGTTGTTGAAGGACGATTGATAAGGAGAGGAGGGGGTGTACCTGCAAGGCACTCTGATGCTAAAGTAAGAGACTGAGCAAAGAGTGTGCAAGTACAAGAATAAGGGTGAGAGAATTGAATACCTGACCCTCTCTTGTGAGAGGGTTTATATAATGTCCTTGGTGTATGGCTATTGGTTCAAACCATTGGGCGCGGACCGTGGAATCCTTATCAATAGGTAACGGTCAAAACTAGCCGTTAGGGGATTTTATTCCGGTCGATTCAGCCTTGGTCGACATAGACCATCTTCTCGAGCATGATGCTCGACGAAGAGCGTGTTGGGCCGCTAATTTGTCTGACCCAACTCTAAAAGTTGGGCCTGGCCGGAACACAACGTTTTAAACAACTTCTTCTTTTTTCCAACAAAGAAATCAAGTCGCCTCCCTCCATATCTTCAATCAAACAAGTGTTGGCTCCTAGTTGTGTAACACTTAGAGGAGAAACCCTCTTTGATGAAAGATTGATGTAGTCCATAAGTTGAACCCGGATTCCAAACTTCCCCAATAAAAGCTTTCTTGAAACAAACCAAGTCAACCTCTTCCACCTCAAAGGACCTTAACTTATAGGCATCAGGAAATGCACTAAGAGATTCACCCCCTAGATTGCACCACCTGTGTGTAAGTACGATTCATATTAGACCCTGCACGCACATCCTCCTTCTATTTTCTATTCCTAGAAAATGAAAATGTCACTCTCCTATTATCCAACTTGAAATTCGGGGATCAGATATGTGATGTCGAACCAGATGTTTAGACACTGATATCCTAAACAATAAATTAATGAGCTAGTAAATTAAATAACACAGGAAATTGTTAACCCAGTTCAGTGTATCTCCACACTTACATCTGGGGGCTACCAAGCCAGGAAGGAAATTCAATATAAGTAATATTAATTATGGAGTTAAACCAATCAGTTTAATCCTTCACTTAATATCTACCCAAGGCAATTTCTATCTAAGACTCTACTTAGATATGAGTACCTACTCACTCCCCCTCAATCACAAGTGATCTTTAACTTAGAATGATTAATAAGTTTGAAGTCACACTTCAGACACACCAGCTTGATCTTACTTAATAGTTTCGATCAAGACACAATTCAATTTTTGCTTAAAAGATTATAAAGTGAATAACACACAATTAAAACCTGCTTAAATAACTAGCTTCACTAACACCCTTGACAGTCTGCTTAAATTCATTGGATTTACTTGAGTGTATCAGTTTCTTAAATAGATGCTTGGTTTGTGGGCTTTCTGCAAATTATCCAGACTTTGATAAATCCCACAGTTATCTCCTTGAATCAAGGTGAGTTAGTTTGTTATCTCCTTGAATCAAGGTGAGTTAGTTTTTTGTTTCCTTTATGCTGGAACTAGATAACTTAACTTCCTAAAGAGGCGCCTTGGAGTGCTCATCTTTTACAATTAATTCTAGATATTTACTCCTGATTTTAAGCACTTCTGTTACGCATCATTTAAGGCAGATAGCAGGTTCGCGATGTCACAACATCTGGTGTGACATCCTGATGTCCTGAACTAAGTTCATAACTTTTACTTTGTTTGTCAAAAATTCTGCCAATTTCTAACATCTACAAACTCCCCCTTTGGCTAATTATTGGCTAACATATTCTTCTGGTTTTGTCAGAGAGCAGCGGAGTTCCTTTATGTTGGATCATGTGAGAGTTAAGAATTTGCTCCCCCTCAAACATGTAGTTACCTGAGATGTACACTACAATGACTTTGCCCAACAAACTTTGATAGGTCCAAAAATATACCATTGAAAATTCAACTTAGTTCAGCAGACAAATATTAACATTATTTTTCAACACACACAACATATTTCTCCCCTTGTTAGACATAAATTTTGGGGCCAAATAAAACATTACAGAAACAGACATAACATTCAGAGTTACAAAGCAGAACAAACAGACATAACAGCTTCAATCTTCATCCTCTGTATCATCAGACTCATCACTAGTTCCATCATCATTTCCAGCATCCTCTTCCAGCTCCAGTCTTTGAATCAGGTCCTCAAGCTTCTTCTTCCTTTCTTCCAGCTCTTTGCAGGTTGTCCTGAGCTCTGCAATTAGGGGTGCCTTTGATATAGGTGTCTTGACAGCAGATGTCTCAGCAGATGTCCCACCTGGTGCTTCAACATCTGCAGCATGATGACCAAGAAACAACTTGTAATGGAAAGACAGTGGACTTTCCCTTTTACAGACAAAGTCCTTGTCAGTAAGAATTCTTGGATACTGGTTGAGAATCACCCCACAGAGTAGTGATGGGAAGGCTATTGGAAGCTTGATGGTTGAGGTTCCTGCATGCTTGAGAGTCTGGTCAAAGATGTATGCTCCATAATCCAGCTTGGTTTGGGTGCCTACAACACAGATAAACCTCCCAAGCCCAGTGGCTATGGTTGAGGTGTGGTTGGTTGGGACCCAGTTGACTGTCCCAATTCTGTGTAGCATTGCATATTTCCTGGTTAACAAGCTGACTGAGAGTTTTCCTTTTATAGGCCATGTCTTGACCTGGTTAGCTGTAATTATTTTGCACACTTGATTGTCAGTCTTACCCAGCTCAATTGGCCCATCTACTTCTCTCCCCAGGTACTGATTGATCACCCTAGGAGAAAAGTCTACACACCTTCCCCTGACATACACTTTTCTGAAATCCTCAGATTTCCCATCAGCACATCCTTCTTGTAAGTTAACTATAAATTCTTTTACCAGCAGTTCATAACATGGAGAGAATTTAGAGACAGTCTTGAACAGTCCAGCATTGGAAATTAAATCAATTACCTCAGTACAATCCAAGGCATTGCTACCTGTCGGACCCTAATTTTTGACCCTAAGATTTTTCGCATCTCATCTGCATATCTCATACAAACAAGATCACGCACTGGTCATTTATCCTTTTTCAGGTGCAGGTCTATGCTTCGCAAGGGATCACCCTGTTTAATTTCTGTTATTTGTTTATATTTATTAACCTCTAACCAAAATATCAAAAAAATACGTTGCAGTTGCTTCTTTTTCTCTGTGTTGCAGGATTTAAAAAAAACAGGGCAGCGATTTCAATTCAGATGCGTTTTTTTCAGTCACAATTCGATTCAGATGGACGTTTGACCTAATCTTGGTCAAACTATCAAGAGATTATTTCGACTGCAAGTTGTTTGTGCCAGTGGTTGTTTCTCAGAAAATGTGTTTTCAAAGTTCAAGTTGTGTTGTGTGCGAAGTCATCAGTTAACAGACAGTGTTTTGTGCGAAGTTTGTTTTGAATCTGCAAGATCACCAGTTTATCAATAGTTCATCTGAGGATTTATTTCCCTCAGTACGGTTTCGAATTATCAGGACTAATTTCAGATTTCAAGTGATTGCGGTATAAATGACAAGTTGTGCATTGGTTCAGAAGTGTTTGTGATCATTTTATCAGTGGCTTGTGAAGAAAAATCAGGAATTGGTCGTGGGCTTAAAAATCATCACTTCATATTCATTTATCTGTTCCATCCATTTTTATTCGATCCATAAATCATCACTCTTTTACATATAACCAGTATCCATTTCTATTCATTTTCCGATTTTTACCGATTATTCATATTAAATTCACATTTCAAAATCCTTTTTTTCAAATATCCATTATCTTTTTTTTTCCGATTAAATCATTCCAAATCACCATTTCCAATTATCAATTTTTTTTCCTTTTATTGACCAAATTACCATTTTTTTATTATTATTCGATTATCCCATTTTTCATTATTTTTTATATCCATCCATTATTCATTACCATATAAAATATTATTTTAATCCATTTTTATCCAATTTCATCATCTAATTTCCATAAAATTAATTCCAAATATAAACCATTATACAATCCTTTTTTCTTCTACTCACCATCATATTTCTTTTATCAAAAATAATATACAAGCCATTCATTTTGTGTTTAAGCCCATTGCTTTTAGGCCCTTTTAGTTTCTATACAAAATATTGGAAAAAAAATTTAAAACAAAAGCACCTCACGCCCAGCCTCCTACACGTGAAAACACACTGCACTTCAAAGCAATTGGCCCACAAACAAACTGCCAAGCTCACTGCATACCATCACAAGCCGTATCCGTACGCATCTCACATCAACAGCCAAGCCACTTCCTCACCACAATTTCACACAAGCCGTCACGCAAAGCCATCTCCCAGCTGCACGAAGACGAATTTCAAGCCTCGCCGCAAGCATATCCCCAGCTTCACAAGCTTCACATCATCAAACTCCTTGCCTCAACTTCACATCAGCCACACAAACATCAGCTGAAGTCAGCTACAAACCGTACTAGCCTCACTTTTTCAAGACTTCACAAGCCCAAGTTGTAGCCTTCAAAAGCCACATGCGCATATAAGCGCAAGCTCAGTAGCTATCCCGTATAGCATCTTCACATTTTCCCAGCATCCAACAAACAGCCAGCTTACAATACCAGCCAAACAACAAGTCATCCGTACGCATCCCACAACTCACACGCCCAGGCCAAGTCAGCTGCACAAAACGGCACACTGAAAAAACGCAAGCTCAGCCTTTCAAATATCAGCAAGCTTCACGCTATCCGCCTAGCCCACACCTTCATATCACTTTCCGCAAGCCTCAAGCCTCAAGCCGCGGCGCACCTGCATTTTAAACAACACGCAAACCTCAAATATCAAAACGCATCAACAATTAAACAAAACGGCAGCTGAAGCAATTTGCAAAACACATACGGAACACACCAAAACGCATTGGAGGAGAAAGCAAAACGCACAAAAAAAATTCAGCATGAACATGAAAATTCCGTGAGCTCAAAACGCATCAACAATTAAACAAAACGGAGGCACCAATTTTCCCCCCAATCCTCACCAATCCTCTATAAATTAAAACCTTCAATCCTCACTTCTTCAAGCTTCCATAGCCTTACCAAAACCCTGTCAAAATCATTTATCCTCAAGCTTCATCCACCTCTTGATTCAACTTTTCAAAAGCTTCAACTCCATTAATCCTTTATACCTTCATCAATCCAAGTTTTCCTCCATAAACATCATCATCAACCTCACATCAAGTCATTTGAAACACAGAGAGAAGAGATTTTCCGCGATTTCGAAAAAGGAATAAGGGTTGAAGCTCGCGGAAGAAGGAAGGAGACTTGAGAGGAGGAAGCGATTCCGTGTTGTTGTTTGTGAAGGTGAAGTAGCCGCTGTGAAACTATCATTTTCGTTCTCTTCACTCGCCGCCGTTTTGAAATTGTTCCCCTGTTTCTGTTGGATTTTCGCAAGGAAGAAGAAGACCTAAGTTGTTGTTCTTTTTCTTTTTTTTTCATTTGTTATTCTTTGATTTTTATTTAATTTTAATAAAGAAAAAGCTGATTATGTGAAGTGCTTTGGGCCTAAGGCCATTTGCTATCACCACCTCATCCCAGTCCAGCGCTGGCACCCTCCCCTTTCTTTTTTTTCATTTTCTTTTAATCTTTCTATTTTCTTCTTTTATTTTTTTTTTCAATCTTCATTGTTATTATTACATTCTATTTTTAGTATTAGTATATTAGAATATGTTGTAGAAAAAGATTTTAGAAAAATATTCTAGAAACATTTTAAGAAAAGAGATTTTAGAAAAAGGATTTTAAAAAGAATATTTTAATTTTTCTTTTTTTTGGATTTATTTTAGATCCATTTTCTTTTTCATCTCTTATTATTTTTCTTTTTGGTCGATGAGATCTCCGATTCGCGATTATTGGTTTTCGAAGATGTTTAATCTTCATTATTTCAAATCTATGGACGAATGATCATTTGGATCATTCTCCATACTTTGGAATCGTGATAGGTTGCCTTCGATAAACACAATGTGAAATCCCGATTAAGATTAGACCGTTCTCTTTCTTTTAGTGTGGCATGTTTTCGGAGAACGGTCCATAATATCGTTTCTCTAACATGTATTAACACGAATATTTTCCACTTTAATTAGTGGTGGCCGACCTCATTTGTAGGGTAATTACTCCGTAAATTACTCGGCGATTGCTTAACATAGACCTAAAGTTGTCCCGATTCGGAATGTGATCCACTTGGATCCGGTTGCCTCGATTTTATTTTTCTTTTCGTGCTTGTGCTTGATTAAGTTCATCATACCACGCATATTGTAAATATTATAATAATGTGAATATACTAACATTTAATTTTAATCTCTCGCACCTTATCCTCTTTTTATTTCAATTTCTTGCTCCTTTATCTCTTTATTATGCTTTATCATATTATATCATATATCATTTTGTTATGTTTATATTGTTATACTTGTGACTTTTCATTTGTCCATTTGGACACCAAAATATTAATAAGGGAATAAACATCTAAAAAAATTGGTGACTTTAATTTCGGACTATGGTTACTATCCTTAGCATTGGAGTTTCGGACTTAGATTCTAGGATCATTCTTTTGCTTGAATTGTTATGGATTGAAGACTTTGGCTCCGATTAAGTTCATTTGTTCATGAAGATGGAAATCCAATTGTTTCAAAGATGCTTGCCATATGGTTTGATCATTCTTCCTTTAGCTTTTATTTTCATGTTTTAGGATAGTCCCTTCAGCTCTTCCCATCTTCTTCAATTTTCAAATCTCCTTCCTCTTTTCAAAACTTTCTTTGTTTTCAAACTTCAAACATTTTTCTCAATCAAACCTTGACTTCGGTCATGTGCTTTTACCTTTTCATTTCATTTCCTTAAATAAATGCTAAACTACATAAGCATATCGAAACTTTCTTCTCAAAAACTTTAAAACATTCACAACTCATTCAATTGTTTTTGTGCCCTCGTGCACGTTTTCTTTTTAACCTTTTTTATGTTTAGATATGATTCATTCTTTCTAGCGGAATTATTCGCTAAAGAATGACGACTTATCTTTACATTTTAAAATCAATTCAAATCATTTGCCTTTTCACAATTTGTACCACGAACTACGGGGTTTTGATCTCGCATTGCACTTTGTGGGTACGTAGGTGTCGCTCCCACCAAATGACACCTCAGGTCAAGAGGGGTACAGACGCGAACGGTCGGCGAAAGGAGAGAATGAGAACACACAGGAGTGAACTCAAGGGAAAGAAAGAGTCGCCAGCTAGGCATTTTTATCCCGGAGGAAAGGTAATGCTGCATAAACCTAAGAAAGATATGGATAAGACGGTTGCGAACCAGAGAGACTGAGAAAGGGGGTTGGTTACAACCTGGGAAGGTATTAGCACCCAGATTGTCCGTCGTACTCGACGGGATCCACGCTTAAAAGATTTGTGTTTTAAAGGGGTAGTGTCAGTGAAATTTGTGTATAAAGAGCTGGGAAAGGATGTACAGGTGTCAGTGTAAAAGAAGTGTGAAGTGTGTAAAAGAAGTGTAAAGTGTGTAAAAGAAGTGTTAGTGTAAGAACAAGAGTGAAATGCCCAAGATAATGGGGCTAAAGAATAATGCTGGAAGAGGGGGAATATACAGAGACTTTTGTTCGATAACTGTTAAGTTATGCCTACGTATCCTCTCGTGCAATGAGGAAGTCAGAACACCGTAGTTCGACCCAAAGAGACCGAAAGGTAAATTGACTTGTGAACTGCTTGCTTGCCTATGCTCAAGTGTATGACCTGTCTGGCCCAGGTGCAAACTGTCTTGCATTAGACGGAAGGAGCAAGTTCTCGTTTCTGAGTGAATGAAATGAGAAAAGAATCCGGAAGGAGACGATTATTGTTTATCTTTTGTGTTTTTAATCTTTTATTGCTTTTGAAAGTTTGTCATAGGTTAATGAGCTTAAGCCTAAACCAAGGTTTAGTAAACTCATCACATCCTCCCTCTGATTAGGGGTAATGAGATTACCTTAAGTATGAAGTAAACACCTCACACTTAATCATCATGATGTAGGATTAAGATCATTAACCTACTTGCAATTATTTAGATGTTTTTGTTGTTTTTGTTTAGTGTTAAGTAATGAGATTAAGCCATAATCAAGGATTCAATGGGCTCATTACACCATCCTAATAGAAGGATAATAGATGAGAACATTTAAGCTGAGAAAGACTCCTCAACTTAATCCATGATTAGGGATTAACCTCATGACAAAACAAAGCCTTTATTAGAGTGGATTTTAGTTAATGATAAGATGAATAAGTGATTTTTATGGTTTGTAAGACAACTTGAGGGGGACTTGTCCATTAACACTAGGGTTAGTCCTTCTTCACCAATTAAGGAAGAATTAGAACCCTAATGCAAGGCCCAAGTTACAAGCTTGATGTCTTGATGATTATTAGAGAAATTGATTTAAAGGATTTAAACACATTAAGGGTTTAACACTTGGGATTAAAGTTATACACTACATCCTAATAGAAGGATGCAGGCATAAGCTTAATCACAAAGCCTTAAAACCTTTAGGGTTTAGTCCTTGATTATGAGATGAGAAGAGAAGACTCAAAAGATGACACAAAGGTAAAACTAAATGGGGGAATAATCAAACCCTAATTGTTATCATGCTTGGAGATCCTAGGGTTAATGAGGTTTGCAAGAGAATCTTCAGAGAAACCACCAGGAAGTAGATGAAAGGAGCAAGAAGCAAAGAGGAGCAAAACAACTTGCTTCACTTAAGAAGACAAGTTGCTTGAAGAAAGAAAGTGGGGAAGAGCATGAATGATCAAGCTCACTCAAATATAAATACAAAATGCAGCAAAGAAAGTATGAAGGAGATGAAAAGAGATTGTGAGAAGTGAAGGCAAATTCACTTCTCCAACAACTTACCACCTGAAAAGTTAGCAAAAGAAATGAAATGCAATGCAAATGGGATGCAATGTCATGATGCAAATCAAAACCAGAAGCATAAGTATGATGTTAATGATGCTAAGGGATGATACAAACATGAGGCAAGGCATGAGAATGATCAAACAAGCATAAGGATGCAAATGAGGCATGCATTGAACCATGAACATACATGAAAAGTTATGAAATGCAATGGACATACAACATGGCAAATGAAAGATGCAATGATCAAACATGATTCTAATATGTCCTAAGATGTATTATGAATCATGTGGATGCATAAAATGTCATGGCAAGTCATGGTATGCAAGCAAAGGAGAAATGGATGCAAAGGAAGGCACAAATTAGGGTTTCATGCATCATACAAAACAAAATTCAAAACCAGAAGTAAACATCATGATAAAAATTTGAAAATGTATTCAAAGGAACCCTAAACCTATACAAACTCACTGCCAAAAGGAGGGGATCTAACTCTTAACCTAGTGAGAGTTATGAATTTCCTAAGATTGCTAGGGTTTCAAGGTACCTCAACAAGAAAAATGCCAAACAAATTGAAAATGCAAGATCAATTCAAACCAATTTTATCCTATAAACAACATGTTATGCAAGATGCAATGCAAAAAGAATCATTGTCCAACTCTCAATGGTTAGGCAGAAATGAATTTTTGAAGTTTGAAACAAAATATTGCCTTGAAATGAAATTAATTCCAAAGAAAATTATCAAAAGGCATCAAGAACAAAAAAGAAATTTGGTTTGAGAGTGGGACAATGTTTCTAAATGTTTTTAAAGCTTACATGAATTGTTTTGTGATTTTTAAATACCTAAAAGTATTTTTAATTAATTAATTTTCATTAATTAATTAAAAAAGATCTTTTAAATGATTTAAAAATAATTTTTTATGCAAAAAATAAAAATAAAAATATTTTCTGATTGAGAAAAATATTTGAAACAAAAATGCAAAAGGAAATAATTTTGGGATTTTTCTAACTATTTTAAAATAAATGAGAAAGAAAAAACAATTTAAATGAAATAATAAATAAAAGAAAATGAAAGTATGCGCAAGGGATGGCCAGGATTTGATCGGGGTTTGGACTGGTTGACTGCGCGCCAGATCCAAGGGCCCAGATTCAAATCTGGCTAAAATGGTTTATGAATTAATTAAACTGAATTTTAATTAATTAATCAAGGTTAGGGTTTCTAATGATGCATCCTGGCAACACATTCACGCGCGAGTCAACCAAAGTCAAACGCATCTACGGCCAGAATTCAAACTCTCATTAATGACACAGATTAGGGTTAATGAAATTCAGGTGGCCGGAGAAGACTTCCGGTCGTCTTCTCCGGCGAGACCTCCAACCAAACTCTCTCAAAACCTCACTAAATCATGCCAAAACCTCCAGATCAACTCAACTAAACATCCTAAATAACAATCCAGCAACAAAATTCATTTCTTTTTCATGAATCATGAAGAACAAACAAAAATCAAATTTACGGGCAAAGTTTCAGACAAACAATACATCCTCATTTCTGCATCATTTTCAAAAATTCAAAGCTCATTGCATTCAGGGAAGCATGTAGATCATTTTAGAAACAAGAAATAAGAGTTCTGGAAAAATGAATTTCCATGGCTACCTGAATCGAAGCTTTCAACCCAAGAGCTTCTGGACCAGTTCCTTGCTTCCAATCAACTCCACTGACCTCCCTCAAGTGTTTGCAAAGCTTGTTTGAAGTTTATTTGGGCTAGTTCGAGAGATTGATTGAGTTCTGTTCAAAGAGGGACAGAAATCGTATTTGGTTTATGTGAGGTTTCAGGCTGTTTCAATGGTTGGTTTGTGATCAGTGGAACATTTTGAGATCAATGGTGAAGTTTGTTTTTGTGTTTGAAGGTTGTGTTGTGTGTTTCGAATCAAAATGCATATGAGGCATAAACTTGGAACTATGGCTATGAGAGAGCTTCAGCATGAGTTGTGTGATGCAAATGAATCCTTAGAGTGTGTTTGTAAGGTCTGGATTGGGCAGAGAGTTGTTGGTGGCCTGTTGTGATTGGTATGGGCAAGTTGCCAAAATGTCAACTTGATTTGTACTTGAGGTATGGGCAAGTGTAGAGCAAGGACAAAGCATGGCTTGGCTGCAGCTTGAATCAAGGAAAGCAATGGAAAAGGTCTAGAGGCAATGCAGCAAGTGGATTAGGGTTTATGATAGGTTTTGCAACTTTGATCATCTTTGGCCCTTTTGAAGTTTCTTGATCCACAAGTCATGAAAATGGCCAAACCTTTGATGCAATATGACTTTTAGACATTGGTTCATGTTTGTATGAAGATTAGAAGTCCATTTGATAGCACAATTTGTCTTGGCAAGTGGTTTTGCAACTTTGACTCTTTGGTAGAAAACTTGAAATTATGTGATTTTTCCCAACTTTGACAAGCCATAACTTTTGATCCAAAATGAATTAGGACAAGTTCTTGTACTTTTTGAAAAGGGAATGATCCATTCTACAACTTTCATGACCAAAGTTTTCTCACTTGAAGCATTTTTGAATCAAAAAGCAAGGGTTGAAAAAGTTTCCCAAAATGGCAAGTTTCCATTACAAGTCATTCTCCCAAAAAGTCAACTTTGCAAATGCATTGAAATTCTTCAATTTTGTGAACTTCTAACATCTTCTATGATCAAATAAAGATCATACATAATCAAAATGATGATGATCACCCTTTGGTTGGGCCATTGGGGGCCTCAGATGCCCTGATTTTGCACTGACTTGCTCAAAAAGTCAACTCTTGATTAGATGTCTTCCCCATGGAATTTCCTTATGAAAATTGATATGTATGATCCTTATACCATATAGAGACCAATAGAAACAAGAATGACCAAAAATTTTGGAGTTATGGCCTCTGAAACCAAAACCCTAATTCTAGATCATCTGTGCAATTAAACCTGGCTCTACTTCCATGCCATTCTCAGTTCTTGTGATTCTTTTGACTTCCTTGACTTTGTGAGGATATAATATGATGCTTGAACACACATGGACCCCTTTGAAGTGATTGATGAACTTTGGAGTGGCTCAAATGGCTCTTGGATTGCTCAGATCACAAACCCTAGCTGCAGATGACTTAGAAGCAATGCAGTGAATCAAAGGTGTGGTATGAGATGCTATGATGGAAATTATGCATATGAAGAGATCACAAGCCATGGTGTGAATGGGTGAGGTCAAATTTGGGGTATTTACAGCTGCCCCTATTCAAACATGAGTTAGCTGTGCAGGATGTAAGCAATGGCTTAACAGGCAAACAAGATAACTTATGGTTGAATACCAAAGACAGTCCAAAATTTGCACTCACAGAATGAAGAAGAAAAGGGATATAGATTGAAAAAGGAAAAATATATTATAGTATAAAGTGCGGGCGACGGAAGACGACCGTCGAGCAGAGGACGACTGCTGGGGATAAGGTGATGACGGGGACGACCGACATGCTGGGGATATATAAGACTCTCTGGGGATTATAGGTAAATAAAATGATGAGGTACGGTCATCAAAGGTGAAGGACGATTACCTAGCAGGGGACGGCTGCTCTGTTGAGGATAAGATGAGGGACGGTCATCTAATGGTGAAAGACGATCACCTGGCAGGGTACGGCTGCTCTGAAGTATCACGACATAGGACGAATGTCGGATAAAAAGGTCGACGATGGGGACGGCCATCGGATAAGCATGATGAAGGACGATCATCAAAAGGTGAAGGACGGTCACCTAGCAGGGGACGGCTGCTAAATATCACGACATAGGACGAATGCCGGATAGGAAAGGGTTCCAATAATGGAGACTCCGCTGGGGTAAGGATGAGGGACGGTCATCCAAAGGTGAAGGACGATCACCTGGCAGGGTACGGCTGCCAAACGGGTATCATGACAAAGGACGAATGTCAGATAGAAAGGAAATAGTTTGCTGAGATTTGCTAGGATTAGTAAACACGGACGAGTGTCTATATCCAAGAAATGAGAGGCATCATTGTTTGGGTACTGTGTATAGACTAAAGATGCGGACGAGCATCCTTAAGACTATGATACGGACGGGTATCAGATAGAAACAAAATTGACATATGTTCAGAGATGATGATACGGACGAGTATCAACTGGTTAACAAAGAACACGGACGAGTATTTGATTCTGCGGGGATTCTTCTGGGGAATAATAGACACAGACAAATGTCTATATTCAAGAAGACATAAGTGTTTGACACGGTGTATAGATTAAAGATGCGGACGAGCATCCTTACGACTATGATACGGACGAGTATCAGATAGAAACAAACGCTGACGCATGTTCAGAGATGATGATACGGACGAGTACCAACTGGTTAACAAAGAACACGGACGAGTGTCGAATCTGAGGATACTTGAGTGGTATATACAAGATACGGGCGAGTATCTGTATGAGTGAAACAGGAGTTATATGTATGAGTGGTGTACAAATGAGTGTTCAACCTGCTGGGGAGAGTGACGCGGACGAGTGTAAAAAAAGAGAAAAGGTGTAATATAAACAAGTATATGATTTATAAAGTGTTTATGCCGGGAAGGTGACACGGACGGGTGTCAGGGAATTTGTATATATATATGTATCTGTGAGTGCAAAGAGGACGCTTTGGCTTTCTACTGGGGATACGACACGGACGGGTGTCAGAAAGTATCTGTAATATATAAGTGTCTATTTGTAAAGAATGTTCGGGCGACTTTACTGGGGAACCATGACACGGACGAGTGCCAGAAGGAGTGTTCATTTGTATTTACAAGTGTAAGGCACACGCCTTGGCTTTCTGCCGGGGAGTTTGGGAAGTCTTCTGTATGTCGTCGATGGATTGTCAGTTTTCACAAGTGTTTGATTTAGATCATGGCTTACGATTATGCAATATGTTTGATTTTTGCCGTAATGCTCCGTATTAGACGGAATGCTACGCTCTATGGGGAGAATATGATGCGAATGCTATGATTATGCAAAGATACCGATCCGGGATTCAGATCCCACTGCTGCGAAGATTTCTGGCTGATCTGCTTGAAGTGGACATCCCAGCTGGGGATGAGATCACCGGTAGGTCTGTCATGTATGACTTTGCTTGGGGAATAGGTCATCGATAAACCTATCTCATTAATGAGGGACCCAGCTGGGGTTTGTAGAAGCTTTCTTCACTCTGTTGTGATTCCTTCGCACGTTGCTCTTCTGGGTAGAGGTTGACACCATGTGGGGAGATGGTTCCCTGGTTTTTTGTACTTGGCTGAGGAGGAATAATGGATGGCAACTCAGTTGGGGAGAAAACACCTCCGGTGCTAAGACTGAGTAGATAATGATTTGCCAGCTTGCTGGGGTGAAGCTTTCATGCCCCATGTGGTGCTTTAAATACCTGCAATCCTGAAAAGACATAGAAACGCACAAGTAATCCCAAGGTATCCCTTACTGGATTCCATCATAGGAGTCTAGACACTCCCGGGAGTAAGTATATTTCCTGCAAGCACATATTCTTAGTAGAAAGAGCATCTGTATTCATGCAATCGGTATCTTAGGGATATCGGACATTTTTTGCAAACAAAAAATAAAATATACGAGACGAAACATGACTGAAAATCTGATTTTATTAATTCATGTGCCCTGAATTGGCAAGATACAGTCAAAAATCCCCTAAAATGAGGAGATCGTTACAAATTGAGAAACAAGATGTTGGCAATGTTGGCGACGCTTCAAGGAGCTTCCTTTTTGCTATGACCTGTATGACCTTGACGTTCTTCTCATCTTGCTTTTTTGAAGAAGGTTGATTCTGACCGATGCTTTATCCTTTCGGAGCTTACCAGTTGTAAGTGATACAGACGAATTCAGAATGCAGTTGTTCGCTTATTCCCTTATTTTTGCATGGATCGCCCTTTCGGGTTTTCAATCCATCGGGACACCCATTTTTGCCTGAGTTGTCCAATGCGGCTTTTCAACTCAGCGGGTGTACATTTTATTTATTTTCCCTTATTTTTGCCCGAGTTTTTTATTCTGTTTTTGACTCGCCGGGATGCCCTATTTTTGCCTGGACTTACATTTTGTTTTTATGTCCAGCGGGTCATTTTATGTGAAGTATTTTTTAACTGCATCTGAATTCACAGGGGACGGGAAGTCTTCACCATCCATAGTACTGAGCATCAGTGCTCCACCGAAGAAAACTTGCTTTACTACGAATGGCCCTTCATAGTTCGGAGTCCACTTGCCCCTGTGGTCTGTATGAGGAGGGAGGATTCTTTTCAGCACAAGATCTCCTACTTGGTACTCTCGGAGCCTGACTTTCTGATCGAAGGCTTTCTTCATTCTTTTCTGATACAGCTGCCCATGACAAATTGCAGCCAATCTCTTTTCTTCAATCAGATTCAGCTGCTCGTATCGGGACCGGACCCATTCTGCTTCATTCAACTTGACATCTATCAGTACCCGCAGGGAGGGTAATTCAACTTCAACAGGTAAGGCTGCCTCCATACCATACACAAGCTGATACGGTGTTGCCCCAGTGGATGTTCTGATTGACGTACGGTATCCATGCAGGGCAAATGGTAGCATTTCATGCCAGTCTTTGTAGGTGACTACCATCTTCTGCACAATCTTCTTGATATTTTTATTAGCTGCCTCAACAGCGCCATTCATCTTTGGCCTGTAAGGAGAAGAATTATGGTGTTGGATCTTGAAGTCCCGGCATAGCTCTGCCATCATTTTATTATTTAAGTTGGAACCATTATCAGTAATGATTCGCTCGAGCACTCCATACCGACAGATGATGTCCTTCTTCAGAAATCGGGCTACCACTTGCCTTGTAACATTTGAATAGGAAGCTGCTTCAACCCACTTGGTAAAATAGTCGATAACAACTAGGATGAATCTGTGGCCGTTTGAAGCAGTCGGTTCAATCTTGCCAATCATATGAATGCCCCACATGGCAAAGGGCCAAGGTGAAGACATCACATTCAGAGGATTGGGAGGCACATGCACTTTATCCTCGTAGATCTGGCATTTATGGCATTTTCTAGCATAGGCACAACAGTCTGCATCCATTGTGATCCAATAATAGCCTGATCTTAACAACTTTTTAGCCATGGCATGCCCTCCTGCATGGGTACCAAAGGATCCTTCGTGCACCTCGTGCATCAACAAGTCTGCCTCTGTTCTATCAACGCATCTGAGGAGTACCATATCAAAGTTTCTCTTGTATAGGGAACCATCAGTATTCAGGAAGAAACTACCAGCAAGCCTTCTCAAAGTCTTCTTATCATTGGAAGATGCCCCAGGCGGGTATGTTTGATCCTCCAAGAAGCATTTAATGTCATGGAACCAAGGCTTCTCATCTTTGACAGTGTCTGCTGCAAATACATATGCTGGTCTGTCAAGTCTGGATACTGAAATCCGAGGCACAAAGTTGGCAGCTTGAACTTTGATCATTGATGAAATGGTAGCCAGAGCATCTGCAAACTGATTCTCGTCTCGAGGGATATACTCAAGCTTGACTGTTGTGAAGAAAGTCAATAACCTCCTTGTATAATCCCTGTAAGGTATCAGATGATCCTGGTGTGTGTACCATTTGCCGTTGGTTTGATTAACTACCAGAGCTGAATCTCCGAATACAGTCAAAGTCTTAATCCTGAGGTCAATGGCTTCCTCTAGACCCATAATACAAGCTTCGTATTCAGCTTTGTTGTTAGTGCAGTTAAAGGTGAGTTTTGCCGAGAAAGGCATGTGAACTCCCTTAGGTGTAATGAGTACTGCACCAACACCACGACCATTCATGTTAACAGCCCCATCAAACATTATAGTCCATTCCTCTTCTGGGTCAGGCCCTTCAGTGTGAACGGGCTCTTCATGATCTTTTGCTTTTATGAACATGATGTCTTCATCAGGGAAGTCAAATCTCATAGGCTGGTAATCATCAATAGGTTGCTCAGCAAGATAATCAGACAATACACTGCCCTTGATGGCTTTCTGAGAGGTGTACTGGATGTCATATTCTGTGAGGATCATTTGCCATCTTGTAACCCGTCCGGTAAGTGCTGGCTTCTCAAAAATGTACTTAACTGGGTCCATCTTTGATATCAATAAAGTAGTGTGGGTCAACATATACTGTCTCAGTCGGCGAGCAGCCCACGCTAAAGCGCAACAAGTTTTCTCGAGCAGTGAATAACGTTTTTCACAGTCGGTAAACTTTTTGCTTAGGTAGTATATTGCATACTCTTTTCGACCAGACTCGTCATGCTGGCCCAGCACACACCCTATTGACTCTTCTAATACTGTCAAGTACATGATTAGAGGTCTTCCTTCAACTGGAGGCATAAGGATTGGAGGCTCTTGTAAGTATTCCTTGATCTTGTCAAAAGCCCTCTAGAATTCTTCATTCCACCTTGCCGTTTGTTCCTTTCTTAACAACTTGAACAAGGGTTCACAAGTCGCTGTAAGGTGAGATATGAACCTTGAAATGTAGTTCAATCTACCTAGGAACCCTCGAACTTATTTTTCTGATTTTGGTGCAGGCATTTCTTGAATGGCTTTGACTTTATCAGGGTCAACTTCAATCCCTTTCTCACTTACAATAAATCCCAGCAGCTTACCGGATCGTACCCCGAATGTGCACTTGTTGGGGTTCAACTTCAGTTGGTACTTCCTCAGACGCTTAAATAACTTCAACAGATTCACCAGGTGGTCTTCTTCTGTGAGGGACTTGGCAATCATGTCATCCACATAACATTCAATTTCTTTATGGATCATGTCGTGGAATAATGTTACCATAGCCCGTTGATAGGTTGCACCAGCATTCTTCAGTCCGAATGGCATCACCTTATAACAGAACGTGCCCCAGGGTGTGATGAAAGTTGTCTTCTCCATGTCTTCAGGTGACATCTTGATCTGATTATATCCTGAAAATCCGTCCATGAAGGAGAACACCGAGAACTGGGCCGTGTTATCAACCAATACATCAATGTGAGGTAAAGGGAAATCATCTTTCGGGCTGGCTCTGTTCAAATCCCGGTAGTCCACACACATTCTCACTTTGCCGTCTTTCTTAGGCACAGGTACAATATTAGCAACCCAAGGCGGATAGCTAGTTACAGCAAGGAACCCGGCGTCCCACTGATTTTGCACCTCTTCCTTTATCTTCATTGCCATATCTGGGCGAGTACGGCGCAATTTCTGTTTTACTGGCGGGCAGTCTTCTTTTAAAGGCAGCTTGTGCATGACAATATCGGTGTCCAACCCTGGCATATCCTGATAAGACCAAGCAAACACGTCCACATACTCCCGAAGCATATTAATCAATTGCTCTTTCACCGAGTCTTGTAGGCAGGCCCCGATCTTAACTTCTTTTACATCTTCTTCCGTACCAAGATTAACCGTTTCAGTCTCCTCCTGATGAGGAGTGATAACCTTCTCCTCTTGCCTTAACAACCTGGCTAGCTCTTCAGGAAGCTCATAATCTTCTTCAACCCCTTCATCAGCTTGATTGATTGGATTGTCAAAGTCATACGAAGCCATAGTTGTATTGTTGTCTGTGCAGTCTGAAAGGCACTCTCTACAAGGGTTTAGATTGTTCATTTTAGTGATCGATTTTAATCTTGTTTAGAAAAAGTGAAATGAAGTTGTCATTTTGGAAAACATTGCCATTTTATTTTTGTACAAAAAGAAAAATGAAAAACAGTGAGCGGAAAAGAAAAAGACTCATTTGCAAAAGATGTATGATATTCATTGATTGATCTGTTTGCACAAAATTACAAGATGGCCCGATTACAAAATGAGTCTTGTCATCTTGGGCAAGATGCAAGACTTGATGCATGCTAAAAATACAGGAAATAATAATTACTCTGCAGGAGTAACCTTTATAATTTCCTGGGAAGACCAGTTTGAGACATGGCTCCCCGGGGTCCTTGGACGTATCCAGCTCTCCAGGTTGCGCTCATCTTCCGACTCATCTTCCAAGTTGTTCACTGCATCCGGGGTGAGCATTCCCCCGCTGACAAAACTGGGCTTCTTAGCAGCCTCTGATTGATCTTGTTGAGTTGGTTTGTAACCCAACCCAAATCTGTCCTCCTTCTTCTCCACGGGCAGCAGCTTGCCCCAGCCTTGGGCAGTACCCTCTTCAACAACCTTCCTGGCTTGCTGATAAGATGTCATGGAGGTTCCAAGTACAACAGATGCTTCATTAATGTTCAGGGCTTCAAACCCCTGGCTCATAGTTTCATGGATTTCTCCATACATCTCAATGTACTTGTACGTAGCCAGATGGCTAAAAAAGATATCTTCTTCACCACAGATGGTAATGATCTGGCCTTCCCACTCGAATTTCAGCTTCTGGTGAAAGGTAGACGTAACTGCGCCAGCGGCATGGATCCAAGGTCTACCCAACAAACAGCTGTAGGCCGGCTGAATGTCCATCACATAGAAGGTAATTTTGAAGGTTTGCGGGCCAATCATCACAGGAAGATCAATCTCCCCTAGCATTGATCTTTTAGAGCCATCAAATGCTCTTACCACCAAATTACTTGGACGCAGTGCCAAGCCATCATACTCCAGCTTCACCAAGGCTTTCTTTGGCAGAACATTGAGTGAAGACCCAGTGTCTACCAGTACATGGGATAGAACAGCACCCTTGCATTCTAGAGTGATGTGTAAAGCCTTGTTGTGGTTACGTCCCTCAGTCGTTAAGTCAGCATTGGTGAAGCCCAGTCCATGACTGGTGTTGACATTTCCCACCACAGTTTCTAGCTGATTAACAGTGATCTCCTCTGGCACGTAAGCTGCGTGCAAGACTTTTAGTAATGCATTCCTGTGAGCTTCGGAACACATCATCAGGGATAATATGGAGATCTTTGAGGGAGTTTGGTGAAGCTGATCCACCACCTTGTAATCACTTCTTTTTATAATCCTCATAAACTCGTCTACATCTTGTTCAAAAGATGTCTTCTGAGTTTCTTTGAGAATTGTCTCTTCAACTACCACACTCTTTCCTTTTGCTTTTGCAGCAGCTTCTGCTTCGGCATTAGGTCTTTGTAATTGTGAGGCAAAAAGGCGTCCGCTTCTGGTGAAGCCTCCGCCTCCCCCAACATTATCAATCTGTGGAGAAGAAGTTGAAGAGTCCAAAGCGATTTTCTCCCCGTTGCAGTAGAGGTCAGAGCCATAATGCCAAGGTATGGCATTACTGCTTTCATATGGAACAGGCCCAGGCACCGTAATGGTAACTGGACTGACTGCTGCAGAGGAGGGTACTGAAATAGTGTGCGGATCGTAGTAAATGGTGACGGGTGACCTGGCAGGAAGTGCCACTGTTTGCTGCTGAAAGTTGTTGTCTGGAGGAACACTTGACGGATCATAATAAATAGTGACTGCTGAGATATCTTCATCAATTGTTGTTGGTGTTGTAGAAGGTCCTGCTGGATAAATGGATGTTGATGTTGTAGAAGAAAAGGTTGTTGACATCTGATTTGTTGAAGTGATGGATGAAGCCATTGTTGATGATATTGATGAATTGGTCGGAATGATTGTTGTTGCAGTTGTAGAAGAGTCGGGAATTGTTGTCAAAGGAATTGCTGGATTTGTAGGCATCGTTGTTGTGATCTGAAGTATACCACTTTTGATAAGACCATCTATGCCGCTTCTCAAGTTATCACACCCATTGAATGAGATGTTTCAATATCCACAACCAAGCTCACACCCGGGGAACATCTGGCACTCTAGAAGCTTGTAAACACCCCAAATTTGCCCTCACCCATTCACACCATGGCTTGTGATCATTTCATATGCATAAACTCAATCATATCATCTCATAGTACATTTCTGATTCACTGCATAGATTCAAAGTCATCTGCACCTAGGGTTTGTGATCTGAGCAATCCAAGAAGCTTCTTGAGCCACTCCAAAGGTCATCAATCACTTCAAAGGGATCCATATGTGCTCAAGTATCATATTATATCCTCTCAAAGTCAAAATTCCAAAGAATCACAAGAACTGGGATTGGTATGGAAGCAGAGCCAGGCTAGACTGCACAGTTGACCTAAAATTAGGGTTTTGGTTTCAAAGGCCATAACTCCAAATTTTTTGGTCATTCTTGTTTCTATGGGTCTCTATATGGTATAGGGAGTATGCATATCAATTTTCATGAAGAAATTCCATGGGGAAGTCATCTGATCAAGAGTTGACTTTTCAGACAAGTCAGTGCAAAATCAGGGCATCTGAGGCCCCCAATGACCCAACCAAGGGGTGATCTTCATCATTTTGAGTGTATTTGATCTTTATTTGATCATGGAAGAAGTTTGAAGTTCACAAAATTCAAGAATTACAAGTTTTTGCAAAGTTGACTTTTTAGGGCAAGTTTGACTTTTAAGGAATTTGTCATTTTATGCAACTTTTTCAACACTTGCTTTTTGATTCAAAAAAGTTTCAAATGGAAAAACTTTGGTCATGAAAGTTGTAGATTAGATCTTTCCCTTTTCAAAAAGTACAAGAACATGACCTAATTCATTTTGGATCAAAAGTTATGGTTTATCAAAGTTGACAAAAATCACTAAATTTCAAGTTATGCACCAAATGAGAAATTTGCAAAATCTTGTACCAAAGGCATTTGTGACTTCT
Organism: Lathyrus aphaca; assembly: GCA_963966055.1. Classification (NCBI taxonomy): domain Eukaryota; kingdom Viridiplantae; phylum Streptophyta; class Magnoliopsida; order Fabales; family Fabaceae; genus Lathyrus; species Lathyrus aphaca. The sequence continues at coordinate 486,148,493 of OZ014525.1, read as the reverse complement.
AATTCATGTCAAGCCATTACACAAACATCACATGTGACCTAAAAATCAGAATGGGCCAAGAGTTTCTCATGTTTCATGGCTTGTGAGGCAAGATATTTTCATGGAAAGCAAAAGCAAGCAAGTTGCAAAACCAATGATCACACTTCATCCACTTGCTGCCTAGCCTGCTGAATCACACTAGCCTTTCCTTCATACCATGCTGCGCCAGACAAGCCCTTTGTACTTGGCTAGAAGTTGCCCATGCCCTCTCTTACAAAAAGTTGACATATTTGCAAAAGTAGCTACACCTATCACTAAAGCACAGGTCACATCTTCTGACCAATCCCATTTGTTTATACAAACAAAAAGCAAGACATTTCATATAGCCAGCAAGCCTGAAACCAGCAAGAGCATCACATTCCCATTTTCCACCCTTGGAGCAAAAACCTTCGAAACTCAGAAAACAAGCCACCAACTCACAAACAAACTTCATAGAACTCATCACCACATCCTCCTGATCATTTCCCTGCCTTCATTCACCCTTGAAACACCACATAAGCCAAACACGATTCTCACCTGAGCTTGAACAGAACCTGTTCAAACTCTCAAACCAGCCAACATAAATCTTTTCTAAGCATCAAGGGTTCATCAGGAGCACAAAAGGAGTGGATAGCACAAAGGAAAGCACCCAGAAAGCTGTGAACTGAAAGCTTCAAAACTCAGGTAGCTCAAGAACATTTTTTCCAGAAATCCTTTTTTAAGTTCTAAATAGATTCTATATGTTCTCCTGATCACTCTGATGTCATTGGTTTTTAAAATGGTGGAGAGATGAGAGTTTAATCGTGTTCTGAAATTTTTGCCCTAGAAACTATTTTGATTCGATTCTCTCTGATTATGAATGATAAGCGATGTTTGAGTGAGGGGTTTGAATCGTTTTAGGGTGGGGATGATTTCTGGATAGTTAGTTTTCATTTTCATAGCTTGTAGAATGATTTAGCATTTGAGCTCGCCGGAGAAGATGACCGGAACCACTGTTCCGGTCATCTGAAAGTCATTAGGGCAAAATTAGGGCTTAATCAGTGTAATTAGCAAGTTTGAATTCTGGCCGTGGGATCTGGCGCCAAGTCAAAGCGCGCGTTTGTGAGTTTAAATGAGGGCCATTGGATTGGCTGACTTTTCTTTTTCAGTCTAAAATTCATTTTATTTTCATATTATTTCATTTGTTTTCCATAATTTATTTAAAATAGCAAAAATACCTTAAAAATTCTGAAATTTTTTGTACAAGTTATTATTAAATTTCAGAATACAAAAGTATTTTATTTTTATTTTTTAGCATTAAAAAAGTATTTTTAAATATTTAAAAGTTTCTTTTTAATTAATTAATGAGAATTAATTAATTAAAAATACTTTTAGGTATTTAAAAATCACCAAAAAAATTCTTGAAATGTTTTAAGACATTTAGAAACATTGTCCAACCTTCAAACCAAATTTATTTTTTGATCTTGATGCATTTTGAGAATTTTTCATGGAAGTAAAATCATTTTGATGCATTATTTTGATCCAAACTTCCAAAAATCATTTCTGCCTAACCCTAAAGAGTTGGACCTTGATTCTTTTTGCATTGCATTGTGTTTAACATGTAGTTTGTGAGATTAAATGGCCATGGTTTGATCTTTCATTTTCCATTTGTTTTGTAATTTTCTTGTCAAGGAACCCTAAAACCCTAGAAAACTTAGGAAATTCATAACTTGAATTTGATTGAGAGTTGAAACCTCTCCTTTGGGCAGTGGGTTAGTATAGGATTAGGGGTCCTTTGAGTGCATTTTCAATTTTTTATCTTATTGTTTGCTTCTGATTTTGGTTTGTGTTTGATGCTTTGATCATAAACCCTAATTTGGGTTTCCATATGCATCCATCTTGTATTTGCATTCATATCTTGACTTGCCATAGCATTTTATGCATTCTTGTGATTCATGAAACATCTTAAGACATATTGAAAGCATGTTTGATCATTGCATCTTGCATTTGCCATGTTGTATGCCATTGGCATGTCATAACTTTTCATGTATGTTCATGCTTCTTAACTTGCTCCATTTGAATCCATGAGCTTGTATGATCATCCCCATGTGTTGTCTCATGTTTGCATCATCTCATAGCATCATTAACATCTCATATTTGCTTCTGGTTTTGATTTACATCATGCCATTTCATTTCATTTTGCATTGCATTGCATTCCTTTCACTAACTTTTCAGGTGGTAAGTCATTTTGAGAAGTGAATTTGCCTTCACTTCTCCTTACTTCTTCTCATCTCTCTTATGCATCATTGCTGCATTTTACTTTGTGTATGAGATTGAGCTTGCTCTTTCTTTTGCTTCTTACTTTCTTTCTTCAAGTGACTTGTCTTCTTAAATGAAGCAAGTTACTTTGCTTCTCTTTGCTCCTTTCATCTGCCTCCTGGTGGCTCCATTGAAGATTTCTCTCATAAACCTCACAAACCTTAGGAACAACCAAGCATGACAATGATTAGGGTTTTGATTAGTCTCCCCACTTAGTTTTACCTTTGTGTCTCTTTGAGTCTTCTCTTCTCATCTCATAATCAGGGACTAAACCCTAAAGGCTTTAAGGCTTTATGATTAAGCTTATGCCTGCATCCTTCTATTAGGATGGAGTGTATAACTTTAATCCTAAGTGTTAAACCCTTAATGTGTTTAAATCTCTTAATCAATTCACTTAATAATCATCAAGACATCACACTTGTAACTTGGGCCTTGCATTAGGGTTCTAATTCTTCCTTGATTGGTTAAGAAGGACTAACCCTAGTGTTAATGGACAAGTCCCCCTCAAGTTGTCTTACAAACCATAAAACTCACTTCTTCATCATACCATTGAATAAAATCCACTTAACCAAAGGCTTGTTTTGTCATGAGTTTAATCCCTAATCATGGATTAAGTTGAGGAGCTTTCCTCAGTTTAAACTCTCTCATCTATTATCCTTCTATTAGGATGGTGTAATGAGTCTGTTTAATCCCTGATTATGGCTTAACCTCATTACTCAACACTAAACAAAAACACCAAAAACATCTAAATAATCACAAGTAGGTTAATGATCTTAATCCTACACCAAAGGTGATTAAGTGTGAGAATCTGACTTCACACTTAAGGTATTCTCATTACCCCTAATCAGAGGGAAGATGTGATGAGTTTACTAACCCATTGGTTAGGCTTAAGCTCATTAACTTATGACAAATTTCAAAAAGCAATAAAAGACTGAAAACTCAGAAAACAAACAATAATCGTCTCCTCCGGGATTCTTTTCTCATCTCATTCACTCATAAACGAGAACTCGCTTCTTCCGTCTAATGCAAGACAGTTTGCACCTGAGCCAGACAGGTCATACACTTGAGCATAGACAAGCAAGCAGTTCATAAGTCAATTTACCTTTCAGTCTCTTTGGGCCGAACTACGGTGTTCTGACTTCCTCATTGCACGAGAGGATACGTAGGCATAACTTAACAGTTATCGAACAAAAGTCTCTGTATATTCCCCCTCTTTCTAGCCTTATCCTTTAAGCCTCATGATCTTGAGCATTTCATTCTTGTTCTCACACTGACACATCATTTATCACACCTCACTTTCTCTTACACTGACACCTGTACATTCTTTTCCAGCTACTTTATACACAGATTGCACTGACACTACCCCTTTAAAACACAAATCCTTTAAGCGTGGATCCCGTCGAGTACGACGGACAATCTGGGTGCTAATACCTTCCCAGGTTGTAACCGACCCCCTTTCTCAGTCTCTCTGGTTCGCAACCGTCTTATCCATCTCTTTCTAGGTCTATGCAGCATTGCCTTTCCTTCGGGATAAAAATGCCTAGCTGGCGACTCTATTCATCTCCAGTGAGTTCACTGTTGTGTGTCCCCATTGCCCCTTTCGCCGACCGTTCGCGTCTGTACCCTATCTGACTTGGCTTCATTTAGCGGGAGCGACAGCTTGGCGACTCTGCTGGGGACCCTTATACTGTAACCAGGGCTTCTGGTTCTTTTTGTGGGTTCCTCCTAGCGCTTGTTTGATTTGTGTTTACTGGGGTGTTATCTGTGCTTGTATGTTTTGTTTTATTTACTGCTTTATGTACAGTTGTTTTACTGCTTTCTTTATAGCTTTACATATATCATACTGTCATGCTGTCTGGCTGGATCTGTTTGTTTGCTTTGGTGGGTGGGGTTCTATTGAGAGTTAAGGTCCTATACCTGGGACCTGAGTGACACCTAGGCTAGAGTGGTTCATGTTCTTTCCCATTCCATCTCGGTCTGGTGCGGGAATATGAAACACGGTTCAGATATGGGTTTCTTCTTGAGAACTCTGTGTTGCAGATTTCCTGCAGTACTAGGGCTATCTGGGAAGCCTGCTAAGTCTGGATGACCTTTAGTATTGACCTTTAGAAACTGAGGTGAATTAGAGGAGGAACTTTTATGGTTATTGTAAACACTGTACCTCCGGGTTAGAAGTGTTTACACTTCTCATAATTGATCCAAGTCTGAGGATCCTTGTTTTAGAACACCACCTGTGAGGGGGTTGGGCTGTTTACAGGTTTGCAGGTACCCTTGACCTCAGCATACCTTGTTACTTTGTTTGAATAAGAGTACTCCATTTTGGAACAGTTCTTGTGATTCTAAACCTTGGATATGTGACTCTTTATTTGAGTCCCCCACCTTGGTTACTGGACTTATAGACCTCCATCTGGATTTCTTGAACATACTTGGACTTATATCAGAGTACTTGATCAGATCCAGCTCAGTCACAAACCCTTGCATATCATTTGCATACATCCTCATTGCATCATTCTAACATGTGTTTATTTGTTTTCCAGGGTATCCATCCTATCATTTTGGGTTGGTTTTGACCCCTTCTTCAGCTTAGACCTATCTTCATCAGCACTTGCTTCAGCTATCAGCCACTTGCTTCAGTCACTTGCATCCTCAGCCTCAGCCTATCAGTGGCCCATCTTCAGTGTTGTCCTCAGTCATCATCATCAGCACCCATTCTTCAGCAACATGGCACCTAAGAAAAGTAACATCTCCTATCACTTCTTTGAACCTGAACTAGCTAGCATCAGGAGGATTCAGACCCTGATTACTCCAGACCATATACCACTTTTTAGAGAACATTATGGAGGAATCCTTGATGTGGTTATGGATTTGGACCCTTCACAAAGGAGCTTGATACATACCTGCCTGCAGTTCTATGACCCTCCCCTGAGGTGCTTTACATTTCAGAGTTTTCAGTTGGGACCCTTGTTGGAGGAATATTCATCATTGGTTGGTGTACCCATCAGGGGTGGAATCCCTTTCAACCCTGAGATGGCTTTCCCAAGTAATGAGGAGATAGCCAAAGCATTACACCTGGAACCAGTTCTGATTGGGCAGAATTTGACATCTAAAGCTGGAATCTCTGGTTTTCATCTGGATTTCTTGACTTCTCAGGCTAGTCTGAAGGCCTCCCTGGGGGAGTGGAAGGCAGTCTATGCTCTGTTGGCCCTCAGCATATATGGGGTCATTTTGTTTGCAGATGAGCCTAGGTTTGTTAGCAAGAGTGCAATCCATCTTTTCATCTTGAGAAACCCAGTGCCCACCTTACTGGGAGATCTTTACTACTCAGTTCATCAAAGGAATGAAAAGCAAAGGGGAAGATTAGTGAGATGTTGTGCTCCTTTGTTCCACACTTGGCTGCTCAGACATTTGCCAAAGACTGATGCATTCTTGAACCCTCACCAGCAGAAAAACTGGGCTAGGAGGCTTGTTGCTCTAACCTCAGATGATATCAGATGGTGTACTCAGAGTACTAAGGGCAGAGACATCATTACAAGTTGTGGGCAATTTCCCAATGTGCCTCTAATTGGAGTGAAGGGTTGCATCAATTACAACCCTCTGCTATTCAAAAGACAACTGGGCTATGCATTAGTCCATCCTCTCAAAGCACAGGATCTAACTGAGACCCTCTATTGTGAAATCAAACCTAATCTAGCTGTTGTCAGGCGGGCAGCCTGGGCCTGGGACAATGTGCAGACTAAGGGGGTAACCATTCTTGGGAAATGCAATAATGTAGCCTCAGCCCAGTACTATGAGTGGTCTCATGCCAGGGCTCAAATTTCTGGAATGCCTTTCACTATTGAAGATATGCCTGGACCTTCCACAACCCCACCTCTAGCAACTATCAGCTTAGAGGAGTTTGAAAAATTGAAAGAAAGAAATGAGAAGTTGACTCAGGCTCTACAGAAGACCCTCTGGGAAAGGAGTGATGGTAGGTTGGATATTGAGAGGTTAGAAAAGCTGAAGGTAGAGCATTTGGCTAGAATTGAGAAGTCAGAGGATTATATTAAGAAGTCTAGGGCTGGAGAACAGATCTTGAAGAATGCCTGCAAGGAAGCTCAGTTCCAGAAGGCCAGGACTGATTTGTATCTGAAGGAGAGTCAGGCTAGGTGGGTCAGGATCACCGAAGCCCGTACTCAGGAAGACAAAAGAACTCAGGATAAGATGGAGCAGATGGAAGCTGGTGCAAAAGAACAACAGGAAGCCTTGGCAGCAGCCCAGAGGGAGGTCTCAGAGTTGAAGATCGGAGCTGGAGTGAAGAGGTCGAAGGACCAAAGTCAGCACAAGAAGCTAACAGCAGCTATTGCTACAAGGAATCTCCTTATCAGGAACCTTACAGAGCGTCCAGCTGATCCTGTGACGGAAGCACTTCTCAAGGAAGTTCAGGAGGATGATTTTGGCCTTGGTGTTTGACTTTTTGCTTGTTGTTGCTTTCATTTTTATGTACTTTTCTTTATGTTGTATTTTTGACCCCTCAGAGGGCATATGTTGTAAGGAAAAACAAACTATGTATCATTTACCTTTTTGTAATATATGTGTTGTTTGGTTTTATCTGAATTCTTCAAAGCAACATCAACAGCATCTTCTTCAGGGGTCTGGGAAGGTCAAAACCAAGTGCCAAGCCGGATACCTTGGAAACAAATAAGCATAACTGCATTGCATACTAACCTTTTACCTTGTTTTGTAGGTTTTTGATTATTTGTTACTAACTCTGTTGTGATCTCAGGAATTATTGCTCGACGACGTGTGTTTCCACTCAACCGTCCACATAGATATCCAACCCGCAACAATCTTCCGGGCATACAGATGGACCAAATGCAGCAGGACCTTACAGAGGTCAGGAATCAGATGACCAACGAGAGGTTGGAAATGAGGAATCAGATGACACAATTTATGGAGGTGATGAACAATATGGCTCAAAGCCAGGAAAGGTTGAGAGCACTAGTAGAAGGGAGGAATCAGGAAGATCATCAGCCAGGGACTGCTGGGACAAGCAACAATGAAAGAGTCCAACCCCATGTTAATCCCCCAGTCTTTGGGCCCCACCTACATCCAGAGGTCAACATCCCTGCAAATGTTCAAGGGACTGCCACTGCAGGCAGAGTGCTGCAAGAAGACCCCCAGGAAGATCAGTTCACAGTAATGGGAGCTGGGGAGGAAGCCTATGACAGGAGGCTGGATGAGATAGCTGAGAAATTAAGATCCTTAGAGTCTCAAAATTCTTTGGGTTTTGATGTTATGGACATGGGCTTGGTAGACGGGGTCAGGATTCCCCATAAGTTTAAGCCTCCTTGTTTTGAGAAATACAACGGGACTTCATGCCCCCGGACCCATTTACAATCATTTCTGGGGAGGCTGAAGGCCTATACCATGGACGAGAAGCTCTGGATGTTCTATTTTGAGGATAGCTTGACGGGAGCTTCAAGAGAATGGTACTCTCATCTGACAAGAGCAACTATCAGGTGTTGGAAGGACCTGGCAGAGGCCTTTATCAGACAGTATCAGTACAACTTAGATATGGCACCCAACAGGACCCTCCTAATGGGAATGTCACAGTCATCAAGAGAAAGTTTCCGAGAGTATGCCCAGAGATGGAGGCAATTGGCTGCTGTTGTTCAGCCACCTATGTTAGAGAGGGAGATGGCAGATATGTTTATGAACACCCTCCAAGGAACGTACATTGACAGGCTAGCTGCTTTCTCATCTACTAGCTTCGCAGATGTTGTTATAGCTGGAGAGAGAATTGAGAGCTTGTTAAAGATGGGCAAAATTTCTGACAACGGTGCCAGCTCATCCAGCAATACAAGGAAGCCTTTTGTAGGCCCAAGAAGAACTGGTGAGACCAATGCTATCCATGCCAGCAGGGGTAGACCCCAATATGTTCATAGGTCTGTGGCAGCAGTCACCATTCCCGCTCTAGCTCATCCACAACCAGCTTATCAACCACCGCAACAAAATTATCAGCAACAACCTCAGTACCAGCAACAAACTCAATATCCTCCGAGAAATTACAACAACAGCAACACCAACAACAACAATCAGCAAAGACCATTCCAACAGAGACCCTCTCAGGCCAATAGGGTGATCGATCCGATCCCTATGCCCTATGCAACATTACCGCCACAACTCCTGAAACTCAACCTAGTTGAGCTAAGGACATTGGCACCTCCAGTTCCCAACAGTCTACCCAGGAATTATGACTCCAACGCCAGATGTGCCTTCCATTCAAATGCACCTGGCCATAGTACAGAGAAGTGCAGAGCCTTGCACATGAAGGTACAAGACCTGGTAGACTCTAAGGCTCTGAACTTTGCACCACCACCGAATGTCAACAAAAATCCTATGCCACACCACGGAGGTCCCAGAATCAATGCTATTGAAGAAGACAAGCCGTCTTATTTGATAACCAGTGTGGGTCAGATTCAGACGCCGTTGGTAGAAATTAAAGCTCAACTCCTCGAATGTCAAATGTTCCCGGGATGTGAGCTAGGGTGTGCTTACTGCAACATTTCAGTGAATGGTTGTGATAACTTGAGGGATGGCATAGATGGTCTCATCCAGAGTGGCCTGCTTCAAATTACAACATCAATTCCAACAAATCCAGCAATCTCATCAGCAACAATTCCAGTATCTCCTACAACTGCAACAACCATTGTTCCCGACAACTCTTCAGCTTCATCCACAAATGTTTCATCTGTCATTTCAACTGACCAGATATCAACAAACATTCCTTCTACAACTTCAGCACCACTTCATTTTGAATCTCCTACAACAACAACACCCATCCTTCCAACAATGTCTCCTACAACATCAGCAGCAAACCATGAAGATGTCTCAACAGTTACGATTTATTATGATCCTGAAAATGATTCTGCTTATAACTCGCAAAGTGCTACTCCCATCAGAGCACCAGTCACAATATACTATGATCCACAGACCATCATGGTCCCTTCTGCAGCTACAATCAGTCCAGTCACTATCACGGTGCCTGGGCCAATACCTTATGAAAGCAGTAATGCCATCCCCTGGCATTACGGTGCTGACCTATACTGCGAAGGACAAAAAATCACTCTTGAATCATCAACCCCTGCACCACAAATAGACAATGTGGGAGGAGGCGGAGGCTTCACTCGAAGCGGACGTCTCTTTGCTCCAAAAATTCAAAGACCCACTGCCGAAGCAGAAGCTGCTGCCAAGGCAAAAGGAAAGAGCCTGGTGCAGGAAGATCAAGCTATTAAGGAAACTTTGAAAACACCCTTTGATCAAGAAGTTGATGAGTTCATGAGAATCATCAAGAAGAGTGATTACAAAATAGTGGATCAGCTTCATCAGACGCCTTCCAAGATCTCCATTCTATCATTGCTTATGTGCTCCGAAGCCCATCGGAATGCACTACTCAAAGTCCTGCACGCAGCTTACGTGCCTGGGGAGATCACCGTCAATCAGTTGGAAACTGTGGTTGGAAATGTTACTACTAGCAATGGGCTAGGGTTCACCAATACTGATTTGACTACGGAAGGCCGCAACCATAACAAGGCCTTGCACATCACCATGGAATGTAAAGGTGTAGTCCTTTCCCATATGCTGGTAGATACAGGATCATCCCTCAATGTCTTACCTAAAAAGGCCCTTGTGAAGCTAGAGTATGAAGGATTGGCATTGCGTCCCAGTAACCTGGTAGTAAGAGCCTTTGATGGTTCTAAGAGATCGGTTCTGGGGGAAATTGAGCTGCCTGTAACGATTGGCCCACAAACTTTTAAAACGATCTTCTACGTGATGGACATTCAGCCTGCCTACAGCTGTTTGTTGGGTAGACCATGGATTCATGCCGCTGGCGCAGTAACATCTACCCTTCACTAGAAGCTAAAATTTGAGTGGGAAGGCCAAGTCGTTACTATCTGTGGAGAGGAGGATATTTTTGTTAGCCATCTGGCTACTTACAAATATATTGAGATGGATGGGGAGATCCATGAAACGATGAGTCAAGGGTTTGAGGCCCTGAACGTAAATGAAACATCTGCTGTACCTGGAATCTCCATGGCATCTTATCAACAAGCCCGGAAGTTTGTTGAAGAAGGAACTGCCCAAGGCTGGGGCAAGGTTTTATCTGTGGAGGAGAAAAAGGACAAATTTGGGTTGGGTTACAGACCAACTCAACAAAATCAAGCAGAGGCTGCTGAGAAGCCCGGTTTTGTTAGTGGGGGGATGCTCACCCCTGATGCTATCAACAATTTGGAAGACGAGCTGGAAGAAGAGCGCAACCTGGAAGGCTGGATTCGTCCAAAGATCCCGGGGAGCAGTATCTCAAACTGGTCTTCCCAGGAAATTATAAGAGTTACTCATGCAGAGTAATTATTATTTCCTGTATTTTTATAGCATGCATCAAGTCTTGCATCTTGCCCAAGATGACAAGACTCATTTTGTAATCGGGCCATCTGTACTTTTTGTGCAACAAGATTAATTAATGAAATATCAGACATCTTTTTGCAAATGAGTCTTTTTCTTTTCCACTCACTGTTTTCCCATTTTTCTTTTTGTACAAAAAATAAATGGCGATGTTTTCAAAATGACAACTTTATTTCACTTTTCTAAACAAGATTAAAATCAATCACTAAAATGAATAAACTGAACCCTTGCAGAGAGTGCCTTCCAGACAGCACCGACAACAGCACGGCTATGACTTCGTATGACTTTGACAATCCAATCAATCAAGCTGATGAAGGGATTGAAGAAGAATATGAGCTTCCTGAAGAGCTAGCCAGGTTGTTGAGACAAGAGGAGAAGGTTATCACTCCTCACCAGGAGGAGGTTGAAACGATTAATCTTGGTACGAATGAAGACGTGAAAGAGGTTAAGATCGGGGCCTGCCTGTAAGACTCAGTGAAGAGACAACTGATTGACCTGCTTCAAGAATATGTGGACGTGTTTGCTTGGTCTTATCAGGATATGCCAGGGTTGGACACCGACATTGTTGTGCACAAGCTGCCTTTAAGAGAAGAATGCCCACCGGTTAAACAGAAACTGCGCCGTACTCGTCCAGACATGGCAATGAAAATCAAAGAAGAGGTACAAAAGCAGTGGGACGCCGGGTTCCTTGCTGTAACTAGCTATCCGCCGTGGGTTGCTAATATAGTACCTGTGCCTAAGAAAGACGGCAAAGTAAGGATGTGTGTTGACTACCGGGATCTGAACAGAGCCAACCCGAAAGATGACTTCCCATTACCTCACATTGATGTATTGGTGGATAACATGGCTCAGTTCTCGGTATTCTCCTTCATGGATGGATTTTCAGGATACAATCAGATCAAGATGTCACCTGAAGACATGGAGAAGACAACCTTCATCACACCCTGGGGCACGTTCTGTTACAAAGTGATGCCATTCGGACTGAAGAATGCTGGTGCAACATATCAACGGGCTATGGTGACATTATTCCACGATATGATCCATAAAGAAATAGAATGTTATGTGGATGACATGATCGCCAAGTCCCTTACTGAAGAAGATCACCTGGTGAATCTGCTGAAGCTATTTAAGCGTCTGAGGAAGTACCAACTGAAGCTGAACCCCAACAAGTGCACATTCGGGGTGCGATCCGGTAAGCTGCTGGGATTTATTGTAAGCGAGAAAGGGATTGAAGTTGACCCTGATAAAGTCAAAGCTATCCAAGAGATGCCGGCACCGAAAACGGAGAAAGAAGTTCGAGGGTTCTTAGGTCGATTGAACTACATCTCACGGTTCATATCTCACCTTACAGCAACCTGCGAACCTTTGTTCAAGCTGTTAAGAAAAGAACAAACGGTCAGGTGGAACGAAGACTGCCAGAGGGCTTTTGACAAGATCAAAGAGTACTTGCAAGAACCTCCAATCCTTATGCCTCCAGTTGAAGGAAGACCTCTGATAATGTATTTGACAGTATTAGAAGAGTCAATGGGGTGTGTGCTAGGCCAGCATGACGAGTCTGGTCGAAAAGAGTATGCAATATACTACCTAAGCAAAAAGTTTACCGACTGTGAACAACGTTATTCACTGCTCGAGAAAACTTGTTGTGCTTTAGCGTGGGCTGCTCGCCGACTGAGACAGTATATGTTGACCCACACTACTTTATTGATATCCAAGATGGACCCAGTTAAGTACATTTTCGAGAAGCCAGCACTTACCGGACGGGTTGCAAGATGGCAAATGATTCTCACGGAATATGACATCCAGTACACATCTCAGAAAGCCATCAAGGGCAGTGTATTGTCTGAATATCTTGCTGAGTAACCCATTGATGACTACCAGCCTATGAGATTTGACTTCCCTGATGAAGACATCATGTTCATAAAAGCGAAAGATCATGAAGAGCCTGTTCATACTGAAGGGCCTGACCCGGAAGAGGAATGGACTATGATGTTTGATGGGGCTGTTAACATGAATGGTCGTGGTGTTGGTGCAGTACTCATTACACCTAAAGGGGTTCACATTCCTTTCTCGACAAAACTCACTTTCAACTGCACTAACAATGAAGCTGAATACGAAGCTTGCATTATGGGTCTTGAGGAAGCCATTGACCTCAGGATCAAGACATTGACCGTATTCGGAGATTCAGCTCTGGTAGTTAATCAAACCAACGGAAAATGGTACACCCACTAGGATCATCTGATACCTTACAGGGATTATACAAGAAGGTTATTGACTTTCTTCACAACGGTCAAGCTTGAGTATATCCCTCGGGACGAGATTCAGTTTGCAGATGCTCTTGCTACCATTTCATCCATGATCAAAGTTCAAGCTGCCAACTTTGTACCGCAGATTTCAGTGTCCAGACTTGACAGACCAGCATATGTGTTCGCAGCAGATATTGTCAAAGATGATAAGCCTTGGTTCCATGACATTAAGTGCTTCTTGGAGGATCAAACATACCCATCTGGGGCATCTTCCAATGATAAGAAGACTTTGAGAAGGCTTGCTGGTAGTTTCTTTCTGAACACTGATGGTTCCCTGTACAAAAGAAACTTTGATATGGTACTCCTCAGATGCGTTGATAGAACAGAAGCAGACTTGTTAATGCATGAAGTGCACGAAGGATCTTTTGGTACCCATGCAGGAGGGCATGCCATGGCTAAAAAGTTGTTAAGATCAGGGTATTATTGGATCACAATGGATGCAGACTGTTGTGCATACGCCAGAAAATGCCACAAATGCCAGATTTATGCGGACAAAGTGCATGTGCCACCCAATCCTTTGAATATAATGTCTTCACCCTGGCCCTTTGCTATGTGGGGCATTGACATGATTGGCAAGATTGAACCAACTGCTTCGAATGGCCACAGATTCATCTTGGTAGCCATTGATTATTTTACCAAGTGGGTTGAAGCAGCGTCATATGCAAATGTTACAAGACAAGTGGTAGCCAGATTTCTGAAGAGAGATATCATCTGTCGATACGGAGTGTCCGAGCGAATCATTACTGATAATGGTTCCAACTTAAACAATAAAATGATGGCAGAACTGTGCCGGGACTTCAAGATCCAACACCACAATTCTTCTCCTTACAGGCCAAAGATGAATGGCGCTGTTGAGGCAGCTAATAAGAATATCAAGAAGATTGTGCAGAAGATGGTAGTCACCTACAAAGACTGGCATGAGATGCTGCCATTTGCCTTGCATGGGTACCGCACGTCAATCAGAACATCCACCGGGGCAACACCGTATCAGCTTGTGTATGGTATGGAGGCAGTCCTACCTATTGAAGTTGAATTACCCTCCCTACGGGTACTGATGGATGTTAAGCTGAGTGAAGCAGAATGGGTCCGATCCCGATACGAACAACTGAGTCTGATTGAAGAGAAAAGATTGGCTGCAATCTGTCACGGGCAGTTGTATCAGAAAAGAATGAAGAGAGCCTTCGATCAGAAAGTTAGGCACCGAGAGTACCAAGTAGGAGATCTTGTGCTGAAGAGAATCCTCCCTCCTCATACAGACCACAGGGGCAAGTGGACTCCGAATTATGAAGGACCATTTGTGGTAAAGAAAGTTTTTTCTGGTGGAGCACTGATGCTCAGCACCATGGATGGTGAAGACTTCCCGTCCCCTGTGAATTCAGATGCAGTTAAAAAATACTTCGCATAAAAATGACCCGCTGGACATAGAAACAGAATGTAAGTCCAGGCAAAAATAGGGCATCCCGGCGAGTCAAAAACAGAATAAAATACTCGGGCAAAAATAAGGGAAAATAAACAAAAAAATGTACACCCGCTGAGTTGAAAAGCCGCATTGGACAACTCAGGCAAAAAAGGGTATCCCGATGGATTGAAAACCCGAAAGGGCGATCCATGCAAAACAAGGGAATAAGCGAACAACTGCATTCTGAATTCGTCTGTATCACCTGCAACTTGGCAAACCTCGAAAGGATCAAGCTTCAATCAGAATCAACCTTCTCCAGAAAGCAAGACGAGAAGAACGTCAAAAGTCATACGAGTCATAGCGAAAGAGGAAGCTCCTTTGAAAGCTTCATCAACATCGCCAGCACTTTGTTTCTCAATTTGTAACAATCTCCTCATTTCAGGAGATATGTTTCTCTGACTGTATCTTGTCAATTCAGGGCACTTGAATTAATAAAATCAGTTTTTTCAGACATGTTTCGTTTTGCGTGTTTTTATTTGCAAAGAATGTCTGATGTCTCTAAAAAACTAATTGCATAAGTACAGATGCTTTTCTCCAAAAATGTAAAACACATGCTTGCAGGGAATATACTTACTCTCAGAAGTGTCTAACTCCTGTGACGGAATCCGGTAAGGGATACCTCGGGATCATTTGTACGTTTCTTTATCTGTGCAGGATTGCAGGAATCCGAAACGCAACTTGGGGCATGAAAGCTTCATCCCAGCAAGCTGACAAATCAACACTCATTCTTAGCACCTAAGGTGCTTTCTCCCCAGCTGAGTTGCCACTAATAGCTTCCCCCAGTTAAGTTGCCACTTGTCACTCCTCCCAGCCGAGGTGCCAATCATTCTTCCTCAGCAGAATACAAAAGTCAGAGAACCATCTCCCCACAGAATCCTCAGCCTCTATTCAGAAGAGCAACGCATGAAGGAGTCACAACAGAGTACAGAAGGCTTCTACCAAACCCCAGTTGGGTCTCACATTACCGGGAATAGGTATATTATTGACCCATTTCCCCAAGCGGAATCATTTCATCAGATCTGCCAACGATCTTATCCCCAGCTGGGATGTCCACTTCAAACAGATCAACCAGAAATCTTCACAGCAACGGGAACCGAATCCCGGATCTGTACCCCTCGCATAATCATGGCATTTGCATGATATTCACCCACAAAGCATAGCATTCCGTCTAAAACGGAGCATTACGGCAAAAATCCTACATATTGCATAATCATAAGCCATGTTGTGAATCGAACACTTGTGAATAATAACCGTTCATCAACAATATACAGAAAAATCCCCCAGATTCCCCAGCAAAAGCAGTTGCCTCACAATTCACAAACACCAGTATATACTCCTTTTGACACCCGTCCATGTCATCTTTCCCCAGTAAAGTCGCCTGAACACTCTTTACAAACAAGACCACCCGTATTACAGATACTTCCTGACACCCGTCCGTGTCATACCTCCAGCAGAAAGCCAAAGATATTCCCTTTGCACTCACAGTTACTTGTATATATACATTCCCTCGACATTCGTCCATGTCATTTTCCCAACACAGTAATATAAACACTTTGTATATCAGATACTTGTTTATACTACACTCTTCTCCTTTTGACACTCGTCCGCGTCACTCTCCCCAGCAGTTAAAATAATCATCTATACATCACTCGTACTCACTACTCATGTTACTCTTATACAGATACTCGTCCGTATCTTGTATACACCAGTTATATCCCCGCAGATTCAACAATAGTCCTTGTTCTTTGTTAACCAGTTGGTACTCGTCCGTACCATCATCTCAGAACATTGCGTCTAACGTTTGTTTCTACATGATACTCGTCCGTATCATCAGTCTTAAGGATGCTCGTCCGCATCTTTAATCCATACACTGTGCCAAACACGTACGTCTTCTTGAATATAGATACTCGTCTGTGTCTACCATTCCCCAGAAGAGACCCTTCAGATTCAACACTCATCCGTGTTCCCTGTTAACCAGTTGATACTCGTCCGTATCATCATCTCTGAACACGTGTCAGCGTTTGTTTCTACCCGATACTCGTCCGTATCGTAGTCTTAGGGATGCTCGTCCGCATCCTTAATCTATACACAGCATCTAAACACTTATACCTTTTGTTTCTTGGATATAAACACTCGTCTGTGTTTACTATTCCCCAGCAAGCAATTTTCCTTCTTATCTGACACTCGTCCTGTGTCATGATAAACCCTGAGAGCAGCCGTACCCTGCTAGGTGGTCGTCCTCCACCTCTTGATGGTCGTCCTCCATCATGCTCATCCGATGGCCGTCCCCATCGCTGATATTTAGCAGCCGTCCCCTGCTAGGTGGTCGTCCTCCACCTCTTGATGATCGTCCTTCATCACTTTATCCAATGGTCGTCCCCATCGTTGATTTTGGTTATCTGACATTCGTCCTATGTCATGAAAAGCCTCGAGAGCAGCCGTCCCCTGCTAGGTGGTCGTCCTCCACCTCTTGATGGTCGTCCTCCATCATGCTCGTCCGATGGCCGTCCCCATCGTTGACCTTTTTATCCGGCATTCGTCCTATGTCGCGATATTTTCGGCAGCCGTACCCTGCCAGGTGGTCGTCCTCCACCTTAGATGACCGTCCCTCATCTATCCCCAACAGAGCAGCCGTACCCTGCTAGGTGATCGTCCTTCACCTTTGATGACCGTACCTCATCATCTGTTTATTTCATTTATTCTTTAACCCGATGGCCGTCCCCGTCGTGGTCCCTTTTCCTTTTCCTGATGATCGTCCTTCATCAGTTTTAGCCCGATGGCCGTCCCCATCGTTGGTTGCTTTACGAACTTGATGGCCGTCCCCGTCATGTTTCATTAATTCCCAGAGAATCTTGCAGCTTTACTTGATGGTCGTCCCCATCATAATACCTTTTATCCCCAGCATGTCGGCCGTCCCCGTCATCGCTTTATTTCCCGCACTTTTCCCAGCATGTCGGCCGTCCCCGTCATTGCCCTTTACCCAGCAGTCGTCCTCTGCTCGACGGTCGTCCTCCGTCGCCCACACTTTACAATATACTTTATTTTCTTTTACAACCTATGTCCCTTTCCTTCTTCATTCTGTGAGTGCAAATTTTGGACTGTCTTTGGTATTCAACCACAAGTTATCTTGTTTGCCTGTTAAGCCGTCGCTTACATCCTGCACAGCTAACTCATGTTTGAATAGGGGCAGCTGTAAACACCCCAAATTTTCCCTCACCCATTCACACCATGGCTTGTGATCATTTCATATGCATAAACTCAATCATATCATCTCATAGTACATTTCTGATTCACTGCATAGATTCAAAGTCATCTGCACCTAGGGTTTGTGATCTGAGCAATCCAAGAAGCTTCTTGAGCCACTCCAAAGGTCATCAATCACTTCAAAGGGATCCATATGTGCTCAAGTATCATATTATATCCTCTCAAAGTCAAAATGCCAAAGAATCACAAGAACTGGGATTGGTATGGAAGCAGAGCCAGGCTAGACTGCACAGTTGACCTAAAATTAGGGTTTTGGTTTCAAAGGCCATAACTCCAAATTTTATGGTCATTCTTGTTTCTATGGGTCTCTATATGGTATAGGGAGTATGCATATCAATTTTCATGAAGAAATTCCATGGGGAAGTCATCTGATCAAGAGTTGACTTTTCAGACAAGTCAGTGCAAAATCAGGGCATCTGAGGCCCCCAATGACCCAACCAAGGGGTGATCTTCATCATTTTGAGTGTATTTGATCTTTATTTGATCATGGAAGAAGTTTGAAGTTCACAAAATTCAAGAATTACAAGTTTTTGCAAAGTTGACTTTTTAGGGCAAGTTTGACTTTTAAGGAATTTGTCATTTTATGCAACTTTTTCAACACTTGCTTTTTGATTCAAAAAGGTTTCAAATGGAAAAACTTTGGTCATGAAAGTTGTAGATTAGATCTTTCCCTTTTCAAAAAGTACAAGAACATGACCTAATTCATTTTGGATCAAAAGTTATGGTTTATCAAAGTTGACAAAAATCACTAAATTTCAAGTTATGCACCAAATGAGAAATTTGCAAAATCTTGTACCAAAGGCATTTGTGACTTCTAATTCATGTCAAGCCATTACACAAACATCACATGTGACCTAAAAATCAGAATGGGCCAAGAGTTTCTCATGTTTCATGGCTTGTGAGGCAAGATATTTTCATGGAAAGCAAAAGCAAGCATGTTGCAAAACCAATGATCACACTTCATCCACTTGCTGCCTAGCCTGCTGAATCACACTAGCCTTTCCCTCATACCATGCTGCGCCAGACAAGCCCTTTGTACTTGGCTAGAAGTTGCCCATGCCCTCTCTTACAAGAAGTTGACATATTTGCAAAAGTAGCTACACCTATCACTAAAGCACAGGTCACATCTTCTGACCAATCCCATTTGTTTATACAAACAAAAAGCAAGACATTTCATATAGCCAGCAAGCCTGAAACCAGCAAGAGCATCACATTCCCATTTTCCACCCTTGGAGCAAAAACCTTCGAAACTCAGAAAACAAGCCACCAACTCACAAACAAACTTCATAGAACTCATCACCACATCCTCCTGATCATTTCCCTGCCTTCATTCACCCTTGAAACACCACATAAGCCAAACATGATTCTCACCTGAGCTTGAACAGAACCTGTTCAAACTCTCAAACCAGCCAACATAAATCTTTTCTAAGCATCAAGGGTTCATCAGGAGCACAAGAGGAGTGGATAGCACAAAGGAAAGCACCCAGAAAGCTGTGAACTGAAAGCTTCAAAACTCAGGTAGCTCAAGAACATTTTTTCCAGAAATCCTTTTTTAAGTTCTAAATAGATTCTATATGTTCTCCTGATCACTCTGATGTCATTGGTTTTGAAAATGGTGGAGAGATGAGAGTTTAATCGTGTTCTGAAATTTTTGCCCTAGAAACTATTTTGATTCGATTCTCTCTGATTATGAATGATAAGTGATGTTTGAGTGAGGGGTTTGAATCGTTTTAGGGTGGGGATGATTTCTGGATAGTTAGTTTTCATTTTCATAGCTTGTAGAATGATTTAGCATTTGAGCTCGCCGGAGAAGATGACCGGAAACACTGTTCCGGTCATCTGAAAGTCATTAGGGCAAAATTAGGGCTTAATCAGTGTAATTAGCAAGTTTGAATTCTGGTCGTGGGATCTGGCGCCAAGTCAAAGCGCGCGTTTGTGAGTTTAAATGAGGGCCATTGGATTGGCTGACTTTTCTTTTTCAGTCTAAAATTCATTTTATTTTCATATTATTTCATTTGTTTTCCATAATTTATTTAAAATAGCAAAAATACCTTAAAAATTCTGAAATTTTTTGTACAAGTTATTATTAAATTTCAGAATACAAAAATATTTTATTTTTATTTTTTAGCATTAAAAAAGTATTTTTAAATATTTAAAAGTTTCTTTTTAATTAATTAATGAGAATTAATTAATTAAAAATACTTTTACGTATTTAAAAATCACCAAAAAAATTCTTGAAATGTTTTAAGACATTTAGAAACATTGTCCAACCTTCAAACCAAATTTATTTTTTGATCTTGATGCATTTTGAGAATTTTTCATGGAATTAAAATCATTTTGATGCATTATTTTGATCCAAACTTCCAAAAATCATTTATGCCTAACCCTAAAGAGTTGGACCTTGATTCTTTTTGCATTGCATTGTGTTTAACATGTAGTTTGTGAGATTAAATGGCCATGGTTTGATCTTTCATTTTCCATTTGTTTTGTAATTTTCTTGTCAAGGAACCCTAAAACCCTAGAAAACTTAGGAAATTCATAACTTGAATTTGATTGAGAGTTGAAACCTCTCCTTTGGGCAGTGGGTTAGTATAGGATTAGGGGTCCTTTGAGTGCATTTTCAATTTTTTATCTTATTGTTTGCTTCTGATTTTGGTTTGTGTTTGATGCTTTGATCATAAACCCTAATTTGGGTTTCCATATGCATCCATCTTGTATTTGCATTCATATCTTGACTTGCCATAGCATTTTATGCATTCTTGTGATTCATGAAACATCTTAAGACATATTGAAAGCATGTTTGATCATTGCATCTTGCATTTGCCATGTTGTATGCCATTGGCATGTCATAACTTTTCATGTATGTTCATGCTTCTTAACTTGCTCCATTTGCATCCATGAGCTTGTATGATCATCCCCATGTGTTGTATCATGTTTGCATCATCTCATAGCATCATTAACATCTCATATTTGCTTCTGGTTTTGATTTACATCATGCCATTTCATTTCATTTTGCATTGCATTGCATTCCTTTCACTAACTTTTCAGGTGGTAAGTCATTTTGAGAAGTGAATTTGCCTTCACTTCTCCTTACTTCTTCTCATCTCTCTTATGCATCATTGCTGCATTTTACTTTGTGTATGAGATTGAGCTTGCTCTTTCTTTTGCTTCTTACTTTCTTTCTTCAAGTGACTTGTCTTCTTAAATGAAGCAAGTTACTTTGCTTCTCTTTGCTCCTTTCATCTGCCTCCTGGTGGCTCCATTGAAGATTTCTCTCATAAACCTCACAAACCTTAGGAACAACCAAGCATGACAATGATTAGGGTTTTGATTAGTCTCCCCACTTAGTTTTACCTTTGTGTCTCTTTGAGTCTTCTCTTCTCATCTCATAATCAGGGACTAAACCCTAAAGGCTTTAAGGCTTTATGATTAAGCTTATGCCTGCATCCTTCTATTAGGATGGAGTGTATAACTTTAATCCTAAGTGTTAAACCCTTAATGTGTTTAAATCTCTTAATCAATTCACTTAATAATCATCAAGACATCACACTTGTAACTTGGGCCTTGCATTAGGGTTCTAATTCTTCCTTGATTGGTTAAGAAGGACTAACCCTAGTGTTAATGGACAAGTCCCCCTCAAGTTGTCTTACAAACCATAAAACTAACTTCTTCATCATACCATTGAATAAAATCCACTTAACCAAAGGCTTGTTTTGTCATGAGTTTAATCCCTAATCATGGATTAAGTTGAGGAGCTTTCCTCAGTTTAAACTCTCTCATCTATTATCCTTCTATTAGGATGGTGTAATGAGTCTGTTTAATCCCTGATTATGGCTTAACCTCATTACTCAACACTAAACAAAAACACCAAAAACATCTAAATAATCACAAGTAGGTTAATGATCTTAATCCTACACCAAAGGTGATTAAGTGTGAGAATCTGACTTCACACTTAAGGTATTCTCATTACCCCTAATCAGAGGGAAGATGTGATGAGTTTACTAACCCATTGGTTAGGCTTAAGCTCATTAACTTATGACAAATTTCAAAAAGCAATAAAAGACTGAAAACTCAGAAAACAAACAATAATCGTCTCCTCCGGGATTCTTTTCTCATCTCATTCACTCATAAACGAGAACTCGCTTCTTCCGTCTAATGCAAGACAGTTTGCACCTGAGCCAGACAGGTCATACACTTGAGCATAGACAAGCAAGCAATTCATAAGTCAATTTACCTTTCAGTCTCTTTGGGCCGAACTACGGTGTTCTGACTTCCTCATTGCACGAGAGGATACGTAGGCATAACTTAACAGTTATCGAACAAAAGTCTCTGTATATTCCCCCTCTTTCTAGCCTTATCCTTTAAGCCTCATGATCTTGAGCATTTCATTCTTGTTCTCACACTGACACATCATTTATCACACCTCACTTTCTCTTACACTGACACCTGTACATTCTTTTCCAGCTACTTTATACACAGATTGCACTGACACTACCCCTTTAAAACACAAATCCTTTAAGCGTGGATCCCGTCGAGTACGACGGACAATCTGGGTGCTAATACCTTCCCAGGTTGTAACCGACCCCCTTTCTCAGTCTCTCTGGTTCGCAACCGTCTTATCCATCTCTTTCTAGGTCTATGCAGCATTGCCTTTCCTTCGGGATAAAAATGCCTAGCTGGCGACTCTATTCATCTCCAGTGAGTTCACTGCTGTGTGTTCCCATTGCCCCTTTCGCCGACCGTTCGCGTCTGTACCCTATCTGACTTGGCTTCATTTAGCGGGAGCGACAAAGCTGAGCTTTAATTTCGACCAGAGGTGTCCGAATCTGTCCAACACTGGTGATTAAGAAAGATGGCTTGTCTTCCTCAATGGCATTAATTCTTGGTCCTCCATGATTGGGCATGGGATTCTTAGTGACACTTGGAGGGGGTGCAAAGTTGAGAGCTTTAGAATCCACCAGGTCTTGTACCTTCATTTGTAAAGCCCTGCATTTCTCCGTATTGTGACCAGGTGCATTGGAATGAAAAGCACACCGGGTGTTGACATCATAATTTCTTGGAAGATTTGAAGGATCAGGAGGTGCCAATGTCCTTAGCTCAACCAAGTTGAGTTTCAGGAGTTGTGGCAATAAGGCAGCATAAGGCATAGGGATAGGGTCAATTACCCTATTTGCCTGTGATGGTCTTTGTTGAAAGGGCCTTTGCTGTTGGTTGTTGTTATTGTTGTTGTAGGTTCTTTGTGGTGGGTACTGAATTTTTTGCTGATACTGTGGTTGTTGTTGTGGTTGATATGCTGGTTGCTGAGGAATCGGAGCTGGAATAGTGACAGCTGCCACTGACCTGTGAACATACTGATGTCTGCCCCTGCTGGAATGAATGACATTTGTCTCACCGGTTCTTCTAGGTCCCACAAAAGGCTTCCTGGGGTTACTGGATGAACTTGTACCATTATCAGAAATCTTGCCCATCATCAGAAGGCTTTCAATTCTTTCTCCAGCTATGACTACGTCAGCATAGCTGGTGGAAGAAAAGGCAGCTAGCCTATCAATATATGTTCCTTGCAGTGTATTCATAAACATGTCGGCCATTTCTCCCGACATGGGTGGCTGGACAGCAGCAGCAAGTTGTCTCCACCTCTGGGCATATTCCCTGAAGCTTTCTCTGGAGGACTGAGACATTCCCATCAAAAGGGTCCTGTTAGGAGCCATGTCCAGGTTGTATTGGTACTGCCTAATGAAGGCCTCAGCTAGGTCCTTCCAGCATCTGATTGTAGCTCTGGTCAAGTGTGAGTACCACTCCCTTGAAGCCCCAGTCAAACTGTCTTCAAAGTAAAACATCCACAGTTTTTCATCCATGGTGTATGCCTTAAGTCTTCCCAGAAAAGACTGTAAGTGGGTTCGTGGACAGGAAGTTCCATTGTACTTCTCGAAGCACGGGGGTTTAAACTTATGGGGAATCCTTACTCCATCCACTAGTCCCCATGACATCAAATCCTAGGGAATTTTGAGACTCCAGAGATCTCAATTTCTCAGCTATTTCATCAAACCTCCTATCATAGGCTTCATCCCCAGCTCCCATCACAGTAAACTGCTCCTCTTGGGGGTCTTCTTGTAAAATCCTGCCTGCAGTGGTATTTCCTTGCACATTAGTCGGGATGTTGATCTCCGGATGCAGATGAGGCCCATATACTGGTGGGTTAACATGAGGCTGACCCCTCTCATTGTTACTTGTTCCTCCAGTTCCCAGATGGGGTTCTTCTGGGGTTTGCCTTTCTACCAATGCCCTCAACCTTTCTTGACTTTGAGCCAAGCCATTCATTACTTCCATGAACTGGGTCATTTGGTTTCTCATCTCCAGCCTTTCATTAACCATTTGAGTTCTGACCTCTGTCAGATCTTGCTGTACTTGATCCATCTGGATACCAGGAAGATTGTTGCGAGTAGGATACTTGTGTGGACGGTTGAGAGGGAACAACCGGCGGCGAGCAATAATTCCTGAATCACAACAGAGTTAGTAACAAACAAAACAAAATCCTACAAAACAAAACAAGAGTTAGCATGCAATGCAGTATGCTTATTTATTTTCCAAGGTATTCGGCTTGGCTCTTGGTTTTGACCTTTTCAGACCCTGAGGAAGATGCTTTGATGTTGCTTGAGAGAAAAGGAACTCAGTGAAACAAACAAACAAATATATTACACATGGTGGATCATACATAGTTTGTTTTTTACAACATGTGCCCCTGAAGGGTCAAAATACAACATAAAAGGAAAAATACATGGAATGGAAATAACAACAAGCAAAGAAGTCAAACATCTAATCCAAACTCATCCTCCTTAACCTCCTTCAAAAGTGCTTCAGTTACAGGACCAGCCGGATGCTCTGTAATGTTCCTGATAAGGAGGTTTCTGGTGGCAATAGCAGCAGTCAGCTTCTTGTGCCTGTCTTGGTCCTTTGACCTCTTCACACCAGCTCTAAGCTTCAATTCTGAAATCTCCTTCTGGGCTGCTAGCAGAGCCTCCTGTTGTTTCCTCTCAATGGCCTCTAACTGCTCAATCCTGGCCTGAGTTCTCTTATCCTCTTGAGTGCGAGCTTCAGTGATTCTGACCCACCTATCCTGACTTTCTTTTAGATAAAGATCAGTCCTAGCCTTCTGAAACTGGGCCTCCTTACAGGCATTCTTCAAAATCTGCTCTCCAGCTCTTGATTTCTTGATGTAGTCCTCTGCTTTCTCAATCCTGGCTAGATGCTCCACCTTAAGCTTTTCCAACCTCTCAATGTCTAGACGACCATCACTCCTCTCCTAGAGGGTCTTCTTCAGAGCTTGAGACAGATTCTCATTCCTCTCCTTCAGTTTCTCAAATTCTTCCAGGCTGACAGTGGCTGGAGGTGGTACTGTGGATGGTCCAGGTGCATCCTCAATGGTGAAGGGCATCCCAGAAATTTGAGCCCTAGCATGAGACCATTCATAATACTGAGCTGAAGCCACATTATTGCATCTTCCAAGAATGGCCATCCCTTTGGTCTGGATGTTGTCCCAAGCCCAGGATGCTTGCCTGACAACAGCTAGATTAGGCTTTATCTCACAATACAGGGTTTCAGCCAAGTCTTGCACTCTAGGAGGGTGAACCAAAGCATAGCCCAATTGTCTCTTGAACAGTAAAGGATTGTAGTTGATGCAACCCTTCACTCCTACTAAAGGTACATTGGGGAACTGCCCACAGCTAGTAATTATGTCCCTGCCTTTGGTGCTCTAGGTACACCACCTGATGTCATCTGAAGTCAAAGCAATAAGTCTCTTAGCCCAATTCTTCTGTTGGTGAGGGTTCAGGAAGGCATCAGTCTTGGGTAAGTGTTTGAGCAGCCAGGTATGGAATAGAGGAGCACAGCATCTCACCAACCTCCCTCTCTGCTTCTCATTCCTTTGGTGAACAGAATAGTAGAAATCCCCCAGCAGTGTGGGCACTGGGTTCCTCAAAAGGAAGAGATGAATGGCATTCTTGCTGATAAACTTGGGCTCATCTGCAAAAAGTACAACCCCATATATACTGAGGGCTAATAATGCACAAACTTCCCTCCATTCTCCCAAAGAGGCCTTCAGGATGGCATGAGAAGTCAAGAAATCCAAGTGTAGACCAGGGATGCCAGCCTTTGTTGTCATGTTCTGCTCAATCAATATAGGTTCCAGGTGCAGTGCTTTTGCAACTTCTCCATTGCTGGGAGAAGTCATCTCTGGGTTGAAGGGGATATCACCCCTGACAGGTACTCCAATCAAAGATGAGAACTCCTCCAGCAGAGGTCCCAACTGAAAGTTCTGGAAAGTGAAACATCTCAAAGGAGGGTCATAAAACTGTAGGCAAGTGTGAATCAAACTCCTCTGAGAAGGGTCCAAGTCCATGACCATGTCAAGGATGCCTCCATAATGCTCTCTGAATAATGGGATGTGGTCTGGGGTGATAAGTGCCTGGATCTGCCTGATGCCAGCCAGCTCAGGCTCAAAGAAATGGTATGAGATGTTGCTCTTCTTGGGTGCCATGGCTGCTGATGAAGAGCTGGAACAAATGCTGATGATGAAGACTAATACTGGAGATGAGCCACTGATAGGCTGAAGCTGATGATAACAGTAACTGAAGCAGGCAACTAATGAAGATAGTTGAAGCAGATCAAAGGTTTATGCGGATGAAGGGGTCAAAACCAAGCCAGATGTAATATGGATACCCTGAAAAACAAATAAACAAATGTTAAATGATGCAAATGATGAGTATGCAAATGATATGCAAGGGTTTGTGATCAAGCTGGATCTGATTAACTGCCTTGATATAAAGTTCATGTATGTTTAAGAAGTCCAGATGGAGGTTCAAAAATCCAGTAACCAAGGTGGGGGACTCAAATAAAGAGTCACATGTCCAGGGTTAAATCACAAGAACTGTCCAAAGTGAAGCATTCTTAAACACAATAAGTATCAGGGTATGATGTGGCCAATGGTACCTGCAAACCTATAAACAGCCCCAACCCCCTCACAGGTGGTGTTCTAAAACAAGGATCCTCAGACTTGGATCAGTTATGAGAAGTGTAACAAATTCTAACCCTGAGGTACAGTGTTTACAATAACCATAAAAGATCCTCCTCTAATTCACCTCAGTTTCTGAAGGTCAATAATAAAGGTCATCCAGACTTAGCAGGCTTCCCAAATAGCCCTAGCACTACAAGAAATCTGTAGCACAAAGTTCTCAAGAAGAAACCCACATCTGAACCGTGTTTCATATTCCCGCACCAGACCGAAATGGAATGGGAAAGAACATGAACCACTCTAGCCTAGGTGTCACTCAGGTCCCAGGTATAGGACCTTAAACTCTCAATGAACCCCACCCATCAAAACAATGAACCAGATCCATCCAGATAACAGTATGACAGTATGATGTATAAAGCTGTAAAGAAAGCAATGAATAACTGTACATAAAGCAAAAATAAATACAAATATACAAACACAATTAGCACATAACACCCCAGTAAACACAAATCAAACAAGCGCTAGGAGGAACCCACAAAAAGAACCAGAAGCCCTGGTTACAGTATAAGTTTCCCCAGCAGAGTCGCCAAGCTGTCGCTCCCACCAAATGACACCTCAGGTCAAGAGGGGTACAGACGCGAACGGTCGGCGAAAGGAGAGAATGAGAACACACAGGAGTGAACTCAAGGGAAAGAAAGAGTCGCCATCTAGGCATTTTTATCCTGGAGGAAAGGTAATGCTGCATAAACCTAAGAAAGATATGGATAAGACGGTTGCGAACCAGAGATACTGAGAAAGGGGGTTGGTTACAACCTGGGAAGGTATTAGCACCCAGATTGTCCGTCTTACTCGACGGTATCCACGCTTAAAAGATTTGTGTTTTAAAGGGGTAGTGTCAGTGCAATTTGTGTATAAAGAGCTGGGAAAGGATGTACAGGTGTCGGTGTAAAAGAAGTGTGAAGTGTGTAAAAGAAGTGTAAAGTGTGTAAAAGAAGTGCCAGTGTAAGAACAGGAGTGAAATGCCCAAGATAATGGGGCTAAATAATAATGCTGGAAGAGGGGGAATATACAGAGACTTTTGTTCGATAACTGTTAAGTTATGCCTACGTATCCTCTCGTGCAATGAGGAAGTCAGAACACCGTAGTTCGACCCAAAGAGACCGAAAGGTAAATTGACTTGTGAACTGCTTGCTTGCTTATGCTCAAGTGTATGACCTGTTGTTCGCTGTGATTTCTGGCGAACAACCTCTGGTTAACCAATTTCTTCAGAAAACTGGGTTACTTGCAGGACCAACCAAACAAGTCCTGGGATACATGTGCATTGGTTATGTCGAACTATTCTTAGTGTTGGTGATTGATTTATGGTTTGTTTCGTCAATACTGTCAAAGTGTTAAGAACTTTGATTTTTACAAGTAAAGTAAAGTTTAAGTTTAAAAATGAAATAAAGTTAAAAGTTTTAAACAAGAATAAGAAGAAATGTCAAAGGCTAGAACTTGCAGAAAAGTAAATAAAGCTTGAAAATGACATAAAATTGATGAATAAACAAGTAATTTAAATAACTTTGAAATATAAATGGTGTTCAAACGTACATGGTTCCAAATATCAAACTCATTTTCTCTCACACTGGGTACTTAGAGTATTTTACAGGAATTTTGTATCAATTTTCACACACACTATTCTAAACACAAACTATCCTATTTATATACAAACAAAATAACTGCTTAGAACGGAAAAACTATAACTAAATGACAAGTGTCAGCCTGCATGCAATTTTCTTCTCTGAAACTTCCATGTGTCCAACTGTCAAAGGTTACAACCTTTTGAATTTGAATTCCCTTCTTTGATGACGAAACCTTGCACCCTTTCAATATGTCGAAGCCTTTTAAAAAAAAACTCTTTCAGCATCTATCAAATACTGTCTTTTGTCAAAAAATCCTCCTCTGTCGAAATCGTCAAAAGACCCTCTTCTTCTGTCAAATACTTAGCTACAAATAACTTTCCAAACTTATCATGTCATAACAGTACTTTCCATTTTGTCGAAGCATCAGAGCTTTTGACTTTGCCAGCATCTCTTGAATTTCTTTTCTTTCCTTATTCTTCGACAGAGATGACCTCAAGCTCCAAATTTCACCCTGTCGAAATTATGGGTTTACAAATTGCCCCCCAGCAAAGATGTTTTCGACTATTCTTGGAGAAATATCTTTTGCTGTCGTAATGACCTTTGACTTCCTGTCAGTCACATTTATTATAAAGTGATTTTGTTGAGTCCCAAGAAAACATCATGATTTTCACTTTATGAAAACGTCATGTCTAGCCCACGTTTACACAATCTCCCACCACTGCCAAGAAGGTCTCGACAAATAGAAAACACCTCCTTATTCATGCCTCTCAATCTTCCTTTATACTGAATACTTCTTCTTTTACTGCAGGTCACTCGTACACCAGCTAAGAAAAGGAAACAAGAGGAAAAGGAGATAAGCGTCGAAGAGTCTGAGGATGAATCTCCCGAACCTCAACCCTTGAAAAGAAACAAAGGTCTGAGAATAAAAACAGTGGCATCTCAAAGATCCATAGTTCACAGACGAACTCCCCCTACAAGTCCAATCAACAAAATTCCCCAAAGAAGTGAAAGAAGCGGAGACTCAAGTGTCCACACTGAGATCCCTCAGGTATTTACTTCGACCAACAACACTCCTAGTCTTGACTGCATATATCCTCATCTTATAATTCCCTTTTATGTTCTCTGTAGGTTGTTATTGATGTCGAAGAGACCTCTACAGTCCAAGAAGAAATTGTTCCTTCTGACTCTGAGAAGACTCTGGCTGAAAGGCTTCAAGAAGACGCCACCCCAGATGCAGGTGTCCATGGACCTCAAACTTTGGACGAATTCAACCTCAGTGATTCTGAATCTTCTGGCAATAACTCTCCCTTTCGACCAGACTTTACTGCAGAGGAAAAAATAACTCCAGACCAGGATGCACCACTTCAAATACCAGCTGCTGCACCAGAAACTGACGAAGATGCTCTTGGTCAGGATGTACAAGCTCAAGATCCAACTGATACCACAGCAGGTGACAAAGAGAATGTCGAAGAAGAGGTCACTCTGTCGAATCAACCAGGAGTCAACTTTAGCCTTGGAGGAACTTCCCAAAATGTTCCTACTCCATCAGAAGTTCCTGTGGAAACTCCTTTGGGTACTGGTTCGACAAGCTTATCACACGAGGAAATTGAAAGCTTGAAAGTCAGGAAGCCTCTGGAATATTTGAAAGCTCTACTCAACTCCAGATACAACTTCCAAGACTCTTCTCCCAGTGGTTCGACAGCTTCAGGGGCCACTTCTGACATTCAACCCATCAGTGTCATTATGGATGAAATCAAAGCAAAAATCCTTGGGGTGGACCTGTTTGAGACCCTGGCTGAAAATCCTTCTGCCCAGTATGATCTGAAGAAACTCCTGAAACGAGCCAATTTGTTGGAGGCTTCGACTGAAGAGAGCCGTTTGGTGATGGACTTGATGTCCTTAATTGATTCTGTAAGTGCTGATTTGGTTCGTCAGAAGGAATTTTCTCAGAATATTACAGCCAAATCTGAAGAACAAGTTTCAGAATGGAATATTGTGGCTTCTTCGACAGAAAAAATCTCAAAACTGAATAAGCTTTCTGACGAATACACCAAAGCTGCTGCTGAGTGTGAAAACAACATTCAGGCCTATCAGGCTCAGATTGCTGATCTTCAGAAGAAAATCCTCCAAGAAAAGGAACGCCAGGCCTCTCTCCAACAGCCCAATCAAGAGGCAATCGACAATGAACTCCAGAAGGGGCTCCAACATGCAGAAACAGCCCAACAACTTCACAGGGAAATTGATGAATTGACTGTCAGCAAGAGTCTCTGCGAGCGTCGAATTCAGCTTCAAAAGAAAAAATTCGACGAACTCAAAGCTACCTTCCTTCGACAGTAGTTTGTAATAGGAATTAGGAAATTTTTATTTGTTTAAGGATTTTTTAGCAATTTCATATGTAATGCTATTTCACGCCATCTGTTTGGCGAAGACAAGATTTATTTGCAATTTCATTCTGTTCTTATTTTTATTTCCTGCAATGTTGGTTTATACCTTTTTAAGTACTTTCCATTTATTTTCAGCACTCTCCTGTCTTTTTCTATCTCTTCGACTTCATATGCACCATTTGAAAAAACTCTTAGAATTTTGAAAGGTCCTTCCCATTTAGGGGACCATTTTCCCATCAATCTGTCTTTCTTCTCCATGGGCAAGATCACTTTCCAAACTAAATCATTTACTAAAAAGGCTTTGAATTTTACTTTTTTGTTATAAAACTTTTCGACTCTCTCTTTCTGCCTTCTTATTAATTCTAAAGCATGTAACCTTTCTTCATCTAAATCAACCAACTCATCCATCATCATACTCCAATAGATTTCAGATGGAATCTCATGATGTCTTTGAATTCGTATTGACTGTAAACAGATTTCGACTGGCAATACTGCATCATGTCCATAGGTTAATTTAAATGGGGTAGAATTAGTTGCCTCCTTAGGAGATGTTCGACAAGCCCAAAGGATTTGATCCAGAGTCTTGTGCCAATTTCTGGGTTTTTTACCCACATGCTTCTTTATCAGGTTTATTACTACTTTGTTGGCTGCTTCGACCTGACCATTTGCTTGGGCATAATAAGGTGTCGAAGTTAACAACTTAAAACCCGTCTCTTTTGCAAATGCCTGCATATTTCTTCCAGTAAACACAGACCCTTGGTCAGTGGTTATAGTCTCTGGTATTCCAAATCTATACATTATGTGTTTCTGGATGAAGTCTATGACTGCTTCCTGATCTACATTCGTCAATGGTATGGCTTCAATCCACTTAGTGAAGTAGTCTACCCCAACTAAAATGTACTTCTGCCCTTTTGAAGAGGCTGGTCGAATTTCACCAATCAAATCTAAAGCCCACCCTCTAAATGGCCAAGGCTTTATAATGGAATGTAACTCATTTGCTGGTACATGAGGTATGCCTGCATGAATTTGACATTCCTGACAACCCTTTGCAAATTCAACACAATCTTTCAACATGGTTGGCCAATACATCCCTTGTCGAAATAGTAGCCATTTCATCTTATGCCCTGCTTGGTGTGCACCACATGCACCACTGTGTACATTCGACAAAGCTATATAAGCTTCAGTCTCTCCCAGGCACTTTAATAGAACTCCTTCTGCAGTCTTTTTAAACAATTCATTTCCAAAGAGCACATAACTTATAGCTCTATACTTTATCTTTCTTTCGACTGTCTGGTTTGGATTTTGTAAATAATCTTTGATAGGTTTTCTCCAATCTCCTACCTCTAGATTATCTATATTAAAAATCTCAAAGTTTTCTTCATCACCATATCACAATCTTATTGTCTCCAAATCAGATGGGGACAGTCTAGTGGATAAAACTTTTCCTCTCACTTCGACAACTTTCATCAGATTTTCCTTCGACACTTTATACCCTGAAGCCAATTGAGCCAGGTCATTTGCTTCCTGATTTTCTAATCTGGGAATCTCTTAAGGAGTCTGTTGGCTATCACAAAGTACATGATCAAATTTTCTTTGACACATTTGTACTCTTTCGTCAATTGTTTTATCACCAACTCAGAGTCACCCATTATTTCGACCTCTGTTGCCCCCAGTTCCAACAGAATTTCAAGTCCAGCAATTAAAGCTTCGTATTCTGCCTCATTATTTGAACAGAATTCTTCTATTTTGTACTTGAACTTTGTTGGAATTTTATTGGGAGAAATAATTAACACCCCAACACCTGTTCCATTTTTATGACTGGAACCATCAAAATATAACCTCCAAGGCTCTTTTTCGACATAATTTGTCTCATCTCCAAGTATGGAGTGGTCAGCTATAAAGTCAGCAACTACTTGCCCTTTAACAGCTTTCAAAGGCATATATTTTAAAGAATACTCAGTCAAGGCTAAAGCCCATTTTCCAATTCGACTATGTAAAATAGACTTAGACAACATATGCTTTATTACGTCGAAATGAGAAGATATATGTACATCAATGGGTTTTATATAATGCTTCAATTTTGTACAAGAGAAATATACACATAAACATAATTTCTCTATCACACTATATCTAGTTTCAGCATCATTTAAGACTCTGCTGAGATAATAAATGGCTCTTTCGACGCCATGTTCATCTTCTTGACAAAGCATGCTTCCTAATGTTCTGTCAGATGCTGATATGTAAAGCCTCATGCTCCTTTTTCGACAAGGAGATATTAAGACTGGAGGATTTGCCAGATACTCCTTGATCTTGTCGAAGGCATCTTGCTGTTCTTGCCCCCAAGTGAAGCCCTCCTTCTTCAGTCGAAGTAGAGGTGAGAAGGCTTGTGTCTTTCCACTAAGGTTGGAGATAAACCTTCTGAGAAAGTTGATTTTCCCTAGTAGAGACTGTAATTCCTTCTTTGTCGATGGCGCTTTTGCTTCCATTATGGCCTTAGCTTTGTTTTCATTAATTTCAATCCCTTTCTTGTGGACCACAAAGCCTAAGAAGTCCCCAGCCTGCACACCAAAAGCACATTTAAGAGGATTCATTTTCAAACCAAACTTCCTCATCCTTTCAAAGGACTGTCGAAGATGGTTAATATGGTCTGATCCTGAGGCAGATTTAATCACAATATCATCTATATAAACTTGCATAAATGTTTCAATGAAATCATGAAAAATAGAATTCATAGCCCTTTGGTAAGTAGCTCCAGCATTTTTCAAACCAAAGGGCATGACTACCCACTCATATGTTCCTATTGCTCCTGGACAACGAAAAGCAGTTTTTGGAACATCTTCTTCAGCAATGAAAATCTGGTTATAACCAGAATAGCCATCCAGCATACTTAAATACTCATGGCCTGCTGCAGAATCTACTAGCATTTCTGCCACTGGCATAGGATATTAATCCTTAGGGGTAGCTGAGTTTAGATCTCTAAAATCAATTCATACCCGTAGTTTGCCATTTTTCTTAATCACAGGAACAATATTAGCAATCCATTCGACATACCTCGTTGTACGGATGAATTTGCATTTTAGAAGCCTTTCGACTTCTTCTTTGATTTTCGACAGAATTTCAGGTGCAAAGCGTCTGGGAGTCTGCTTTATTGGCTTCTTCCCTTCCAGTATTGGCAACTTCAATTCAACCAAATTTCTGTCTAAACCAGGCATTTCGTCATAATCCCACGCGAAGCAGTCTTTAAACTCATTCAGCAGTTGGATTATTTCGACTCTGAGTTGAGGATTCAACTTGGCACTGATGTAAGTGGGCCTTTTCTCTGCCCCCAGTCCCAGATTAATCTCCTCTAAAGGATCCTGTGCCACCATTTTCATATTGGTTGGGGCTGGATCTTTTTCGAACCCCACAGGTTCGTCATCATAAATGGCATCAAGTCTTTGACTCTGCCATTCGCCATTTGAGTCTACTTCAAAACTCTGCTTTGCATGTTGTTCCTCAATATTTTCCTGAGGATGTTGCTCTTCGACAACCTGAGTGCTGGCTTCGACAGCCATATTCCTAACTTCAGCCTCAAGGGCCGTTTTGAGTTGTTTTTCGGCTATATAAGCCGAAATCCTTTCCATTGCTGAAACTTCAGTCATTTTCACTGAATTCACTCCCCCATCCAGTTGGGTTGACATGGGCAGTTCCCCAAGTGTAATTTGTCTCCCCAATTATTTCTTTATCCCACTGGAAACCATGCGTAGGATGGAGGTACATGGAACAGTAAGCATTGTCGGAAGCTGTTAGGTCGAAAGCAGCAGGATTGCATGGTGCTATATGGGCTAGGTTCTTGTCGAAGTTACGACTAGTGACATTGTTCACATCAGCTGTGAAGTAACTCTGATCTTCTTCTATGTTTTCGACAATCCCATCTGGCCTCCAGATTGCTATCCTTTGATGCATGGAGGATGGCACAGCCCCAATCCCATGGATCCATTCTCTTCCCAACAGTAAGTTGTAATTTGCCTTTGATGTTATTACCACAAACATTGTAGGCCTGGTGATGGATCCTACAGTCAAGTTCAGTTGTATTACCCCCAGTGTTGTCCCTACTTTGCCTTCATAGTTGGACAACACCATGTTGTGAGGCTTAGTGTCGGAGTCATCTTTCCCAATCCTCTTTATCATGTAATGAGGAATTAGATTTACAGCTGCTCCACCATCTATCAGAATTTTGTTGACACCCACGTTTTCTACCTTTCCTTTTATGAAGAGAGGCTTTAAGTGAGCCTTCATTGCATCATCTGGCTTTTCGAAGAAAGCATTTTGCTCTTCGACACAGCCATTGTTCATTATGTAGTAACATACAGGCTTCAAGCCTATGCTATCGTCTGCCATGTCATCCTCTTCGTCTTCGACTTCCATTATCCTGTCATAATCTCTGGGCAACACAGAAACCACATTGCAGGTTACGTCGAAAGAGGCATCAGACTCAGAACTAAGGTCATCTGTGACTTCTTCGTCCACTGGCATTCTGTTGTTTGTTTTCTGTATTTCTGTGGTGTCACTAGATCCATTCTTCTGAGGGGTTTTTTCTTCTGCCAGAAGTCTCCCCTTGCTTGTGATCTGCACACATTTGCTTGATTCAGCCTCCTTCTGTCCAACCTTTTTGTGTCCCACAGTTTCCTTTTCACTTTTCTTCTGCCTTTGGAATCTTCTCCATTGGGACCTGGACATAGGATTCTTCCCTTTGTAGTTCTCAGAGACGTATTTTGGCTTTGCCTCCTTTTTTACTTCCATTGAGGGACCCCTGTTCACTTCAAAACTCTTCCATCTCTTCTGACCTTGGGCATCCCTTATAGGTTGAACCCATTTGTCGTCATTTGGTCTGTTGGATGGTTTATAAGTGTTGAAACGTCTTTCTCCCCTTCCTTGAATGTGGTGCTTCCCTCTTCTTGGGTCGAATCTTTCGTTTCTGGTTGGTGGGATTGTCCCCCAATTTCTTTTCCTCTGGGTCTTTTCTGCTGCTTCTAAATCATCAGCTGCCTTCCTGTCGAACACAGCACTGCATCTTGGGCAAAGCATAACTTCTGCGTTCTTCCTTTGACACCTCTGGATGAATTCGACAAGACTTTCATTCTCTTCTGGGTAAACCAGCTTCTGATGTTTCTCTTGACGTTTCTTTCCCTTGTTGGTGTCTGGTCCTACCTTCTAGGTGATTTCCACCATATGAATCCCAGCATTTTGTTCAGTTGTGATTTTCAACTTGTTCATTTTTTCTACTAGCATCATTTCCTCTGGGATATTCTCCTTTGACTGATTTACACTGCCTTTTGGGTGTAAACCCTTATAGATGTAATTGCAGCAGTGTGCAACACTTTCGACAGGGTGTTCTTCAGTTCTGATGGCACCACTGTTTGTTGATTCGACAGTAGGGGAATTGTCATCAGTCCCTGTTGTCTTGATCTCATCTTGGCCAAGGCCCTCAGTGGCCTCTTTTTGGACAAGGAGGTTTTTGTTGTCCTCCTCTTCGTCATCCTTTTTGAAGGATTCTCCCCATCCTGTGGGTTTGATTTTGTTGATATCTGTTTTGGAGTTTGGTGGTGCTGAATATTTCACCATGAAGTCGAACTTCCCATTCGATTCTCCTAAAGTGTCCCAGATCACCCCCTACTCAGCATCTCTTTCGTAATTTTTCTTGTCGAAACTTCTTCCCCCTTTGACAGTATTTCTTTCGTCGAGACCTTCAGTAGTTTCAATGGCATTCTCACTGTTGAAGTCTTCAGAAGCTTTGACTTCTTTTCCCTCAGCCTGGTCAGCAGGATTATCACCTTCTTCCACCACATTGACATGGGTGTCGAAACCTTCAGCAGCTTCTATCATGGTGAAGTTGGTGTCGAAGCTTTCAGTAACTTCTACCATTTCAAAACTTTCCTCCGCCATGATCTCCATTTCGACCACATTTACCATTTCTGGTTCAGCATAATTGGCTTCCACAACCTGCATGGGATTGGAGTCAATCCTCATCTGTTGCTTGGCTTTGTCTCCAAACTTCAGCCTTCCATTTTGGATTGCATTCTGGACAAGATCCCTGAAAAGGTAACATTGAGAAGTTTTATGACCCAAGAAATTATGGTATTTACAAAAACCTCTCTTTTTCTGTTGGTCTACAGGAGGCTCTTTAGTGCCTGCTGGTTTTATTAATTGACCATCTTTGACTAATAAATCAAATATTTCGTCACATTTGGTGACGTCGAATGTATAGGTTCTTTTAGGGAACCTGTCATTCTTTTCCACTTCGACTGGATTCTTTCCATTTGACGGGGCTAAAACTTTACAAGAATATGGAGGGCCTTGCTTTAATTCTGCCAGATCAATTTCTTGCTGGTCGAAAATGACTGGATCGTTTTCGTCATAATCATCTTCTTGAACTATTCCTACATAGGCCACTCTTTCCTTCTTGTTTTTATTTGATCTAAATTTTTCATTTTTTAGTCTTTCTATTTGCCTCACTCTGTCTGCCAGTTGTGCCATGTCTCTTAAGTACTGGGTGTCCAGTTTTTTCCTTATGGAATAATCTAGACCCCCTGCAGCCATTTCGACTAGTTCTTATTCCGGCACTTGTGTAAAGCATCTGGCTTTTAATAATCTAAACCTATTCAAATAGTCATCTATAGGTTCAGAAAATTTTCTTTTGACACTTGCCAACTCTTTCAAACTTATCTTGGTTTGTTCCATATAGAATTGTTCGTGGAACAATCTTTCTAATTGGGTCCAAGTGAAGATTGAAGTTGCAGGAAGGGATGTAAACCAAGTGAAAGCATTTTTTGTCAAAGAACTTGGGAAATATTTCATCCTTAAGTTCTCATTATTAGCAATCTCTCCTGCCTCTATCAAATAACGCGCTACGTGTTCTATGGTGGATTCACTGGTATCCCCTAAGAATTTGGTGAATTTGGGGACTTTCCACCTTGGTGGTAATTCTTGTTGTAAGACAAATTCAGACAAGGGGGAAGTATAACTAGGCCTTTGTAATCCTACGTTTACTCCATTTTGTGCCATTATTCTCTCAACCATGGTGGCAATATTATTTTCGACAGGCATGTTATTGTAACGCATTCTCTGCTGTAATATTTCATCAGCATTTTGGCCTCTCTGGACTATTATTCTTCTTGGTTCCTGTCGAACAGGCTCTTCTACATCAGGCTGTTCAATTACCACCTCTTGGCCCCTGGGATTTTCATGAGGGTTTCCCAATGGCCTTTGGTTTATAGTAAGTTCCTCTTCGACAACCCTATTGGCAGGGTTCTGATTTAATTGCATTCTTTGCTGTGCTTGAGGGACTCCAAAAAAGTCAGCAATGCGTGCCATCTGTTCTACCAATATTTGGTTTGTTTGGGTAGTGTTTTGTATTAAAGGATTGAACACTTCTCCCATTTGTTGTGTCAAAGCCTGCACCATATCATGATTGCTTTCATCCATCTGTTGACGAATTACTTGTGCGGAATGGTTCGTCATAGTGGGCATATGGAAACCTGGTGGAACTTGATTCATTCTATTTCCATTTCCACCATATCCTGATCCCTGCAATGGTGATGACATTTGAGCCATAGCATCAGAGAATAATGGTGACGAATTATGTAGGCTTGCCATCATTGAAGTTGGCATTCCATATGGTTGTTCCCTCCCAGTCTAAGGCTGAGAATAATTCAGATATGGCCTGAATGTATTTCCTCCAGGGGGAGGGGTTCCAAAGGGTCTGGCGTGTCCCATGGTGGAAGAACTAGGCGCATTCTGGGATCCTGAACCCGTTGGTATGGAATCCCCCAAAGGAGGCCTAATTTGTTCTAAAACAGGGCCAGACGCTGGTATTGTTCCTGACGAAGGGATAGGATTGGAAACTGGTATTGTTTCGTCAGGATTGTTTGAAGTATTTGGCAAGTTAGCCATCTTTCTTCTTCTTGTTCTCTTTGGTCTCTCTACGTCGGTTACGGCTAGTTTACCGCTTCTAAGAATCATACAACGTAGCAAGGAACAATTTGTCTAAGAAGTTCTCTATTAGATTTTATCAAATGCACTGGTCCCACTGGGCGTGCCAATTTGTTCGCTGTGATTTCTGGCGAACAACCTCTGGTTAACCAATTTCTTCAGAAAACTGGGTTACTTGCAGGACCAACCAAACAAATCCTGGGATACATGTGCATTGGTTCTGTCGAACTATTCTTAGTGTTGGTGATTGATTTATGGTTTGTTTCGTCAATACTGTCAAAGTGTTAAGAACTTTGATTTTTACAAGTAAAGTAAAGTTTAAGTTTAAAAATGAAATAAAGTTAAAAGTTTTAAACAAGAATAAGAAGAAATGTCAAAGGCTAGAACTTGCAGAAAAGTAAATAAAGCTTGAAAATGACATAAACTTGATGAATAAACAAGTAATTTAAATAACTTTGAAATATAAATGGTGTTCAAACGTACATGGTTCCAAATATCAAACTCATTTTCTCTCACACTGGGTACTTAGAGTATTTTACAGGAATTTTGTATCAATTTTCACACACACTATTCTAAACACAAACTATCCTATTTATATACAAACAAAATAACTGCTTAGAACGGAAAAACTATAACTAAATGACAAGTGTCAGCCTGCATGCAACTTTCTTCTCTGAAACTTCCATGTGTCCAACTGTCAAAGGTTACAACCTTTTGAATTTGAATTCCCTTCTTTGATGACGAAACCTTGCACCCTTTCAATATGTCGAAGCCTTTTAAAAAAAAAACTCTTTCAGCATCTATCAAATACTGTCTTTTGTCAAAAAATCCTCCTCTGTCGAAATCGTCAAAAGACCCTCTTCTTCTGTCAAATACTTAGCTA
The DNA here is from genome assembly GCA_963966055.1 of Lathyrus aphaca. Classification (NCBI taxonomy): domain Eukaryota; kingdom Viridiplantae; phylum Streptophyta; class Magnoliopsida; order Fabales; family Fabaceae; genus Lathyrus; species Lathyrus aphaca. The sequence continues at coordinate 486,108,842 of OZ014525.1, read as the reverse complement.
CAAATAACTTTCCAAACTTATCCTGTCATAACAGTACTTGCCATTTTGTCGAAGCATCAGAGCTTTTGACTTTGCCAGCATCTCTTGAATTTCTTTTCTTTCCTTATTCTTCGACAGAGGTGACCTCAAGCTCCAAATTTCACCCTGTCGAAATTATGGGTTTACACCTGTCTGGCCCAGGTGCAAACTGTCTTGCATTAGACGGAAGAAGCAAGTTCTCGTTTGTGAGTGAATGAGATGAGAAAAGAATCCCGAAGGAGACGATTATTGTTTATTTTTTGTGTTTTTAATCTTTTATTGCTTTTGAAAGTTTGTCATAGGTTAATGAACTTAAGCCTAAACCAAGGGTTAGTAAACTCATCACATCCTCCCTCTGATTAGGGGTAATGAGATTACCTTAAGTATGAAGTAAACACCTCACACTTAATCATCATGATGTAGGATTAAGATCATTAACCTACTTGCAATTATTTAGATGTTTTTGTTGTTTTTGTTTAGTGTTAAGTAATGAGATTAAGCCATAATCAAGGATTCAATGGGCTCATTACACCATCCTAATAGAAGGATAATAGATGAGAACATTTAAGCTGAGAAAGACTCCTCAACTTAATCCATGATTAGGGATTAACCTCATGACAAAACAAAGCCTTTATTAGAGTGGATTTTAGTTAATGATAAGATGAATAAGTGATTTTTATGGTTTGTAAGACAACTTGAGGGGGACTTGTCCATTAACACTAGGGTTAGTCCTTCTTCACCAATTAAGGAAGAATTAGAACCCTAATGCAAGACCCAAGTTACAAGCTTGATGTCTTGATGATTATTAGATGAATTGATTTAAAGTATTTAAACACATTAAGGGTTTAACACTTAGGATTAAAGTTATACACTTCATCCTAATAGAAGGATGCAGGCATAAGCTTAATCACAAAGCCTTAAAACCTTTAGGGTTTAGTCCTTGATTATGAGATGAGAAGAGAAGACTCAAAAGATGACACAAAGGTAAAACTAAATGGGGGACTAATCAAACCCTAATTGTTATCATGCTTGGAGATCCTAGGGTTAATGAGGTTTGCAAGAGAATCTTCAGAGAAACCACCAGGAAGTAGATGAAAGGAGCAAGAAGCAAAGAGGAGCAAAACAACTTGCTTCACTTAAGAAGACAAGTTGCTTGAAGAAAGAAAGTGGGGAAGAGCATGAATGATCAAGCTCACTCAAATACAAATACAAAATGCAGCAAAGAAAGTATGAAGGAGATAAAAAGAGATTGTGAGAATTGAAGGCAAATTCACTTCTCCAACAACTTACCACCTGAAAAGTTAGCAAAAGAAATGAAATGCAATGCAAATGGGATGCAATGTCATGATGCAAATCAAAACCAGAAGCATAAGTATGATGTTAATGATGCTGAGGGATGATACAAACATGAGGCAAGGCATGAGAATGATCAAACAAGCATAAGGATGCAAATGAGGCATGCATTGAACCATGAACATACATGAAAAGTTATGAAATGCAATGGACATACAACATGGCAAATGAAAGATGCAATGATCAAACATGATTCTAATATGTCCTAAGATGTATTATGAATCATGTGGATGCATAAAATGTCATGGCAAGTCATGGTATGCAAGCAAAGGAGAAATGGATGCAAAGGAAGGCACAAATTAGGGTTTCATGCATCATACAAAACAAAATTCAAAACCAGAAGCAAACATCATGATAAAAATTTGAAAATGTATTCAAAGGAACCCTAAACCTATACAAACTCACTGCCCAAAGGAGGGGATCTAACTCTTAACCTAGTGAGAGTTATGAATTTCCTAAGATTGCTAGGGTTTCAAGGTACCTCAACAAGAAAAATGCCAAACAAATTGAAAATGCAAGATCAATTCAAACCAATTTTATCCTATAAACTATATGTTATGCAAGATGCAATGCAAAAAGAATCATTGTCCAACTCTCAATGGTTAGGCAGAAATGAATTTTTGAAGTTTGAAACAAAATATTGCCTTGAAATGAAATTAATTCCAAAGAAAATTATCAAAAGGCATCAAGAACAAAAACGAAATTTGGTTTGAGAGTGGGACAATGTTTCTAAATGTTTTTGAAGGTTACATGAATTTTTTTGTGATTTTTAAATACCTAAAAGTATTTTTAATTAATTAATTTTCATTAATTAATTAAAAATAATCTTTTAAATGATTTAAAAATAATTTTTTATGCAAAAAATAAAAATAAAAATATTTTCTGATTGAGAAAAATATTTGAAACAAAAATGCAAAAGGAAATAATTTTGGGATTTTTCTAACTATTTTAAAATAAATGAGAAAGAAAAAACAATTTAAATGAAATAATAAATAAAAGAAAATGAAAGTATGCGCAAGGGATGGCCAGGATTTGATCGGGGCTTGGACTGGTTGACTGCGCACCAGATCCAAGGGCCCAGATTCAAATCTGGCTAAAATGGTTTATGAATTAATTAAACTGAATTTTAATTAATTAATCAAGGTTAGGGTTTCTAATGATGCATCCTGGCCACACATTCACGCGCGAGTCAACCAAAGTCAAACGCATCTACGGCCAGAATTCAAACTCTCATTAATGACACAGATTAGGGTTAATGAAATTCAGGTGGCCGGAGAAGACTTCCGGTCGTCTTCTCCGACGAGACCTCCAACCAAACTCTCTCAAAACCTCACTAAATCATGCCAAAACCTCCAGATCAACTCAACTAAACATCCTAAATAACAATCCAGCAATAAAATTCATTTCTTTTTCATGAATCATGAAGAACAAACAAAAATCAAATTTACGGGCAAAGTTTCAGACAAACAATACATCCTCATTTCTGCATCATTTTCAAAAATTTAAAGCCCATTGCATTCAGGGAAGCATGTAGATCATTTTAGAAACAAGAAATAAGAGTTCTGGAAAAATGAATTTCCATGGCTACCTGAATCGAAGCTTTCAACCCAAGAGCTTCTGGACCAGTTCCTTGCTTCCAATCAACTCCACTGACCTCCCTCAAGTGTTTGCAAAGCTTGTTTGAAGTTTATTTGGGCTAGTTCGATAGATTGCTTGAGTTCTGTTCAAAGAGGGACAGAAATCGTATTTGGTTTATGTGAGGTTTCAGGCTGTTTCAATGGTTGGTTTGTGATCAGTGGAACATTTTGAGATCAATGGTGAAGTTTGTTTTTGTGTTTGAAGGTTGTGTTGTGTGTTTCGAATCAAAATGCATATGAGGCATAAACTTGGAACTATGGCTATGAGAGAGCTTCAGCCTGAGTTGTGTGATGCAAATGAATCCTTGGAGTGTGTTTGTAAGGTCTGGATTGGGCAGAGAGTTGTTGGTGGCCTGTTGTGATTGGTATGGGCAAGTTGCCAAAATGTCAACTTGATTTGTACTTGAGGTATGGGCAAGTGTAGAGCAAGGACAAAGCATGGCTTGGCTGCAGCTTGAATCAAGGAAAGCAATGGAAAAGGTCTAGAGGCAATGCAGCAAGTGGATTAGGGTTTATGATAGGTTTTGCAACTTTGATCATCTTTGGCCCTTTTGAAGTTTCTTGATCCACAAGTCATGAAAATGGCCAAACCTTTGATGCAATCTGACTTTTAGATATTGGTTCATGTTTGTATGAAGATTAGAAGTCCATTTGATAGCACAATTTGTCTTGGCAAGTGGTTTTGCAACTTTGACTCTTTGGTAGAAAACTTGAAATTATGTGATTTTTCCCAACTTTGACCAGCCATAACTTTTGATCCAAAATGAATTAGGACAAGTTCTTGTACTTTTTGAAAAGGGAATGATCCATTCTACAACTTTCATGACCAAAGTTTTCTCACTTGAAGCATTTTTGAATCAAAAAGCAAGGGTTGAAAAAGTTTCCCAAAATGGCAAGTTTCCATTACAAGTCATTCTCCCAAAAAGTCAACTTTGCAAATGGCTTGAAATTATTCAATTTTGTGAACTTCTAACATCTTCTATGATCAAATAAAGATCATACATAATCAAAATGATGATGATCACCCTTTGGTTGGGCCATTGGGGGCCTCAGATGCCCTGATTTTGCACTGACTTGCTCAAAAAGTCAACTCTTGATTAGATGTCTTCCCCATGGAATTTCCTTATGAAAATTGATATGTATGATCCTTATACCATATAGAGACCAATAGAAACAAGAATGACCAAAAATTTTGGAGTTATGGCCTCTGAAACCAAAACCCTAATTCTAGATCATCTGTGCAGTTAAACCTGGCTCTGCTTCCATGCCATTCTCAGTTCTTGTGATTCTTTTGACTTCCTTGACTTTGTGAGGATATAATATGATGCTTGAACACACATGGACCCCTTTGAAGTGATTGATGAACTTTGGAGTGGCTCAAATGGCTCTTGGATTGCTCAGATTACAAACCCTAGCTGCAGATGACTTAGAAGCAATGCAGTGAATCAAAGGTGTGGTATGAGATGCTATGATGGAAATTATGCATATGAAGAGATCACAAGCCATGGTGTGAATGGGTGAGGGCAAATTTGGGGTGTTTATAGTAGGCATGAGACGTTCGTCTCTTCAAACACCAAAATCTTAAAAAACATTCTTCTTCTCATCTCTTCAATCTTTTTTCAAGCAAACCATTTCAGACCAAAAAATGCAGTAAACATTTCAAAGGGTTCCCGTGGAGTACCACGGACATGTCAGGTGCTTAAAACCTTCCCGATTTGTAACCAATCCCCGTACCCGTTCTCTGTTTGATTCTTTTAGCTTTTTAGCTTTTAAGATTCTTTAAGGTTTTGTTCGTTCTTTTGCCTTTTTCCATTTGGAAATAAATAAAAGCGCGGTGGCGACTCTGTGTATATTGAGTTAAGCTAATAAATAGCTTACACTCATGATTTTACCGCTACACTACCCAGCTCTCGTTCCAGAGCCACTCTTCTCTGATAGACATATTTCCACATGCTTACGCTGGAGACATGGTGGAAGGACACATTATCCAGGGGTGCTTCAGGAACAGCAGTGGCAGTCCTAGAAGGTGCTGGCCTCTCTCTGGGTTGAGATGTTGGGACATCCTCCTCAACATCAGAATCAGATGGAGCTGTGGTCTTCCTCTTCTGTGTGCTGACCTTACTCCATGGCTTTGTAGGTCCAAAAACAGTTTTGACCTTGTCCTTCTTGGGGGTAGGCTGTCTTTTCTCAGGGGTTGCTTGAGCAGCTGGCCTCTTATCCTTCCTAGCCCTAAGCCTCTTGGCTATGCTAGGATCAACAGATGCTATGATCTCTGTATCAGAATCATCATCCAGGTTCTCAACTGGTGGAGGTTGGGAAGCCTCATTCTCAACAGCTTGATCATCAGTAGAACCTTCTACTTCTTCATCATTATTTGGGGCTTTGTCCTGGACCTCAGTTGTCTCAACATTGCTTGGGACATCTTGTGGAGCAGGTATGTCTTCTTCAGCTTGGTTGATGGAAGGTGAGGCAGGCATCCTGTTAAGGGGAACTGACACCCCCAGGCACAACCCTTTCTTCTGCCAGGATCCTGGTTACAAGTTTTTTGATTGTTGCGTCCACGTAAGCAGAAGCTTTGGGAGCACTAGAAGATGAAGAGGCTCCCTTACTTTTGCTGAAGATTGGCTCCTTGGGTCTTCTTGCATGGGGAGTCCTGGGCTTTTGAGCAATGGGAATGTTACCTCTGATAACATTTATAGGTGTAGCATCCATGGGTACTACAGACAATGGAGTGACGTTCACTACGTCTTCCTGAAGGATACCCTCATCAATGGAGTTAGGGTTCTGATGTTGTGACATGTTTTCGATTGTAGTGGGGATGTATAAAGGTTTGATGATAGATTTAGATGAGTTCAGAGTTTCAGCTGTAGCATGCAAAAGGTTTAGTGGTGCTAATGAGAATGTGAGAAGCTGAAAGCACGTTTGTACATAAAAAGAGCCCGTTGCTATTGGAATTTTTAAAACTGGAATACAAAAGGTTATTGGCCAGACTAGTGCTTCCACCTGGTGGTCATGCCACACGATGTCATAAGACATGCTGGCACTTCTCCATAATTGCTATATGTCACACATGCAGATTCCCAATTTACCCCTTAGGTTTTCAAATTGGGTAGCATCCAAAGCCTTGGTGAATATGCCAGCTAATTACAGCTCTGTGGCTACATGCTCCAATGTGATCACCTTCTCCTCCACAAGGTCTCTGATGAAGTGATGTCTGATATCTATGTGCTTAGTCCTGCTGTGTTGGATATGATTTTTGGAGATATTAATAGCACTTAAATTGTCACATTACAATGTCATGACATCTTGTGTGACATTGTATTCTGTGAGCATTTGTTTCATCCATACCAGCTGTGAACAACTGCTACCAACTGCAATGTATTCAGCTTCAGCAGTGGATAAGGACACACAATTCTGTTTCTTACTGAACCAAGAAATTAAATTGTTTCCTAGAAAGAAGCATCCTCCTGATGTACTATTTCTATCATCAGCACTTCCAGCCCAGTCAGCATCACAAAACCCAGTGAGGATGGGTTCACAACCATGAGAGTACATTATGCCATAGTCACAAGTACCATTTACATATTTCAATATCCTCTTAACCTGGTTTAGATGGCTCACTTTTGGTTCAGCTTGATACCTTGCACACACACCTACTGCAAAATTTATATCTGGTCTGCTAGCTGTAAGATATAGTAGACTTCCAATCATGCTCCTGTACAATCTTTGGTCCACACTCTCACCTTTGTCATCCTTTGTCAGTTTTAGATGAGTGGGGGCAGGTGTTCTCTTGTGACTTGCATTGTCCATCCCAAACTTCTTGATAGTGTTCTTTGCATACTTGCTTTGGGATATGAACATGGATTCCTCCATCTGTTTGATTTGCAGTCCAAGAAAGTAAGTTAGTTCTCCCACTAGGCTCATTTCAAACTCAGACTCCATTTGAGTCATAAAATGTTTAACCATCCTGTCTGACATCCCACCAAACACTATGTCATCCACATATATATGAGCAATCATAACCTTTCCCTCTTCATCCTTTACAAACAGGGTTTTGTCTATTCCTCCCTTCCTGTATCCATGCTTAATGAGAAAGGTGGTCAGTCTTTCATACCATGCTTTGGGAGCTTGCTTTAGCCCATACAGAGCCTTCCTCAGCTTATATACATGGTCTGGACAGCTTGGATCAACAAATCCCTTTGGTTGCTCCACATATACTTCCTCATTAAGGTACCCATTTAGGAAGGCACTTTTAACATCCATCTGAAATAATTTGAACTTTAGGATGCAAGCAATTTCTAGGAGTAGTCTGATGGATTCAAGTCTTGCTACTGGTGCAAAAGTTTCATCAAAATCCACCCCCTCAATTTGAGTATATCCTTTAGCCACAAGCTTAGCCTTGTTTTTTGTAACTACTCCCTGCTCATTAGACTTGTTTTTGTACACCCACTTAGTGCCAATCACATTAATTCCATCAGGCCAAGGAACAAGATCCCATACTTCATTCCTTGTAAACTGGCCTAATTCTTCCTGCATAGCAGAGATCCAGTACTCATCATTCAGAGCTTCCTTGATGTTCTTAGGTTCTACCTTTGAAACAAAGCAGGAGCTTGAGATCATCTCTCTTGATCTAGTGGTGACACCACTGTTGAGATCACCAATTATCAGTTCTTTAGGATGATCTTTCTGGATTCTGATGGAGGGAGGTTTGTTGGATTGCTCTGACCTTGCCTCAGTTAAAGTGAAGTCAAGATTATCACTTTCTATTTCAACTTCATTTTTGTCAGCAGATGTTCCAACATCATCAGCAGCATCTGTCTTTGCATAGGTATCATCAATAATCACATTTATTGACTCCATCATAACCTTGGTTCTGGAGTTAAATACTCTGTAAGCTCTGCTATTTATGGAGTATCCAAGAAATATCCCTTCATCACTCTTAGGGTCCATCTTCCTTCTTAGATCCCTATCAGCCAGAATGTAGCACTTACTTCCAAATACATGAAAGTACTTGACTGTAGGTTTTCTACCCTTCCAGACTTCATAGATGGTGGATAGAGTTCCCTTTCTTAGTGTGACTCTATTTTGGATATAGCATGCTGTGTTCATAGCTTCAGCCCAAAAGTACAGGGGTAACTTCTTGGCATGAATCATGGCTCTAGCTGACTCCTGAATAGTTCTGTTTTTCCTTTCTACAATCCCATTCTGTTGAGGGGTGATGGGAGAAGAATACTCATGGTTGATCCCTTATGATGAACAGAAGTCTGAGAATTTTTTATTCTCAAACTCCTTTCCATAATCACTTCTTATTCTGACCACACAGCTTGCCTTTTCTCTTTGGATCCTATGGCACAGATCTCTAAATACCTCAAACACATCTGACTTTTCTTTGATGAAGCTTATCCAGGTATATCTTGAGAAGTCATCAACAACCACATAGGCATATCTTTTTCCACCAAGACTTTCTACCTGCATTGGTCCCATAAGGTCCATGTGCAGTAATTCCAAGACTTTGGAGGTTGTCAGATGTTGAAGCTTTGGGTGTGACATCTTGGTTTGCTTACCTATTTGACACTCACCACACACTTTTCTTTCATCAATCTTAAGTCTTGGGATCCCTCTTACAGCCTCCATAGAGATGATATTCTTTATTCTTTATTCACTTCTTCTTCTTTGGCTATGGAACAAGTAGATGTGAGGCTGAAATCTTGGGGTTCCCACATATAGCAGTTATCTTTTGATCTGGCTCCTCTCATGACCACTTTCTGCTCTTTATCAAAAACTATGCACTTAGCTTTGGTGAAGTTGACACTGTAACCTTGGTCACATAACTGACTTATGCTGATCAAGTTAGCAGTTAATCCTTTTACAAACAGCATACCATCTAGACTTGGTACACCTGAGCAGTCCAGGGTCCCAACTCCCTTGATTTCCCCCTTTGCTCCATCTCCAAAGGTTACATAGCTGGATGAGTGTGACTTTAAGTCTACCAACAGATTCTTCAGTCCAGTCATGTGCCTTGAGCAGCCACTGTCAAAATACCAGTCTTCCTTAGTAGATACCTTGAGAGATGTGTGTGCTATAGAGGCAACAACCTGCTTGGACCATTTGTGCCTGTTGTGAGGTTTCCTTTGATGCATCTGCCCTGGGTAGTGTCCATCTCTAGAGTTCCAAGGTTTCCTGGTGAACTTGTTCTTCTGCTTAGGCATGTACTGGTAGCTTTGATCAGTATAAAGTCTAGCTTTAGGTATCCAAATTTTCTTGGTGACCTCTGTCTTCTGCTTAGGAAGGTGCAGGGAACTCTGATTGGGGTATCCATGCAGTTTGTAGAAAAAAGGTTTAATGTGACCAAACCTTCCACAGTGATGGCATCTCCACCTTTGATATTTCTTTTTCATCATGTTTTTCTCATGATGTTAGACATCTGCTTAAACATCTTGTTTGACTTCATGGGATCTGAAGTTGTTTGGCTGGTGCTAGCCTCAGAGTTTTGAGCTTTATTAAATCCCAGCCCAGTCTTATCCCCTGAGTATTTGTTGTTGTTGAGAATGGCATCCAGTGTGTTTGAGCCACTGTTCAGCATTCTGACAGATTTGGACATATGCTCCATTTTGGAGTTGAGTAAGCTGACTTCATTTTTCAAAGTGGCAATGATCTCCAGATGACTTGCCTTTTCAGCTTTTAATTCCTCAATCTGCTTCTTCTGCTGTTTACTTTCCTTGCATACCTCAGTGCTCCTTTCACACAACATCCTGTAAGATGTTTCAAGCTCTTCAAATGTCAAATCCTCATCACTGGATTCCCCTTCAGTTTCACATACTCCAGCTAGAGCTGTGATGTGCTTTGCAGACTCTTCTTCTGACTCACAACCCGAGTCTTCATCTGACCAGGACACAGAAAGACCTTTCTTTTGCTTCTTTAGATAGGTTAGGCATTCACTTTTAATGTGTCCATAACCTTCACATCCATGACATTAGATCCCTTTTCCTTGGTTAGTCTTCTCATCATAGTTTGACCTTCTGTTAGAGTCATAAGATCTTTTATTCTCAGAGGTTGAGTTTCTTCCACTTGGTCTGGGCCTGTTGTCCATTCTTTTGATGATTTTGTTAAATTGCCTCCCAAGCATAACAATTGCTTCTGATAAGTTGTCCTCAGAGACTGCTTCATGACTTTCTTCTTCCTTATCAGTGTTTGAGACCAGGGCTATGCTTTTGTTTTTCTTCACAATAGTATCACTCATTCCCATCTCAAAGGTTTGAAGGGAACCAATGAGCTCCTCAACTTTCATTGTGCATATGTCCTGAGCTTCCTCTATGGCAGTGACCTTCATGTCAAACCACTTGGGCAGTGATCTGAGAATCTTCCTTACCAACTTTTTATCACTCATCTTCTCTCCCAAGGCACCAGAAGTATTAGCAATCTCCAGGATGTTCATGTAGAACTCATGAATGGTCTCATCTTCCTTCATCCTCAAGTTCTCAAACTTGGTGGTGAGAAGTTGAAGTCTTGACATCTTCACCTTTGATGTTCCTTCATGAGTAGTTTTGAGGGTGTCCCAAACATCCTTGGCTAGCTCACAGTGATGCACAAGCCTAAATATGTTCCTGTCAATGCCATTGAACAAGGCATTTAAGGCTTTGGAATTTCCAAGTGCTGACTCCTCTTCCTCCTTGCTCCACTCTTCTTCAGGCTTTATCATTTTTGCCTCATCCTTATTGTCTTTGACAGGGTGCTCTCATCCTTTGTTAGCTGCTTTCCAAGCCCTGCTATCAAGAGATTTCAAGAATGCTACCATTCTTGGCTTCCAGTAATCATAGTTGGATCCATCCAAAATAGGTGGTCGATTCACAAATCCTACATCTCTGTCCATGTTCCCAAAATTTGCAGTCCCTAGATCTCACCCAGTTATACAGGCAGGGTGCCTGCTCTGATGCCAATTGAAATTCTGGGATCAGATATGTGATGTCGAACCAGATGTTTAGACACTGATATCCTAAACATAAATTAATGAGCTAGTAAATTAAATAACACAGGAAATTGTTAACCCAGTTCAGTGTATCTCCACACTTACATCTGGAGGCTACCAAGCCAGGAAGGAAATTCAATATAAGTAATATTAATTATGGAGTTAAACCAATCAGTTTAATCCTTCACTTAATATCTACCCAAGGCAATTTCTATCTAAGACTCTACTTAGATATGAGTACCTACTCACTCCCCCTTAATCACACAGTGATCTTTAACTTAGAATGATTAATAAGTTTGAAGTCACACTTTAGACACACCAGCTTGATCTTACTTAATAGTTTCGATCAAGACACAATTCACTTTTTGCTTAAAAGCTTATAAAGTGAATAACACACAATTAAAACCTGCTTAAATAACTAGCTTCACTAACACCCTTGACAGTCTGCTTAAATTCATTGGATTTACTTGAGTGTATCAGTTTCTTAAATAGATGATTGGTTTGTGGGCTTTTTGCAAATTATCCAGACTTTGATAAATCCCATAGTTATCTCCTTGAATCAAGGTGAGTTAGTTTGTTATCTCCTTGAATCAAGGTGAGTTAGTTTTCTGTTTCCTTTATGCTGGAACCAGATAACTTAACTTCCTAAAGAGGCGCCTTGGAGTGCTCATCTTTTACAATTAATTACAGATATTTACTCCTGATTTTAAGCACTTCTGTTACGCATCATTTAAGGCAGATAGCAGGTTCGCGATGTCACAACATCTGGTGTGACATCCTGATGTCCTGAACTAAGTTCATAACTTTTACTTTGTTTGTCAAAAATTCTGTCAATTTCTAACATCTACACAACTTCTATTCAGAATCAGTATCTTTGATCACATCATTCCCACCTAAACCCCGTGATCTCTGAAATCTTGGTATGTTAGCAAACAACTTCATTTTGCCAAAGAAAATGTTGTCCAACTTAGTTGTCAATACTCCTGCTTCCTCCACATTACTGAAGCTCACGAAACTGTATCTCCTACCTCTCTTGTCTCTCTTCTTTGAATGAAAACCTCCTCAATCTTGCCATACTCCTTGAATTTGCCGCCTCCTTCCTTCACTCGAAGCTCTTATTATTAAAGCACTTTGGACCTTCTTTCACTCTCTTTCGAACGTCCATTCACCCTCCATTGACCCACTCTAATAATAACAAGGAATGCTTCATTAATTTTAACTTGAAGTTAAGATTTTATCTTTTGACTACAGTTTTGCAGATTATAGAATAAACACTTATTAAAATAAGTGCTTATTATACAACTATATTTGCATAATTTATTTTTTAACGTATGATAATAAATTATTTTTTATAAATGTTAAAAATTATTTTTGTCAACTACTAACATTTAGATAGACACATGTTCATCAATCCATTTTTTTTATTATGTAATATTTTGAAATATTTATGCTGTAGAAATATTAAGTGTGTTTTTGATCTTAACATAAACTAACTCATCAGCAAACTTACACTTAATATTTATTTTAGTGTTATAGATTTGGAATCATAGACCTCCTTCCTATTCTTTATTTATTTAATTAATGTTATAAAACATTTTTCAATTTAGTATGTATTTCTAATGTCAATCTAACATTTTAAAATAATTAATATCAAAGTTTCCAAAGAAAAGTTTGAGTATTAATAATAATAATAATAACAATAATAATAAGAAGAAAATTAAAATATTAAGTAAGAATAATTTAGCTGTCCATATTAATCTATCACCTACCGTCTAACTTTTCCAAACACACAACCATCTTCTATTAACTTGAAGTTTTTGCTGACACCAAAGAGTCTTTGTCATGGGAAAAGGAGAAGGCTTTGTGGGAGAAGAGTTTTGTATGGTCTAGAGAAGTGTTGGTAGAGAATTTCTTTCTTTAATTGCAAAGGTTTAGAATATTCCTAGTGGAAACAAAAAAAGCACCAAGAAAAAAAAAAAAGCACCAAGGTTTGCAACCTCATTTTAGGATACTAAAAACAAAAGTCTTGAATCATATGGACCCTACTAAAGAACTCCAAGACAATGAATATAGACTAAATTGAGTATTAGTGTTCAATCTCATATTAAACAGTATGAAAAATGTTCCACGAAATCACACCGTTTATTTTAATTATACATTTTCATTAATTTCACGCTGGAACGATCAAAGAAAATTAAAAAGTAATAAATTTTTAAAACATGTTACAAACCCGCACTAATGCATATATAATATATAAACTTCATTTAGGATCCTCAAGAACAAAAAAAACTAGCAAATAAACCATAAAGTCAATTATAAATACAAATTTTAATGAATTTGCTAGAAAAGAACATAGGCAATCAATTTAAAATAGAGGCAACTACATTGGTAAGGACTAGTTTGATATTGTGAGAAGCATTTTAGAAACAGTACGATGGCGTTAAGAATTTTGTGATTTCAACTGATATAGATGTCACAAAATGGAATGCAATGGTCGTTACGTGAATTAATACAATTTATTCTTTAATATATAAAACAGGTAATAATATAAAACAGTACGATGGCGTGTTTCTTAACTTGTGCCCTAAGGTAAGGGCACAAGTTAGCATTACCCTTAATTTTAAACTTTATTAAAAATTTCACTAGAATTCTTGTCAATTGTGTCGCATGACATTTGTTTATATATATATATATATATATATATATATATATATATATATATATATATATATATATATATATATATATATATATATATATATATATATATATATTAAGAAAGGATAATCTTATAAGAGATTGAGAGTAAATGATAACAATCGTTAGATTTAAAATAAATGATTGAAATTTAATATCTCATCACATATCATTTATTTTTTGAACTGTTTCGGTTGAAAAAAAATAAATGATCATGTAATGAGAGATTAAATCTCAATCATTTACTTTAAATCTAACGGTTGTTATCTATTTCTCTTACTCTCATATAACATTACATTTTCTCACTAGATACATCCCCTATTTTTATGTGAGAATAATATGAATAATTATTAGTCCTTAGATTTAAAAATAAACTAGTAAGAAACTCGTGTTATCGCACGAGTCCCGTCTAAATTCACATCACATGTTTATGAAACCATCATATATAAAGTTTGAATTCATTATTCAATTGATAAACATTGACATAGTTACAAATATATATTAATAATATGCACCAACTTTTAACTCTATCAAGAGAAATATTTAAAAGACGGACATTAAAATGAACAGTCTATAGTATAGTCTCTAATAGATGCGTTTACAGCTGCTCGTGAATCAAGATGAGTTAACAAAATTCAATTGAATTCTGATGAATTAATTTAAAACTATAAATTTGAATAAAATCATTTTTTTCCAATTCAAATAACATTGTTTTTAGATATTAGTCAATTTTGTCTAAATCTAAAATTTAGAACAGTTTACGCACTAGTCACGTCTGAGTTCACATTACATATTTCTGAATCTCATTTGTCAGCTAAGAAATTTGTTTTGTAATCTATAAATATTCACATAGTCTATAATATATACTAATAATATGCGTAAACTTTTTAAACATTAACTCGTATTTATAATAAAACGTACAACTGCTTTTCTAATTTCAATTATATAAAACAACAAAAGAAACATTTTATATATACATTAGAATATCTACAACTAATATCTCATAGATATGTTCACGTCTACTCGTGGATTATGCTTGCAATTTCACTAATTATCATTGAATACTACAAATATATGATAAATATCTAATTTTTCATTATAAAAATATTTGTAACTTATTTTCATTTATAAGAATATTTGTAACTTACTCTCATTTATAAAAATATTGTATCATATTTTGGTTAATATTAAATAATAATTAATAAATAACCCGTACAATATTAAATATAATCGGAAAAAATAGATAATTAATTTAAAAATTAAAAAATAAATAAATAAACACTAATTTTAAAACTAATAATTCAATAATTTTATTAACAATTATGTACCATTAGATTAATTTAATAGTTAAAAAACATCAAAAGAGAAACAAATGTTACTTAAAAACGAGAGAAACATGTTTCAATTTAAATATTCTTTTATTTTAATTTATTCATCCAATATTTAGGATTCACAAATAACTATCCATTAAATTTTTGTATATGTAATAATTCTACAATAATCAAATCACACTGATTGTGGCTAAATGAAGAATATAAAATTAATTAGAAAAGGATCAAAATATGATTTTCTTCACTATAAATAAAAATTAAAAATTTAATAAATTTTTTAAATATATCTTTAATTTAAAAAATATATATAATGTCCCTTTTTTTATGTATGGGTTCTATTCTTAGTGATTGTTTTAATAACTCATAACAATCATGACTCCAGTCATGTTCCTGTAAGTAACAATCATGTTCCTGTAGCAACAAGCTTTTCCTTCATGCTAAAAAAACCAGAATCTCTGCTCAGATATCATTGTCAGTAACTGGATTCCTACAATTGTTTTTGGCTTAAACTCCTAACCTTAGGGTTAGGGGGCTTGAAAATTTTTGGTTTCTTGATTCTAAACAAGCTAAGTTTAGCATGGATTGGAAAGTGGTGTCTAAGAGGAAGTTTGGCTCTAAACAAGCTAAGTTCTCAGTGTGGAAGGAGAACGATGGTAAAGGGAATGCTTTTGGAGAAATTCTTACATCCTTCTTTTTCACTGAGTTTCCATATACTATGGATGCTAGAGATATGTTTGAAGTTTTTAATGTGTATGGAGTGATTTCAGAGGTATTCATTCCAGCTAAAAAGGATAATAGAGGAAGACGGTTTGGGTTAACCATACCATTATTATGTAAATATTATTATACTATTAATATAATAACATTTTAATTCATTCTCACAAAAACATTAATAAAGGATTAAACATCTAAAAAACTTGTGACTTTAATCTTGGACTATGGCCATTATCCTTAGCATTGGACTTGGAGTTTTGGACTTAGATTTTAGGATCTTGCCCTTTGCTTGAGATATTATGGATTGAAGACCTTGGCCTTGATTCGGTTCACTTGTTTATGAAGATGAAGTCCTATTTGCTTCGAAGAATGTTCATCATACGGTTTGGTCGTTTTTCCTTTAACTTTTACTTTAAGTCTTAGGATAGTCCCTTCATCTCTTTCCACTTCTTAAATTTTCAAATCTTTTCCCTATTTCAAAACCTTTTTTGTTTTCAAACTTCAAACGTTTTCATAATCAAACCTTGACTTAGGTCAAATGGTTTTACTTTTTCAATTTCATTTCTTAATAAATACTAAACCACATAAGCATATCGAAACTTTCTTTTCAAAATGCTTTAAAAAATGCAAAACTCATTCAATTGTTTTTGTGCCCTCGTGCACCTTTTCTTTTTAACCATTTTGTTTACACATGTTTAGATATGATTCGTTCTTTCTAGCAGAAGTATTCGCTAAAGAATGACGACTTATCTTTACATTTTAAAATCAATTCAACACATTTCTTTTTCACTATTTATACCATGAACTACGAGGTTTTGATCTCGCATTGCACTTTGTGGGTACGTAGGAATGAGATGGGCGTCTCTTCAAACACAAAAAATCTTAAAAAAACATTTCTTTTCTCATCTCTTCAATCTCTTTTAAACAAACAATTTTCAAACCAAAAAAAGCAATAAATATTTCAAAGGGCTCCCGTGGAGTACCACGCACATTTTGGGTGCTTAAAACTTTGTGGGTACGTAGGAATGAGATGGGCGTCTCTTCAAACACAAAATCTTTAAAAAACATTTCTTTTCTCATCTCTTCAATCTCTTTTAAACAAACCATTTTCAAACCAAAAAAGCAATAAATATTTCAAAGGGATCCCGTGGAGTACCACACACATTTTGGGTGCTTAAAACCTTCCCAATTTGTAACTTATCCCCTTACCCGTTCTCTGCTTGATTCTTTTAGCTTTTTGCTTTTAGATTCATTAGGATTTATTCGCTCTTTTTTCCTTTTCCACTTGGAATAAAATAAATGCGCGGTGGCGACTCTTTTTACCTTGAGTTAAGTTAACTAATAGCTTACACTCATGATTTTACCGGTACACACATACTTAGGCGTTATCATCTCATTCGAGAGATAATAGATCGGGGAAATGTGAAGATATGCAAAGTACCTACTTTGACAATATTCCACACCCACTGACAAAGCCTCTTGCGCAGCAGAAGTATGATGGTCATACTAGATCTATGGGTATTAGCGGTATGCCTGATTGGCTCTAGTGCTAGTGGAAGATTGTTGGTGTAAGCCCTAGAGGCCAATACTTTTGGTACTTGTATCGAATTATTTATTAATAATTAAAAGGCATTTATTTATTATGTTTGTTTTTCTAAAATAATAAAGTCCCTAGAATAGCTAGTTCGTTTAATGAAATATTAAGTGTGACTTAATCATGAGATTCCATTAAACTTAAAGACATTATTCTTAAAGCATCCATATTTAAACTTTAATGTGAAATGGGATAGCATTAAAGCATTAAGACTATTATGTGGATAGACTGATGATCACATCTCATGGATCATGGATAAGGAGTTATCAAGTCTTGACATAGATATAAATATTAGGAGTAATATTTATACTGGATTGACCCACTATGAGTACTACATAGAATGTTATGCAAAGTGTCATAAGTTACTCTCATGGTGATAATGGTGTATATCACTCTTCGACCTGAAACTACTATGGGCCCTAGATGTAGAGTCAAGTACTTTATTGTTGATCAAACATTGTTCGTAACTGGATGATCATAAAGACAGTTGATGGGTACTACACAAAATATGCTGAGGGACATGAGTAGCCTAGATGGAATTTTCCCATCATGCATAACAGGATAAATGTCTAAGGGCCCAATATTGAACTAGACAAGGATGACACGGTATATGCCTTGTGTTAAATATAGACATAAGGGCAAACAGGTAATTATACACACAAATACTATCACAAAAGATTTTGTCATATTACATGACAATTTTGTGACTTGGGTAGTAGTGATGTGTTGCTAGATATCACTCACTGTTTATTATATTAAATACATGATTTAATATAATTGTCAACGTCGCGAAATCCTACAGGGTCACACATATAAGGACAGTTAGAGAAGAGGTAGAATAAATAAGGTACACCATAAGGTATGGTGCACTAGAATGGAATACGGAATATGGTAAGGTACCATATGATATAATAATAATAATAGTTAATATTAATTTTATAATAGTTATAAAATATAATAATAATAAAATTATGGTTATTATAATAATAGTTATTATAATAATATAATAATATTTATTATGATAATATAATAATATTATTATTATTGAGGTTGGACTTTTAGGCTATAGCCCACACAAGTAGTTCTATAAATAGAACCCTTGTGAAGAAGCTCAGTAGTTGTTGTTTTTGAAACCCTTGTCGTATTCCTTTTTCTTCTCCTTTTCACTCTAAACATTCAATCGTAACCAGCTAGCACTGTGACTGAAGGAAGTTGTTCGTGAGGACTGAGTAGAGGTGTTGTTCTTCGTACAACGCTCGTGATCAAATCGAAATCAAAGGTTTCAAAGCCTGTTCTGACTCCGACAAAACCTCAATTCAAGCTGAGTATAGATCAGTGTCCCATTACTGATGTCTAAAGAACTTATATGGATAACATTTCATATGCTAATATAGTAGGTTCTTTGATGTTTGCTATGGTTTGTACTAGACCCGACATATCATATGAAGTAAGTCTTGTAAGCAGGTACATGACAAATCCTAGAAAGGCTCGCTGACAAGCATTGAAGTGGATTTTAAGGTAAATAAATGGATCTTTAAATAGAGTCTTAATTTATTGTGGAACCTTGGGTAAAGATAATAAAGCATTAATCGAAGGATATGTCTACTCTGATTATACAGGCTGTATGGATTCCAAAAAATCTATTTCTGGATATGTTTTCACTATGTTTGGCATAACAATTAGTTGGAAAGCAACACTTCAGAAGTTTGTTGCCTTATCAACCACTGAAGCAGAATATATCGCCCTAACTGAAACTGTGAAGGAAACATTGTGGCTTGAAGGTTTTGCAAAGGAGTTGAAACTTCAAGGTCAAGTTATCACTATTAAATGTGATAGTCAGAGTGCAATACAATTGTCGAAGAATTCAGCCTATAATGAGCAAACCAAACACATTGATGTGAGACTGCATTTTGTCAGAGGGATAATCGAGCGTGGAGAAGTCCATGTGTTGAAGGTTTCGACAGATCATAATGCTGCTGATATAATCACCAAGACGTTGCCCAGTTGCAAGTTTTTCCACTGTATGCAGTTGATAATGCTGCATGAAAAAAGTTGGTTTTGTTTTCTTGTTGGTATAGAGTTTGGTCCAAGGTGGAGATTTGTGAAATATTGGATCGAACTCTGATACGAGAGAGGTTTAGCATGAAGTCGAAGTTGGTTCACATGTTAGTGCAGAAGTTATACATATTATAGTCAAAGTCAGTTCTAGTATGTATGTCTAATTTGACCTTGTTTTATGGATCCAATTGTTTAAGTTAACTTATACCTTAAGTTAGCTTGTAATGGGTAATTATTAAAAAACTCATTAGGTTAATGTGTTAGTTTTATTATAAATAGAATACTAGTCTCTCATATTCTGCATAAGGAAAAATAGGAAGATAAAATCTTAATTCAAGAATGAGAGAGGTTATTTGTTATTCTTATATACTTGTAATCTTGTTTTAAAGAGAAAGGAAAGAATAACGGTTTATAACCAATTTTTATTATTATCCTTGTATTGCTCTAAACCTTAACCATTGTGGATTTTTTGATCATATAGAAACCAATTATATTTTGTTTTTAAGGCATCTCATTCACAACATTCTTAACTAAAACTCTAATACAATTAATTTTAATTTAATCTACTTTAAGTTAATTATATGTATTTTCTTAGTAAGTAAAAGAATTTTAACTGAAATATTAATCCAAGTTAATTAAATAATAATTGATTCAAACAAATATTATTTAATTGTCCATTTACAAATATTTAGTTTTTTATAGGTAAAACTTTTATAAAAAAAATCATCATTGAAATAACACAAGATAAAATACTTTCATATCTAAATTGTTGTTTCAATTTATCCCACAAATTATGCAATAAAAAGGTCTATAGCTAGACTTTTCATCCAACAAATAGCAAGACAAGTATATGTAATACAAAAAACAATGCTAAAATTGGTGAGTTAGCCAACGAAATTGTCAAGCTAGGATTTAAAAAGTTTGTAGGCCCAAGTGTTTTATTCTCTGCGTAATCTTTCTTCATTATGACCTTTATTCTAAGATTTGAAGACACATGCAATCAAATAATAATATACTTTAAGATTAACAAATGTTATTTAATTACTTTAGGATTAATATTTTTGTCGACACACTTACATTATATATTACTATATAATATATAAAAATTAATTAATATAATTTAGATAATATGTGTTTTACATTGAAAAATAGTTTTAAATAGTATCATTCATTCGTGCTTTCTTTGATCTGTTGCTGATAAATAATGCCATTTAGAGGTAGTGGGATGGTGAGAGTTAGATAGAGACGCCTACCTCAAATGACCCCACAAACACACGATTTTTTAACTTTACACACACATGTCTTTCATATACACAACTAATATTTTAGGGTGGAGTAGTAAAAGATGAATGAATGAGAGCTAACATAAAATCAACCACAGTTGAAATATCTAAAATTTTGAATATTGACCTTATAAATAAAAAAACTGATTAGCATAACAATATAACTGAATTGACAAGATACAAATATAAAAAATTACACATAGAAATACAATAAAGCTCTCTAAACTGGAAGCGATTCTCTGGGGCTAGAAACATGTCCTGAAGTCTCAACATTTTCTCTGTCAAACAATTTTCTGATGTTTGTTCTATATTTGTAGAATACAAAACCAGCAACCAAGAACATCCAAAATCCCAGATAAATCCACGCAATCACATGAGAAATAATCCTCAACGCTAAAAGTGAAACGACCCCTCCGATGAACAGTTTAACCAAAATCATGAAAGGACGATGAAACTGAAAAACGTTCTCGATCACTAAAACCGTGAAGTATAATGTAAGCATGAACGCCAGCGCAATTATAAGTGATTTTTCCACCATTGTTCTATTCATCGATTCAAATTGTATTATTGCGAACAATAAACCAAAATACTGACCCAGCAACTTTCCAGCTTCTTTCAACCTACAGGTAATTAAATGTTACACAATCAGTGACTAATATTGATTAAATTATTAGGGAAATCCCAATAATTATTAATTAAAATACTATAATAGAAATTTACTAAAATATAATAAAATTTACAAATTTTCAGATATTCAAAATAATTTAAACACAAAACAAACTTTTCAATTTTATTAGAAACTTTTCTTTAATTAACCATATAGAATCTAAAATATGCACAATAATAAACACATCAATTGAAACAAAACTAAAATACTTTACAAAAATAAACACATCAATTGAAACAAAAGTAAAATACTTTACAAAAATAAATTCATCAATTATAATTCTCATTTTAATTTTTATTACTTTTTGGATCACATTTTTGTCTGTCTTAGTCTTTTAATTGATAGATTTTCATTTTAAAATTTGATTAAAACCTTTATGTTTTCAATAAATTTGTTTCGTGCTAATTATTTTAGTGCATTTATTTTAATTTTTTCAGCACTTTCGCTTAATTTTTCTTCATTTTAATTCCTTTTATTGTTGTCTTTTTATCAAATTATTCAGAAAAAATAAATATAATTAACTGTTTGATCATGCTTCAGGGATGTGATGGATCAATTTGATTTGATGACATATGAAGTATTATCAGTGAGAAGGGATCGAATCTTAACCGTAATTAAGCAAGAGGATTTAAATCATTGAAATCAAATCTGCATTAGATGAAATAAAATAAATTTTAAGAAAAAAAATGACTAAAATAAAAAAAGAAAAATAGTTTTGGTGAATGGGAAAAAAACTAAAAAAAAAGAGTAGAAATGGAGATGATTAAATGAATTTTAGGTTGAATAAATGGGGATACAATTTAGTAGTGAGTAGAAATGTAGAATCGAAGTTACCTTGTTGAAAATGACGATGTGTTTACAGGTGTAGCAGGCTCAAACATCTTGGCTCAATCGAAGAGAAAAGGTAAAGAGTGATGAAAAAATTATGTGTTAGTCTAAGCTTTGTTTCACGTACAGTTTCACGTATTTATAATGTCCTATTTAGGGATTTTCGATTTTATTTTAATATTAGATTTCGAACAAAAATATATAATTTCGTTGTATTTTTAAGAATAACATTCATTTAAACAAGTTGTCCAAAATGTATTTAAGTAACATTTTTACAGGAAATGTCACTGTCACATGAAATATATAATGAGTCGTGTTATATGTGTACACTAGTTGAACAATAACATTTCTCATATATAATTTCGTTGTATTTTGTTCAAACTATAAGTGGGTTTTGTTTTAAATATTCCCTGTCACTGTCAGTAGGACAGTCGCTTTGTTCTTTTTATTTTAGTCATTTTTTTCCTTAAAATTTATTTTATTTTCTTTATTATTATTATTATTATTATTATTATTATTATTATTATATAGATTTATTAAAAAATAATAGGGGGTGCTTGTGGTTCGATTTGCATCAGTTTTGAAATAAAATATCATCTGATCCAAAAATATATTTACTTGCAAGTCGGTTTGATTTTGGATGATTGATTAGAAAAATTCGATTCAATCCAATCAATTTTATTGCAGTTTGATTTAAATCGATTTTTTAGATATTCAAATTAAAAATTATAATTTTACTAATATTATAAAAACACTAATAAATAATAAATTTGATATAATATATAATATATATTATATTAAAAGTTAATATTACAAAATGATAAAATGCAGGGACAGTTTGACCAAGGGCAAGACAACGTGCTAGGTCTTACACGCTCCTATGCGTATCTTGGCAGTTCTTCTTTGTGCCTAGCTGATCCAGCCCAAGAAAGGACATTGGTCCAGCGCTGGGGCACATATAAATACCCTTTTTCACTAAAATATAATAAAATTTAGGGTTAATAGGCATTCATCCCATGCAATATGAGCGTGTTTCGGTTTATCCCCTACCGTTGCCAAATGCAGGTTTTGACAACCACTTTTTTGAAAAAACCGTTGCCAAAAGGCAGGAAGGGGAAAAAGCAAAATTCGCTAAAATTGCACGAATATAAATGCCTATTAACCCTAAAATTTAAATACAAATTTTCAGATATTCAAAATAATTTAAACACAAAACAAATAAAAAATATATAAAAGAAGATATCCAATTCTTTGTTTGATCATCGAAAGCTTGCTCATCAAATATTTGAAGCTATAAACTTTTCAATTTTATTAGAAACTTTTCTTTAATTAACCATATAGAATCTAAAATATGCACAATAATAAACACATCAATTGAAACAAAACTAAAATACTTTACAAAAATAAACACATCAATTGAAACAAAAGTAAAATATTTTACAAAAATAAATACATCAATTATAATTCTCATTTTAATTTTTATTACTTTTTCGATCACATTTTTGTCAGTCTTAGTCTTTTAATTGATAGATTTTCATTTTAAAATTTGATTAAAACCTTTATGTTTTCAATAAATTTGTTTCGTGCTAATTATTTTAGTGTAACACATATAGCATACTCTAATTTAATATTTCAATTATAACACATATAGAATACTCTAATTTAATATTTCAATTATAATATTTAAATATTTTTAATTGTGAAATTTCTATTCCATTTATATATATACCGGAAGATTCATATATATCAAACTATATGCAAAGTAGTTTTCACTATTTCTTAACATATACATCTATTTTTAAACTATATTATGTACTGAAAATATTTAACTAGTAAAAATTTCTCTATTATCATATATGTGAAACAATAGTGTTACTAACATTGAAATTACTTCTATTTATAGTTGGCTTTGTTTCTTAATCACATTAGTTTGATTCCTCATCTCTTACAATTTAAAAATAGCTATAAAAAAATAAAAAATAAAAAATAAGGTGGATAAGCCCGCCAATCCACCGGCGGGACGGGACGGGTTTGAATTTCATGCCCAATGGCGGGCATGCCCACTCCGCTCTTTTTTTGGCGGGGCAGGATGGATCGGGACGGGCGGCCCGTTTTGACACCCCTATCTACAATAAAAATAAACCAAACTCATATATTTTTATGACTTTTTCTATCTCTAAACATGCCTAATAATAATAATAATAATAATAATAATAATATTAATAATAATAATAATAATAATAATAAATAAATTTTAAGAAAAAAATGACTAAAATAAAAAAGGAAAATGTTACTTATTGATCTAACTATTTTTCATTTTTTTTCTTTTTTATTTATTAAACATGCCCAAAATTCAAAACTAATAATAATAATAATAATAATACCCATCTCTTATTCCTCATCTAAGTCTTTTTCCAAATTTATTTCCATGCTTAGTTTCCTCCAATGAACATGCACAATGTCAATTGGTATCAGAATACCACTAATTCTATACCCTGTCAACTCACACGCGCAAGGTAATCCATATGTTGCTCTAAGAGTATAACGACATTTGTCCTTGTTCGTTCCAACATAAACAATTCTTGTTAACTCTTCAGCAATGCGCCTCAATGCAGCTCGCGACACTAAAGTACGTAAATATGTGTAAAATGGACTTAAATACGCATTCGCAACTTTATAGAAACTCTTTTGAAAAGAAGCTCTAATGTTTCCAATTTGTATCTTTAAGTTGTCATTCATAGCCTCCCAACATTTGACCATGTCACCAATACTGTTACTCAACATCTGCTTCAATTTCCAGTGAGCAGACTTAACCCTAAAATAATACATATTTAAAATAATTAAGAAAAATAAAAAATATGCAATAATTAAATTTTGGGATCTAAAACAAAACATACTGATTAGTCGTCGTGTTACCCATATTTAGGACTCAATTAATCCATGCGCAAACAAATCTTTATCTATGTGGTGTCAACCATGTGTCGCTCACGTACTCAAAAAATCTAGGACAATCAGCACACGCCTTCTCAAGTTCTTTTAAAGGTTGAGCATACTCAACCTCATCACTAGCCCATACAACATCAGTCCATAATTTTCCAATTGACTCTTGCATATCACGAGCCACTAATAGTTTCCTTTTTGCACCAACATTTTTGTTTATGTGAAACCGACATAGCAAATTATTCGTCCTTGGAAACACAGTCTCAACGAATTTCATCAAGCAAGATCTCTATCTGTCATCATCACTTGTGGAAACAAATCTTTCTTCACAAACAATTGTTTAAGCTTATCTAACACCCAACAAAAGTCTCAGTCTGCTCAGACTCAATATACGCAAATATGACAGCAAAAGTCAACTTGGTTGATGTCATGCCAACAATTTCAAACAAAGGTTGCCTATATTTGTTTGTCTTGTAAGTGCTATCCATAACTAACACAATAGGAAAAATATTCAACAACTTAACTGAATCTGGATGAGCCCAAACTATATCTTTAATAACTTCAGAGTCGTCTCTTTTTCTACTCCAATAAACATAACCTGCAGCCTCAATAAGCTTAAACAAATGTTGTATCTCACTTCTAGGACCTCTTATCTCTTTTTCTATCATACTCTTCTGCTTGTATATTTGCGTGATCCGAGTGACACAATCTGGATCTTGCTCGTGCAAGGAATGCAATATATTTCTAGGTGCAACCTTTCTCTCTGTTAAATCGACAATATGTTGTTTCTGATCCGATGTCAACCTACCAACAAATGAGTGACCTTCTAATCTATCAGGTAAATCATGGTTATGAATCCCGCATTTTACATCAATCTTCCATCCAGATCCATCTTTCTCCGGAGTCGGCCTGATCTTAAATGGACATCCACATTTTTTCGTCGCACTTTCGATTCCACTACGAATATCCTTGTATTTCCCACCTTTATCACAACCAAATATTATTTTGTTACTTCTTCCTCTCTTGCCTGTTTGTGTATCTGAACGAGTGATGATAACCTTCACTTTATTACGTAATCCGATGTCTTTAACCCATCTTATCACTTCCTATCGTGTACCAAATCTTTCTGACGTTGTAAAAACATATGACATATTCACACATATCGGTTCTTTTTCGTATAGAGCTATTTTCGCACCTGCACAATAAAAATATTTTTAATAACAAATTATAAAGAAAATTAAAAAATTAAAAAAAAATCAAACCGGAACACTTCAAGTAAGTCTTCCGGTAGTGTATATAATATAAATCGGAACTCTTACATGAAGTATCCCGGTACATGCAAACTTCGCAACCAGAAATCTTATTGGTTCTGTTCCGAACCGGAACACTTCCCCTAAGTCTTTCGGTGATAAAAAATTTATAAAGCGGAACACTTTCCCTAAGTCTTCCGGTTTGGAAAAAAACATACCAGAAGTCATATCTAAAGTCTTTCGGAACGTGGATTTTTGGGTAAATTTTTCGGAACACTGACGGTCTGACATGAATGGTAAAAATTAATATAATAAAATAATATCAGGGTTATATTTGGCACTTTAAAAATTTTGTAGGGGTATAGGTCAAAGTGTAGGGGTATATAATACAATCTTCCTATTATTATTATTACTCTTATATGTTTTTTTATTTGGGCTTGGCCCAATCAATCTTTTATTTTCAATTTTATATAGGATATAGAATTTTCTTGGCACCCACCTGGGGATGTCAATGGAACAAACGGGGACATGGATACATTCATATCTCAATTTTCGCCCTCGAATTTAACCTTATACTCGTTTCGGATTCTGTCACGGGGGGATTTTATCCCCTAGCCCCATTCCCACGGATTTCCACGGACCTCCACGAATCACCAAAGTTTATGCGAAGATCTATAAACATAAACTTTTATTTATAATTTTTAACTAAATTAATAGAAATAATTCAAAGACTAACTACAATATATTAATAAACTAATAATCTACGATAAATATATTATTTTAACAATATTTAATCATGAAATCCATGAATATAAAATTTTCAAACTTACAAAAAGTTAAGGGTTTAAATGCATTTTTGATCCCCCTAGTATGACGCTTTTAAACTTTTGATCCCCCTATTACAAAATCAGCGAAAATGGTCCATTAAGTTAGAACCACTTTGCATTTACTTGGTCCCCTCTCAATTTTGATGATGTGTCATGTTTTCTTATGAGGTGGTAGTATTATATTTATTCCATGTCACCAAATATTATTATTTTAATCCCCCCGGGGTGGAGCTTTCCGAAGCAACGAAATTGTCCAAGGTGCTCTGGTCCTTGACAGCATCAACCTGACTCTTGGCAGCACCCTTCTTAATATTTCCTTTATTCGTCTTCACCAGAAGATTTCTCATTTCAGCCATTTGCGTTGTAAAAACAACACAAAATCAGTTAGATAACGATCAAGTCCACGATACAAAAAGCTAAATTATAAATTCACCTAAGAGCTGCATCGCTGCCTCCTTGGTTGGGCAACTGAGCAACGATTTTATGCTAAACAATCTAGCCAGTGTGGCTGGCGTCCCGTCAGGACAAAGAAGTGTGCGCCCGTCAGAGTCCACCAATTACGTAGGGTGAAAACTGGCAACATAGTTGAACAAAATGTTGTAGGCTGCTGTATCATCGGTGCTCAGCTCCTCGGGCTTAGTAATATAGTGTTCATTGGAGTGTTGGAAGTGCACGTTCACCCACTCCAACGGGAAGTTGGCCACCCTCTTCTCCTCGTCATCGACCATCTCCCTGTCATACAGCGAGTCCTTGGCAGCCTACGAACAAGGTTGAATCACGTAAAAACGGTATTTAAAATCCCGTATAGAGTCTTGATAAGCTTTGAAGAGTCTCCTGGCATGCTTCAACGACACCCAGCTATGTCGGCCATCCTGGGACTTCCTCTGCAGGTGGAAGATCCGGAAGAATAAGCTAATTGTCGCCCTTATCTCCAAATAATGGAACAGCAGCTCGAAAGCCCTAATGAAGGCCAAAGGGTTAGGATGAAGTTGGGAGGGTGCCAGCTCGAGGTGGGTGAAGACCGCCTGCTGGAAATCAGTGAAGGGTAAACAATACCTAGCCTCGTGAAACGCGAACTCGTACATGGGAAACCTGAGGGTAGGAAAGCGAGAGCATATCCTCTGTGTAAGCTTCAGAGCTAAAGCTCGCGAGTTAGCAATTTCCCCCTTTTTCTTCCACTCTATCCTAGCCCACGCGTCTGAGGCGTCGATTGCGAACTGAGAGGCTATTTCTAGAGGCTCATCCATTATCCATGAGATATCACGCGCGGGGACGTCTACATTATCAGGAGAAGATATTTCCTCGATCTTGCGAGCGTTCTTCTGACTACATTCACCTAAAAAGCAGAGGAAACACAATGAATTCGACGAACTCAAATCCACCCTTCCACCACAGATCAAGTGAAAGGGCTTCAGAAAAACCCGAGGATGTGCCCTAGTGTATACATGTGTTTTCAACACCAGGATTTTTTAAAGATCATTTCATATTCTGAAATGTATGTTATGCCTACGAAGGAAATAAAGGATGCATTTTTGTGCTACAATAGACTTTGTCAATAATAGAGCATTAAGATTAGCTGATGGTGTTCGACAATGGTTAATACGTATCAATGTTTGTTTTTACTTGAAACTATGGGGTGTTCTTACTAGTTGGAATTTTATATGTATGGTGATGAAGGATTAGTATTGAAATAAATACTTTCGACAAGATCTGCAAAAGAATGAAAATGAAGGCAAAGCATTCGACAAATTTGACAAGTAATGTTGGGATATTCGACAATTTGACAGAGAAGTTGTTATCTTGTTGTTTCGACATGGGGAAGAGGTGTTTTGTTTCAGCCTTAAGAAGGAGTTCAAATTTGAACCTTGGTTTCACTTGGCAACGAAATACGTGGATGTTTAGGAACATGCAGAAAGCCAAGTGTCAAGTTTTTAAGAGTTTTTCTGTTAGTTGGCAGTTATGTTATTTTGTATAAATAGGGTAGCATTTGTTAAGTTTAGTGTGTGAAAACCTGTACAGAAAATTCCAGTGAAAATACTCTGAATACTCGTGTGAAAGAGAAAAAGAGATTTGTTTGGAAATGTATGTGTAAACACCATATTTTATTCGCCTTTATGAAAGTTTTACAGTTTTTTTCATTTCTTACTATGTCTATCATTCGATTTACCATTCAATTTCCTTTTCAGCATTTATTTTCATAAACAGTTTTTAAGCATTTTGTTTATAATTATTAGATTAAGAACGTTAACTTAATCCTATAATCACAAATCATTTCTAAGAAAAAGGAATCAAGACACTATATAGAAGATTCAAAGAACGTTTGTTTTAAGAGTTCATAAAATATATTCAAATCTTAGCACATGTGTCCTAGGACTTGTTTGGTTGGTCCTGCAAGTTATCTAAATTCAGTAATATTGGAAAACCAGAGATTGTTCGTTAAAATCGACAGCGAACAAATTGGCACACCCGGTGGGACCAGTGCTAAAATTCTCAAAGAATTCAATAAAGTGACTCTTAAATTTGAAAACGTTTACTACGTTGTATGATTCTGAGAAGCGGTAAATTAGCCGTAACTGACATAGAGAGACCAAAAAGAACTAGAGTAAGAAGAATGACAAATTCAACACATAACCAAAATGAAAATAATACAGTACTTACCCCCACTCCTTCGACTGGAGGAAATACAGGGCCAGTTTCAATGTTAGAAGCCATACCCTCTTCGTCAGGGTCAACACCTGAGTTTGCATTGTCTCAAAGTGCGCCTAGTTTTTCTTCCATGGGGCCCCAAATGTCCATGGGAACACCTCCCCCTATAGGAAACGTTCACAGGCCTTTTGTGACAAACTTTTCAATTCCTTTGTTTGGTGGGGAACAACCTTATGGGATGCCTACTACCACTATGGCAAATTTACAAAATGCATATGCAATCTATTCTGATTCCTTATTGAATAGGTCATCATCATTACAAGGATCAGGATCTGGTGGGAACATGAGATTAAATCAAACCCCACCAGGCCTCCAAATGCCAGCAATTACAAATAATTTTGCGCAAATAATACGACAACAAATGGACGAAAGTAACCATGATATGGTCCAAATGTTGACATAAAAAATGGGAGTAGTTTTCAATCCTTTGATACAAAATACTACCCAAACAAACCAAGTATTGGCAGCGCAGATGGCGTGTATTTCTGATTTCTTTGGTGTCCCTCAGATTCGACAGAGAGAACCTGTAATTCAGAACCCAATGGTCAATGTCGAAGAAGAGCCTATAATAAACCATAGACCTCTAAACAATCCCCAGACTAACCTTAGGATCCAAGAAGAGGTGGTCGAACAACCTCGTGTCGAAGTCCCTGTTCAACAAGAGCCTAGAAGGGTAGTAGTCCAGAGAGGTCAAGACGCTGATGATGTCTTGCAACAAAGAATGCGCTATAATAATTTACCTGTCGAAAATAATTTGGCAGTCATGGTCGAAAGAATAATGGCGCAAAATTAGGTAAATATAGGATTTCAAAGGCTGAGCTATACTTCCCCATTATCTGAATATGTTTTACAACAGGAGTTACCTCCAAGGTGGAAAATCCCCAAATTTACCAAATTTTCAGGGGATAATAGTGAATCCACAATAGAGCATATAGCGTGTTATTTAATCGAATCAGGAGAAATAGCCCATAATGAAAATCTAAGAATGAAATACTTCCCAAGTTCTTTGACGAAGAACGCATTTACTTGGTTTACATCCCTGCCAGTAAACTCCATATATACATGGACTCAGTTGGAAAGATTGTTCCATGAACAATTTTACATGGGACAAACTAACATAAGTTTGAAGGAATTAGTCAGTGTTAAGAGGAAGTTTTCAGAGCCCATAGATGATTACCTAAATAGATTCAGATTGCTGAAGGCAAGATGTTTCACACAAGTGCCAGAACAAGAACTAGTCGAAATGGCTGCAGGAGGTCTAGATTATTCCATAAGAAAGAAACTAGATACCCAATATTTGAGAGACATGGCACAATTAGTAGATAGGGTAAGGTAAATAAATTGAAAGACTAAAAGCTGAGAAATTTAGGGCAAACAAAAGTATAAAGGAAAGAGTGGCCTACGTAGGAATATGCCATGAGGAAAAGGGTGGAGAAGATGAGCCGATTACCTTCGACGAACAGGAAATTGATTTGGCAGAATTGAAACAAGGCCAACCATACGCTTGTAAAATGCTAACTCCGTCGAACGGAAAAAATCCAGTCGAACCAGAAAAGAATGGTCAGTTAATAAGACCACCAGGAGTTAAAGAACCTCTTGTTGACCAACAGAAGAAGAGAGGTTTTTGCAAATACCACAACTATCTTGGTCATAAAACTTATCAATGTTTCCTTTTCAAGGATCTTGTTCAGAACGCAATTCAGGATGGAAGACTGAAGTTTGGAGATAAACCAAAGCAACAAATGAGGATTGACACCAATCCTATGCAGGTGATAGAGGCTAACTATGCAGAATCATTAAATGTGAACATGGTCGAAATTGAAAAGATGTTTGAAGACAGCTTTGAGATGATAGAAGCCACTGAAGGTTTCGACACCCACATCAACATGGTGGGGATTGCTGAGGATCTCCCTGACCAGGCCAAATTGGAGGAAGTAACCAAAGACCATGTGACCATGCCAATGGTGACCAAGATTACTGATGATCTTGATGTAAAAATGTTGAGTGACTGCAGCCAAAACGACGTTGAGACTACTGAGAGTTTCAATAACCCATGCCACGTTGAGATCACTGAAGATTTCAATAATCCAAACAGTGTTGAGACTACTGAGAATTTTGACATCCCACCCACTGTTGAAGTTACTGAGGATTTCAATAGGAAAAACAAGGTAGAGACAACTGAAGGTCTCAACAAACGAAATAACATCATGCCTGAGAGTAGAATAATATGGGATACCCTGGGAGAGCCTAGTGGGAAGTTTGATTACCTTGTGAAATAGACTACCCCTGCAAGTTCTCATGTTGACATCAAAAAAATCCAACCAACTGGATGGGAAAATGTACCTGTGAACAATAAAGAAGAATATGATAGTTCTTATATGATCAAAAAGAAGGTTGTTGAGGGCCTCACTTTGGGATACAAAATTGATGACGGTTTCAACCCTGATCAAACAAAAGAAAAGGATGTTGTAGGCTACGCCAACACTGTAAGACCTGTCAACAAAGACATTGCAAGAATTAAGGCAAAATCTATTGAAGGTCCTGCAAAAGCGGTCCCTTATGGGATATTATGCAGGACCATGGAGGATCCAA
Source organism: Lathyrus aphaca (assembly GCA_963966055.1). Classification (NCBI taxonomy): domain Eukaryota; kingdom Viridiplantae; phylum Streptophyta; class Magnoliopsida; order Fabales; family Fabaceae; genus Lathyrus; species Lathyrus aphaca. The sequence continues at coordinate 486,076,381 of OZ014525.1, read as the reverse complement.
GAAAGCAACAATTCAAAGAAAAGAGTCTTTTTCTGACGAAAGGGAAAAATAAAGTCGAAGAGGCTCTTGTTAGGAAAATGAACAAATTAAGTATTACTGACGGACATAAAATAGATATCAACATGGTGGATTGGTCTCACAAGACCCAAGAGGAGGCTGATGAAGATCACCGTCTAGAAGAACACCAGAAGCTAGCATATCCAAAGGAGGAAGAAAATCTGGCAGAATTCATTCAAAGATGTCAAAGAAAGAAGACTGAAGTGATGTTATGTCCATGTTGCAGTGCAATCTTCGACAGGAAGGCAACAACAAACTTGGAAGCAGTGTATAAATCCCAGAGAAAGGAAAAATGGGGTAAGACCCCAACAATCAAAACTGGAAGATATGACCCAAGAAGAACTGAGTACCACCTCCAGAAGTTTGGAGAAAGACACTACAATACTTACAAACCTTCTAGCAAATTTGTTGGTAATAGATGGGTCCACCCCATTAGGGGTGATCAAGGGTCAAATAAGTGGAGAAACTTTGAAATTCAAAGAGGATCTTATGTAGAGGGAAAGCAAGAAACTAAAAAACCAAAATCTAGACCATATCCATCAGATAACTACAAAGGAAAAAAAATCCTATGTCAAGATCCCAATGGAGAAGATTCCAAAGACAGAAGAAGAATGAAAAAGGAGTTGCAGAAGGAATTATCGTCAAGGAAAAAGGTGCTAACAAAGATAAAGCAGAGTCAAGCAAGGACGCTTGAGTTGTAAGCAAAAGGGAATTTTCTCAAAAGAAGAACGCAAGCAGCTTGTCACAAATATCAACACTCAACAACAAAGTTCTAGAAGATGAGTTAACTGATGATTTCAAGTCTGACTCAGGAGGATCATTCGACGTGGTTTGCAACATAGCGTCTGTCCTCCCTAGAGACTATGACAGGATCATGGAAGTCGAAGATGAAGAGGAGAACATGGTGGATAACACAGTGGCACCTAGACCTTTATGTTACTACATAATGAACAACGGTTGCATTGAAGAACATAACGCCTTCTTTGAAAAGCCTGACGAATCAATGAAGGGACACTTGAAACCTTTGTTCATAAAAGGAAAGGTCGAAAATGTTGGCATGAACAAAATACTAGTGGATGGGGGAGCTGTAGTGAATTTAATGCTCCACTACATGTTAAAGAGAATTGGAAAGGATGATTCTGACGTGAAACCTCACAATATGGTACTGTCAAATTATGAAGGAAAAGTGGGCACCACCATAGGCGTTATCCAAGTAGACTTGACAGTTGGAACAATAACTAGGCCAACAATGTTCATAGTCATCGCTTCCAGAGCTAATTATAACTTGTTGCTTGGAAGGGAATGGATTCATGGAGTAGGGGTTGTACCCTCTTCAATGCACTAGCGCATAGTCATCTGGCGTCCTGATGGAATTGTCGAAAACATAGAAGCAGATCAAAGCTATTTCATGACTGAAAAAACAATGCAAACAGTCAAAGCTTCAACAGAAATTTGGCTCATATACCCCCTTGCAATCCAGCAGAATTTGACTTGAAAGCAACTGACAACGCCTATTGTTCCATGTACCTTCACCTAACACATGGTTTTCAGTGGGACAAGGAGGTAATTGGCGAACCAAGCCACTTATGGGGAACTTCTCCTATTGAGCCAACAGGTTGGGGAAGTGAATTTGACGATGATGACTGAAGAAGCAGCATTGAAAAGACTGACGGCCTATATGACCGAAAATAAACTCAAAACGGCTCTTGAAGCCGAAATAAAGTATATGGATATCGAAGCTAACAAAGAAGAATTGAATAAACAATGTGCTCAAGGAGACATTGAAGAAAACGACAATAATAACCAAATGGGCGAATGGCAGAACCATAAGCTTGACGCCATCTATGATGACGAACCATTAGGGTTCAAAAAAGATCCAGTGTCAACAAGACTGAAGATGGTGGCACAGGACCCATTAGAAGAAATTAATCTGGGGCTGGGGGCAGAAAAAAGACCAACCTACATAAGCGCTAGGATGGAGCCTCAATTCAAACTCGAATTAGTTCGTTTGCTGACAGAGTTCAAAGACTGCTTCGCATGGGACTATGACGAAATGCCTGGTTTAAACAGGAATCTGGTCGAACTAAAGCTGCCTATAATAGAAGGAAAGAAACATGTAAAGCAAACTCCAAGACGCTTCACGCCAGAAGTCCTGTCAAAAATAAAAGAAGAAGTTGAAAGGCTTCTCAAAAGCAAATTCATTCTCCCTACCAGGTATGTCGAATGGATTGCCAATATAGTACTTGTGATTAAGAAAAATGGCAGTTTAAGGGTGTGTATTGATTTTCGAGACCTGAATTCAACCACCCTAAAGGATGAGTATACTATGCCAGTAGCAAAAATGCTAGTATATTCTGCAGCATGCCATGAGTACCTAAGCATGTAGATGGATACTCTGGCTATAATCAAATTTTTATTGCAGAAGAAGATGTTCCCAAAATAGCCTTTCGTTGTCCTGGAGCAATAGGGACTTACAAATGGGTAGTAATGCCCTTTGGTTTGAAAAATGCTGGAGAAACTTACCAAAGGGCTATGAATTCTATCTTTCATGATTTTATTGAAGCATTCATGCAAATATACATTGATGATATTGTAATAAAGTCTGTTTCGGGACAAAATCATTTAGACCATCTTCGACAATCTTTTGAAAGAATGAGGAAGTTTGGTTTGAAAATGAATCCCCTTAAATGTGCTTTTGGTGTGCAGGCAGGTGATTTCCTAGGTTTTGTGGTCCACAAAAAAGGAATCGAAATAAACGCCAACAAAGCCAAAGCCATAATGGAAGCGAAAGCACCGTCAACAAAGAAAGGATTGCAATCTCTTCTAGGGAAAATCAACTTCCTCAGAAGATTCATTTCCAACCTTAGTGGAAAAACGCAAGCTTTCTCACCTCTGCTTCGACTAAAAAAGGAAGACTTCACATGGGGATAAGAGCAACAAGATGCTTTCGACAAGATCAAAGGATATCTAGCCAGTCCTCCAGTTTTGATGCCCCTTGTAGAAGAAGAAGTATGAGATTGTATATCTCAGCATCAGACAAAACCTTAGGAAGCATGTTATGTCAAGAAGATGAAAATGGCATCGAAAGAGCCATCTATTACCTCAACAAAGTCTTAAACGATGCTGAAACTAGATATAGTGTAATAGAAAAATTATGTTTGTGTGTATATTTTTCTTGTACAAAATTAAAGCACTATATAAAACCAGTTGATGTATATGTCTCCTCTCATTGCGACGTAATAAAGTATATGTTATCTAAATCCATTTTACATAGTCGAATTGGGAAATGGGCCATGACATTAACAAAATATTCCTTAATATATCTCCCTCTAAAGGCTGCTAAAGGGCAAGTGGTTGCTGACTTCATAGTTGACCACTTAATAGAGAAAAATGAGATAAAATATGTCGAATTAAGGCCATGGAGATTGTATTTCGACGGTTCCAGTCATAAGAATGGAACTGGCATTGGAATATTAATTATTTCTCCTGACAAAATCCCAACAAAATTTAAGTACAGGGTCGAAAGCTTATGTTCAAATAATGAGGCAGAATATGAGGTCCTGATAGCTGGACTTGAAATATTGTTGGATTTGGGGGCAACAAGAGTCGAAATAATGGGTGATTCTGAATTGGTAATAAAACAATTAACCAAAGAATATAAATGTGTCAAAGAAAATCTAATTATGTACTTTGTAATAGTGTTCGCTGGCGTTTCTGGCGAACAACCTCTGGTTTACCAATTCCTTGGAAATGGGTTACTTGCAGGACCAACCACACAAGTCCTAGGACACATGTGCTAAATTCTTAGGACTAATTCCTTAATGTATAAGTCTTATTAGTTGCCTTGCATGTTTTGTCGAAATATTCCTAACGAAGTTGTTCTTATTTGTATTGGAGTATAGATGTGTTTGTATAATAAACTAAAAGAAAGACTTAAAGTTTGCATTTAAAGGATTTTCTGGAATATAAACTCACTTGAAAGTAAATTGCTTGAAAGTAAATAAAAGCATAAACTTGAACAAGGAATGAAGAAAAGGTATAAGTTTTATAACTGAAAGATAAATGGTGTTTACACATACATTTTCCAGATAATTCTCCTTTTTCTTACACACGATTATTAGAGTAATCTTCACAGAAATATTGTACGAAATTTCACACGCTTCACATAAAGCAAACTATCCTATTTATATACAAATAAACTAACCGTTAAATAACGGTCAATTCCTAACAATTCGCCATTTGGAATTTTTCATGCTATTAATCTCTAAGAATCTTCCATGTATCTTCTGCCAAACGAGGTTGTTATTCATATTAAAACCGCCCTTTAACTGACGAAACGACGTATCTTCTTGTCATGTCGAATTCATTTGAAATTCAAATAGTCTGAACGTCTCCTTCGTCGAATCCTTGCCTTCATATCTCTCTTCGTAAATACGGGAGGATAGCCTAGTAGTGATGTGAAGAACTTCCTAAATGGCAACTCATCCGCTCTTTCGACAGACAACTGTTCGTCATTTCATGAACCAAATCATCACAAACCTTCTCAAGATTCTGGACATGTTTGGAAGAAAGAGTGATCCTATCCTGTCGAATATCTCCACAGCCACGTACATCATTATTCAAAGCATAATGAGATGAGGAGTGCTGAGGAACTGCCATGTCAAATAATGGTGACGTGTGGGGAACACAGTTGACAAATCCATCAGTTGCTAAGGCTCTTCTTTATCAAACCCATGGTGTCAAAATTGTGTGTATACAAATTACCCCCCAGCAAAGGTATTTCGACTGACTTCTGGAGAAAGCATCTTTTGTTGCTGAAACCTTTATTTCGACTCCATGTCTTACATTAAATGCATTGATCCTTGAGATCTTGCCTTTATCTTGCATTAAATGCGTTGATTCCCAAAATCTCACTTTTTGTCAAATCATAAAAAAGTAATCATCAAATTCTCCTAACCTTTCACGTCTGGCCCACGTTCTTGGACATGATTCTACGAAACCTAGGTCTGCCATACTCTTTTCAACTTCCACTACTTTTCCACATCCATTAACACGTCTGTCGCTCCCTGAATTTCCATCCTGGTACAAACACGAAAGTGGCATGGAAAGAGGTAGAGTCTCCAGCCAGGCATTTTTATTCCGAAGGAACGGGAATGGTAATTCTGCACAAACCAGAAGAAAAGAAAAGGAAGGACAAAGGTCCTGCGAACCAAAGAGACTGGGTTCGGGAGTCGGTTACGACCTGGGAAGATATTAGCACCCCAGATCGTCTGCCGTACCCGACGAGATCCACGTTTGCAAAGGAACTGTTTCAAAGGGTGAAGAAATGAAAGTTGTTGTAAAGAAAAGGAACTGAACTAGATAAAAGAAAAGAAAGGGGGAAAATGTAGGGAAAATAAAAGAGTGCTCGAACGGGCCCTACCCCGCTGCCTACGTACCTCATCTGGACAATGAGGATCAGAGTCGCCATAGTTGCCCTAACTAGGGGTGGAAAAGATTGCTTGTGTCTTAAGGCTTGAACTGCCTATGTCAATGCTCAGGTGTTGCATCCTCGGACGACGAGTGCATAACCGTCTTTCAAAGTGACAAGTAGTAGCAAGTTTGTACGTAAGGTGTGAAGGTGATGAGAAGAGAAGTCCCGAAGGAGAGACGCTTATTGTTTGTCCAGTGTTTTTTATTTGTTTTTTTTATTTGTGTGGCACAAGAGAGTGAGACTAAAATCTTTTCCATGGGATGTGTACTTGCTACTACATTCCAAGATAGAATAATAGAACAAGCACACTAAGTAAGGAGAATTTATCCAAGACTTGTTTCAAAGGGCAAGGACCTAAGCTCACTAACTTGTTGAACTTATTAGGTGTTTTAGTGATTAAAATGAAGAAGTATGTTTTATGGTTTTTCTTGATGAAGATGACCGCATGATCAGACTTGTGCATCATGTTAGACAAGTGTACTATTCCAAGATGGAATGAATACCTGTGCCTCATAGAATAAGGCTATACATAAGAAGTCACTTCTTTCTTTATTAAGTGTTTTTTATGGATTTTGCTTTGAGATGAGAAAGAGAGAGCACCAAAAGGAGAAAAAGGTAAAAAAAACTAAGGGAATCTAACCATCCTAGAAGTTAACATGCAAAGGGGTTGGTCCTAGGTTAGTGAGGTTTGAACTATCCTAAAGAAGAGAAAGAAAGAAGAAGGAGAGAGGAAGAAAGAAAGTTAGAGAACAACTTACTCCTCTAAAAGAGATAAGTTGCTTCTAAAGGGGGATGATGAAAAGTTGAATCACAAGATGGCATAAGGCACATCAACAATCACAAAATAAAAAGCAAAGTAAGAGAGGAAATGAAGAGTTGAAATGTGGATAACATCCACACTTCACTTACCATTGCACCTACAAATGTTAGCAAAATTTTCAGCACATATTCAACAAATCAATCAAATGCTAATATATCAACACAATTCATGGAATTAACATGTTCAAAGTTTCAAGAAAACAAAGTCACCAAACATGCCAAACTTCGAAAATACATGAATCCACGTGTCGAGAAAATGAAAACATACATCAACCATTAAGAAAACTACTCTAAACAAACATATAAAATGATCACACAATGGTCCATGGTGATTATGGAAAGTATGAGAAGCAAACAAACTCGAAATAGCTCCAAAATGCCCTTTTGCTTCAGTGTTAACCGGTTAACCAAAAGCGTTAACCGGTTAACCAACCTAAACCTGCAGAAAAGAAGTCAGAAAAATGACGCGTTAACCGGTTCACCCATAGCGTTAACCGGTTAACATTGTGTGAACAACAGTAAAACCTGCAGAACAAATCAGTCTAAACCAGCTTATTTCAATAATCCACCAACAGTCCAGCGATCAATTATACACGGGATAATAAGATAAATTCACATTAATCAACCACAATTATGTTCATGAACATTAACGCATAGATCCAATCACAAATCAACCAAACAACACAAGCAAACAAACAATTAGCACAAACACATGGTGGATCCACAACACAAGCATGCAAATAAGCTAAAAACAAAGATAGATCTAAACTTAACCAACCTACAAAGTTGAGATCTGTTTTGGTAAATGTTGTTCAAGCTGAAAATGATGAATCTCACGGAAAACCTCAAAGATCCGGTGCTATTCTTCACACACAATGCAAAATAAATGCAAGTAAAGGATCTTGATGCAAGAGCTTAATTCCAAAAGCACTTCTAGTCACGAAATCAAATCTGAACAAGTAGTAAAAACCAGAAAATGGATGCAAAGAAAGCAATGGATGAATGTCTAGTTCCAAGATCAACAAACTTCAATGCAAAATTTGATGATCTTCAAAGAAGAGGAACTTTGAGTGTTTGAAGGTTTGAAGAGAAAAGAGAGAATTGTGAGAGAATTCTAAAAATTCAGAAATGAAAAGTGTGAATTATGAGAGAGTTTATTTTCCTTGGTTTGGAGGGATATGGGATAAATAACATCTAGGTTTGGGGCCCAAAAATTTGGTTTGGAGCTAGCTTAGAAAGGTGATTAGGATTTAGCTTTAGAATTAGGTTTGGTAAACTCTCTAGATCCTTCTCCATAATTCACAAATAATTTAAATGAAATAAAATCTGAAAATGAGAAAATGGAGCCAAAGCGCACATGCTGAACTTGCTGTAGGAATTCAAAATTTGCAGCGGTTAACCGGTTAACCAAAAGCGTTAACCGGTTAACGCAGGAAAAATTTGAATTTTCCCTCCATTTGGTGGGAAACTCCAAGAATACATTTGTGCCAACCGTTCCAATATGATATTGATTCTCAATCCTCCTAGGGCTTTGACCATGCTACAGAGCTTGTATAAAATGCCCTGTGAATTTCCTGCCAAGTCACTTGGCTCTTGATTTTGACATGTAAAATCATGAGTTCCTAGATGATTGATCATATGCCTTATGCTAGAACATGTGAGTGATATACTTCATTTTTTTATGCAACAATGCTAAGGATATGCCAGGCTTATGATGATTATGAGGATGATGATGCTAGAAAGGAGAGGGCAAATTTGGGATGCTACAGCTGCCCCTATTCAAACAACTATTAATCTGAAAATGACGATAGCACGGGCTATCGACCGTTCAAGATAAACTGTGGTTGAATACCAAGAAAACCTGAAATTTTCACTTTACCGGAGAATGCAGAAATGGGAAATAAACCCAACCAAATATCGCTCTGGATAACTGAAGTGAAGACAAAGCAGACGAGCTCCTTCCAAATTGAATTGTTACGCCGGATAAGGAAAATTTAGACAGACGAGTCTTCTTCAAGCAAACCTGTTATGCCAAGAACTGGCCATACGAGCCCTCTTCAAGTAAACTTGTTACACCAGGAACTGGACATACGAGCCCTCTTCATACATTTTACAAAAATATATGACTTGAGACAGACGAATCTCCTTCGGATAACCCGTTACGCCAGGACCGGTGATGCACTTAAGTCTGTGGGATAGACATACATAATCGGGATAGATGAACCCTCTTCATATATCCTCCGCAGATATATGGTCTAAGACAAACGAGTCTTCTTCGAGAAAACCTGTTACGCCAGGTGCGACATTAGGATTGGACGAACTCTCTTCACAAATCTTGCGTAGATAAGTGGTGTCTGAGGCAGACAAACCTCCTTCGGATAACCCGTTACGCCAGGACCGGTAACCATTTTTACATTTAATCCCACCGTCAGGACTTTAAACCTCTTTAACACAGACGAGTATTGGATGATCATCAAGAGAACACAGATGAGTGCCATAAGTCAATGATACAAACGAATATCAGACAATGATCTAAGAAATGCATACGAGCACTTCAGGCGATGATACAGACGAATATCAACCACTGATACAGACGAATACCAGAAATCCAACACAAATGAGCATCTGGAGTAGCAATACAGACGAGTACCAGAAATCCAACACATATGAGTATTTGGAGTAGCAATACAGATGAGTACCAGAGTAACTATGAAATCAACATATATGGATATAAACTAACATATACGAGTGTGAGGGATGATACCGACAAGTATCCAAACGATCCAGACGAGCTTCAATCAGATAACAAACATAGACGAGTGTTGGGGGAGTACATACGAACAAAAGCACCTATAAAAAAAACGAGTGTTGGGGAATGCAGACGAGCAACAAACAAATGCCTGATTGGCAACAAGAATCACAACTCTGCAAGGGATAACCAGGTCAAGAGGCTTTGACACTTAACTCTGGTTAGAGGGATGAATAACTGTTTGTATCATCACATTGACCAAAAATAAATTGGCGACCTCTCTGGGGAATATCTCAATGATGGGAGTAAATCCCAATCACGACCTCTGTGGGGAAATCAAGCATTCAGCTGCCTGGTGGGAATACTTCACTTGTGGAAAGATAATCCGCTTAGGGATGAAAGCTCTTTAAATTACCCTGGAATTCTGCTGGAGATGCCACATGCTTTAACTCATCTGGGGAACATTCTCTGCTTGGGGAGACATGACACCATCCTAGAAAACCTGCAACAACAGTATACACACATGTGCCCCGGGGACTTGCATTGTATTATCTGTTCATCCATTGTCACCCGACACTCAAAGATGATTTTAAATGTTTCCCTGCAATGTCAGTTTTTTTAGAAAATCACCATATTTCAAATCCAATGTTATTTTCGCCAAAAATTCAGGACATTTTTGCAAACAAAATAAACAAAACATAACACAGCTTTTGACTGAATATTCATTTATTGAGGGGTCTCTGAATAGGCAAATCTTTAAATCAGGACGCAACTACCTGGAAAGAGGTAGCTACCATCAAAATTGAGGAAAAAAACTATCCTAATGGCAATGTACGCGGCATTCCAAGGAGTTTCCTTCCTGCTATGACCAACATGTCTTCAAGACTTTCCATGCTTGCCTTCACTTTCTGAAGAGGAAGAGGAGACTGATTCCTACCCTTCTAATATTGTCAGATTGCATAAAACGGTGATTTGGTTCAGATTACCCGGACCGCAGTTGTCCTCTTATTCCCTTTTTTTGCATGGATCGCCCTTTCGGGTTTTCAATCCACCAGGATACCCTTTTTTGCCTCAGCTGTCCGATGTGACTTTTCCACTCAGCGGTTGTACATTTTTTCCCCTAATTTTTTCCCGAGCTTTTTATTCTGTTTTTAGCTCGCCGGGATGCCCTTTTCTTGCCTGGACTTTAATTATGTTTTTGTGTCCAGGGAGTCTTTTATGCGAAGTATTTCTTAACTGCGTCCGAGTTAATAGGGGATTGGAAGTCTTCTCCATCCATAGTAGTGAGCATCAGTGCCCCACCCGAGAAAACTTTCTTTACTATGAATGAGCCTTCGTAGTTTGGGGTCCACTTGCTCCTATGATCTGAACCTGGAGGAATAATCCTTTTGAGTACAGGCTTGCCTACTTGATACTCTCGAGTACGTACTCGTTGGTCGAAAGCTTGCTTCATTCTCCTCTGATAAAGCTGACCATGACAGATAGCCGCTAATCTCTTTTCCTTAATTAGACACAATTGGTTATATCGAGCACGTACCCACTCAGCCTCATCAAGCTTCACATCCATCATTACACGTAAAGACGGAATTTCTACCTCAACAGGCAAGACTGCCTCCATGCCATATACCAAGGAGAAAGGAGTTTCCCTGGTTGACGTCCTGACTGACATTCGGTACCCATGCAGCGTGAATGGTAACATCTCATGCCAATCTTTGTAAGTGACAACCATCTTCTGCACAATATTCTTAATATTCTTATTAGCTGCCCCTACCGCGCCATTCATCTTTGGCCGGTAAGGAGAAGAATTGTGATATTGAATTTTGAAGTCCCGACACAGTTCTGCCATCATCTTATTGTTCAATTTGGAACCATTATCAGTAATGATTCGCTCGGGTACTCTGTATCTGCAAATGATGTCTCTCTTCAGGAATCTGGCTACCACTTGGCGAGTGACATTGGCATAAGATGCTGCTTCAACCCACTTGGTGAAATAATCAATCGCAACCAAGATGAAACGATGACCATTTGAAGCAGTAGGCTCTATCTTTCCGATCATGTCAATGCCCCACATAGAAAAAGGCCAAAGAGATGACATGACGTTGAGCGGGCAAGGAGGAACATGCACCTTATCTGCATATATCTTGCATTTGTGGCACTTACGGGCGTACGAACAACAGTCTGCATCCATTGTTAGCCAATAGTACCCTAACCTCAATAACTTCTTAGCCATTGCATGTCCTCCTGCATGAGTACCGAAGGATCCCTTGTGGACTTCCTCATTAACATGTCTACTTTGTGTCTATCCACGCTGTAACACGGTGGGAGAACTGACTTTAGTTAAATGTTGCGGATAGCAAGAGTCGCCACCGAATTTTATTTTATCCAAAAGGAAAGGACATAAAAGAACAGGAAAGACCTTAAAAAGATTTTGAGTTCGGGGGTAGGTTATGTAAAGGGAAGGTATTAGCACCATTTACATCCATGGTTATCCATGGGCTCTTAGTTACTTATCTCACTTTAAACTGTTTTGAGAAGTGTAGTGTGTGATTAAAAAATTTCTTAAGTACTTTATAATGATCCTTGTATGGATATATATAAAGACTTTGTTTTGAAAATTGTTTAAAAATGTGAAGTGTTATGAAATGTTTTTGAAAGAGTGAGCAAGTACTTAAGAGAAACCTACCCTATGATTAAATCTTTACTGTTCTTGAATGTTCTTTCAATGGTAAGACTATCCCTATTATTAAGGAATAGGTAGTCATTACCTTGGATGTGATAAGGGACATGTATATGGACGTCTGAATATATACAACTGTAAGGTGTCTTTAGCAATTCGTAGGGACTTATCATCTTTTATTCGAAGGGACAAAATCATTTATCGTAGGCAACTTTGAAGGGACTTGATCTTATAATTTGAAGGGACTTGATGATATTTTGTGAAAGGACTTTGCTTAAGACACCTTACTTGACCTTTTGAAATAGGCAACATGAGAGATAACCTTAGAAAGTGTAGGATGGCGATCAAAGATCGACTTACATGTGTGAATGTTTATTTTCAAGTATTTATCTTATTTAATTAATTTTCTAAATCAATTTTAATCACAAACATGTTATGCACACCCTATAGTTACTAACCACACAGTTAATATATTTACAATAAAAATAAAGCAAAAATATAAACCTAAACTATTACAAAGCTTTGGGATAGTTACAATATAATCGGAAAAAATAATAATAACGAGAAAATAAATAAGCAATAATTTAAATGGTTAGTAATAATGAAATAATAATAATAATAATAAGGGGTTAGCAAAAATATAAAGAAAAATAACAATTTAAGAGAAAATTTATTTTTAAAGTTAAATAAACATTTAGAAATTTTTTTAGAAGAAAATAGAATAATTATAATAATAAACAAATAATAATTGCTTATAACAAAAAATGATTAATTATTTAATTATAATTTATAACAAAATTAAATTAAATATTAAAGTTAATAAAAATTAAGGTTAATAAAAAATTAGGGTTTTGAAAAAAGTTAGGGTTTAGATTTTTATTTAAGAAAAATTAGGGTTTATGTTTTAGGTTTAAATAATTAATTAAAACTTACATAAATTATTTACAAATTATAAATAATAAAATTATATACAAAATTATTTATAAAAAAACATATTATGATATTTACAAAAATATAATTTTTGATTAACATGTTAATTGAGTTTTTAATTTTAATATAAAACAAATTAAATAAATAGATAATATATAATTAAAATAATTAAAAACAAAACAAGTCTTAAAAAAAATGGGGGAAGTATTTTAAATATTTTAATAAGGAAAATAATATTTAATAATAATTAAATTATATACATATTTAATAAATAATAAATAATTAATTATAATTTACAAAAATATTAAGTTAAATTATAAAGTTAAGAAAATATTAGAATTAGGGTTAGGGTTATAATTGTGAAAATTAGGGTTTTACTTATTAATTTATAAAATAAATCAATTTATTTACAAAATATATATATTTAATAATATGAACATATAATAAAATAAATATGAATAATTTGATTTTTTTGAGAAAATAATTTGAATTAAAAAAAATATAAGTTTTTGTAAAGAAAATAATATATACATTTATTTTATAAATATATTATTTAAAGAATTAATTGAATTAAATAAATAAAACAAAAGAAATAGTGAAAATAAATGAAAAAACATACCTGGGGCTGGGATTCGAACCCAGGCCCTAGCAATGGCACTTAGCTGTTTCTGCATCAAACATTAAATCAAAATATCGAGAAACATTGCAAACATCATCATGAACAATAATATATAATCAAACTTCATTTATATTGCTTATATCATTGAAATCGAAAAATCAATTTTTAAGCTAAAAGATGAAATCGGTTTATGCATTTTGATGAGTTTTGGATGATGTAATGCATTGGGATAGCATCAAGGATGATCAAGGAAGAGATTGCAACCTTTAAAACACTTTGATATAGCCTGCAAAATATAATCCGAATTATGAATTTTTTATGAAAATTTGAAGTATTGTTCTTACTCTTGGAAGCAGCCAAATTCGTCCCTTTGTGTTGTGATCTCTTCATGTATATATAGTGAGTGTAATTAGATAAAAAAATCATATCCTACTTTGGACTTTTGGATCACTTGAGATTGAAAAAGATATGCTTTTAAATATTGGAAAAAAATTGATATCTTCTTACTATTTTTGGTTGATATGATCTTATATGATTTCAATCATCTCTAAATGGCCTTTAAGAATTTCTAGAACAAAAATCAAATCAAATATTGAGAAAAAAATTGATATTTTCTTACTATTTTTGGTTGATATGATCTTATATGATTTCAATCATCTCTAAATGGCCTTTAAGAATTTCTAGAACAAAAATCAAATCAAATATTGAGGAAAAAAAATTAATATCTTCTTACTATTTTTGATTGATCTGATTTTGTATGATTTCAATCACCTCTAAATGATCATTAAGACTTTCTAGAACCAAAATCAAATCCAATATTCACACTTTTATATTTTATTTTGATTTAAAATGATTTTTAATATAAAAAATCATAATAAATAAAATAAAATGAATAAAAATATGAATAAATAAATTTTAATTCGTGCATGATGTCATGGAAGTGTTTGGATCATAAAAAAGCAAGCCCATTTGGTGAATTATGGTTTTAAGACCCCATTTACTTCATAAACCTCCCAAAAATTTCCCAACTTTGCAAAAGAACAAATCCCTCAATTTTAAGGCTATGAAGGTGTTCTTGGACATTTTGGAAATCTTAGAGAGTCCTCTAACCAACCTCTTTGGTCTCATGTCCATATCTTTTACCATTCTCAAGTTATGCTCTTTGGAAGTTGTTGACTTTTTGTTGACTTTTAAAAGGACCTATAATGTCTTAGCTCATACCTTCCAAATGGAGCATTTTTGGGCTTGGATTTTGAGACACAAAGTTGTAGAGAATTCAATTTACTTCAAAATGAGCTTTGGATGGAAATTTTTTGATGAAGCATGTGAAAGTTATGGCTGGTCAAAGTTCAGTTGACTTTTCCTATGAAAACCCTAATTTAGAAACTCCTGATTCTTGATGATCTGAAATCTCCTTGATGAATCATGATCAAACCTTGATCAAATGATGAATTTTACTTCATATACTTGATGTTGGCAAAAAATCATGAAGTTTGACTTTGGTTTGACCACAATTGACCTTAGTTTGACTTTTTAACTGTCTTGACTGATTTTAACCTATCTGATCATCTGACTGAGCAAATCTTTTGGGAAAGTCTTGAAACTTGACATGGGGATTCTTGAACTCATATAGGGTGCTATGAAGCTCACTTGAAGCCTTGGAAGTCCATTTAGCCTGATGAAAGTCAAAACCCTAGTTTAAGATGCATTGCTTAGGAGGATGCATTGTCTGAGGGAATTGTCAAACTTGTTAACCAATTGTGAACCCTGTGAACCTCTAGGGATACCTTAGTACACAATGTCTTGTCTTGGTGAGGGCAAATTTTGGGGTGCAACAGCTGCCCCTGTTCAATTTTCTGAAACCTGAGGGGTTAGATTGGTATATGTGCCATTCGTGACCTGGAAGGTTGAAGGGGATTGAACACAAAAGCCCAAAAATTTGCACTCTCCAGTGCGTAAAGTAACACTGATGATTAGTTGTATATACTTGAGTGGGCTTGAAGATGCCACTTGGAAGGACTGGATATGGGCTTATAGATGCCATGGAAGAACTGGAGATGGGCTTATAGATGCCATGGAAGAACTAGAGATGGGCTTAGAGATGCCATCTAAAATATCAGGATGTGATGATGTTTTTATGTTGATACTGGGTATCAGTACTAGGTCTTCGTATAGGCCGTCTCTGAATCGTTTATGCAACATGATTTGAATTGTTGAATGGACCAGTAGAAATAAATCTTCGTGACGATTATCTCTTCTGGAAGTATCTTGGATTAGGGAATGGATCTTCTTACAGACCGTTTGCCTACTCTCTAAGGTCAAAAGAACGTCAGGATTAATTCTTTTGAAAAATGTCTTGAACCAGGGAATGGATCTTTGTATAGACCGTTTGCCTGCTATTCAAGGGCCAATAGATTAAATCTTCTGAAAATATCTTGAACCAGGGAATGGATCTTTGTACAGACCGTTTGCTTGCTATTCAAGACCAGATAGATGAAATCTTCTGGAAGTATCCTGGATTAGGGAATGGATCTTCGTATAGACCGTTTGCCTACTCTCCAAGGTCAAAAGAACGTCAGGATTAGTTCGTCTAAAAAATATCTTGAACCAGGGAATGGATCTTTGTACAGACCGTTTGCCTGCTATTCAAGGGCCAAAAGATTAAATCTTCTGAAAATATCTTGGACCAGGGAATGGATCTTTGTACATACCGTTTGCCTGCTATTCAAGACTAGATAGATGAAATCTTCTGGAAGTATCCTGGATTAGGGAATGGATCTTCGTATAGACCGCTTGCCTACTCTCCAAGGTCAAAAGAACGTCAGGATTAGTTCTTCTGAAAAATATTTTGAACCAGGGAATGAATCTTTGTACAGATCGTTTGCCTGCTATTCAAGGGCCAAAAGAACGTCAGGATTAGTTCTTCTGAAGAATATCTTGAACCAGGGAATGAATCTTTGTACAGACCGTTTGCCTGCTATTCAAGGGCCAAAAGAACGTCAGGATTAGTTCTTCTGAAGAATATCTTGAACCAGGGAATGGATCTTTGTACAGACCGTTTGCCTGCTATTCAAGGGCCAAAAGAACGTCAGGATTAGTTCTTCTGAAGAATATCTTGAACCAGGGAATGGATCTTTGTACAGACCATTTACCTGCTATTCAAGGGCCAAAAGAACGTCAGGATTAGTTCTTCTGAAGAATATCTTGAACCAGAGAATGGATCTTTGTACAGACCGTTTGCCTGCTATTCAAGGGCCAAAAGAATGTCAGGATTAGTTCTTCTGAAGAATATCTTGAACCAGGGAATGGATTTTTGTACAGACCGTTTGCCTGCTATTCAAGGGCCAAAAGAACGTCAGGATTAGTTCTTCTGAAGAATATCTTGAACCAGGGAATGGATCTTTATACAAACCGTTTGCCTGCTATTCAAGGGCCAAAAGAACGTCAGGATTAGTTCTTCTAAAGAATATCTTGAACCAGGGAATGGATCTTTGTACAGACCGTTTGCCTGCTATTCAAGGCCAGATAGATGAAATCTTCTGGAAGTACCCTGGATTAGGGAATGGATCTTTGTACAGACCGTTTGCCTACTCTCTGAGGAAATAGATTAAATCTTCTGATGATATCTTGAACCAGGGAATGGATCTTTGTACAGACCATTTGCCTGCTATTCAAGACCAGATAGATGAAATCTTTTGGAAATATCCAGGATTAGGGAATGGATCTTCTTACAGACCGTTTGCCTACTTTCCGAGGACATCTTGAGTAATGTATGGATCATTTCTGACCTGTTGTGAATTGTTGATGCTGTTTTATCTGCATATAACTTTCCTGCAAGGAGAATGTTAGTTTATGCAATATGTATGCATGCATAGTATGATGCACCTAAGTAAATGTATTATGCATTTATGGATATGTATGTTATGATATGATGTAAATGATGTATGTATGAATCATGCAGCCTGAAACGTCCGGATATCTTTGTATAACAACTGCTGGCTAGGGAAAATAAATCCCGATTCGTTGCTGAAGAATATGAGGAACTCGTTCCCGTCTTGTTTGATAGTATAATATTCATAACCTCCCGTCTTCGTTCGTAGTACTTCTACTGAAGGAATAAGTTCCTGAGTATCCCGACTGAGGATAAAAGAGATGGACATAAATTTAAGGGGAGATGTAACTCGGAGTATCTATCAAGATAGATTTGCCCTTGTTGGGGATTTGTAGTTGTCTTGTGGGGATGAACCGGCGAAGCTTCGTTGAACTACTACCCTCGTTCGTCCTTAGTAAATACTATTACTGCATTTTATGCATTTCTGGTAAACATCAATCATATTCAAGCATTTTATGCATTTCTGGTAAACATCAATCATATTCAAAAGCATACATACATTCAAACACAACCAATAAACGTTTTTCGCTTTAGTAAAAGAGGAAAAGTAATCCTGAATAAAGAGGGAAAAGTAAAGCTGAACTCGAAAACAGAATCGTTTCAACTTTGAGAGTGTATAACCAATTGGATTTAGAGCTCCTGAGATTCTTAATTTTCCTGAATACCTTCCCAGAAATCCTCATAGCTGGATCTGAAGACATGATACTGACACCATCTGATACTACTGGCGTAGACAATTAATTTCCACAATGGCTTCTGCTGAGAATCCAATATCAAGGTAATACAATGAGAGGAACGTGTCTTCAAATTGTGATGGACCATATATGCTCCGGGTATTAGATTTGAAAAGAAAGCATTGCCCCATGGTTGAGGATGAATTGTCCCATAACGGAAGTATCTGAATGTAGTTACCTCAAGAAAAATAAGCAGAATGCCCCACAATAATATGCCCCTGACATCATGAACTTTATAATGTTACCCTTGGTAATTCAAATATATGAGGAGAGCTGCCCCTGGCTATTAAGCATTGTTGAATCTGGACCTGATTGCCCCGAATGAATTGAACAGTAAGTTGGTATGCCCCTTGATTGGGAAGCAGTGACTACGCCCCTGGCATTATGAACTCTGTAATGTTACCCTTGGTAATTTAGATAGATGAGGAGATTTTCCCCTGGCTACTTAAACATAATTGAATCCTGTCCTGATTGCCTCAAATGAGTTAGGTAGTATCATGGCCTGCCCCCTTGATTGGGAGATAATGACTATGCCCCTTTGTATACATGGGCTTTGATCCAGGAAGCAACTTTGTTTATCAGAAAAACTTTGGTTTATTGAACATTCATCCTGTAAGTTTCTCTGTTTATCAAACACTCAGGTATATGCAAACAAATATATTCAAAAATGCAATGCTTATGTCTGTCTTGAAGTTTTGAAAAAGAGTTATTTAAGAAAAACAATTTTTGTGAAAACTGTGATATTAACTCAAGTTTTATAATAAGCCCTAAAGGAGTCAGGATACCTTTTTGTAGCAGTACGCTTTCGAACTAACCATGCTTCAGTTAGGACTTTTAAAGGGTTGTAACGTGGCCTGGTTCACGGTTTAAGAAACAAAGGATAAAGGCTCAAATTTTATTTGTACCCAACCCAATCTCCATGATGTTCTTCAGTCCTATGCTCAGTTAACTTATGCATTGAGGCTCAAAGGAGTTTGGAATTGTAACACTGACATTTGTGATGGTTCAGAAACCAAAAATTTATTTGAACATTCAGTCATCTTTCTTTGTTGAGGATCTATAGTGACCTCCTTTTTTCTTCTGACTTTGTTATATCTTCTTTTTGCCTAAACTGTTTATTTCAAGGTTACAGTCAGCGGGATGTCTTAATTTTTTATTAAGTCTCCTTCATAGGTTTTGACTTAGTTAGCTTTTTTTGTGTGCTAGATATTGACTGTCAGGTTTAATGATTACAGAGAACCATCATTAGTTGTGTACAACACAAATAATTGGCATATTTGAGTTAACCGAGTAACAACCCTGCCCCGGGTTATGAATAAGGGTTTTAATTTGTGCGAGAATAAAAACTCCTACTTCATAGGCTCAAAATGGTTGACTAGGGATTAACTTCCTTATATCTCCACAGTTTAGGAATTGAAACAATGCCTGTACATCGTCAGCATAGTCTGTTCAAAAGCATATTGCCTAATAATATGGTATTGTTTTCGTCATCCTCCCTCTATAGGCTTATAGCTTTATCAGGAGTTAAATATCACAAAATAGAAATATGAAGCATAGTTCAAAATATAGTGAAACGAATGGATTAATTCAAGACAAACATATGCAATGCATTAATGAAAACAAAAGTTTAACATAATAGTAAGTGTTTAGGCAAACAAAAGAAATTACAAACGAAAATTCAAATGTTCTCAAAGCCTCTTCCTCTAAACCCGTCACTCCAGTTATCTGGAAACTTTGATGTTTGATGGACAATAGAAGAACTCAACCTGGCCTTCTGGAGTAACCTCGAGTATTCCTTCGTCAATTAGGTCTTGAATCTTATTCTTCAATGCCCAACAGTTATTAGTGTCATGTCCAGGATAGTCGGAGTGATACATACACCTTGCCCTTGGGTTATAGCGAGGAGAGGAGGTATTAGGATTTTTAGGAGAATTTTCCAAGGAAATTAGCTTCATTTCCAACAAGCATTGCAACATTTGTGGCATTGGCGTGTTGAATATGATGAGCTGTCTTTTATATTCCTTGTGTCGAAGTGGATTAACCTTACAAGGCCTTCCTTCTTCCATTGAAGAACAATCAGTGGTAGTCTGTCTTTTTCCTTCTCTTATCCTTACTTTCCTTTCAGCCAAGTCGGCTTGTTTCAACGGAGGTTGACTGATGATTAGATTCCTAACTCCGTTATGTCGAAGCTTATTGACAAAGCTTCTTAGCTCTTCTTGCCCCTGGGCCAAACTCTGGATAAGAGCCACTTGGTCATTCATCTGGATCCTCATCTCTGCCATCTAAGCTTGTATTTGTTTCAGCTGATCATCCTTGTTGTCCTCAGGATTCTTCTTCTTCATGTCCTTAGAGAGGAGTGATTTCAACTCTTCTTGCCCCTTGGACAAATTTAGGGTCTTTGCTGATAGTTATTGCGCTACGGCTGTTGTTGTTGTTGTTGTTGTTGTTGTGGTTGTTGAACAGGGCTTGTGGGAATGGTGACAGCTGCCACCTGCTCGTAAGATCCCCTGTATCCACGGTCCTGGTCTCGACCATACACATCATTAGTTTCTCCCTCTCTTCTTCTTGGAGGTCCATTAAAAGCTTTTCTGACACCACTTGAGCTACCTGCACCACTATCTTGGATTTTCCCCATTTTCAGCAGAGTTTCAACCCTTTCCCCGGCTATCACAATATCATTAAACTTTGTTGCTAAACAAGATGCCAGTCTCTCGATAAACACACCCTGCAATGTTCCCATAAACATGTCTGCCATTTCATTCTCTAACAAAGGAGGTTGCACTTAAGCAGCAAGCTGACGCCACCTCTGAGCGTACTCTTTGAACCCTTCTTTAGCACTCTAAGACATTGTCTGCAACTGGGTACGATTTGGAGCCATATCCAAATTATACTGATACTGTTTCACAAACGCTTCAACTAAATCCTTCCAGCTTCGAATATTGACTATGCTCAGCTTAATGTACCATTCTAAGGAAGCTCCTATAAGACTATCCTGGAGGTAATACATCCATAGCTTTTCATCATCTGTATGTGCAGCAATCCTTCCCACAAAAGACTGAAGGTGAGTTTTCAGGCAAGCCGTATTGTTGTACTTATCAAAAGTAGGGACCTTGAACTTGTAGGGAATTCTCACTCCTAGCACTAAGCCCAGATCAGTGATGTCAAACCCTAGAGAACTCTGAAACTGAATGGCATGAATTTGCTCAGCCATTTCTTTAAATCTCCTATTCATGTCAACCCCCTGGCCTTCTGCCTCATCCGGCAATGTGAATTGTTCATCCTGCCCATCCATCTGCATGTTATGCACTCTATCATTGATAATGGTGACCCCTGGTAGCACCACAGGGATTTCAACATGACGGGCGCTAGCCCCATTGTGATTACCTCCCTCTGATCTCCCATTGTTCCTGGCCTGATTGTTCTCTACCAGTTCGCGCAGGCGCTCTTGAGTTTGACTCATCCCAGCCATGAGGGTCATGAAGTTGTCCATTCTTGTCCTTAAGTCAGCCAGATCCGCCTGCATCTGATCCATTGCTCTCTTTGTTCACCTTTGTAGGGTATCTGTGTACGGTTGACTGTCTTTTAACCTTCTTGGAAGCTATAATGCCTGGAATTGACATAAACGTTAGAAACCTGATGAATTACCTGTAAAACAACAAACACGTTATATGCATGCAATTTACTATTCATGTTTCCATGTTCAGGCATTTATATGCCCCAGTTCTAGTATTTTTTGACAGAAAATACTCCAGATACCTCTTTGGAAACTGACTTTTCAAACTCTTTTGAGGAGTATTCAGATCCTGATGGCTTCGGACGAACAACTTTGCTCATTCAGAAATGGTAACTTGAAAGTATCATTGTATAACATGAACAAACTAACAATAACCAGAGTCACAAACATAAACAGAATCCCCAAAGGGTTACAATTCAATATAAAATAGAAAGCTAAAACAAACTCCTACAACAAGCCTGTAGGTAGTCTGGATACAAATAATAATAAACTAAAACTCTAGGCTAAAGGAAGATTCAGGTTCCTCTTCTGCAGCCACCACCTCTGTCTGGTTCTTCTTGACGCCTGCTCTCAGCTTAAGATCTGCAGTCTTCTTCATTGCTTCCTCCAAGGCTTGTTGGCTTTGTACTAATTGCTGAGTCTTTTCCCTTTGTATTTTGTGAACTTGTTCTACTTATTCTTTCTTGAAGGCCATCTACACCTCAAAGAACTCTTCCTTTTCTTTGTACTTCTTCTGCTCCTGTTCCCTTTGGCCCTGTAACCAAGTGATGGATTGGCGAGGTTCCCTAAGAGTCTTCAAAGTCTTCTTACGCTCCGCTTCTCTATTTGATTATGTTAAACCTAATCTCTGAAAATGAGCTTCTCTCCCAGCAAACTCCTTTTCTTTAGCTTCTAGGGTGACCTGCATCCTCTGTAGCTTTTCTTCTGCCTCTTTTTTAGCATGATTGGCAGGGTGGTACAAGCTAGTGTCGCTCCCGACAAATGGGACTGGCCCACATGAAGGTACAGACGCGAACGGTCGGCGAAGGGAACAGTGAGAACACACAGCCGTGAACTCACTGGAGAATGAATAGAGTCGCCAGCTAGGCATTTTTATCCCGGAGGAAAGGCAATGCTGCATAGACCTGGAAAGATATGGATAAGACGGTTGCGAACCAGAGAGACTGAGAAAGGGGGTTGGTTACAACCTGGGAAGGTATTAGCACCCAGATTGTCCGTCGTACTCGACGGGATCCACGCTTAAAAGATTTGTGTTTTAAAGGGGTAATGTCAGTGCAATTTGTGTATAAATGAGCTGGAAAAGGATGTACAGGTGTCAGTGCAAACTAAGTGTGAAGTGTATAAATGTATAGTGTCAGTGTAGGAACAAGAGTGAAGTGCTCAAGATCATGAGGCTTAAAGAATAAAGCTGGAAAGAGGGGGAATATACAGAGACTTTTGTTCGATAACTGTTAAGTTATGCCTACGTATCCTCTCGTGCAATGAGGAAGTCAGAACACCGTAGTTCGACCCAAAGAGACTGAAAGATGAATTGACTTGTGAACTGCTTGCTTGTCTATGCTCAAGTGTATGACCTGTCTGGCTCAGGTGCAAACTATCTTGCATTAGACGGAAGAAGCAGGTTCTCGTTTGTGAGTGAAGGTGATGAGAAAAGAATCCCGGAGGAGACGATTATTGTTTGTTTTTGTGTTTTCAGTCTTTTATGGCTTTTGAAAGTTTGTCATAAGTTAATGAGCTTAAGCCTAAACCAATGGATTAGTAAACTCATCACATCTTCCCTCTGATTAGGGGTAATGAGAATACCTTAAGTGTGAAGTCAGCATCTCACACTTAATTACCTTTGGGGTAGGGTTAAGATCATTAACCTACTTGTGATTATTTAGATGTTTTTGGTGTTTTTGTTTAGTGTTGAGTAATGAGGTTAAGCCGTAATCAAGGATTAAACAGACTCATTACACCATCCTAATAGAAGGATAATAGATGAGCATGTTTAAGCTGAGGAAAGCTCCTCAACTTAATCCATGATTAGGGATTAAACTCATGACAAAACAAGCCTTTAATTAAGTGGATTTTATTTAATGATGATGATGAAGTGAATTTTATTGTTTGTAAGACAACTTGAGGGGGACTTGTCCATTAACACTAGGGTTAGTCCTTCTTAACCACTTAAGGAAGAAATAGAACCCTGATGCAAGGCCCAAGTTACAAGTGTGATGTCTTGATACTTATTAAGTGAATTGATTAAGAGATTTAAACAACTTAAGGGTTTAATACCTAGGATTAAAGTTATACACTCCATCCTAAGAGAAGGATGCAGGCATAACCCTAACCACAGAGTCTTAGAACCTTTAGGGTTTAGTCTCTGATTATGAGATGAGAAGAGAAGACTCAAAGAGAGACACAAAGGTAAAACTATGAGGGGGGACTAATCAAAACCCTAATTCATTATCATGCTTGGTTGTTCCTAAGGTTTGTGAGGTTTTCAAGAACAAATCTTCAAAGGAGCCACCAGGAAGCAGATGAACAAGATCAAGAGAAGCAAAGTGACTTGCTTCATTCAAGAAGTCAAGTCACTTGAAGAAAGAAAGTGGGAAGAAGAAGAATGAGCAAGCTCAATCTCAAACATAAATAGAAATGCAGCAATGGATGCAAGAGAGATGAAAAGAAAAGTTATGAGAAGTGAAGGCAAATTCACTTCTCAAGTTTACTTACCACCTGAAATGTTAGAAAGAAATGCAATGCAATATCAAATGAGATGAGATGACATGATGATAAGCAAAACCAGAAGCATGTTAATGATGATGATGATGCTATGAGATGCTATGAACATGAGGCAAGGCATGGGGATGCTCATACAAGATCATGGATGCAAATGATGCAAGTTAAGGAGCATGAACAAGCATGAAATGTTATGAAGCATACAAGACAAATGACATGGCAAATATGTAATGCAATGATCAAACATGCTTTCTATGTGTCTTGAGATGTCAAATGAATCACAAGAATGCACAAAATGCAAAGACAAGTCATGTTATGCAAGAGAATGCAAGAGGGATGCAAATGAAAGCCCAAATTAGGGTTCATAGATCAATCATCAAACAAAACCCAAAAACAGAAGCAAACCCTAAGATAAAAAATGGAAAATGCCATACAAAGAAACCCTAAACCTATAATGAACCACTGCCCAAAGGGGAACTCTCAACTCTTAACCAATCTCAAGATATGAATTTTCTAAGTTATTAGGGTTTTTTAGGGTTCTTAACAAAAGAAATGCCAAACAAATTGAAATTGAGGAAACAAATCAAAGCCATTTTGTCCTAGAAACTACATGCTAAACATAAAACAATGCAAGAAGAACCAATGTCCAACTCTTCCTAGATAGGCAGAAATGAATTTTTGAACTTATGATCAAAATAATGCACAAAATATGATTTAATTCAATGAAAAATTCTTAAAATGCATCAAGATCAAAAAAGAAATTTGGTTTGAAGGTTGGACAATGTTTCTAAATGTCTTAGAACATTTCATGAATTTTTTTGTAATTTTAAAATACCTAAAAGTATTTTTAATTAATTAATTTCCATTAATCAATCAAAAATAATCTCTTAAATATCTAAAAATACTTTTTTGATGATAAAAAATAAAATAAAAATATTTTTGGGTCTTAAAAATTAATAAAACTTTTAAGAAAAAGTTTCATAATTTTTATGTATTTTTTGCTATTTTAAAATAATTGTACAAGTTAATTGAAATAAAAATGAATTAAAAGCAAATAAAATGAAAAGTCAAAGGAAAGGATGGCCAGGATGAGCCCAGGGTTTGAATCAGTTGACTAGCGCGTAAATGGATGGTGGAGATTGCATCTGACTTAATTAATTTAATTACGAATTAATTAAAGCTAATGAGAGAGATTAGGGCAAATCAAACTGATCCTGGCCTTTCATTCGCGCGGGGAGTCAAACATGTCAACGCATCCAGTGGCTCACATTCAAATGGTCATTAATTACACAATTAGGGTTTAATCACATTCAGGCGGCCGGAGAAGACTTCCGGTCGTCTTCTCCAGCCAGCATCTCACCTGAGAAATCCCCAAATCCCTCAAATCGTAACGAAAATGAAAACTAAGCACATAGAAATGAACCCCATGACCTCCTGAATCAAAACCCTAAGTCCAAACAAATTTATTCTTCCTAAACAAGCTGAATCGAACAGAACAAGTTCTAGGGCAAACCAGTTTCAGAGTCAAATTAAATACTCAAATCAAAACCATTTCAAAAACTAAGAACATCAGGATGATCAGGAGATCACATAGAACAAGTTTGTAACAAGAGAAATGATTTCTGGAAAAAATAATTTCGAGCTACCTGAGATTTGGAGCTTTCAACCTGAGAACTTTCTGGCCACCTCTCCTTGTGAAATCCACTCCTTAGGACCTCTTGATGATGTTTGAATGCCTTAGAACAATTTATGCTGGCTGGATAGTGAGATTCGACGGCTTCTGCTCAAGCTTGATCAGAAATGGCAATGGAGTTTCTGGAGGTTTCAGGCCATTGTGAATGATGGTTTGTGGTCCTGAGGATGAATGGAGAAGATCTGGAGTGTTTGTTGGTGTGTTTGTGGTTTGTGGAAGGAGATTCGATTGAAACTGCAAAATGAAGTGAGAAATGGCAGTGAGATGTTCAGGCTGTTTCAGGCTTGTGTTCTTGGTGCTTTGTGGTCTATGGAACAAGGTGAGTTGGATGGTGAAAATGGTTGAAGTGTTTGCAGGCTGTGGAGGCAGATTCGAATCAAGTTGCAATGTGGTGTGTTTTTGTGAATGTGATGAATGTGTGTGTTTCAGCCTTGCCTTGTGTTATGTTTAGCTTGCAAATTGTCCACATAACTCTCTCTCATTGGTCAGTTGACAAGACATGCCCTTTATTGATTGGTAAGTTAACTTTTGCAAAAAGTCAAATAATGTGTAAGAGAAGTATGGCTCATGATCTAGGCAAGTACATGGGCATGGGCTGGCGCAGCAAGGTGAGGTGAGAGGCTAGCAAAGCTCAGCATCCAAGGCTGCAAGTGGTAGGAAGCATGATCATGAGTTTTGCAACTTGTTGTAACTTTGGTTCACATGTGATTCCTTTGCCTAACCAAACATAAACCATAGGCATTCTTGGTCCAAATCTGATTTTCATGACTTAGAGAAAGTTTGTGTGCTGGTTTGAAGTGAACTAGAGGTCACAAGAGGCATTGGTTCATGACTTTGCAAAATTTCCATTTGAAGCATGCCTTGAAAATCAATGATTTTAGCCAACTTTGTCATGCCATAACTTTTGATCCAAGAAGAGTTTGATCATGTTCTTGTACTTTTTGAAAAGGGAAAAATGAGATCTACAACTTTCATGACCAAAGTTTTTCCATTTGAAGCATTTTTGGATCAAGAATCATGGCTTGAAAAAATGACCTAAAATGATGCATTCTTGAAAAGTCAACTATGCCCAAAAAGTCAACATTTGCAAAAACCCTAAATTCTTGATTTCTATGAACTTCAACCTTCTTTCATGATCAAATAAAGATCATATACACTCAAAATGATGAAGATCACCCATTGGTTGGGTCATTGGGGGCCTCAGATGCCCTGATTTTACACTGACTTGTCTGAAAAGTCAACCTTTGATCAGATGACTTCCCCATGGAATTTCTTCATGAAATTTGATATGCATACTCCCTATACCATATAGAGACCAATGGAAACAAAAATGACCAAAAAAATTTGGGGTTATGGCCTCTGAAACCAAAACCCTAATTTTCAGTCAACTATGCAGTCAATCCTGGCTCTGCATCCACTCAAACCCTAGTTCTTGTGATTCTTTTGAATTCTTGGCTTTGTGAGGATGTAACATGATGCTTGAACACATGTAGACCCCTTTGAATTGATTGGTTGCCTTTGGAGTGGCTCAAGATGCCCTGAGATTGCTCAGATCACAAACCCTAGGTGCAGATGACTTAGAAACTATGCAGTGAATCAAAAATGAGATGTGAGATGATATGATTGAACTTATGCATATGAGAATGATCACAAGCCATGGTGAAATGGGTGAGGGAAAATTTGGGGTGTTTACAGCTAGCCATTTCAGAATTCTCTACCCGAACCTCGTGCAACTGAGTTTCCAACTTCTTATAATCTTCAAGAGAAACAGTGGGTTGTACAGGTACCTCTTTTGGATATAGTGGAGCCTCAGCTGAAAATGGAAGGAAGAAAGTGTCAACCCTACCTTGTACCCAAGCAGAAAAAAGGGGATATGTCTTAGGATCCACCCTTCCAAATTCTTTCTTACCCTCCCTAACATTTGCTTCCCAAGCTTGAGATACTTGGATAATCAACTGCTCATTATCTTTAGCTGGAAGATACAAAGTCTTTGCTATTTCTTCATCTGATGGAGGATTCTTCAGTGGATAGCTAAATTGTTTTCTAGACATCACAGGGTTATGACTTATTACTCCCTTCCTACCTAATAAAGGCACATAAGGAAATTCACCACACCTTGTAATAAACTCCTTCCCTGCTAAGTTTCTGCTACACCCCAAGCTATATCATCAGATGTTAACCCCATCAATCTTCTAGCCCACTTCCAATCTTGCTTAAGATCTTTGAACGGTCCTGACTTTGGAAGCTTCTTAGCGAACCACTCAGCAAACAACGGAGCACAACAATTCACATACCCTTTTCTTTTCTCATTTCCGTGATGGACACCAAAGTAAAAGTCTCCCAACAACGTAGACATGGGGTTTTCTTTAATGAAAAGGGTGATAGCCTCCAAGCTTACCCAACCTTTCTCTCCTGGGAAAAGACTTATCTCATATACCATCAATGCTAACAACGCACTGAATTCTAACCACTTTCCTCCCAAAGCAAACACATGAGCTTCTGTGATAAGAAAATCCAGAGCAAACCCCCTCCCCTTACTAGCTTCCAGATCCATCTTTACTCTAAGCATACTCAAATGACAGGCACTTTCTATATCCTTGTACGGGGGAAACTTCTTTGCATCATAATAGGGAACACCATTCCTGATAGGAATCTTCAGGATGTCAGAAATCTCTTCCATAGTAGGAGCCAAGACATAGTCAGAAAACACAAATTCTCAACTGAGGATCATAAAACTGCAATAAAGAGTGAAGTCTATCTCTCTGATCAATAGTAGGCTTGTTCATGTAATCCAAGATCTTCCCATACCGGCTTCTAAAATTATCTAAAACCTTGTCGTTCATCAAGCCCACCAGTTTTTGAATACTCTCAATTTCTGGTTACAGGAAAGTGTAATGAGCATTCCTTTTTCTGAGTATCTCTTGGACTTCTGCCATCTGGAGAGATAATGAATACCAGAACTGGGTACAATGGATAAATGACAACCTGAAATAAAATCACAAATAGTTAATTCAAGTATGATGCGATGCAAATACAATGCATGCATATGATCAACAATTGGGATTGTCTGGATACTGAATGATGGACCCAAGTGACCAAGAACCAGAATCCTCTGAATAAAGCCCCATGAACAAGAAATTAGTCTCAAATAAGCCCCCAAATCAAATATCAGATAACTTAAGAACTCCAGAATCCATGTAACTATATCAAGTCATAGGACTGTACTGGTAATGAGGTATGATGAGGTTAAGGGTTCCTGCAAACCTGTAAACCCCTCCCAATCTCACGGGTGTACTACGGATAAAACATCACGGACTCTCAAAGACGAATAGCAATAATACATTCACCATTTCCGATAAATGGCTCATGACCAGATCAGGGGATCGGTTTGGCATTATGTACTACTCAGGGAGGTCTCAGCGTGAGTCCGGGAAAAACAAGCATCCTTTATAAGTTCCCAGCTTCAAGCGCTGAAATCTGTAAACACCCTAAATTTTCCCTCTCTTTTTTCTCACACCTTGGCTTGTGATCCTTCATGTTGCATTGCATAAGCATACCATCTCACACTGCATAGTTATTTCACTACATAGCTGCATAGTTAGGGTTTGTGATCAGGTGAATCATAGAAGTGGTTTGAGCTATCTCAGAGGCGATGAAGCATACCAATAGGGTCCATGAGTGTTCTATGATCATATTATACCCCCAAGGGTTCTTGAAAGTTAAAAGATCACAAGAGATTGCAGAGCCACCCAGGCAGGCTCAGGGCTCCTACACAGATGACCAAAAATTAGGGTTTTGGGTTTGAGGCCCTTACACTCAATTTTTTTGGCCATTCTTGATTCTATTGGTCTATATGTGATATAAGGAGCATGTGTATCAAATTTGAAGCAAACATTCCTTGGGGAAGTCATCTGATCAAATGGTAACTTGTTGTGCAAGAAAAGTCAGAATCAGGGCATCTGAGGCCACCAACAAGGGTTCCAAAGGGTAATCATCATCAATTTGAGGTCCTGTGATCTTTATTTGATCTTAGGAATGTTTGTAAGTTCACAAAATTGAAGAATTTTAAGCCATTGCAAAAGCTGTCATTTTTGGACATGACTTGTAATGAAAAACTTTCCATTTTGGGAAAGATTTTCAACCTCCTCTTTCTTGATCAAAAAGGTTTCAGATGAATTTTCTTCAAACATGAAAGTTGTAGTTTGGATATTCCCATTTTCAAAAAGTACAAGAACTCCTCTTGATTCATCCTAGAACTCAAGTTATGATGGATCAAAGTTGGCAAAAATCACATAATTTTCAAGTTCATGTCAAAGAGGGAAATGTGCAAAATGGACTTCTAAGCATTTTTTTTGGCCTCTAATTCATGTCTACACATCATAACATTGGTAAACAACATTTCAAGGCAAAAATTCAGCCAAGAACCAAGGCATTTCATGACCAATTGTCACAAACTTCACAAAGTTGCCAAAATGCAAAACCACTTCAAACTTGTGATCCAAGCCATACAGCTCACCACAATTGATCCAAGAGTCATCCTTGAACTCAACTGATGCAGGACAAGCCAGGAAACCACCTCTGCACCATGCCATACCTCAAATACACCATACCTTGACTTTTTGCAATTTCTCCCATGCTCTTGGAATAGTGATCAACAGCCTCTACTAACCTGCTCCATGACCTACTCAAACATTATGGGAGTGATATAGCAACTCATTCAGCATTGAAACAAGACACTCTTTAGA
This sequence comes from Lathyrus aphaca, assembly GCA_963966055.1. Classification (NCBI taxonomy): domain Eukaryota; kingdom Viridiplantae; phylum Streptophyta; class Magnoliopsida; order Fabales; family Fabaceae; genus Lathyrus; species Lathyrus aphaca. The sequence goes on along the minus strand of OZ014525.1, from coordinate 486,045,761 downwards.
TTACACAAAATCCACTTCAAAACTTCATCTCTTCGAATCTCATTACACAGCCATCAAACCTCAAATTTTCTTTCACCATTCAATCACACGTGACCTAAGGAACAAAACCCACCCATCACCATGACCTGAAACAGCCTCAAACACAAACACGATTTCTGCCATATCAGAATTGAACCCTTCAAAATAGCCCAAATAAACTTCATCCAAGCATTCCATTAGCTGCAGGGGGACCAGAGGAGTCATTTTGCACCAAGGAAAGGCTCAGAAAGCTCCAGTTTGAAGAACTTCAGTTCAGGTATCCATCAAGGTGGCCTGGGGACACACCCCTTTAAATCACCAAAAACTCATTTCCCGAAGCCTGACACGGCCACCCGTGTCATGGGACACGGCCCGTGTCAGGGCGCCTGACTCCCAAAATTCTGATTTTTACGTTTTTCCCATTTTCTTCCTCCTTTCTCACCTGTACGAACCCCAATCATTCTAAGTCGAATTTAGCACTCAAAACCAACCAATTCACATGCTTATCATCCATTTATACATATAACTTCAACTAGTTTTATTAATAAACTTTCCTAGACAAAATTAGGGAATCTATGAGGTTTAATCCTCTTCTCTGTTCATCATATCCCCCATAACCTTCATATGTCATTCCTCCCAATACCAAACACACAACACCAAATATATTTTCAAAACACATCGTATAGTCATATTCATCAATAATTTCACAATATTGCATCAATTCAATCATTATTATCATAATCTCTTGAAAATTCCTAAGGGAGGAAGGAACTCCCAATTACCCTTCTATGTCTTATCACTAATCATAAACCCTTTTCTCCCCCATTACCTTAAAATCGAAGCTTTCCTTCACAACTTTTGGTCTTGGTGATCTACGATCCTTGACCTTGCCCTTCTTCTCCTCTTTCTCCAGACCTCTCTGTTCTTCGTCAAAATACGGTGAATGAGGTTTGTTTCTCTATTTCCTCTTTTTATAAAATAGCAATTCCACCTCTGCCCCTTAAACCTCTAACCAACTCTTTATTTTATTTTATTTAAATAATAACAACATTATAATAGTACACCTTATATTATTATTATTCTCATAAAATACTTTCTTCACCAATTAATTCAATTATGCCATTAATATTTATTTCACAAAAATAAATATAAAATTAAGGCGTTACAAACACGATTTCTGCCATATCAGAACTGAACCCTTCAAAATAGCCCAAATAAACTTCATCCAAGCATTCCTTTAGCTGCAGGGGGACCAGAGGAGTCATTTTGCACCAAGGAAAGGCTCAGAAAGCTCTAGTTTGAAGAACTTCAGTTCAAGTATCCATCAAGAACAAATTTTCCAGAACTTCATTTACTTGTTATAAATTGATTCTACATGTTATCCTGATCATCATGATGTGTTTAGAATTTAAAATGAGTGGAAAATGAGTATGTATTGGTGTTCTGAAGTTTTGCCCGTGAAAAATGTTTGCTTCGATTTGCTTGATTCATGTAGTTTAAATGTTGTTTGATGATTGATTCATATTCCATGATGTTAGAGGATCATTTCTGGGAAGGTTTGATGCATTTTAGTGAGCTATAGAGGAAGTTAGGGTTGGGGTTGGCCAGAGAAGATGACCGGAGCTTATCTACGGTCACCTGAAAGTCATTAGGGTTAGTGAGCCCAGATTGAACTACAACCATTGGATTGAGATTAGGTTAGTGTACGAACGGACCAGATATGTCATTAAATCCTAATTTTAATTAATTAATTTAATCCTAATTAATTAACTCAGATTGAACCTGGACCCTTGGATCACGCGTGTAATGAGAATTTAAATCTGGTCCCTTAGATCTTCATACCTCAAGTCAAGATGACTTGAGATCTCAGCCCTTTATCCCATTCCCACGCAATCCTGGCCCTTCCTTGTAATTACTTTTGCATTTTTATTTTGCTTATTTAATTTTATTTCATATATTTATTTAAAATAGCAAATCATTTTGTAAAAATATGATCTTTTGCATTTTGTCTTCAAATAATTTTCAGAAACCAAAAATATTTTTATTTTTAATTTTGCATTAAAAATCTATTTTTAAATCATTTAATTGTATTATTTAATTAATTAATTAATTTTAATTAATTAAAAATACTTTTGGGTATTTAAAAATCACCAAAAAAATCATGAAGCATTCTTACATAATTAGAACAATTTACAAACTCATCTTACAAATTTCTTTTATGGTTTGATCATGTTTTGACAATTAACCATGAATGAGGGTTTCCAAATTTCTTATTTTTCTAACCCTAACTTCAAAAATTCATTTCTGATCAACCAAGATGATTTTATGCATGGTTCTTTTTGCATCCTTTCATACTTTGCATGTAGTATCTAGGGTATTTAACTCATATTTTTGCATTGCATTTTTCATGAAGAAGTACCCAAAACCCTGGCCTAACTTAGAAAAACCATAACTTGACTTTGGTATAGCTTCTAACTTCCATCTTTGGGGAGTGATCTTATGTGTGTTTAGGGTTCATTTGGTTGCAATTTCAATTTTTTATCATGTGTTTTGCTTCTGTTTTGATCATATGCATCTCACACTTTCTTAAAACCCTAATTTGCCATGTTCATTTGCATTCATCTTTGCATACCTTCATCATGTGAACTTGTCATGACATCTCATGCATTTTTATGTTATCTTAGATACCTTAGGACATGTGTGAACATTGGTTGATCATTGTTGCATCCATTTGGTATGTTTTGCATCCATTACTTCAATTGTGTATTCATGTGATTCCAAGCTTCTAACATGCTTTCCTTTGCATCTCATCTCTTGTATGATCATACATAAACATTTTACATGTCTTTGTATCATTACATAACACATTTGCATTGTGTTTTCACTTCTGGTCTTGATCATTGCATCTTCATTTGCCTTATTTCCTTTTGTTTCATATCTTATGCATTCATACTAACTTTTCAGGAGCTTCAGGTAAGTTGTTTAGGATGTGGATTTGCCTCCACATCCAACTTCTTCTTATCTCTTCATTTGAATCTTTATTTGTCTTTGAAGTGAGTTTCACTCACTTATGCCCTCTCTTGCTCCCTTTCTTTCTCTTAGGTTACTTAACTTCTTCAGGAAGTAAGTAACCTATTCTCCTTTCTATTCTCTTTTCATCTGCTTCTTCTTCCTTGGTGGCCATCTGAAGATCTTTTCTTAAGCCTCACAAACCATAGGAATATCCAAGCATGATAAATTTAGGGTAGTACATAGTGTCCCCTAGTTTTTACCTTTGAGTCTCCTTGAGTCTCTACTTCTCATCTCATAATCAAGGCTAAACAGTTAAAGTTTTAAGACTCTGAATTAGGGTTATGCTTGTATCCTTATCTTAGGATGGAGTATATAACTTTAATACTTAGTGTTAAACCTTTAGGTAGTTTACACCTCCTAATCAAAACACCTAATAATCATTAAGACTTAAGCTTGTAACTTGGGCCTTATATTAGGGTCACATCTCTTCCTGTTGGTTCAGAGGGACTAACCCTAGTGTTTAATGGACAAGTCCCCCTCAGGTTTAGTCTTACAAACATAAAATCCATTTCTTAACCCCATCTTTAATTAAAATCCACTTTAATAAAGGCTTCTTATATAATGATTTTAATCTCTAACCATGTATTAAGTTGAGGAGTCTTCCTCATCTTAAGTGTTCTCATCTATTATCCTTCTCTTAGGATGGTGTAATGAGTTCACTAATCCATGATTAGAGATTAAACTCATTACTTAACACAAAACAAAAATCCTAAAACACTTAATAATCACAAGTAAGTTAATGATCTTAATCCTGCATCATTAGGGTAATTAAGTTGAGATTTTCATCTCATACTTAAGTAAACTCATTATCCCTAATCAGGGGTGATATAATGAGTTTACGGCCCTTGATTAAGGCTTAAGCTCATTATCTTATGCAAAACACCAAAAACAATAAAAAACTAAAAACACAAAAACAAACAATAAACGTCTCCTCCGGGATTCTTTTCTCATCACATTCACTCCGAAAACGAGAACTCGCTTCTTCTGTCTAATGGAAGACAGTTAGCACTCGAGCCAGACGAGTCATACACTTGAGCATAGGCAAGTAAGCAGTTCACATCAAAAACCTCTAAGTCTCTTTGAGTCGAACTACGGTGTTCTGACTTCCTCATTGCACGAGAGGATACGTAGGCATAACTTAACAGTTATCGAACAAAAGTCTTTTTGTCTCCCCCTTCTCTCCTCTTTCTAGCTTTCTTTTCTTAGCCTCAGTTTTGAGCACTCACCTTCTTCTTGCACTGACACTCTGTACATCCATTCCTCCTTAGCCTTTTATACACAGTTTAGCACATGCACTATCCTCTTTTAAACACAATCAGGTATGCGTGGATCCCGTCGAGTACGACGGATGATCTGGGTGCTAATACCTTCCCAGGTCGTAACCTACCCCCTTACTCAGTCTCTTTGGTTCACAACGTCTTATCCATATCTTTCCAGGTTTATGCAGCATTACCTTTCCTTCTGGATAAAAATTCCTAGCTGGCGACTCTATTCAACCACAACCTCCAACATCGCCTCGTCAGTTCGCGTTTGCACCGGGATGAAAATCCGGGGAGCGACAGCTTGGCGATTCCGCTGGGGACCTTTGCAACCAGGGCTTCTGGTTCTCTTGTGGGTTTCTCCTAGCGCTTGTTTGATTGTGTTTATTGGGGGTGTTTGTAACACGGTGGGAGAACTGACTTTAGTTATGTTGCGGATAGCAAGAGTCGCCACCGACTTTTATTTTATCCAAAGGAAAGGCATAAAAGAACAGGAAAGACCTTTTAAAAGATTTTTGGGTCCGGGGGGTAGGTTATGTAAAGGGAAGGTGTTAGCACCCTTTACATCCATGGTTATCCATGGGCTCTTAGTTACTTAGCTCACTTTAAAATGTTTTTGAAATGTGAAGTGTGTGAATAAAAATTTTCTTAAGTGTTTTATAATGATCCATGTACGGATGCGTAAAAAACCTTTGTTTTGAAAATTGTTTGAAATGTGTGAAGTGTTTGAAAAGTTTTTGAAGAGTGAGCAAGTATCTAAGAGGAACCTACCCTAAGTTTTAAGTCTTTTATGTTCTTGAATCCTTTAAATGGTAAGACTATCCCTATTATTAAGGAATAGGTAGTAATTACCTTGGATGTGAGGGACAAGTGAAGGGTCATCTGGTAATTAGGCAATTGTGGGGTGTATAAGCAATTTTGAAGGGACTATCATCTTTATTCGAAAGGGACAAGATCATTACGAAGGCAACATTCGAAGGGACTTGATCTTTTATCTATTAAGGGACTAGATGACTTTATTTTGAGGGACTTTTGCTTTATACACCCTACTTGACCTTTTTGATTAGGCAACATGAGAGGTATCCCTAAGGAAGTGAGATGGCGATCAAAGATCGACTTACGTGTGTGAGTGTACAATTTTAATATTTATCTTTAAATTTAAATGATCTAAATTAATTTTAAAATACAAACATGTTTTTGCACTCCCTATTTACTAACCATAGCATAAAATAAATATTTAATAATAATACTACAATATTACATGAAGGAAGCATTTACAAAATAATAATTAACAAATTAAGCAAAAATAATAATAATAAGTGAATAAGCAAAAATAATAATAATAAGTAATTGGGTTAGTAGAAAATAATAATAATAATCACAATGTGGTTAGTAATAATAAATATAAAAATAAACATAATTAATAATATAAGCAAAATATTAAATAATAATCAAAATGAAATAAGCAAGAATATTATAATAATTAAAAAAAAAATCAAATTTTTATACATACAATTATTTAAGATTATTAAAAAAAATATGAGCAATTATACTAATTATTATGAAATTTTAAGTTATATGCCAATTATAAAAATTAAATTAATTATAAACATATTATGAAAACAAAATTATAATTATAAAATTAAATTAACAATTTTTAACTATTTTTAAACATATAATAAAAATTATTTACATACAAAATTGAATTATAAACAATTTATAGAATTATAATTAACAAAATTTTAATATTAAGCATATATAAGATTTAAATTATAAACAAATTGCATAATATATACACATGATTAAGATTTATAAATAATAAATTAAAGATTATAATAAAAATAAATTTTAGATAAAAGAAAATTTTGGGTTATGAAAAATAAAATTAAGATTAACTTAATTATTTACAAATAAGAACTATTATAATATATATAATAAAATAAACTAACATTTGTATGATAATTAAAGTTTATAAAAAAAAAGGTTATTAGAATTAATCAAAATGAATTAGGGTTTATGAAAATTTTTAGAACTAAGAAGGTTAGATTTATAATTTAATCATTAACTAATTTTAATTAAGAAAAATAATAATAGTAATTAAAACAAAGAAAATAAAGGAGAGAAAGAAAAAAGGGGAGGCCTGGTTTTGAACCCAGGACCTCCCAATACCTGGAAAAGCTTCCATCCACTGGGCTGGCCTGCGCGCAGGTGACAAGGGGGAGGGTTCCATTGCTTTTGTTGTTGTTCCTGAATAAATCATAAAAAAATAAACAAAACCAAAAGGCCTGGGGGGATCGAACCCAGGACCTTCAAACATCACACAAACACGTTAACCATTCCAGCTGGGAGAGCGCACCTGTCCATATGGTGACTATAATACATAATATATGAAGTTTCATTGTTAAACTGAAAAAATAAGAAAAATTGCTGAAGCCAGGATTCGATCCCTGGACCTAAGCTTTATATGCGCGTCCTCTAGCCAATTGAGCCAGCCATCAACTGTGAAATAAAACAGAAAACAATTCATAAAATAATATGCACAATTTTTGAATCCTGAAATACGCGCGCAGGCTTCTTCTTCTTCCTTGGTTCCTACAAAATTTCCTGCGAAATTATACACAAATTTTCCTGCGAAATTCAATCTGCAGCAAAACCTATGAATCCTAACTATCATCAAAACAATGAAATTACATCAAATTAAAAGCACAGACAAGGTCTAGAGATTGATTTGAATCGATCTGTGGTTTTAGAATTCATTTATACTGGATGAATTGGAAAACCCTAAAGCTCACCCGAAACCCTAAACATGGTGGATTTCGTTCTAGGTGATAGAACTTCACAAAACCTGCCCAGAAATAATCTATAACACACCACAAACACAAAGCATTAGTCAAAATTCATTAAGAACCATTCATTGTTTAGAATCGAAAATCAAAAAAACCATGAATATGGTGAATCGGATTATGCATATGAGGGGGATTTTGATGCTTTGGATGGCAGGGATTGGTTTTAGGATGTCCAAGGAGTCATTCCATGTCTTAAAAATACCTTCAAATGCCTTGTATAGTGGAAACCGAATTTGGCTTTTTGTGAGGTTTTTGAAAATATGAACTTACTCTTAGGAGGCTGAAATTCGTGTCCTATGATTAGGTTTGAGTTATGTACTTATAGTATGATGATTCTAGGTCAAAAAACTTGAACCTTGTGTGAAAGATTTGATCCAAAAAGATTGAGAAAGATAAGCTTTAAAATTTCAAATATTCTTGCATAAACACTTTCTATTTCAAGCCAATCACCATTATTTTTGTATCATTCTGATCCATATTGAATTCATGACTTTCTAGAATAAAAAATAATTTTAAATCTTCACACTTAATATTTTATTTAAATTTAAAATGATTTTTAGTATAAAAAATCATAATAAATAAATTAAATAAAATAAAAATTATGAAAATATCAAATAATTTTCGTGCATGATGTCATGGATTACTTTGGGTCATTAAAAGTTCAGCCCACTTAGCAAAATTTGGTTTTAAACCTCCATTTGCTTCATAAACTTCCCTAAAATTTCCCAACTTTGCAAGGGCACACATCCTTCAATTTTAATGTTATGAGTGTGTTGTTGGCCATTTTGGAAAGCTTGAAGAGTCCTCTAACAAACCCCACTGGTTTCATGTCTATACCATTTACCATTCTCAAGTTATGCCCTTTTGAAGTTGTTGACTTTTTGTTGACTTTCAAAAAGACCTATAATGTCTTAGCTCATACCTTCCAAATGAAGCATTTTTGGGCTTGGCTTGTGAGACACAAAGTTGTAGAGAATTCAATTTCCTTCAAAATGAGCTTTGGATGGAAAATTGGTGATGAAGTATGTGAAAGTTATGGCTGGTCAAAGTTCAGTTGACTTTTCCTAAGGAAACCCTAATTTAGAAACTCCTGGTTCTTGATGATCTGAAACCTCCTTGATGAATCATGATCAACCCTTGATCAAATGATGAATTTTACCTCATATACTTGATGTTGGCAAAAAATCATGAAGTTTGACTTTGGTTTGACCACAGTTGACCTCAGTTTGACTTTTTAACTACTTTGACTGATTTTGACTTATCTGATCATTTGACTGAGCAAACCTTTGAGAAAAGTCTTGAAACTTGTCATGGGGATTCTTAGACACATATAAGATGTTATGAAGCTCACTTGAAGTCTTGGAAGTCCATTTAGTCTGATTAGAGTTAAAACCCTAGTTTTGGATGCACTGCTTAGGAGGATGCATTGTCTGAGGGAATTGTCAAATCTTCTGACCAATTGTGAACTTTGTGAACCTTGTGAACCTCATAAGATGTCTTGTGAACCTCATGGGAGGTCTTGTGAGCCTTGTGAACCTTGTGAACCTCATAAAGTGTCTTGTAAACTTCATGAACCTCATGAAAGGTCTTGTAAGTATTGTGAACCTTGTGAACCTTGTGAACCTCATAAAATGTCTTGTAAACTTCATGAACCTCATGAAAGGTCTTGTGAACCTTGTGAACCTTCTTAGCACACAAAGTCTTGTATTTTGAGGGCAAATTTTGGGGTGCAACAGCTGCCCCTGTTCAATTTTCTGAAACCTGAGGGGTTAGAATGGTATATTTGCCAGTCGTGACCTGGAAGGTTGAAGGGTATTGAACACAAAAGCCCAAAAATTTGCACTCACCGGTGCGTAGAGTAATACTGATGACTAGTTGAATATGCTTGAGTGGGCTTAAAGATGCCACTTGGAGAAACATTCTTCAGGTACATTTCTTGGAGGATAAAGCAGTCCAAAATATGAAGATATAATGATAGCTTTCAGGAAGATAAACAACGTCCCGAGGTAGTGGTGATAGCTTTCAGGAGGATAAACAACATCTTGAGGTAATGGTAATAACTTTCAGGAAGATAAACAACGTCCCGAGGTAGTGGTGATAGCTTTCAGGAGGATAAACAACGTCCTGAGGTAATGGTAATAGCTTTCAGGAAGATAAACAACGTCCCGAGGTAGTGGTGATAGCTTTCAGGAGGATAAACAACGTCCTGAGGTAATGGTAATAGCTTTCAGGAAGATAAACAACGTCCTGAGGTAATGGTAATAGCTTTCAGGAAGATAAACAACGTCCTGAGGTAGTGGTATGCTTTCAGAAGGATAAACAACGTTCTGAGGAAATGATATGCATTTGGGAAGATGAACAACGGCCCAGGGTCAAAATATGCTTTCAGGAGGATAAACAACATCCTGAGGAAATGATATGCTTTTGGGAAGATAAACAACGACCCAAGGTGATGATATTCTTTCAGGAGTATAACCAACATCCTGAGGAGATAATATGCTTTCAGGAGGATAAACAACATCCTGAGGTATGATGATAGCTTTCAGAAGGATAAACAACGTTCTGAGGTATAAGTATAACTTTTGGGAGGATAAACAACGGCCCAATAGTCATGATATGCTTTCAGGAGGATAACAACGTCCTGAGGGAAAGATAGCTTTCAGGAGGATAACAACGTCCTGAGGTAATAAGGTAACCTTTGGGAAGATAAACAATGGCCCACGGTAATAATATGCTTTCAGGAGGATAAACAACGTCCTGAGGTAGTGATATGCTTTCAGGACGATAAACAACGTCCTGAGGTAGTGATATGCTTTCAGGAGGATAAACAACGTCCTGAGGTATAACTTTTGGGAAGATAAACAACGGCCCAATAGTCATGATATGCTTTCAGGAGGATAAACAACGTCCTGAGGAAATGGTATGCCTTTGGGAAGATGAACAACGGCCCAGGGTCAAAATATGCTTTCAGGAGGATAAACAACATCCTGAGGAAATGATATGCTTTTGGGAAGATAAACAACGACCCAAGGTGATGATATGCTTTCAGGAGTATAACCAACATCCTGAGGAGATAATATGCTTTCAGGAGGATAAACAACATCCTGAGGTATGATGATAGCTTTCAGAAGGATAAACAACGTTCTGAGGTATAAGTATAACTTTTGGGAGGATAAACTACGGCCCAATAGTCATGATATGCTTTCAGGAGGATAACAACGTCCTGAGGGAAAGATAGCTTTCAGGAGGATAACAACGTCCTGAGGTAATAAGGTAACCATTGGGAAGATAAACAACGGCCCACGGTAATAATATGCTTTCAGGAGGATAAACAACGTCCTGAGGTAGTGATATGCTTTCAGGACGATAAACAACGTCCTGAGGTAGTGATATGCTTTCAGGAGGATAAACAACGTCCTGAGGTATAACTTTTGGGAAGATAAACAACGGCCCAATAGTCATGATATGCTTTCAGGAGGATAAACAACGTCCTGAGGAAATGGTAGCTTTCAGGAGGATAAACAACGTCCTGAGGAAATGGTAGCTTTCAGGAGGATAAACAACGTCCTGAGGAGATAATAACTTTTGGGAAGATAAACAACGGCCCAATAGTCACAAGTTGTTAATGAAGTCTGTCTGCTGGAGAATTAATCTGAAAAACAAGATTATAACATTCTGTGTGATAATATTAGCTTATGCGTTATGTATGTATGTATAATATGATGCACTTAAGTAATGTATTATGTATCTATGTATATGTATGTTATGATGTAAATGATGTATGTATGTATCATGCAGCCTGGAGCGTCTGAATATCTTCGTATAACAACTGCTGGCCAGGGAAAATAAATCCCAATTTGTTGTTGAAGAATATGAGGAACTTATTCGTCTTGTCTGATAATATATTATACATAACCTCCCGTCTTCGTTTGATAGTAGGGTATACATAACCTTCCGTCTGTTGGGGATAGCAAGGTATACATAACCTCCCGTCTTCGTTCGTCGTACTCCCATTGGAAAGTAAATTCCCGAATATCTGTATGAGGATAAAAGAGATGGATATAAATTCCAAGGGAGATGTGACTTGAAGTACTTATGAAGATGGATTTGCCCTACTGGGGATTTGTAACTGTCTTGTAGGGATGAACCGGTGAAGCTTCGTTGGAATCCTTCCCTAGTTCGTCCTTAGTAAATACTATTACTGCATTTTCATGCATTTCTGGTAAACATCAATCATATTCAAAAGCATACATGCATTTCTGGTAAACCTCAATCATATTCAAAAGCATACATACATTCAAACACAACCAATGGACGTTTCGCATTATGGAAATAGGGTAAAAGTAAATCTGGATTCAGAGGGAAAAGTAAAGCTGAACTTGAAAACAGAATCGTTTCAACTTCGAGAGTGTATAACCAATTGGATTTGGAGCTCCTGAAATTTTTAACTTTCCTGAATACCTTCCCAGAAATCCTCATGGTTGGATATGAAGATATGATACTGACACCATCTGATACTACCGGCGTAGACAATTAATTCCCACAATGACTTCTGCTGAGAACTCCAAATCAAGGTAGAGGAATGTGTCTTCAAATTGTAATGGACCATATACGCTCCGGCTACTAGATTTGAAAAGAAAGCATTGCCCCTTGGTTGAGGATGAATTGTCCCAAAAGGGAAGCATCTGAATGTAGTTACCTCAGGAGAACTAAGCAGAATGCCCCATAATAATATGCCCTTGACATCATGAACTTTGCAGTGTTACCCTTGGTAATTCAAATATATGAGAAGAGCTGCCCCTGGCTATTAAGCACTGTTGGATCTGGAACTGATTGCCCCGAATGATTTGAACAGTAACTTGGTATGCCCCCTTGATTAGGAAACAATGACCATGCCCCCGACATTATGAATTCTTTAATGTTACCCTTGGCACTTCAGATAGATGAGGAGATCTGCCTCTGGCTGCTTAAACATAGTTGAATCTTGTCCTGATTGCCCCAAATGAGTAAGGCAGTATCATGGCCTGCCCCCTTGATTGGGAGATAATGATTATGCCCCTTTGTATACATGGACTTTGATCCAGGAAGCAACTTTATTTATCGGAAGGACTTTGAACATTCATCCTGTAAGTTTCTCTGTTTATCAAACACTCAAGTATATGTAAACAAATATATTCAAAAATGCAATGCTTATGTCTCTCTTGAAATTTTGACAAAGAGTTATTTTAGAAAAAACATTTTTTGTGAAAACTGTGATATTAACTCAAGTTTTATAATAAGCCCTAAAGGAGTCAGGATACCTTTTTGTAGCAGTACGCTTTCGAACTAACCATGCTTCAGTTAGGACTTTTAAAGGGTTGTAACGTGGTCTGGTTCATGGTTTATGAAACAAAGGATAAAGGCTCAAATTTTATTTGTACCCAACCCAATCTCCATGATGTTCTTCAGTCCTATACTCAGTTAACTTATGCATTGAGGCTCAAATGAGTTTGGAATACAAACATTTGTGATGGTTCAGAAACCCAAAATTTATTTGAATATTCAGTCATCTTTCTTTGTTGAGGATTCATAGTGACCTCCTTTTTTCTTCTGACTTTGTTATCCCTTCATTTTGCCTGAACTGTTTATTTCAAGGTTACAGTCAGCGGGATGTCTTAATTTTTTTTTACTAAGTCTCCTTCATAGGTTTTGACTTAGCAAGACTGTTCTTTTGCTGGATATTGACTGTCAGGTTTAATGGTTATAGAGAACCATCATTAGTTGTGTACAACACAGATAATTAGCATATTTGAGTTAACCGAGTAACTACCCTGCCCCGGGTTATGAATAAGGGTTTTAATTTGTGCGAGAATAAAAACTCCTACTTCATAGGCTCAAAAGGGTTGACTAGGGATTAACTTCCTTATATCTCCACTGTTTAGGAATTGAAACAATGCATGTACATCGTCAGCATAGTCTGTTCAAAAGCATACTGCCTAATATTATGGTATTGTTTTCGTCATCCTCCCTCTACAGGCTTATAGCTTTATCAGGAGTTAAATATCACAGGATAGAAATAAGAAGCATAATTCAAAATATAATGGAACGAATGGATTAATTCAAGACAAACATATGCAATGCATTAATGAAAACAAAAGTTTAACATAATAGTAAGTGTTCAAACAAATAAAAGAAATTACAAATGAAAATTCAAATGTTGTCCCATCCAGTTGGCTGAATGTCCTCAATTGCAATCTGTGAACTTTGAGGAGTAGTATACTTCACCATGAAATCAAATTTACCACTTGGATGTCCCAAGGTGCCCCATATCTCAACAGGAATAGGTAGGCTTCCTTTCTTGCTACACTGGGCCACTTGTCTTGCAGCTTCGGTGTTTGATGGGTGATAGTAGAATTCAACTTGACCTTCTGGAGTAACCTCTAGGATTCCTTCGTCAATCAGGTCTTGGATCTTCTTCTTCAATGTCCAACAACTATTAGTATCATGTCCAGGACAGTTGGAGTGATACCCACACCTTGCCTTGGGATTATAGCGAGGAGAGGAAGTTTTAGGATTTTGAGGAGAATTTTTCAAGGAAATTAGTTTCATCTCCAACAAGCATTGCAGAACTTGTGACATTGGAGTGCAGAATTTGATAAACTGTCTTCTACATCCCTTGTGTTGAGGTGGATTAACTTTACCATGTCTTTTTTCTTTAACTGAAGAACAATCAGTGGTAACCGGTTTCTTACCTTCTTTTATCCTCATTTTCCTTTCAACCAAATCAGCTTGTTTTAACGGAGGTTGATTGACAATTAGATTCCTGACTCCATTACTTTGAAGTTTTTGGACAAAGGTTCTCAGCTCTTCTTGCCCCTGAGCTAAACTTTGGATAAGAGCCACCGGGCCATTCATCTGGATCCTCATTCCTGTCATCTCAGCTTGTAGTTGTTTCAACTGATCATCCTTGTTATCTTCAGGATCTTTCTTCTTAGCCAGCAATGTCTTCAACTCATCTTGTCCCTTGGACAAGTTCAGAATCAACTCTTGGAATTGTGCATTTTGAGCCTGGAGATCTTTGACTGTTTGTTCAAAAGCCATTGCTGAAATAAACAGCGAGAAGATCAGAAACCTATGCACAAGAAACCTGTGATGCAATGATATGGTATGTAAATGCATATGCAATGTCTTTCAAGGACCGCAGGATTTAAATTTGCTTAAACAATTAAGAAGGTAAACTTTTATTAGTAATAAATTTGTTTTGCCTCTTGGGCTTACAGAAAATGAAATAAAATAAATACAAGGGATGGGGTTTTAAGTCTCCCATGGACGTTTCCTCTTTGTGTTGAGGTATGAGTTGAGATTCCGTTCCTCGTGAAGTTGCTTTGTTAGTTCCAGGATTCTTTCTTGGCTTGCTTTGTAATGAGCCTCGAAAGTATCCCTTTGCTCCTTCAATTGGATCCAGGATCTCTGTAAGTCTTCCATGTCAGTAGGCATGTCTGGGTGAAGGATGGTATAAGCAGTATCTCCTTCAGCAACAGGTTCCATGGTAACTGGCAGGATAGGAGGATATGGCATCATGAGAGTCTGAGCACGAGATCGCACCCATCTGAGATAAGCCTCCATAGGAATAGTGTATTTAGGCTCCAGAGTCTTGCTGTCAACTTTGTTCACTTTTCCCCAGGCTCGTATGAATCTCTGACGGTAACCTTGAAGATCGTTGTCGTAGTCAAACACAATGCCCTGAATCAACATGTCATGTGGGCCATCACTCCGAGCATAACCAAACTGTCGTAAAGCTAAGGAAGGGTTGTAAGTAATGCCTCCTCTTATGCCTAGAAGTGGCACATTAGGAAACTCCCCACAACGGTCAATGATAGTGACATTCTCCATAGATCAGGAGCACCAATGGATATCTGAATGCGAGAGTGACATGATCCTTTTGGACCACCTGAACCCTTGCTCATTCTTCATTACTGAGCGAGGAAGGTGAGAAATAAACCACCTAGAAAGCAAAGGTATGCAGCACATCAAAGTTCCTCTTGCCCTTGTAGTACGAGTATGGAGAT
The DNA here is from genome assembly GCA_963966055.1 of Lathyrus aphaca. Classification (NCBI taxonomy): domain Eukaryota; kingdom Viridiplantae; phylum Streptophyta; class Magnoliopsida; order Fabales; family Fabaceae; genus Lathyrus; species Lathyrus aphaca. The sequence goes on along the minus strand of OZ014525.1, from coordinate 486,030,518 downwards.
AATGTAGGATGTCTCCAAGCAATGTAGGTACTGGATTGTGACTCAGGAATATGTTGATGGCATGAACGTCTATGAACTGATCTGGATTGGGGAACAATACTAAGCCATAAATCAGCAAGGCTAAGATCTCCTCAAAAGCATCATAGCTCATGGCCTTCAAGAACACTTGAGCTTTATCCATTAATACCTTAGCAAGAATACCTTTAACTCCGCTTCTCGTTTCTAGAACAATGTCAGACTTCTTCAGATGTAGGGCTGCAGCAATAACCTCTGGTTTAAGCTCTTTCTCCAAGCCTGTGAAGGGTCTTTGATCAAGAACAGGTATACCCAGAAGTTTAGAGAACTCTTCCATTGTAGGAACCAGCTGATAGTCGGGGAATGTGAAACAGTGATGTTTAGGATCAAAGAACTGAAACAGAACACTCATCATGTCTTCATTGAACCCTGAGATGACTAGATCCAGTAGGTGACCATGTCTCTTGATGAACTAGGAATGATCAGACACTTGAGAAACCAACTCTTTAAGCTTAGCAGGTATGCCCACAAAGTTGATCCTGATGGTGTTTCTACGAGCAGAAGCCATGACCTGCAACAAAGAACAAAGATAAATCCCTTGGTCCTTGAAATGGTTAGGGAAAATGCTATGCTTATGATGCATGATGATGTCATGATATTATGCTTAATCACAAACATGTGGCACACACAAACAAGTCACACAATAGCCCTAGGTTTAAAGGCTTGCATGAGGTTCAAAGGTAAGTACCCTCCCCTGAAGTTAGTTGGTTCATCCTGTCCTATAAAGTAACCAGGTTCTAAGGGATCTCAATATCATTGATCCTTCACAAGGGTGGTTGTTCAGTAGGCAACTTACTTGCCAACCAAACCCCTCCAAGTTTAGAATCTCAATGAGCATAGTATCGAGTATCAACCAACTTCAGTCTGCACCAAAGCCGGTTATCTCACTACTTTCTAAAGGCCAAGATGAGTTAACTAGGGTTCTAAAAGTTAGTTAGTGCATTGACAACATATGGCAGCCTCATATTATCCTCAACTTGACTTAAGGAACATAAGCACCAACCAAGAAGTTACACTAACTATGGCCACCAGATCAACCATATCGGTATACGCCGTACAGTTTCCTTGGTCTATTGCCATTTACCTAAGGTAGACTAGATCCGGGTTAAGATCTTTCACACATAAGAGCACCCAACAAGTAAAGTAAAGCAAACAAAGAAAACAATTTTAAAGTGATCTAATTCCTAAGGGTACCCCTCTTTTATTAATCCCCAGCAGAGTCGCCAGTTCTGTAACACGGTGGGAGAACTGACTTTAGTTATGTTGCGGATAGCAAGAGTCGCCACCGACTTTTATTTTATCCAAAGGAAAGGCATAAAAGAACAGGAAAGACCTTTTAAAAGATTTTTGGGTCCGGGGGATAGGTTATGTAAAGGGAAGGTGTTAGCACCCTTTACATCCATGGTTATCCATGGGCTCTTAGTTACTTAGCTCACTTTAAAATGTTTTTGAAATGTGAAGTGTGTGAATAAAAATTTTCTTAAGTGTTTTATAATGATCCATGTACGGATGCGTAAAAAACCTTTGTTTTGAAAATTGTTTGAAATGTGTGAAGTGTTTGAAAAGTTTTTGAAGAGTGAGCAAGTATCTAAGAGGAACCTACCCTAAGTTTTAAGTCTTTTCTGTTCTTGAATCCTTTAAATGGTAAGACTATCCCTATTATTAAGGAATAGGTAGTCATTACCTTGGATGTGAGGGACAAGTGAAGGGTCATCTGGTAATTAGGCAATTGTGGGGTGTATAAGCAATTTTGAAGGGACTATCATCTTTATTCGAAAGGGACAAGATCATTACGAAGGCAACATTCGAAGGGACTTGATCTTTTATCTATTAAGGGACTAGATGACTTTATTTTGAGGGACTTTTGCTTTATACACCCTACTTGACCTTTTTGATTAGGCAACATGAGAGGTATCCCTAAGGAAGTGAGATGGCGATCAAAGATCGACTTACGTGTGTGAGTGTACAATTTTAATATTTATCTTTAAATTTAAATGATCTAAATTAATTTTAAAATACAAACATGTTTTTGCACTCCCTATTTACTAACCATAGCATAAAATAAATATTTAATAATAATACTACAATATTACATGAAGGAAGCATTTACAAAATAATAATTAACAAATTAAGCAAAAATAATAATAATAATAAGTGAATAAGCAAAAATAATAATAATAAGTAATTGGGTTAGTAGAAAATAATAATAATAATCACAATGTGGTTAGTAATAATAAATATAAAAATAAACATAATTAATAATATAAGCAAAATATTAAATAATAATCAAAATGAAATAAGCAAGAATATTATAATAATTAAAAAAAAATCAAATTTTTATACATACAATTATTTAAGATTATTAAAAAAAATATGAGCAATTATACTAATTATTATGAAATTTTAAGTTATATGCCAATTATAAAAATTAAATTAATTATAAACATATTATGAAAACAAAATTATACTTATAAAATTAAATTAACAATTTTTAACTATTTTTAAACATATAATAAAAATTATTTACATACAAAATTGAATTATAAACAATTTATAGAATTATAATTAACAAACTTTTAATATTAAGCATATATAAGATTTAAATTATAAACAAATTGCATAATATATACACATGATTAAGATTTATAAATAATAAATTAAAGATTATAATAAAAATAAATTTTAGATAAAAGAAAATTTTGGGTTATGAAAAATAAAATTAAGATTAACTTAATTATTTATAAATAAGAACTATTATAATATATATAATAAAATAAACTAACATTTGTATGATAATTAAAGTTTATAAAAAAAAGGTTATTAGAATTAATCAAAATGAATTAGGGTTTATGAAAATTTTTAGAACTAAGAAGGTTAGATTTATAATTTAATCATTAACTAATTTTAATTAAGAAAAATAATAATAGTAATTAAAACAAAGAAAATAAAGGAGAGAAAGAAAAAAGGGGAGGCCTGGTTTTGAACCCAGGACCTCCCAATACCTGGAAAAGCTTCCATCCACTGGGCTGGCCTGCGCGCAGGTGACAAGGGGGAGGGTTCCATTGCTTTTGTTGTTGTTCCTGAATAAATCATAAAAAAATAAACAAAACCAAAAGGCCTGGGGGGATCGAACCCAGGACCTTCAAACATCACACAAACACGTTAACCATTCCAGCTGGGAGAGCGCACCTGTCCATATGGTGACTATAATACATAATATATGAAGTTTCATTGTTAAACTGAAAAAATAAGAAAAATTGCTGAAGCCAGGATTCGATCCCTGGACCTAAGCTTTATATGCGCGTCCTCTAGCCAATTGAGCCAGCCATCAACTGTGAAATAAAACAGAAAACAATTCATAAAATAATATGCACAATTTTTGAATCCTGAAATACGCGCGCAGGCTTCTTCTTCTTCCTTGGTTCCTACAAAATTTCCTGCGAAATTATACACAAATTTTCCTGCGAAATTCAATCTGCAGCAAAACCTATGAATCCTAACTATCATCAAAACAATGAAATTACATCAAATTAAAAGCACAGACAAGGTCTAGAGATTGATTTGAATCGATCTGTGGTTTTAGAATTCATTTATACTGGATGAATTGGAAAACCCTAAAGCTCACCCGAAACCCTAAACATGGTGGATTTCGTTCTAGGTGATAGAACTTCACAAAACCTGCCTAGAAACAATCTATAACACACCACAAACACAAAGCATTAGTCAAAATTCATTAAGAACCATTCATTGTTTAGAATCGAAAATCAAAAAAACCATGAATATGGTGAATCGGATTATGCATATGAGGGGGATTTTGATGCTTTGGATGGCAGGGATTGGTTTTAGGATGTCCAAGGAGTCATTCCATGTCTTAAAAATACCTTCAAATGCCTTGTATAGTGGAAACCGAATTTGGCTTTTTGTGAGGTTTTTGAAAATATGAACTTACTCTTAGGAGGCTGAAATTCGTGTCCTATGATTAGGTTTGAGTTATGTACTTATAGTATGATGATTCTAGGTCAAAAAACTTGAACCTTGTGTGAAAGATTTGATCCAAAAAGATTGAGAAAGATAAGCTTTAAAATTTCAAATATTCTTGCATAAACACTTTCTATTTCAAGCCAATCACCATTATTTTTGTATCATTCTGATCCATATTGAATTCATGACTTTCTAGAATAAAAAATAATTTTAAATCTTCACACTTAATATTTTATTTAAATTTAAAATGATTTTTAGTATAAAAAATCATAATAAATAAATTAAATAAAATAAAAATTATGAAAATATCAAATAATTTTCGTGCATGATGTCATGGATTACTTTGGGTCATTAAAAGTTCAGCCCACTTAGCAAAATTTGGTTTTAAACCTCCATTTGCTTCATAAACTTCCCTAAAATTTCCCAACTTTGCAAGGGCACACATCCTTCAATTTTAATGTTATGAGTGTGTTGTTGGCCATTTTGGAAATCTTGAAGAGTCCTCTAACAAACCCCACTGGTTTCATGTCTATACCATTTACCATTCTCAAGTTATGCCCTTTTGAAGTTGTTGACTTTTTGTTGACTTTCAAAAAGACCTATAATGTCTTAGCTCATACCTTCCAAATGAAGCATTTTTGGGCTTGGCTTGTGAGACACAAAGTTGTAGAGAATTCAATTTCCTTCAAAATGAGCTTTGGATGGAAAATTGGTGATGAAGTATGTGAAAGTTATGGCTGGTCAAAGTTCAGTTGACTTTTCCTAAGGAAACCCTAATTTAGAAACTCCTGATTCTTGATGATCTGAAACCTCCTTGATGAATCATGATCAACCCTTGATCAAATGATGAATTTTACCTCATATACTTGATGTTGGCAAAAAATCATGAAGTTTGACTTTGGTTTGACCACAGTTGACCTCAGTTTGACTTTTTAACTACTTTGACTGATTTTGACTTATCTGATCATTTGACTGAGCAAACCTTTGAGAAAAGTCTTGAAACTTGTCATGGGGTTTCTTAGACACATATAAGATGTTATGAAGTTCACTTGAAGTCTTGGAAGTCCATTTAGCCTGATTAGAGTTAAAACCCTAGTTTTGGATGCACTGCTTAGGAGGATGCATTGTCTGAGGGAATTGTCAAATCTTCTGACCAATTGTGAACTTTGTGAACCTTGTGAACCTCATAAGATGTCTTGTGAACCTCATGGGAGGTCTTGTGAGCCTTGTGAACCTTGTGAACCTCATAAAGTGTCTTGTAAACTTCATGAACCTCATGAAAGGTCTTGTCAGTATTGTGAACCTTGTGAACCTTGTGAACCTCATAAAGTGTCTTGTAAACTTCATGAACCTCATGAAAGGTCTTGTGAACCTTGTGAACCTCATAAAGTGTCTTGTAAACTTCATGAACCTCATGAAAGGTCTTGTGAACCTTGTGAACCTTCTTAGCACACAAAGTCTTGTATTTTGAGGGCAAATTTTGGGGTGCAACAGTGTTATGTGCTATTTGTGTTATGTGTTTGCTTTATTTATTGCTTCCTGTACAGCTTTATTTATTGCATTTACTTTATCGCTTTCATTTACTGCTTTCTGCATGTCATTTATTATTATCATATCATTGTGCTGGATTTCTGGTTTGCTTTGGTGGGAGGGGTATTCCAGTGAGAAAGGTCCAACATAAAGGCCTGAGTGGCACATAGGATTAGAGTGGTTTTGTATTCTTTCCTATTCCATTTCGGTCTGGTGCGGGAATATGAAAACACGGTTCAGACATGGGTTTCCTTTTGAGAACTTTGTGCTACGGATTTCCTGTAGTGCTAGGGCTATTTGGGAAGCCTGCTAAGTCTGGATGACCTTTTTAGATGACCTTCAGCATCTGAGGTGAATTAAAGGAGGATCCTTTATGATTAGGGTAAACACTGTACCTCCGGGTTAGAAGTGTTTACACTTCTCATAATAGATCTGAATCTGAGGATCTTTGTTCTAGAACAATACCTGTGAGTGGGTTGGGTTGTTTACAGGTTTTCAGGAACCCTTGACCTCAACATACCTTGCTACTGGAATTTGTTCTTAAGGTTGTACTATTTTGGACTAGTTCTTTGAAACCCTGGATTATTGACTCTTTATTTGAGTCCCCCACCTGGTTATTGGTTCTCAGACCTCCATCTGAAACTATGAACACTCAATAACCCTACCAAGAGCAACTGATAATCCATCACATGATCACAAACCTTGCATATCATAAGCATACATCATATTGCATCATTTTACATTTGTCTATTTGTTTTACAGGGTATCCATCTTCCTTTGGTTTGGTTTTGACCGTTCTTCTGTTCAGCTTATCTGCTTCAACACTTCTTCAGCTATCTTCTTCAGTTATCCTCTTTAGTTATCTCCTTCAGCACACATCTTCAACATGGATTCAACCAGGAAAAGCAACATCACCTACCACTTCTTTGAGTATCCTCTTGCAGGCATCAGGCAGATACATGCCCTTGTCACCCCTGATCATGTTCCTTTATTCAGAGAACATTATGGTGGAATCCTGGACATGATTATGGAGTTGGACACATTGCAGAGGAGCATGATTCATACTTGTCTGTAGTTTTATGACACTCCCCTCTGTTGTTTCACTTTCCCAGACTTCCAAATAGGTCATTTGCTGGAAGAATACTCTATGTTATTGGGTGTCCCTATCAGAAGATGAATTCCTTTCAATCCTGAAATGACTCCTCCAAAGAATGAAGACATAGCCAGGGCATTACAATCTGGAAGCAACTATCATTGACGAACACATGACTTCCAAGGCTGGAATCCCAGGCCTTCATCTGGATTTCTTGATCACTCAGGCTACAAAGCATGCTGCAGTAGGGAAGTGGGAAACTGTCCGTGCTCTCCTGGCTCTCAGCATTTATGGTATCATTTTGTTTGCATACGAGCCTAAGTTTGTAAGCAAGAATGCCATTCACATCTTCATGCTAAAGAACCTGGTTCCTACCTTATTGGGAGACTTCTACTACTCAGTTCATCAGAGGAATGAGAAACAAAGATGAAGACTGGTAAGGTGTTGTTCACCCCTTTTCTACAGTTGGTTGATGAAACATATGCCGAAGACGGAAGCTTTCCTGAATCCACACTAATCAAGGAATTGGGCTAAGAGGATGATTGCCCTTACTTCAGAAGATATCAAATGGTGTACTCAGAACACCAAGGGCCGAGACATAATAACAAGTTGTGGGCAATACCCATATGTGCCACTTATTGGTGTAAAGGGTTGCATCAATTACAATCCTTTACTTTTCAAAAGACAGTTGAGGTATGCCTTGATACATCCACCTAGGGAGCAGGACTTAGCAGAGTCTCTTTATTATGCTGTTTAGAACAACCATGCCATTGTCCGACAAGCAGCCTGGGCTTGGGACAATATACAGACTAAAGGAACCGCCATCCTTGGAAAATGTAATAACATAGCTTCTGCTTAGTACACTTAATGGTCATGCATCAGAGGACAGATTACTCGTATACCATTCACCCTGGAAGATGTACCAGGGCCATCAGCAGTTGAGCCCACAGCTACAGTAAACCTGGAAGAGTTTGAAAAATTAAAGGAAAGAAACACCCAGCTGGCTGAAGCCTTGAAGAAGACCCTTTGGGAAAGGAATGATGGTCGTCTAGACATTGAGAGGTTAGAGAAGCTACGCATCGAGCATGTAACCAAAATTGAGAAGACTGAAGACTTCATCAGGAAAGTCCGAGCATGGGAACTTGTGTTGAAGAATGCATGTAAAGAAGCAAAGATTCAAAGGGCAAGAGCTGAGCATTATCTGGAGGAGAGTCAGGATAGATGGGTCAGGATAATTGAGGCTCGTCTGAAAGAAGACCAAAAGATGCAAGCCAAGATAGAGCAGTTAGAGTCTAGTGAGAAAAGAAGCCAAGAAGTACTGCTAGCAACTCAGAAGGAGATCTCAGAATTGAAACTCCGGGCGGGGTTAAAGAGATCCAAATAACAAGACAAGTGTCAGAGGATGACAAATGCAATTGCAACCAAAAACCTTCTCATCAGAACCATTACAGAGCACCCAGTTGGACCAGTAACTGATGCTCTCCTGAAGGAAGTCAATGAGGATGCTTTTGGACTGGATGTCTGATTTTCTTTACTTGTATCTATTTGATTGTACTTTAGCTCACCATGGTGATTATTGTTTGTTGTATTCTTGAATTTGATTGTATTTTGATTCACCATGGGAGTTTGTTTGGTTATAATTCATGAACTATTTGTATTTTGGCATTGCCACTTGTATTTTTTTATGGTTATGTATTGGATTTTCTTATGGACTTCGTTTGCTTCAACATCTTCATCAAGGGGTCTGGAAGGTCAAAACCAAGAACCAAATCGGATACCCTCTGAAGACAAATAGACATATTACATTGCACGCTAATCTCATATCCTTTGTTTTGCAGGTGTTTTGTTGATTGTCTTCTTACTTTGTTGATTGTTTCAGGAAATATTGCTTGCAGGAGGGTCTTTCCCGTCAATTGCATCCACAAGTATCCAACTCGACACAACCTTCTGAATCTACAAATGGATCAGCTACAGCAGGAACTGACAGATGTGAGGACTCAGATGAATCAATTCATGGCTATGATGACTGGACTGGCACAAACCCAGGAAAGATTGAGGGAGTTGGTCGAGCGGCAAACTCCCGAAGATAACCACGCAGGCACTGGAGGTACAAGTAATAATGCGCGCAAGCAGCCGCGAACAACTCCGGTAGTGTTTGGACCTGACAACAATCCTGAAGTTAATATCCTTGGGAATGGCCAAAAGAACACTGGAGATCGTATTCTGCAGGAAGATCCCCAAGATGAGCAATTTACAGTATTAGGAGCTGGAGCAGATGAAGCTTATGACCGTCGTTTGGACAAGATATCTGAGAAGCTGAGATCCCTGGAATCCCAGAACTCCTTGGGATTTGATTTGATGGATATGGGCCTAGTCGAGGGAGTAAGGATTCCCCACAAGTTCAAACCTCCATGCTTTGAAAAGTATAACGGTACCTCCTGTCCTCGTACCCATTTGCAATCTTTTCTGGGAAGATTGAAAGCATATACCATGGATGAGAAACTATGGATGTTTTACTTTGAAGACAGTTTAATCGGGGCATCTAGAGAGTGGTAATCACACTTGTCAAGGGCTATTGTCAGGAACTGGAAAGATTTAGCTGAGGCCTTTATACGCCAATATCAGTACAACCTGGATATGGAACCCAATAGGACCCTCTTGATGGGTATGTCTCAGTCCTCGAGATAAAGTTTCTGCGAATACGCTCAAAGGTGGAGACAACTCGCTGCCGCTGTCCAACCACCTATGTCTGAAAGGGAAATGGCTGATATGTTTATGAATACCTTGCAAGGGACCTACATTGATAGACTTGCTGCCTTCTCTTCTACCAGTTTTGCTGATGTGGTCATAGCGGGAGAGATAATTGAAAGTTTGTTGAAGATGGGTAAGATTTCTGACAACGGTGCTAGCTCCAGTAATGCAAAGAAACCCTTCTCATGACCTTGAAGGACAGGGGAGACCAATGCAGTACATGTTAATAGAGGTAGACCCTAGTACTCGCAAAGATCAGTAGCTACAGTCACCATCCCTACTCCAGCACCTCAACAACAACAGTTGCCACAACAACAACAAAGATCTTACAACAACAATAACCAACAACAACGTCCTTTCCAACAAAGGCCTTCTCGGATTAATAGGGTGATCGATCCCATCCCGATGCCCTATGCAATCTTACTCCCGCAGCTATTGAAGCTTAACCTGACTGAACTGAGAACTTTGGCTCCACCAGACCTCTGAATCTTCCAAGGAATTATGATGTCAACGCCAAATGTGATTTTCACTCCAATGCACCTGGTCATTCAACAGAGAAGTGTAGGGCCCTGCACATGAAAGTCCAAGATTTGATCGACTCCAAGGATTTGAATTTTTCACCCTCACCAAATGTCACAAGGAATCCAATGCCAAATCATGGTGAGCCAAAGATCAATGCCATTGAGGCGGACCAACCAGCAATTCTGATTGATGACATTGCAAGTATTCAAATGCCACTGGCCGAAGTAAAAGCTCAGCTATTGAAGTTCCAAGTGTTTCTGGGTTGTGAGGCCCGTTGTGAAGCTTGCAAAGTTTCTATCAATGGTTGTGCAAAACTGAAGAATGGTATCAACAGTCTTATCAGAGAAGGCATCCTGCAAATCACATCAACAGTTCCATTTTCTACAACTGCAACAAATATCTCTTCTATAACACCAACAAACATTATCCCAACAGAATCTTCTACAACGCCAGCAAAAGTCATTTCAACGGAATCGGCTACAACAACAACAAACACCGGTGACGACATCTCAATGATTACCATTTATTATGATCCAGCAACCATCCATGTTCCGGATTCTCTAAACATCAACAACTTCCTGCACCTGCACCATCTTCAATCAAACCTCCTGTCACCATCTACTATGATCCACACTCTATCACAACTCCTTCTTCTGCTACAATTAGTTCGGTGACCATCACAGTTCCTAGGCCAATTCCCTATGATAACAACAATGTTATGCCTTGGCATTATGGTTCGGATCTTTACTGTCACGGAAGGAAGATCACTCTTTACTCCTCAATACATGTACCACATGTTCACAATGTCGGGGGAGGCGGAGGCTTCACCCGGAGCGGACGTCTCTTCACTTCACAGTTTCTAAGAATTAATGTTGAAGCAGAAGTCGCTGCCAAGGCAAAAGGCAAAAGTGTGGTGCTAGAAGAACCAACTGTAAAAGAAACTCAAAAGACACCCTTTGATCAAGATGCAGATGAGTTTATGAGGATTATAAAAAGAAGTGATTACAAAGTGGTGGATCAGCTCCATCAAACACCCTCCAAAATCTCCATACTATCTTTGCTCATGTGTTCCGAGGCTCACCGGAATGCACTACTCAAGGTCTTGCACGCAGCTTATGTGCCGGAAGAAATCACGGTCAATCAGTTAGAAATGGTGGTCACAAATGTCAATACTAGTCATGGACTAGGTTTCACCAATGGTGACTTGACTACGGAGGGGCGTAACCATAACAAGGATTTACATATCACTTTGGAGTGTAAAGGTGCTGTACTTTCTCATGTCCTGGGTTATACCGGATCATCACTCAATGTGTTGCCGAAGAACGCTTTAGTCAAGCTGGAGTATCATGGTCTTGCACTCCGTCCGAGCAACCTAGTTGTCAGAGCTTTTGATGGTTCTAAAAGATCGGTTCTCGGAGAGATTGAGCTACCTGTGGTAATTGGCCCACATATTTTCAAAACTACCTTCTATGTGATGGACATACAGTCTTCCTACAACTGTTTGTTGGGTCGACCATGGATCCACGTCGCCGGCGTGATAACGTCTACCCTTCACCAGAAGTTAAAGTATGAATGGGAGGGCCAAATTATCACCATCTACAGAGACGAAGACATATTCGTCAGTCACCTGGCTACATACAAGTACATAGAGATGGATGGGGAGATCCATGAAACCATGAGTCAAGGTTTTGAAGCCTTGAACATCAACGAAGCTACAACTGAGGTGTTTGCTGCATCCCAAGAGGAAAGGATAGGCACCTCAATTGCTTCCTACAAACAGGCTCGAAAGGTTGTGGAAGAAGGGAATTCCCAAGGCTGGGGCAAGCTGCTGAAGGTTCAGATGAAAGAAGACAAATTCGGTTTTGGTTAATGACCATCCCGACAAGTTCCAGAGGAGGCTGTTGGAGCTCCCAAGTTCATTAGTGGGGGAATGCTGACTCTCGATGCTGTCAACACTTTGGAAGACGAGGCTGAGAGCGACTACAACCTGGAAAGCTGGATCCGTCCGAGAGTCCCGGGCCAATAAGTCCTCAACTGGTCTTCCCAGGAAATTATAAGGGTTACTGCTACAGAGTAATTGCTATTTCCTATTTTAAGCATGCATCAAAGTCCTGCATCTTGTCCAAGATGTCGGGACTCATTTTGTAATAGGGCCATATGTATTTTGTGCAAATTAAATATTAATGAACAATGGACATCTTTTTGCAAACAATCTTTTTCGCTCACTGTCTTTTCATTTTTGTTATTTTCGCACAAAACAATAAATGGCAATGCTTTTCTCAATAATAACTTCATTCACTTTTTCTAAATAAGATAAAATCAATCACTAAAATGAACCAAATCTCAACCCTTGCAGAGATAGCCCTCCAGATTGCACCAACAACGACATGTCTATGACCTTGTGTGACTTCGACAATCCGATTAATCAAGCAGATGAAGGGGTTGAAGAAGACTACGATTTACCTAAAGAGTTAGCCAGGTTGTTGAGACAAGAGGAAAAGGTGATTCCTCCTCATCAGGAGGAGGTTGAGACTATTAATCTTGGGACCAAGGAAGACGTGAAAGAAGTGAAGATTGAAGCCAGTCTGCAAGCTCCAGTAAAAGAACAACTTATCAGTATGCTGCGAGAATATGTCGATGTGTTCGCTTGGTCCTATCAAGATATGCCGGGTTTGGATACATATATTGTCATGCACAGGCTGCCATTGAAAGAGGATTGTCTGCCAGTTAAACAAAAGTTGCGCCGTACTCGCCCAGACATGGCCATGAAAATAAAAGAGGAAGTACAAAAGCAGTGGGATGCCAGTTTTCTTGCTGTAACTAGTTACCCGCCTTGGGTTGCTAACACTGTACCCGTACCCAAGAAGGATGGCAAGGTGAGTATGTGTGTTGATTACCGGGATTTGAACAGAGCAAGCCCGAAAGATGACTTCCCATTACCTCACATTGATGTATTGGTAGACAACACATCTCAGTTCTCGGTATTTTCCTTCATGAACGGATTTTCTGGATACAATCAGATCAAGATGTCACCTGAAGACATGGAAAAGACAACCTTCATCATGCCATGGGGCACGTTCTGCTATAAAGTAATGCTGTTTGGTCTGAAGAATGTCGGTGCAACATATCAACGGGCCATGGTAACATTGTTCCACGACATGATCCATAAAGAAATTGAGTGTTACGTGGATGACATGATTGCCAAGTCCCTCACAGAAGAAGACCATTTGGTAAACCTGTTGAAATTGTTCAAACGTCTGAGGAAGTATCAGTTAAGGTTGAACCCCAACAAATGCACATTCGGGGTACGTTCTGGTAAGTTACTGGGCTTTATTGTAAGCAGAAAATAAATTGAGGTTGATCCCAAAAAAGTCAAAGCAATACAGGAAATGCCTGCACCTAAGACTGAGAAAGAAGTTCGAGGGTTCTTAGGTAGATTGAATTATATTTCAAGGTTCATATCTCATCTCACTACAACCTGCGAGCCCTTGTTCAAACTGCTAAGAAAGGAACAAACAGTCAGGTGGAACGATAATTGTCAAAAAGCTTTTGACAAGATCAAGGAGTATTTGCAAGAACCTCCAATTCTCATGCCTCCAGTTGAAGGAAGACCTCTAATAATGTACCTGGCAGTATTATATGAATCAATGGGGTGTGTGTTGGGCCAGCATGACGAGTCTGGTCGAAAAGAGTATGCAATATACTACCTAAGCAAAACGTTTACCGACTGTGAACAACGTTATTCACTGCTCGAGAAAACGTGTGCTTTAGCGTGGGCTGCTCGCCGACTAAGACAATATATGTTGACTCATACTACCTTGTTGATCTCGAAGATGGACCCCGTCAAGTACATATTTGAGAAGCCAACACTTACCGGAAGGGTTGCAAGGTGGCAAATGATTCTAACAGAATATGATATTCAGTACACCTCTCAGAAAGCCATCAAGGGAAGTGTATTGTCTGACTATCTGGCTGAGCAACGGATTGATGACTACCAGCCTATGATATTTGATTTCCCTGATGAAGACATCATGTTCTTAAAGTCGAAATATTGTGAAGAGCCTATTCACACTGAAGGGCCTGATCCAGAAGAAGCATGGACTATGATGTTTGATGGGGCAGTTAATTGCAACGGTCGGGGGGTTGGTGCAATGCTTATTACACCCAAAGGAGTCCATATGCCTTTCTCAGCAAGGCTCACCTTTCCCTGCACTAACAATGAAGCAGAATACGAAGCTTGTATCATGGGTCTTGAAGAAGCCATTGACCTCAGGATCAAAACCTTGAATGTATTTGGAGATTCAGCTTTGGTGATCAACCAAACTAATGGCAATTGGTATACTCATTAAGAGCATTTGGTTCCCTACCGTGACTATACGAGGAAATTGTTGACTTTCTTCACAACAGTCAAGCTTGAATACATCCCTCGATATGAAAATCAGTTTGCAGACGCCTTGGCCACTATTTCATCTATGATACAAGTACAGACTGCTAACTATGTACCTCGGATTTTAGTATCCAGACTGGACCGACCGGCGTATGTATTCTCTGTGGACACGGTCATCGACAACAAACCTTGGTTCCACGATATCAAATGCTTCTTAGAGACTCATACATACCCTCCTGGGGCATCATCCAATGATAAGAAGACATTAAGAAGGTTGGCTGACAGTTTCTTCCTCAACACTGATGGCTCTTTATACAAGCGGAACTTCGACATGGTCTTGCTCAGATGTGTTGACAAGAAAGAGGAAGACCTACTAATGCACAAAGTACACGAGGGTTCTTTCGGTACCCATGCCGGAGGACATGCAATGGCGAAGAAATTGTTGAGGTCAGGTTACTATTGGATCACAATGGATGCAGACTGTTGTGCCTATGCCAGAAAATGCCAGATCTACGCAGACAAAGTGCATGTGCCTCCCAATCCTTTGAATATTTTGTCTTCACCCTGGCCCTTCGCCATGTGGGGCATTGATATGATTGGAAAGATTGAGCCAACTTCTTCAAATTGTCACAGATTCATCCTGGTAGCCATTGATTACTTCACCAAATGGGTTGAAGCAGCTTCGTATGCAAATGTCACCAAGCAAGTGGTAGCCCGATTTCTGAAAAGGGATATCATTTTTCGATATGGAGTTCCCGAGCAAATCATTACTAATAATGGTTCAAACCTTAACAACAAAATGATGACAGAACTGTGCCAGGACTTCAAGATTCAACATCACAATTCTTCTCCTTATCAGCCAAAGATGAATGGCGCGGTAGAGACAGCTAACAAGAATATTAAGAAGATTGTGCAAAAGATGGTAGTCACATACAAAGACTGGCATGAAATGTTATCATTCTCCTTACATGGGTACCGAACTTCCATCAGAACATCTTCCGGGGCAACACCTTATCAGCTTGTGTATGGTATGGAAGCAATCATACCTATTGAAGTTGAATTACCCTCCTTGCGGGTAATGATGGATATAAAACTGGACGAAGGAGAATGGGTTCGATCTCGTTATAATCAACTGAGCCTGATTGAAGAAAAGAGATTAGCAGCTACCTGTCATGGTCAGTCATATAAGAAACGGATGAAGAAAGCCTTCGATCAAAAATTTTGACCTCGGGAATATCAAGTGGGAGAGCTTGTGCTGAAAAGGATCCTTCCTCCTCATACAGACCACAGGGGCAAGTGGACTCCAAACTATGAAGTTCCCTATGTGATAACTAAAGTCTTCTCGGGTGGAGCACTGATGCTTGCAACCATGGATGGTGAAGACTTCCCGTCTCCTGTGAATTCAGATGCAGTTAAAAAATACTTCGCATAAATGACCCGCTGGACATAAAAACAGAATGTAAGTCCAGGAAAATATAGGGCATCCCGGCGAGTCAAAAACATAATAAAATACTCGGGCAAAAATAAGGGGAAAAATGAAAAAATATGCACCCGCTGAGTTGAAAAGCCACATCGGACAGCTCAGGCAAAAAAGGGTATCCCGGTGGATTGAAAACCCGAAAGGGCGATCCACACAAAATTAGGGAATAAGCGAACAACTGCATTCTAAATTCGTCTGTATCACTCACATGACATGGAAAGCTTCGAAAGGACAAAGCGTCGGTCAGTATCAACTTTCTTCAGACAGCAAGATAAGAAGAGTGTTCAGGTCATATAGGTCATATCAAAGGAAGATTGGAGCATCAACTCCAGCATTGCAAAATAGAACTTTTATTTTCTCAATTTTGTAGCAATCTCCTCATTTCAGGGATCAACTTCTTCACTGTACTTGCCTATTCAGGGCACACAAATCAATAAAGTCAAATATTCATTCACACTTTGTTTTATACCTTTTTGTTTGTTTGTAAAATGTCCAAGGTTCGTAATACAACATTTGCATGAAAACATATAAGCCATTTCCAATAAATGCTTGCAGGAAATATGTACTCTTAAGCGAACCTAACTCCTATGACGGAATCCAGCTGAGGATACCTCAGGACACTTGTGTGTTTCCTTTGTTTGACAGGTTACAGGTACTCAAGGCAGACAACCTTTCACAGCATGGGGCATATCAGGCACTATATACCCAGCCAAATCGACAGTTACATCACCAGAAGGATTACTTGACAAAAGTATTCCCCAACGTAGCTTTTTATCCCCTCAGAGTATCCCTACAAAGCTGATCCTCTAATAGATTACTTCCCAGAAGTTCTCTCCTCCCCAAGAAGGATCTCCAAAGCAATGCCTGAATCACTTTTCCCCAGCGAGTTGCCAGACCTTATCATCCCCAACATTGGATCCCCATAGAGTTCTTCCCCTAGAGTTCTCCAGAAAGATCGTGCAGTGATCCTTTCTCCCCACAGATCGCCCAGTGATCTGATTCTCCCAGCAGATTTCAGATCTCGGATATTGTTTCTCTCATTTGCATAATCATAGCATTCACATCATTTCCCACCAAACAGAGCGTAGCATTCCGTCTAATACGGAACATTACGACAAAAATCAAACATTTGCATGGTCATAAGCCAGGTTCGAGCCAGTCACCTGCAAATACCAAAATCATTCCTCCAGCAATACGCAAAAGCTTATCCCCTGCAGATAAAAGCCAAAATATCCTTTTGCACTCTCAATACAAATACTTGTATATACTTATACACAATCCTCCTAATACTCTTCCGTATCCTACTAATGCATAATTCTTTGATACCCGTCCGTATCTTATGCATCTCCCCGGCAGATCAACACTCGTCCGTATTCCTTGTTCAAACGGTTGATACTCGTCCGTATCATCACTCCTTAAACATGTGTCACTGTTTATTTCTATCGATACGCGTCCGTATCACGGTCCTAAGGATACTCGTCCGTATCTTTAATCTATACACACCGTTGAAACACTTATACCACTTTTTTTAGGGCTTAAACACTCGTCCATGTTTATAAATTCCCAGAAGTCACCAACAAAACAACTTTCTATTCGACATTCGTATTATGTCGCGATAATCCTTAGCAGCCGTACCCTGCTAGGTGATCGTCCTTCACCTTGTGATGACCGTACCTCATCATTCATCTGATGGCCATCCCCATCGTTGATCTTTCTATCCGAAATTCGTCCTATGTCGTGATATTCCTCAGCAGTCGTACCCTGCTAGGTGATCGTCCATCACCTTTTGATGATCGTACCTCATCATTCATCCGATGGTCGTCCCTATCGTCAATCTTTTTATCCGGCATGCGTCCTATGTCGCGATAATCCTCAGTAGTCGTGCCCTGCTAGGTGATCGTCCTTCACCTTTTGATGACCGTCCCTCATCATTTTATCTGATGGTCGTCTCCATCGTTGATCTTCCTATCTGACATTCGTCCAATGTCGTGATATCTTTTAGCAGCCGTCCCTTGCTAGGTGATCGTCCTTCACCTTTTGATGACCATTCCTCATTGTTGATTTCTTTATTCTTCACCCAATGGCTATCCCCGTCGCGGTTTCTTTATTCTTCAGCCTGACGGTCATCCCCGTTAGTGCTTTTAAATCCCTAGTAAAGTCGCCTTTCTTTACCCGATGGCTGTCCCCGTCGCAGATTCTTTATTCCCCAGCATGATGGTCGTCCCCATCAGCACATTTCTCACCATTTTTATCCTCAGCATTCGTCCTCTACTCGATGGTCGTCCTCTGTCGCTATCATTTGATATTCAGTCTATACTATCTATTACAGTTTATATCCCTTTTCTTCTTATAATAAAGAGTGTAAATTTTGGACTATCTTGGTATTCAACCACAAGTTATCTTGTTTGTCTCTTAAGCCATACGCTTACATCCTACACAGTTAACTCATGCTTGAATAGGGGCAGCTGTAAACACCCCAAATTTTCCCTTTCTTTTTTCTCACACCTTGGCTTGTGATCCTTCATGTTGCATTGCATAAGCATACCATCTCACACTGCATAGTTATTTCACTGCATAGCTGCATAGTTAGGGTTTGTGATCAGGTGAATCTTAGAAGTGGTTTGAGCTATCTCAGAGGCCATAAAGCATGTAAAGAGGGTCCATGAGTGTTCTATGATCATATTATACCCCCAAGGGTTCTTGAAATTCAAAAGATCACAAGAGATTGCAGAGCCACCCAGGCAGGCTCAGGGCTCCTGCATAGATGACCAGAAATTAGGGTTTTGGGTTTGAGGCCCTTACACTCAAAATATTTGGCCATTCTTGATTCTATTGGTCTATGTGTGATATAAGGAGCATGTGTATCAAATTTGAAGCAAAACTTCCTTGGGGAAGTCATCTGATACAGTGGTAGCTTGTTGTGCAAGAAAAGTCAGAATCAGGGCATCTGAGGCCACCAACAAGGGTTCCAAAGGGTCATCATCATAAATTTGAGGTCCTATGATCTTTATTTGATCTTAGGAATGTTTGGAATTTCAAAAAATTGAATAATTTTGAGCCATTGCTAAAGCTGCCGTTTTTGGACATGACTTTTAATGAAAAACTTTCCATTTTGGGAAAGATTTTCAACCTCCTCTTTCTTGATCCAAAAGGTTTCAAATGAATTTTCTTCAAACATGAAAGTTGTAGATTGGATCTTCCAATTTTCAAAAAGTACAAGAACTCCTCTTGATTCATCCTAGAACTCAAGTTATGATGGATCAAAGTTGGCAAAAATCACATAATTTTCAAGTTCATGTCAAAGAGGGAAATGTGCAAAATGGACTTCTAAGCATTTGTTTGGCCTCTAATTCATGTCTACACATCATAACATTGGTAAACAACATTCCAAGGCAAAAATTCAGCCAAGAACCAAGGCATTTCATGACCAATTGTCACAAACTTCACAAAGTTTCCAAAATGTAAAACCACTTCAAACTTGTGATCAAAGCCATCCAGCTCACCACAATTGATCCAAGAGTCATCCTTGAACTCAGCTGATGCAGTACAAGCTAGGAAACCACCTTTGCACCATGCCATACCTCAAGTACACAAAACCTCGACTTTTTGAAATTTCTCCCATGCTCTTGGAATAGTGATCAACAACCTCTACTAACCTGCTCCATGACCTACTCAAACATTATGGGAGTGATATAGCAACTCATTCAGCAATGAAA
Organism: Lathyrus aphaca; assembly: GCA_963966055.1. Taxonomy (NCBI): domain Eukaryota; kingdom Viridiplantae; phylum Streptophyta; class Magnoliopsida; order Fabales; family Fabaceae; genus Lathyrus; species Lathyrus aphaca. The sequence continues at coordinate 486,010,983 of OZ014525.1, read as the reverse complement.
CAAGACACACTTCAGATTACACAAAATCCACTTCAAAACTTCATCTCTTCGAATCTCATTACACAGCCATCAAACCTCAAATTTTCTTTCACCATTCAATCACACGTGACCTAAGGAACAAAACCCACCCATCACCATGACCTGAAACAGCCTCAAACACAAACACGATTTCTGCCATATCAGAATTGAACCCTTCAAAATAGCCCAAATAAACTTCATCCAAGCATTCCATTAGCTGCAGGGGGACCAGAGGAGTCATTTTGCACCAAGGAAAGGCTCAGAAAGCTCCAGTTTGAAGAACTTCAGTTCAGGTATCCATCAAGAACAAATTTTCCAGAACTTCATTCACTTGTTATAAATTGATTCTACATGTTATCCTGATCATCATGATGTGTTTAGAATTGAAAATGAGTGGAAAATGAGTATGTATTGGTGTTCTGAAGTTTTTCCCGTGAAAAATGTTTGCTTCGATTTTCTTGATTCATATAGTTTAAATGTTGTTTGATGATTGATTCATATTCCATGATGTTAGAGGATCATTTATGGGCAGGTTTGATGCATTTTAGTGAGCTAGAGAGGAAGTTAGGGTTGAGGTTGGCCGGAGAAGATGACCAGAGCTTATCTCCGGTCACCTAAAAGTCATTAGGGTTAGTGAGCCCAGATTGAACCACAACCATTGGATTGAGATTAGGTTAGTGTACGAACGATCCAGATATGTCATTAAATCCTAATTTTAATTAATTAATTTAATACTAATTAATTAACTCAGATTGAACCTGGACCCTTGGATCACTCGCGCAATGAGTATTTAAATCTGGTCCCTTAGATCTTCATACCTCAAGTCAAGCTGACTTGAGATCTCAGCCCTTTATCCCATTCCCACGCAATCCCAACCCTTCCTTGTAATTACTTTTGCATTTTGATTTTGTTTATTTCATTTTATTTCATATATTTATTTAAAATAGCAAATCATTTTGTAAAAATATGATCTTTTGCATTTTGTCTTCAAATAATTTTCAGAAACCAAAAACATTTTTATTTTTAATTTTTGCATTAAAAAATTATTTTTAAATCATTTAATTGTATTATTTAATTAATTAATTAATTTTAATTAATTAAAAATACTTTTAGTATTTAAAAATCACCAAAAAAATCATGAAGCATACTTACATAGTAGAACAATTTACAAACTCATCTTACAAATTTCTTTTAGGGTTTGATCATGTTTTGACAATTAACCATGAATTAGGGTTTCCAAATTTCTTATTTTTCTAACCCTAACTTCAAAAATTCATTTCTGATCAACCAAGATGAGTTTGTGCATGGTTCTTTTTGCATCCTTTCATAATTTGCATGTAGTATCTAGGGTATTTAACTCATATTTTTGCATTTCATTTTACATTTGTTTGGCATTTTTCATGAAGAAGTACCCAAAACCCTAGCCTAACTTAGAAAAACCATAACTTGACTTTGGTATAGCTTCTGACTTCCATCTTTGGGGAGTGATCGTATGTGTGTTTAGGGTTCATTTGGTTACAATTTCAATTTTTTATCATGTGTTTTGCTTCTGTTTTGATCATATGCATCTCTCACTTTCTTAAAACCTTAATTTTCCATGTTCATTTGCATTCATCTTTGCATACCTTCATCATGTGAACGTGTCATGACATCTCATGAATTTTTATGTCATCTTCGATACCTTAGGACATGTGTGAACATTGGTTGATCATTTTTGCATCCATTTGGTATGTTTTGCATCCATCATTTCTTATGTGTATTCATGTGATTCCAAGCTTCTAACATGCTTTCCTTTGCATCTCATCTCTTGTATGATCATACATAAACAATGTACATGTCTTTGCATCATTTCATAACACATTTGAATTGTGTTTGCACTTCTGGTCTTGATCATTGCATCTTCATTTGCCTTATTTCCTTTTGTTTCATATCTTATGCATTCATACTAACTTTTCAGGAGCTTCAGGTAAGTTGTTTAGGATGTGGATTTGCCTCCACATCCAACTTCTTCTTATCTCTTCATTTGCATATTCATTTGTCTTTGAAGTGAGTTGGACTCACTTATGCCCTCTCTTTCTCCCTTTCTTTCTCTTAGGTTACTTAACTTCTTCAGGAAGTAAGTAACCTATTCTCTTTTCTCTTCTCATTTCATTTGCTTCTTCTTCCTTGGTGGCCATCTGAAGATCTTTTATTAAGCCTCACAAACCATAGGAATATCCAAGCATGATCACTTTAGGGTTGTACATAGTCTTCCCTAGTTTTTACCTTTGAGTCTCCATGAGTCTTTGCTTCTAATCTCATAATCAAGGCTAAACAGTTAAAGTTTTAAGACTCTGAATTAGGGTTTTGCATGTATCCTTATCTTAGGATGGAGTATATAACTTTAATACTTAGTATTAAACCTTTAGGTTGTTTACACCTCCTAATCAAAACACCTAATAATCATTAATACTTAAGCTTGTAACTCGGGCCTTATATTAGGGGTACATCTCTGCCTGTTGGTTCAGAGGGACTAAACCTAGTGTTTAATGGACAAGTCCCCCTCAGGTTTAGTCTTACAAACATAAAATCCATTTCTTAACGCCATATTTAATTAAAATCTACTTTAATAAAGGCTTGTTATATAATGATTTTAATCCCTAACCATGGATTAAGTTGAGGAGTCTTCCTCATCTTAAGTGTTCTCATCTATTATCCTTCTCTTAGGATGGTGTAATGAGTTCACTAATCCCTGATTAGAGATTAAACTCATTACTTAAAACAAAACAAAAATCCAAAAACATATAATAATCACAAGTAAGTTAATGATCTTAATCCTGCATCATTAGGGTAATTAAGTTGAGATATTCATATCATACTTAAGTAGACTCATTATCCCTAATCAGGGGTGATATAATGAGTTTACGACCCTTGATTAAAGCTTAAGCTCATTATCTTATGCAAAACACCAAAAACAATAAAAAACTGAAAACACAAAAATAAATAATAAACATCTCCTCCGGGATTCTTTTCTCATCACATTCACTCCGAAAACGAGAACTCGCTTCTTCCGTCTAATGCAAGACAGTTAGCACTCGAGCCAGACGAGTCATACACTTGAGCATAGGCAAGTAAGCAGTTCACTTCAAAAACCTCTAAGTCTCTTTGAGTCGACCTACATTGTTTTGACTTCCTTATTACACGAGAGGATACGTAGGCATAACTTAACATTTATCGAACAAAAGTCTCTTTGTGTCCCCCCCTTCTCTCCTCTTTCTAGCTTTCTTTTCTTAGCCTCAATTTTGAGCACTCACCTTCTTCTTGCACTGACACTTTGTACATCCATTCCTCCTTAGCCTTTTATACACAGTTTAACACATGCACTATCCCCTTTTAAACACAATCAGGTATACATGGATCTCGTCGAGTACGACAGACGATCTGGGTGCTAATACCTTCCCAGGTCATAACCTACCCCCTTACTCAGTCTCTTTGTTTCGCAACCGTTTTATCCATATCTTTCCAGGTTTATGCAGCATTACCTTTCCTTCGGGATAAAAATGCCTAGCTGGCGACTCTATTCAACCTCAACCTCCAACATCGCCTCGTCAGTTCGCGTTTGCACCGAGATAAAAATCTAGGGAGCGAAAAAATCGAGAAACAATAGTACATTCAGCCCGTAGGATACAGTACTATTGTCATACGACCAGATGCTTTGACTGAGTTCCTATAAGAGAATCAGGCCATCCTATGTGAGTCCCTAGTGGGCCCTCAGGTGCGAATGGGTTTGCCACAAAATGTTGTCTGCCATTGTCACCACTGGAAAGGGATGTTTCCACAAAGGTCCTCAATGATCGGTCCCCATATGTACATAACTATCGAGGTCGTGTAATGATCCAAGAAATATTACTGCATCAAAACATTTCCAAGACGGTCGCAAGTCTGGGTGTGGAACTCACTACTACCAACATAGCAAGATGCCATGAAGCCAAAGTGACTGTCAATGCTAAGTCCTAGGGTGCACTCAAGCCCCGGTTACGAGCTCATCTCACAGTAATAGTTCCCAATCCCACCAAACAGAATACCAGTACAGCCAGACAATCCAGTAATAATATATGATGCATCAATATAAATACTGAAAACTGTAAATAAAGATGTAAATAAAACTGTAAATAAACAACAGTAAAATAAACACGCAACAACAAACAATCAACACCCAAAGAAACAGAAACACGAAAGCACTAAGATTGACTCTCAAAGGGGAAACCAGAGATTCTGGGTTCGGTCCCCAGCAGAGTCGCCGGCTGTCGCTCCCTAGATTTCCATCCTGGTACAAACGCGAAAGTGGCGCGGAAAGAGGTAGAGTCACCTAGCCAGGCATTTTTATCTCGAAGGAACGGGAATGGTAATGATGCACAAACCAGAAGAAAAAAAAAGGAAGGACAAAGGTCCTGCGAACCAAAGAGATTAGGTTCGGGAGTCGGTTACGACCTGGGAAGGTATTAACACTCCAGATCATCCGCCGTACCCGACGGGATCCACGCTTGCAAAGGAACTGTTTCAAAGGGTGAATAAATGAAAGCTGCTGCAAAGAAAAGGAACTGAACTGGATAAAAGAAAAGAAAGGGGGAAAATGTAGGGAAAATAAAAGAGTACTCGAACAGGCCCTACCCCGATGTCCACGTACCTCATCTGGAGAATGAGGATCAGAGTCGCCATAATTCCCCTAACTAGGGGTGGAAAATATTGCTTGTGTCTTAAGGCTTGAACTGCCTATGTCAATGCTCAGGTGTTGTAGGCTCGGACGGCGAGTGTGTAACCGTCTTGCAAAGTGACAAGTAGTAGCAAGTTCGTATGTAAGGTGTGAAGGTGATGAGAAGAGAAGTCCCAAAAGAGAGACGCTTATTGTTTGTCCAACGTTTTTTATGAGTTTTTTTATTTATTTGTGTGGCACAAGAGTTTGAGACTAAACTCTTTTCCATGGGATGTGTACTTGCTACTACATTCCAAGATGGAATAATAGAACAAGCACACCAAGTAAGGAGAATTTATCCAAGACTTGTTTCCAAGGGCAAGGACCTAAGATCACTAACTTGTTGAAATTATTAGGTGTTTTAGTGATTAAAATGAAGAAGTATGTTTTATGGTTTTTCTTGATGAAGATGACCGCATGATCAGACTTGTGCATCATGCTAGACAAGTGTACTATTCCAAGATGGAATGAATACCTATGCCTCATGGAATAAGGCTATACACAAGAAGTCACTTCTTTCTTTATTAAGTGTTTTTTTATGGCTTTTTCTTTGAGATGAGAAAGAGAAATCACCAAAAGGAGCAAAAGGTAAACAACTAAGGGAATCTAACCATCCTAGAAGTTAACATGCAAAGGGGTTGGTCCTAGGTTAGTGAGGTTTGAACTATCCTAAAGAAGATAAAGAAAGAAGAAGGAGAGAGGAAGAAAGAAAGTTAGAGAACAACTTACTCCTCTAAAAGAGATAAGTTGCTTCTAAAGGGGGTGATGAAAAGTTGAATCACAAGATGGCATAAGGCACATCAACAATCACAAAATAAAAAGCAAAGTAAGAGAGGAAATGAAAAGTTGAAATGTGGATAACATCCACACTTCACTTACCATTTCACCTACAAATGTTAGCAAAATTTCCAGCACATATTCAACAAATCAATCAAATGCTAACATATCAACACAATTCATGGAATTAACATGTTCAAAGTTTCAAGAAAACAAAGTCACCAAACATGCCAAACTGCGAAAACACATGAATCCACGTGTCGAGAAAATGAAAACATATATCTACCAGCAAGCAAACTACTCTAAGAAAACATATAAAATGATCACACAATGGTCCATGGTGATTATGGAAAGTATGAGAAGCAAACAAACTCAAAATAGCTCAAAAATGCCCTTCTGCTTCAGTGTTAACCGGTTAACCAAAAGCGTTAACCGGTTAACCAATCTAAACCTGCAGCAAAGAAGTCAGAAAAAGGACGCATTAACCGGTTAACCCATAGCGTTAACCGGTTAACACTGTGCGAATAGCAGCAAAACCTGCAGAACAAATCAGTCCAAACCAGCTTATTTCAATAATCCACCAACAGTCCAACGATCAATTATGCACGAGATAATAAGATAAATTCATATTAATTAACCACAATTATGTTCATGAACATTAACGCATAGATCCAATCACAAATCAACCAAACAACACAAGCAAACTAGCAATTAGCACAAACACATGGTGGATCCACAACACAAGCATGCAAATAAGCTAAAAATAGAGATAGATCTAAACTTAACCAACCTACAAAGCTGAGATCTGCTTTGGTAAATTTTGTTCAAGCTGAAAATGATGAATCTCACGGAAAACCTTGAAGATCCGGTGATATTCTTCATATACAATGCAAAATAAATGCAAGTAAAGGATCTTGATGCAAGAGCTTAATTCCAAAAGCACTTCTAGTCACCAAATCAGATCTGAACCAGTAGTAAAAACTAGAAAATGGATGCAAATAAAGCAATGGATGAAGGTCTAGTTCCAAGATCAATAAACTTCAATGCAAAATTTGATGATCTTCAAAGAAGAGGAACTTTGAGTGTTTGAAGGTTTGAAGAGAAAAGAGAGAATTGTGAGAGAATTCTGAAAATTCAGAAATGAAAAGTGTGAATTATGAGAGTGTTTCTTTTCCATGGTTTGGAGGGATATGGGATAAATAAAATCTAGGTTTGGGGCCTAAAAATTTGGTTTGGATCTAGCTTAGAAAGGTGATTAGGATTTAGCTTTGGAATTAGGCTTGGTAAACTCTCTAGATCCTTCTCCATAATTCACAAATAATTCAAATAAAATAAAATCTGAAAATGAGAAAATGGAGCCAAAACACACATGCTAAACTTGATGTAGGAATTCAAAATTCACAGCGGTTAACCAAAAGCGTTAACCGGTTAACGCAGGAAAAAATTTGAATTTTCCCTCCATTTGGTGGGAAAATCCAAGAATACATCTGTGCCAACCGTTCCAATCTGATATTGATTCTCAATCCTCCTAGGGCTTTGACCATTCTATGGAGCTTGTATAAAATGCCCTGTGAATTTCCTGCCAGGTCACTTGGCTCTTGACTTTGACGTGTAAAATAATGAGTTCCTAGATGATTGATCATATGCCTTATGCTAGAACATGTGAGTTCTATGCTTCATTTTTCTATGCAACAATTCTAAGGATATTCCAGGCTTATGATGATTATGAGGATGAAGATGCTAGAAAGAAGAGGGAAAATTTGGGATGTTACAACGTCGACACGTGCCATAACCGTTTGAAAAACTCAAATGTTTCTCTCTCCAATTTCTAATATAAATACCCCTCTTCTTCCTTCTGAAGAACTTTCGCTCCCCGCAACTTATACATTTCAACTCTCTTTCTCTTCACATACCCAGTCTCTACTCCTTCTTGCTCAAATTTCTTCACCATCAACAATGGCATCTTCAAGCAAACAAAAGGACAAGAACACATCTGCTCTCCCCTGCGCATACAAGATTCTTGGACCGAAGATTGTGGGTAACCAACAATATGTCCCAGAACCCCCAAATGAGAGGGAGAAAGCCAACATCTACTATTCCCAAGTACTCATTCCTATTTTAATATCTGGCAAGTTCCATGTTATGTTAGGCCCTCTTCCTAACCCTAATGCTGACCAAACTCGCCTTAAGGATTTTTTTCCCTACTTATTCTCGTACAAAGCCCATAGGCACAGGAAAAACACCCATGTCTAGTGATAAATCACCAGAACCTGCTGAACAAAACCCTAAATTTGACATAATTTAATCAACCTATGATTTTAAGAACTTGCCCCTAGTCGAAAGACCCCTCTGAATATGTAGAATGGGTAGACAAAATCGAAAAGTTTATGGGTAAAAACTAGAAGAAAATTGGTATTTATGACTTGATCCAGTTGTCGAAAGAAGGATCTGGCTACTACACCAACATGATTCTTGCTTCCCTATACTTTTGGGATAGCACCTACAACATTTTTCACCTTACCTACAGAATAGTAACCCCTACTCTCTTTGACCTATGCGCCATAGTAGGCCTTAGTCCATTAGGGGCAGCTTTCGACCCAACTGTGCTGGACGAAAACACCATAGCTTTCGAAACCAGTTTTGCTTCATACTCCCTCTTTATTGCCCATTATCATGACAAGGACACTACTGATGTGTCGGATATAGAACACATAGCCTTTCTCACCCTATGGCTGTCAAAGTTTGTGTTCTGCACAAGGTCTCTTCAAGTGGCCAAGAAATACATCACACTAGCCAATCAGCTCCATGCTGGTATGAACCTGCGCCTCAGTGAATTGATTCTGGCCAATCTCTATGAGTCCATCAGTGAGAGCGTCGAATCTATCAAGCAGATCAAAGACAAAGGCAACCTCAGTCTGGCAGGCCCATTTTGGCTTCTTCAACTATGGCTCAACGCCACTTTCGAATCCAGTCTTCTAGACAAAGGTTTAGTAGATGAAGAATATGTCAAGGACAGGCATGTTGAATGGGAAAGACTGGCACAACTAACTCCTTCTGAAGAGGGATTGGGTCTTCGACGATCCTTCATCAATTACGTGAACATGTTCGCCAAGAGCTACAACTTCAAGGAAAGCATGGCACCTTTCGCCAATAGAACCGTTGGACCCAAGTGGTTCACCAGGCAACTTCCTGTGGAACACAAAAAGGAAGAAGACAATTTTCTAGCCATATGGAAATTGTTTCTTACACACAGGTTCCTATCCTCTTACCCCACTATGTCCAATTCCAAGGTGGCCCTAATAGTTTATCAGCCAAATTTAGTGGCTCGACAATTTGGGCTGATACAACTGAAGCCAAGATCCATATATCCCAAGAAAGGATTTATTCTCTTCTACAATTCGTTCTCCACTAAGTCGAAGAGTATAGAGCTCTAAGAAAAACTAAATGACGCTGCTTTGGAGATTCAGCCAGTGGTCTTTCGACCAACCTTCTTCTGCACTCAGGAGTTCGACGTTTGGTGTAAAGAGTATTATCTCACCAGGTTTTATGATGCATCTGACTTCAACACTCTTCTGACCAATGCCTTTGCTTTCGTGCAGGATCGAACCAAGAAAGGTACCCAACATCATGTTAAAGAGATTCAGAAATTTCAAAAATATTTTGAGACAATTTATAGGCCAGAGGATCTTAGGTGAACTATAGGCGAAGCAGCTGTAACTCTGAAGCATAAATTTTCAGAAAAAATGGAGAAGTTGGCATTACCCTCATATGTCCCCCCAGAGGCGCGTTATAACTTTGCGTATACTTGCTATCCACCAAAGTTTCCACCTCTACCATCTGCTGATTTTGGTGTGGCTCTGAGCCCACCTTTTCCCGATTGGTTCGTATGTGGATCTGACTTAAAATTGCTTCAAGAGTCACGGAAAAAGCTTGCTAAGCGTGTGGTTCCGACCAAATATCATTTTGATAATTACCCAGGGCACCTTCATATTTGAATAGAACATGTTCGCATGGAATCTACCATTCTTGAAGGTGTAACCATGATTTCAACCTCATTTTTGTATTCATATCTATGTTTTATTTTCTTCTTTTTCTAACTTCTCTCGTTTCAGCTGCCAAGATCACTGGTAAGAAGAGCTCTGTCAAAGACAAACCTGATAAGTCCACCAAGAAATCCACCTCAACTTCAAAAAAGGTTCTTTTTTTTCCTTTTGCAAAGAGACTATCTCAGTTATGCAATTATTTTAGTCTTAGGCTTATTGAACTTTCTTTGATATTTTAGATGAGTCGAAAGCCGCCTACTCCTCAAAAAGAAAGAAAGAGGAAGTGAAGGTGCCTTCTGAAGATTTTGGTGACGAATCCCCAGACCAACAACCCTTGAAGAGGAAGAAACCTATAAAAATAAAGATGGTCGCCTCCCAAAGATCACTGGTGACGTCGAAGAAGACCCTTCCTGCAAGCCCAATAATTAAGCTTGCACAAGACACAGAGAGTGGGAATTCTAGTTTCCACACCATAATCCCTCAGGTAAAATTTTTTCGACAAAATTTTGACTTTGATCTTTGTATACTCTTCGTCTTTTGAACTTTAATTTTGCTTTAGGTTCAAATCAACACTGAGGAGCCTCCCATCAATCTGCAAGACTCCCCTCTTGACGCAACCAAAAAGGCCCAAGAATAAAATACATCCAAGGGTGATATGCTGGAACCCCAAACCGTTGCTGAATTCGACATCACCATGGAGGAAGGTTCTGCAGACAACTCCCCTGATCAGCCAAAGTCGACTGCCAACAAAGAAAGTCCCCCCAAAGACGACAAAGGCAAAAAGGCTGATGTTGGGTCCAGCGTCCAAGAAGGGGAAGAGCAAAACAAATCCCAAGAAGCTGGCGAAGAGAACCTTAATGCCAAGAGTACAAAAGGAAAAGGTCAATCGAAAGAGGAGGTTGGGCCTAGCACTCACATCAATCTCGATCCAATATAAAGCAACCCTCCGTCTTCTGGTTCAACTATCTTCTCTCGTGAGGAGCTTGAAAACCTGAAGACAAGGAAGCCTTTGGAGTATTTGAGGGCCATGCTCAGCAATCGCTACAACTTTCAAGATTCTTCTAGCAGTTCGACTACCTCTGGGGCCACCTCTGAGGTCAAGACTCTCAATTCCATCATTGCTGAAGTTAAGGCCCAAGTAATTGGTGTCGATTTATTCAAACTTTTGGAGGAGGATCCTACTCAGCAATCTGAACTAAAAAAGCTCCTCAAACAGGTGAATGTCTTGGATGCCAGTGCTGACGAAACTCGTCTGGTAATGGACCTCGCTCAGATAATTGATGTAGCAAGTGGAGATCTCAGCCGTCGAAAGGATTATATCCAAATGATCTCCAAAAAGAAAGACACATAGACTGCTGAGTAGGATGTTGTGAGTGCTTCGACTGAGAAGGTTTCAGAGTTGTCAAAACTCTCGGAGGCTTATTTCCAAGAGATGGTTGAATGTGATAAAAACATTCAAAACTTCAAGGAGAAAATAGGCCAGCTTGAAGCCAAAATTTCTCAAGAACAGAAGCGCCAATAGGATCTTCAACAACTTCAGAAAGACGAAATCGAAGAGGAGATCATAGTAGGGCTTCATCATGCAGACAGACTCAATAATTAGGCAAAGAGATTGACGAAATGTCTTATAATAAAATTCTGTGTGATTGTTGAATCTCAGTCCAGAAAAGGAAATTCATAGAGCTCAAGGAGTCTTTCCTTTAGAACCAAGACCTTGTAATAGAAAATAGGCTATGTATTTTCTTTTCGTTTAGCAACCCTAGAAGGCACCTTTTATAATGACTTCAATGATTATTTTGCAAAACTCCTAATACAATTATTCTACTTTTATTTTTACTTCTTGCAGAATTGGTTTATATTTTTTCAAGTATTTTCCATTTATTTTTAATATTCTTTCGTCTTTTCCTATTTCTTCGACTTCATAAGCACCATTCGAAAAAACACTAAAAATTTTGAAAGGCCCTTCCCACTTGGGGGGACCACTTTCCCATTAATCTGTCTTTTCGATCCATGGGAAGTATTACCTTCCAAACTAAATCACCCACAAAGATAATTTTTTACTTTACTCTTTTATTGTAAGATTTTTCAACTCTTTATTTTTGTCTCCTTATCAAGTCCAATGCGTGCAGCCTTTCTTCGTCTAAATCCACTAATTCGTCCATCATCATTTTTCAATATATTTATTAAGGGATCTCATGATGTCTCTGAACACGTATGGAGTGTAAATAGATTTCGACTCGAAGCACTACATCATGTCCATATGTCAATTTAAATGGGGTAGAGTTAGTGGCTTCTTTGGGTGACGTTCGACAAGCCCATAAAATCTTATCTAAGGTTTTATGCCAGTTTCTAGGCTTTTTACCTACATGCTTTTTGATCAAATTTATTATCACCTTGTTTGCTGCTTCGACTTGTCCATTTTCCTGGGCATAATAGGGTGTAGAGGTTAATAACTTAAACCCCATTTCTTTTGCAAAAGCTTGCATGATTCTACCAGTAAACACAGACCCTTGGTCAGTGGTTATTGTTTCTGGTATTCCAAATCTATAAATTATATATTTTTGGATAAACTCAATGACTGCCTCCTGATCCACATTCACCAATGGTATGTCCTTTCGATGAAGCTGGTCGAATTTCTCCAATTAAATCCAAGGCCCAACCTCTGAATGGCCAAGGTTTTATGATTGAATGCAATTCGCTCGCAGGGACATGTGGTATACCTGCATGGACTTGACATTCTTGGCAACCCTTTGCGAATTCGACACAATCTTTTAGCATGGTTGGCCAATATAAACCTTGTCTGAATAAAAGCCATTTCATCTTATGCCCTGCTTTGTGTGCACCACATGTACCACTATGTACATTCGACAAAGCTATGTAGGCTTCTTCTTCGCCTAAACATCTTAGCAAGACTCCCTCTGCAGTCTTTTTGAATAATTCGTTTCCAAAGAGTATGTAGCTTAGATCTATGTACCTTACTTTTCTTTCCACCTTTTGGTTTGGATCTTGGAGACACTCTTTGATGGGTTTTCTCCAATCTTCTTTCTATGAATTATCTATGTTAAAGATTTCAAAGCTTTCATCATCCCCATAACCAATTTTTATCGTTTCCAAATCTGATGGGGATAATTTGGTCGATTCAACCCTTCCCCTTACTTCAGTAGCACTCTCCAATTTTTCTTTCGACACTTTGTAACCTGATGCAATTTGAGCCAAGTCATTGGCCTCTTGATTTTTTATTCTAGGAATATGTTTAAAAACCACAGTGTCGAATGTTTTGAGGAGTCTATTGGCTATAACAAAGTACATAATCAGATTTTCTTTGACACATCTGTATTCTTTGGTCAATTATTTTATTACTAGTTCTGAGTCGCCCATTATTTCGACTCTTGTTGCCCCTAATTCCAACAACACTTCAAATCCTGCAATTAAAGCTTCATATTTGGCTTCATTGTTTGAACATGGGTTTTCGACCGTATACTTGAATTTTGTTGTGATTTTATCAGGAGAAATAATTAATATGCCAATACCTACACCATTTTTGTGGCTGGAACCATCAAAATATAGTCTCCATGGCTGTAATTCGACGTATTTTATTTCATTTTCGTCTATGGAGTGGTCAGCTATAAAGTCAGCCACCACTTGTCCTTTTACAGCCTTCAAAGGTAGATATTTCAAGGAGTACTCAGTTAATGCTAGAACCCACTTCCCAATTCGACTATGTAAAATGGATTTAGACAACATATATTTTATCATGTCGAAATGAGATGATACAAATACATCAACTGATTTTATATAGTGCTTTAATTTAGTACAAGAAAAATACACACATAAACATAATTTTTAAATTACACTATATCTAGTTTCAACATCGTTTAAGACTCTGCTGAGATAGTAAATGGCTCTTTCGACGCCATTTTCATCCTCTTGACACAACATGCTTCCTAAGGTCTTGTTAGATGCTGATATGTACAACCTCATGCTTCTTTTTCTATTGGGAGACATCAAGACTGGGGGACTGGCTAGATATCCCTTGATCTTGTCAAAAGTGTCTTGTTTCTCTTGCCCTCATGCGAAGTCTTCTTTTTTGAGTCGAAGCAGAGTAGAAAAAGCTTGCATTTTCCCGCTGAGGTTTGAAATGAATCTTCTTAGAAATTAATTTTTCCCAGCAGTGATTGCAATCCTTTCTTTGTTGATGGCGCTTTCGCCTCCATTATTGCTTTAGCTTTGTTAGCGTTTATTTCGATTCCCTTTTTGTGGACCACAAAACCTAGGAAATCTCCAGCCTGCACACCAAACACACATTTGAGGGGATTCATCTTTAAACCAAATTTTCTCATCCTTTCAAAGGATTGTCGAAGATGGTCTAAATGATGTTTTCTTGAAACAGACTTTATTACGATGTCATAAATATATATTTGCATGAATGTTTCAATGAAATCATGAAAAATAGAATTCATGGCCCTTTGGTATGTAGCTCCAACATTTTTTAAACCAAAGGGCATAACTACCCATTTGTAAGTCCCTATTGCTCCAGGACAACGAAAGGTTGTTTTGGCAACATCTTCCTCTGCAATGAAGATTTGATTGTAGCCAGAGTATCCATCTAGCATGCTCAGGTACTCATGGCCTGCTGCAGAGTCTACTAGCATTTCTGCTATTGGCATATGATATTCATCCTTAGGGGTGGCTGAATTCAAGTCTCGAAAATCAATGCACACCCTCAATGTGCCATTTTTCTTTATCACGGGTACAATATTTGCAATCCATTCGACATACCTGGTTGGGCGAATGAATTTGCATCTAAGAAGTCTTTCGACCTCTTTTTTTATTTTCGACAGGACCTCTGGTGCGAACCGCCTTGGAGTCTGCTTTACAGGCTTCTTTCCTTCTATGATAGGAAGCTTTAGTTCGACCAAGCTTCTATCGAGGTCGGGCATTTTGTCATAGTCCCATGCGAAGCAGTCTTTAAACTATTTCAGCAACTGGACTAATTCGACTCTGAACTGGGGGTCCATGTTAGCACTTATATAGGTTAGTCTTTTTTCTGCTCCCAGTCCTAGATTGATTTCTTCCAACGGGTCTTGTGCCATCATCTTCAAGCTAGTTGATATTGGTTCTTTTTCGAACTCCAAAGGTTCATCATCATAGATGGCATCAAGCTTTTGATCCTGCCACTTGTCTATCATGTTGTCTTTATCTTCTCCATCAGTGCCCTGGTGAGTGTAAACACCCCAAATTTGCCCTCACCTTTTTCTCACACCATGGCTTTTGATCTTTCATATAGCATTGCATAAGCATATCATCTCACTACATAGTTCATTTTATCTGCATCTAGGGTTTGTGATCTGAGCAGTCCAAGAAGTGATCTGAGCCATCCCAATGGTATTGAAGCATTACAAGAGGGTCCATGAGTGGTCTATGATCTTATTACATCCCCAAGAAATCTTTGAAGTCACAAAATCACAAAGGATTGCTCAGAGGTCCAGGCAGGCTAGGGTTTTCTGCACAGATGACCTAAAATTAGGGTTTTGGTTTTAGAGGCCTTAACCTCAAATTTTTTGGTCATTCATGATTCTAATGGTCTTAATATGTTATAAGGAACATGTGTACCAAATTTGATGAAGAAATTCATTGTGGAAGTCATCTGATCAACTAGTGACTTGTTGTGCAAGAAAGGTCAGAATCAGGGCATCTGAGGCCCCTCCCAATGGTACCAAAGGGTCATCTTCATCATTTTTAGGTTCTATTATCTTTATTTGATCTTAGAAGTGGTTAGAAGCTCACAAGATTGAATAATTTCAAGCCATTTGCAAACTTGCTATTTTTGGACATGACTTGTAATGGAAACTTTCCATTTTGGGAAAGATTTTCAACCTCCTCTTTCTTGATCAAAAATGCTTCAAATGAAAAATCCTTAAACATGAAAGTTGTAGATTGGATCTTCCCATTTTCAAAAAGTACAAGACCTCCTCTTGACTCATCCTAGAACTCAAGATATGATCTTTCAAAGTTGGGAAAATCCTATAATTTTCAAGTTCATGCCAAAGAGGGATTTTTGCAAAATCAAGTTTTAAGCACTCTTGTGACCTCTAATTGACCTCTAAGCTTCATTACATGATAAAGCAACACATTTAGATCAGATTTGAGCCTTGCATCACATGTTTTCATGGCCAATTTCTCAAGAATGTACAAAGTTGTAAATATGCAAAACCATTGCAATCTCACCACTCATTCACTTATGATCACTCTAAACCATCCCATGGCCATCCTTGATGCAAGCTGAGGTAGGACAAGCCCCCAAGCCAGCTCTGACTCGTGCCCATACCTCATAGTACACAATCCTGACTTTTTGTAACTTGGCACATACCAATCACACTATGCCACAACAACTCTCTGGCCAATCAACATTGTTTATGCAAGCATCAAGCAACTCATTTCACATAAAATTGGAGCTTGAAACCTCACCATAATCAGATTGCACAAAAATCCTCCAAACTTTCAAGTCTTCAATTCTCACTGCACAAGCCTCAAACATCCAAATTTCTTCCACCAATAATCTCAAAATCAATCATAGAACATAAACCAACAATTAAAATGGCATGAAATACTCCATAACTCAATCACGATTTCTGCCTTAGCTGAACTGAATCATCCAAACCAGCCAAAATATACTCTTTCTAAGCACCACACTAGCTTCAGGGGATCAAGTGGAGTTGGTTTGAAGCAAAGGAGGGACCAGAAAACACCATATTGCAAAGCTTCAACTCAGGTAGTCATCTCAAACTTTTTTTCCAGAACTTTGTTTTTAAGTTACAATGTGAAAGAGTATGCCTCCCTGATCATGGTGATGTGATTATTTTTTAAAATGGTGGAGAAATGGCCATGTATGCTTGCTCTGAATTTTTTTGACCTAGATATTTTCTTCTTCGATTCTCCCTTTTGATGCATGATAAATGTTTTTTGATGATGGATTCTTGTTCTATGTTGTTTGATGATCCATGCTGGAGCTTTTGGTGAGTTTTTATGGTGTTTTGAGTGAACTCAAGGGAGAGGGGTGCCGGAGAAGACGACCGGAGCTCTTCTTCGGACGCCTGAAAGTAATTAGCCTTAATCCTCATTAATTAGGTTAGTTTGAATTCTGACCCTTGGATGTGTTTTACCCGCGTGTACGAATGGCCAGGATTGATCCACTTAACCTTAATCTCAATTAATTAGGTTAATTAATTTAAATAACTCAGATTGAATCCCAACCACCCATTTACGCGCCAGTCAATCAAGCTTTGAATCCTGGCCTTAGATCTTGATTACTTCTCTTTTATTTCATTTTTATTTTATTTTCTTGCATTTCTTTTCCATATTTATTTTAAAATAGCAAAAACAATTAAAAAAATCTCATTTTCTACATTTTTACTTTAAATATTTTTCTTAACCCAAAAACATTTTTTTTAATTTTAATTTTTGTATTAAAAATGTATTTTTAAAACATTTAAATGTTTTATTTAATTAATTAATTGATTTTAATTAATTAAAAATACATTTAGGTTTCTGAAAATCACAAAAAAATTCATGAAGCATTCTTATACATTTAGAAACATTTTAAAACTCACCATACAAATTTATTTTTAGGTTTGATCACATTTTCACAATTATCTTTGAATTAGGGTTCTTAGAAAATCACATTTTTTAACCCTAACTTGAAAAAATCACTTCTGGTCAACCATGATGAGTTTGAACTTGATTCGTTTTGTATTGTTTCACATATTGCATCTAGTATCTAGGTTATTTATCTCATGATTTTGCCTTGCATTTTCAATTTGATTTGCATTTTCCCTTTAGAAGTACCCAAAAACCCTAGTTAACTTAGAAATTTCATAATTTTCACTAGGGTAAGCTTCTGACCTTCTCCTTTGGGGTGTGATATAGTATGTGTTTAGGGTTTGTTTGAGTTCAATTTCAATTTTTTATCATGATGTATGATTCTGTTTTGGTCATTTGCATCGCATGCTTTCATAAAACCCTAATTTCTCATGTTCATTTGCATTCATCTTTGCATCTCATCATCATATGAACTTGCCATGACATTTCAAGCATTTGTATGACAGTTTAGACATCTTAAGACATGCTTGAACATTGCTTGATCATTTCTTCATTCATTTTCTATGCTTTGCATTCATTACATTTCATGAACATCCATGTGTTTTCATGCTTCTAAACATCCTTCCATTGCATCTCATCCTTGTATGACCATTCATAGGAATTATGTATGACTTTGCATCATCTCATAACACATTTGCCTTGCATATACACTTTTGGTTTTGGTATTTACATCTTTATTCATCTCATTTCCTTTTTCTTTATGTCTTATGCATTCATACTAACATTTCAGGGGCTTATGGTAAGTTGTTAGGGATGTGGATTTTCCTTCACATCCCACCTCTTCTCATCTTCTCATATGCATTATTTATTTGTCGTTGAATTGAATCTAATTCACTTATTCTCTCTCCTTACTTTATTTCTTTTAAGTTACTTATCTTCTCCAGGAAGTAAGTAACTTATTCTTCTTTTTTCTTCTCTTCTCATCTGCTTCTTCTTACTTGGTGGCTTCCTGAAGATTCTTCTCTTAAGCCTCACAAACCATAGGATATCCAAGCATGATAATCTTTAGGGTTGTACATAGTCCCCCTTAGTCTTTTACCTTTGAGTCTCCTTGAGTCTCTTTTCTCATCTCATAATCAGAGGCTAAACACTTAAAGCTTTAGGACTTTGAATTAGGGTTATGCCTGCATCCTTCTCTTAGGATGGAGTGTATAAATTTAATCCTTAGTGTTAAAGTTTTAATTTGTTTACACCTCTTAATCAAAACACTTAATAATGATCAATACTTAAGCTTGTAACTTGGGCCTTACATTAGGGTTCCATCTCTTCCTTTTGGTTAAGAGGGACTAACTCTAGTGTTTAATGGACAAGTCCCCCTCAAGTTGTCTTACAAACATAAAATCCACTTCTTAATACCAACCTTTAATTAAAATCCACTTTAATTAAGGCTTCTTATATAATGAATTTAGTCCCTAACCATGGATTAAGTTGAGGAGTCTTTCTCAGCTTAAGTGTTCTCATCTATCATCCTTCTCTTAGGATGGTGTAATGAGTTCACTAATCCCTGAATAGAGATTAAACTCATTACTTAACACTAAACAAAAACACAAAAACATCTTAATAATCACAAGTAGGTTAATGATCTTAATCCTACATCATCATGGTAATTAAGTTGAGATGCTTATCTCATACTTAAGTAGGCTTATTATCCCTAATCAGGGAGGATATAATGAGTTTACAAACCTTTGATTTAGGATTAAGCTCATAATCCTATACAAAACACCAAAACAATAAAAAACTGAAAACACAAAAACAAACAATAATCGTCTCCTCCAGGATTCTTTTCTCATCATACTCATTCTATAAACGATAACTTGCTTCTTCCTTCTAATGCCAGACAGTTAGCACTCGAGCCAGACGAGACATACACTTGAGCATAGACACGCAAGTAGTTCACAGTCAAATCATCATCCAGTCTCTTTGAGTCGAACTACGGTGTTCTGACTTCCTCATTGCACGAGAGGATACCTAGGCATAACTTAACAGTTATCGAACAAAAGTCTCTTTGTCTTCCCCCTCTTTCAGCATTCTTTCTAAGCCTCAGTCTTGAGCACCTACCCTCTCTTTTTGAACCGACACTTTGTACCATTTCTCCCTAGCTTTTGCATAGTCAGCACATACACTACTCCTTTTTAAACACAATCAAGTAAGCGTGGATCCCGTCGAGTACGACAGACGATCTGGGTGCTAATACCTTCCCAGGTCGTAACTAACCCCCTTTCTCAATTTCTTTGGTTCGCAACCGTCTTATCCATACCCTTCTAGGTTTATGCAGCATTACCTTTCCTTTGGGATAAAAATGCCTAGTTGGCGACTCTACCTCAACCTCCAACATCGCTGACCGTTCGCGTTTGAACCGGGACGCAAGTCCGGGGAGCGACAGCTTGGCAACTCTGCTGGGGATTTCTTTGCAACCATGGCTTTTGGTTCTCTTGTGGGTTTCTCCTAGCGCTTGTTTGTTACTTGTTTATTGCTTTATTTATTGCTTTTTGTACAACTTTATTTATCGCATTTACTTTATCGCTTTCATTTACTGCTTTATGCATTTCATATTATTATCATATCATGTGCTGGTTTGTTGGTTTGCCTTGGTGAGAGGGGTATTCCAGTGAGAAAGGTTCCACACCAGGGGCCTGAGTGACACATAGAATTAGAGTGGATTCATATTCTTTCCCATTCCATTTCGGTCTGGTGCGGGAATATGAAAACACGGTTCAGACGTGGGTTTCTTCTTGAGAACTTTGTGCTACGAATTTCCTGTAGTGTTAGGGCTATCTGGGAAGCCTGCTAAGATTGGATGACCTTTTTAGATGACCTTCAGCATCTGAGGTGAATTAGAGGAGGATTCTTTATGATTAGGGTAAACACTATACCTCCGGGTTAGAAGTGTTTACACTCCTCATAATAGATCCGAATCTTAGGATCCTTGTTCTAGAACAATACTTGTGAGTGGGTTGGGTTGTTTACAGGTTTGTAGGAACCCTTGGCCTCAACATACCCTGTTACGGATATTGTTTTAAGGTTACACTACTTTGGATTGATCTTATGAAACCCTGGACTTGTGACTCTTTATTTGAGTCCCCTACCTGGTTACTGGTTCTCAGACCTTCATCCGGAATTCTGAACACTCATGGACCCTATCAAAAGCAACTGACAATCCAACACCTGATCACAAACCCTTGCATATCATTCAACATACATAATTTTGCACCATTTAACATTTTGTCTATTTGTTTTACAGGGTATCCACATCTTCTTTGGTTTGGTTTTGACCGTTCTGCTGCTTTAGCCATCTTCATCAGATATCTTCATCAGACCTCTTCTTCAGCTATCTTCTTCAGCTATCTGCATCAGTTGTTTTCTTCAGTTATCTTCATCAGCACCCATTGTCAGTATGGACTCATCCAGGAAGAGCAACATCACATACCATTTCTTTGAGCCCTCTCTAGCAGGCATCAGACAGATTCAGTCTCTTATCACTCCTGATCATGTTCCTTTATTTAGAGAACATTATGGTGGTATTATGGACATGATCATGGACTTGGATGCATCACAAAGGAGCATGATTCACACTTGCCTTCAGTTTTATGACCCTCCTCTCTGTTGTTTCATTTTCCCGGATTTTCAGATAGGCCCTCTATTGGAAGAATTTTCTATGTTGTTGGGTGTCCCTATCAGAAGAGGAATCCCTTTCAACCTTGAGATGACTGCTCCTAAGAATGAAGATATAGCCAAAGCTTTACACTTGGAAGCCACCATCATTGATCATCATAGGACCACCAAGGCTGGAATCCCAGGCCTTCATTTGGACTTCTTAATCACTCAGGCTACCAGTCATGCTGCAACAGGGAAGTGGGAAGTTGTTTGTGCTCTCCTGGATCTTAGTATATATGGTATCAATTTGTATGCGGACGAGCCTAAGTTTGTAAGCAAGAATGTTATTCACATCTTTATGCTGAAGAATCCAGTGCCTACCTTGCTAGGGAATTTATACTACTCAGTGCCTCAGAGAAATGAAAAACAAAGGGGAAGACTGGTCAGATGTTGTGAACCCCTGTTCTACATTTGGTTGGTGAGACACATGTCGAAGACGAAAGCTTTCTTGAATCCACATCAGACAAGAAATTGGGCTAAGAGGAGGATTGCCCTTACTTCAGAAGACATCAGGTGGTGTACTCAGAACACCAAAGGCAGGGACATAATTAAAAGTTGTGGACAATATCCTAATGTGCCTCTTATTTGAGTGAAGGGTTGCATCAACTACAATCCTTTGCTTTTCAGAAGACAGTTAAGGTATGCCTTGGTACATCCACCGAGAGAGCAGGACTTAGCAGAGTCTCTTTACTGTGATAATCTGAACAATTATGCCATTGCTTGACAAGTAGCCTGGGCTTGGGATAATATACAAACAAAAGGGACTGCTATTCTGGGTAAGTGTAACAACATAGTTTCAGCTCAGTACATTGATTGGTCTCGCATCATAGGACAGATCACTCGCATGCCATTCACCCTAGAAGATGTGCCAGGGCCATCAGCAGTAGAGCCCATAGCTACAGTGATTCTAGAGGATTTTGAGAAGTTGAAAGAGATAAATGCCCAGCTTTCTGAAGCTATGAAGAAGACCCTTTGCGAAAGGAATGATAGTCGTCTGGACAATGAGAGGTTAGATAAGCTCCGCATCGAGCATGTAACCAAGATCGAGAAGACTAATGATTACATCAAGAAAGCCCGAGCAGGGGAGTTGGTATTGAAGAATGCTTGCAAAGAAGCCAAGATTCAGAAGACCAGAGCTGAGCACTACTTAGAAGAGAGTCAGGCTAGGTGGATCAGAATCACTGAAGCTCGTTTGCAAGAAGATCAGAAAACACAGGCTTAGATAGAGCAGCTGGAAGCCAATGAGAAGAAGAATCAGGAAGCTTTGTTAGCAGCACAGAAAGAAATCTCCGAGTTGAAACTCCGAGCAGGGTTGAAGAGGTCAAAAGAACAAAACAAGTACCCGAAGTTGACAAATGCCATTGCAACCAGGAACCTTCTTATCAGGACCATCACAGAGCACCCAGTTGGACCAGTGACTGATGCTCTCCTGAAAGAAGTAAAGGAGGATGGCTTTGGGATGGATGTCTGATTTCTTTTGCTTGTATTTTTCTTCTGGTTGTACTTTAATTCTCCATGGTAATTTTGATTATTGTATTTCTTGACTTGATTGTATTTTGACCCACCATGGGAATTTGTTGTAATCATAAACTATGTATTTTGACATTTTAATGTATGGTTTATGTGTTACTTGGATTTTCTGACGGACTTCATTTCTTTTCAACATCTTCATCATTCTCAGAGGTCTGGAAGGTCAAAACCAAAGAACCAAAACAGGATACCCTTGGAAGACAAATAGACATATTGCATTGCATGCTAACCTCATTCTTTGTGTTGCAGGTGTTTTTGTTGTTGTTTCTCACTTTGTTGTGTGTCTCAGGAAATATTGCTCGTAGGAGGGTCTTTCCCGTCAACCGCATCCACCGGTATCCAACCAGAAACAACCTTTCGAGCTTACAGATGGATCAACTTCAGCAAGAGTTGACAGATGTGAGAACCCATATGACTGATGTAAGAACTAAAGTGAGGACTCAGATGAACCAGTTCATGGCTGTGATGACTGAGCTAGCACAAACCCAAGAAAGATTGAGGGAGTTAGTCGAGTGGAAAACTCCAGAAGAGAACCATGCTGGTACTAGGGGTACAAGTAACAACGCGCGCGATCAACTGCAAGCAAACCCGCCATAGTTTGGGCCCCACATCAACCCTGAAGTTAATGTTATTGGTAATACCCAGAGAAACACTGGAGATCGTGTCTTGCAAGAGGAACCTCAAGAGGAACAATTTACAGTAGTAAGAGCTGATGAAGTTTATGATCGTCGTTTGGACAAAATATCTGAGAAGCTGAGATCCATGGAATCCCAAAACTCTTTGGGGTTTGATGTGATGGACATGGGATTGGTAGAAGGAGTAAGGATTCCTCACAAGTTTATGCCTCCTTGCTTTGAGAAATATAACGATACCTCTTTCCCTCGTACTCACCTGCAGTCCTTTCTAGGGAGACTGAAGGCTTATACCATGGACGAAAAGTTGTGGATGCTCTACTTCGAAGATAGTTTAACCGGGGCATCTCGTGAGTGGTATTCTCACCTGTCCAGAGCAACAGTCAGGAACAGGAAGGATTTGGCCGAAGCTTTCATACGCCAGTATCAATATAACTTGGATATGGCTCCCAACAAAACCTTACTAATGGGTATGTCTGAATCTTCAAGAGAAAGTTTAAGGGAATATACCCAAAGATGGAGACAACTTGCTGCTGCTGTCCAACCTCCTATGTCTGAAAGAGAAATGGCTGACATGTTTATGAACACCTTATAGGGAACCTACATTGACCAACTTGTTGCTTTCTCTTCCACCAATATTTCTGATGTGGTTATAGCTGGTGAGAGAATTGAGAGCCTATTGAAGATGGGTAAGATCTCTGACAACGGTGCTAGCTCCAGTAATGCCAGGAAACCTCTCTTAGGACCTCGCAGGACGGGTGAGACCAACTCAGTACATATGGGCAGAGGTAGGCCCCAATACATGCCAAGATCAGTGGCTTATATCACTATTCCCACTCCAGCACCTCAGCAACAATAGTATCCACCTCAACAACAGTTTCCTCCGCAACAGAGATCTTAAAATAACAACAACAACCAAAAACACGTCTGTTTCAACAAAGTCCTTCTCAAATCAATAGGGTTATCAATCCCATCCCGATGCCCTATACAACTTTACTTCCACAGTTATTGAAGCTCAACCTGGTTTAATTGAGGACTCTGGCTCCACCAGATCTCCAAAACCTTCTAAGAAACTACGATGTCAACGCCAGATGTGCCTTCCACTCCAATGCATCTGGCCATACAACAAACAAATGCAGAGCCTTACACATGAAGGTTCAAGACTTAGTTGATTCAAAGGATTTAAATTTTTCACCTCCTCCTAATGTTACAAAGAATCCAATACCGAATCACGGTGGACCGAGGATTAATGCCATTGAGGAAGACCAACCATCTGTTCTTATTGATGACATTGCAAACATTCAAACACCCCTGGCCGAAGTTAAAGCTCAGCTATTGAAGTGCCAGGTGTTCCTGGGTTGTGAGGCCTATTGTGAAGCTTGCAAGATTTCTGTCAATAGTTGTGCAGATTTGAAGATTGGTATCAGTAGTCTTATCAGGGAAGGTATTCTACAGATCACTCAACGGTTCCGACTTCTACAACTTCAGCAAACATATCTTCTACAACATCAACAGACATCCCTCCTAAATCTTCAACAACGATCATCCCAACAGATCCTGCTACAACATCAACAAAATTCCCTTCTTCAACTTCAACAGACGTCAGTTTAGTAGCATCTTCAACAATAACAACAACCATCAATGAAGACATCTCCACAGTCACCATTTACCATGATCCGGCAACAGTGCATGTCCCGGATTCTTCCAACAACTTTCAATCACATCAACAACTTCCTGCACCAATATCATCTCCCATCAGACCTCCTGTCACAATTTATTATGATCCACAAACTGTTACAACTCCTTCTTCTGCAACAATCAGTCTGGGTACCATCACGGTGCCTGGACCAGCTCCATATGATAGCAGCAGTGTCGTGCCTTGGAATTAAGGCTCAGATCTATATTGCAACAGAAAGAAAGTCACTCTTGACACTTCTACACCACAGGTTGATAATGTCGGGGGAGGTGGAGGCTTCACTCGAAGCGGATGTCTTTTCACGTCACAATTCCCAAGAGTTAATGCTGAAGCAGAAGCTGCTGCCAAAGCAAAAGGCAAGAGTGTGGTGCCTGGAGAACCAATTGCCAAAGAAACACAGAAGATGTCCTTTGATCAGTGTAAACACCCCAAATTTGCCCTCACCCATTCACACCATGGTTTGTGATCATTTCATATGCATAAACACAATCATAACATCTCATACCACATTTTTGTTTCACTGCATTGTTTCTAAGTCATCTGCATCTAGGGTTTGTGATCTGAGCAATCCCAGAGCTT
Source organism: Lathyrus aphaca (assembly GCA_963966055.1). NCBI lineage: Eukaryota > Viridiplantae > Streptophyta > Magnoliopsida > Fabales > Fabaceae > Lathyrus > Lathyrus aphaca. Next base: position 485,985,663 of record OZ014525.1, on the reverse strand, counting down.
CTTGAGCCACTCCAAAGGTCATCAATCACTTCAAAGGGGTCCATGTATGTTCAAGCATCATATTATATCCTCTCAAAGTCAAGAATTCCAATAAATCACAAGAACTGAGAATGGTATGGAAGCAGAGCCAGGCTTGACTGCACAGATGACCTAAAATTAGGGTTTTGGTTTCAGAGGCCATAACTCCAAATTTTTTGGTCATTCCTGTTTCTATTGGTCTCTATATGGTATAGGGGGTATGCATATCAATTTTCATGAAGAAATTCCATGGGGAAGCCATCTGATCAAGGGTTGACTTTTCAAGCAAGTCAGTGCAAAATCAGGGCATCTAAGGCCCCCAATGACCAAACCAAAGGGTGTTCTTCATCATTCTGAGTGTATATGATCTTTATTTGATCATGTAAGATGTTGGAAGTTCACAAAATTCAAGAATTTCAAGTCTTTTGCAAAGTTGACTTTTTGGGCAAGGTTGACTTTTAAGGAAAATGTCATTTTATGCAACTTTTTCAACCCTTACTTTTTGATCCAAGAAAGCTTCAAATGGAAAACTTTGGTCGTGAAAGTTGTAGAATAGATCTTTCCCTTTTCAAAAAGTACAAGAACATGACCTAATTCATTTTGGATCAAAAGTTATGGCTTGTCAAAGTTGGCAAAAATCACTAAATTTCAAGTCATGCACCAAAGAGGCAAAGTTGCAAATTCACTTCTCAAGGCCAAATAAGTCAGCAAATGGGCTTCTAATTCACTCAACATGATCACACAACATTCAAAAATCAGAATGGGGCAAAGAATTACATGTTTTATGGCCCATGGATCAAGTTTCCTTCATGAAAGCCAAAGGCAAAGTCAAGTTGCAAAAACTCATGATCACATCTCATCCACTTGCTAGCTACTTTGCTGATCAACCCTAGCCTTTCCCCTCACCATGCTGCGCAGCACACTCTCCATGTACCAGCCTAGAACATGACCCATGCTTTCTCTTACACAAAGTTGACAATTTGCAAAAGTAGCCATACCTATCACAAAAGGGCATGTCACATCTTCTGACCAATAGCAATTGTTTATACAAACAAATTGTTAGCCAAAGCACATAACCAGCAAGCCTGAAACTAGCCATAGCACAACATTCTCATTTTCACACCATAGAGCAAAAGCATTCAAAACACTCTCCTCAGGCCACAAACTCAGAAACAAACTTCACAAACCTTCTCACCATGCTTCACTGAACCCAAACCAACCATCAAAGTAGCCTGAAACTCAAAGAACCAGAAATACGATTCTCACCTGAGCTTGAACAGAACTCAAGCAAACTCTCAAACCAGCCATTGCAAACTTCAAACAAACCTTGCAAGCTTCTTAGGAGGATCAGTGGAGTAGATTTGAGCCAAAGAAACAGCCTGAAAGCTCTGGAATCGAAAGCTCCATCTCAGGTATCATCCAAGAACATTTTTCCAGAATTTGTCTTTTGAGTTACAAATTGATTCTATGTAATGTGCTGATCATTTTAAGCTTTGAATCATTGAAAATGGTTGCGTGTGTAGAATGTATTTGATCTCTGAAATTTTTGTGTTGTTTTCCGTTTTGATTCGTGCCTCATGATTCAATGGAAATGAATGGATTTTAGGGTGGGGTTTAGGTTTAGTAATGATTAATGGTTGATTCTGGAGAGTTTGGCACGTTTTCATGGCATATTGAGAGAGATTGAAAGATGAGATAGCCGGAGAAGACGACCGGAACAGTGTTCCGGTCGCCTGAGAGTGATTAGGGCAAGATTAGGGCTTAATCAGTTAATTAGCCAAGTTTGAATTTCCACCCTTGGATGTGGCGCCAAGTCCACTCCCGCGCGCGTATGTTTGAATCTAGGCCCTTAGATGTGCTGACTTTTCCTATTTTCAGTTTAAATTCATTTTAATTTTCATATTAATTCATTTGTTTTCTATATTTTATTAAAAATAGCAAAATCATTTTAAAAATTCTGAAGTTTTTTATGCAAGCTATTATTTAATTTCAGAACACAAAAATATTTTTATTTTTTATTTTTTGCATTCAAAAAGTATTTTTAAATAATTAAAAGTTTATTTTTAATTAATTAATGAGAATTAATTAATTAAAAATACTTTTAGGTATTTAAAAATCACCAAAAAATTCATGAAACATTTAAAAACATTTAGAAACATTGTCCAACCTCCAAACCAAATTTCTTTTTTGATCTTGATGCATTTTGAGAATTTTTCATGAAATTAAAATCATTTTGATGCATTATTTTGATCCAAACTTCCAAAAATCATTTCTGTCTAACCATTGAGAGTTGGACTTTGATTCTTTTTACATTGTGCTTAGCATATAATGTAGTTTGTAAGGTTAAATGGCCATGATTTGATCTTTCATTTTCCATTTGTTTGGCATTTTTCTTGTTAAGGAACCCTAAAACCCTAGATAACTTAGGAAAATCATAACTTGAATTAGGTTAAGAGTTGGAACTTCCCCTTTGGGCAGTGAGTTAGTATAGGTTTAGGGATCCTTTGAGTGCATTTTCAATTTTTTTTGTATTGATGTTTGCTTCTGATTTTAGTTTTTGTTTGATGCATTGATCATAAACCCTAATTTGGGCTTCCATATGCATCCATCTTGCATTTGCAATCATACCTTGACTTGCCATAGCATTTTATGCATCCATGTGATTCATTTGACACCATAATACATGTTGAAAGAATGTTTGATCATTGCATCTTGCATTTCCCATGTTGTAAGTCATTTGCATTCCATTACTTTTCATGTATGTTCATGGTCCTTAACTTGTTTCATCTGCATCCATAAGTTTGTATGATCATCCTCATGTCTTGATTCATGTTTGCACCATGTCATAGCATCATTATCATCTCATATATGTTTCTGTTTTTGTTTCTCATCACACCATTTCATTTCATTTTGCATTGCATTGCATTTCTTTCCTAACTTTTCAGGTGGTAAGTGACTTTGAGAAGTGAATTTGCCTTCACTTCTCACAACTTCTCTTCATCTCTTTTATGCATCCTTGCTGCATTTTTGTATGTGTTTGAGATTGAGCTTGCTCATTCTTCTTCTTCTTACTTTCTTTCCTCAAGTGACTTGTCTTCTTAAGTGAAGCAAGTCACTTTGCTCCTCTTTGCTCCTTTCATCTGCTTCTTGGTGGTTCCATTGAAGATCTTTCTTGTTAAACCTCACAAACCTTAGGAACAACCAAGCATGACAATGATTAGGGTTTTGATTAGTCTCCCCACTTAGTTTTTACCTTTGTGTCTCTATTGATTCTTCTCTTCTCACCTCATAATCAGGGACTAAACCCTAAAGGCTTTAAGGCTTTGTGATTAAGCTTATGCCTGCATCCTTCTATTAGGATGGAGTGTATAACTTTAATCCTAAGTGTTGAACCCTTAATGTGTTTAATTCCTCTAATCAATCCATCTAATAATCACCAAGACATCAAGCTTGTAACTTGGGCCTTGCATTAGGGTTCTAATTCTTCCTTAAATGGTTAAGAAGGACTAACCCTAGTGTTAATGGACAAGTCCCCCTCAAGTTGTCTTACAAACCCTAAAAATCACTTCATCATCATATCATCAACTAAAATCCACTTAATAAAGGCCCTGTTTTGTCATGAGTTTAATCCCTAATCATGGATTAAGTTGAGGAGCTTTCCTCAGCTTAAACACCCTCATCTATTATCCTTCTATTAGGATGGTGTAATGAGTCTGTTTAATCCCTGATTATGGCTTAATCTCATTACTTAACACTAAACAAAAACACCAAAAACATCTAAATAATCACAAGTAGGTTAATGACCTTAATCCTACATCAAAGGTGATTAAGTGTGAGAAGCTGACTTCACACTTAAGGTATTCTCATTACCCCTAATCAGAGGGAAGATGTGATGAGTTTACTAAATCCATTGGTTTAGGCTTAAGCTCATTAATCTATGACAAACTTTCAAAAGCAATAAAAGACTGAAAATACAAAAACAAACAATAATCGTCTCCTCCGGGATTCTTTTCTCATCTCATTCACTCATAACCGAGAACTTGCTTCTTCCGTCTAATGCAAGACAGTTTGCACCTGAGCCAGACAGGTCATACACTTGAGCATTGACAAGTAAGCAGTTCACAAGTCAATTCATCTTTCAGTCTCTTTGGGTCGAACTACGGTGTTCTGACTTCCTCATTACACGAGAGGATACGTAGGCATAACTTAACAGTTATCGAACAAAAGTCTCTGTATATTCCCCTCTTTCCAGCATTATTTTCTTAGCCTCATTATCATGAGCATTTCACTCTTGTCCTTACACTGACACTGTATATTTATCACACTTCACTTCTTTTACACTGACACCTGTACACCTTTTTCCAGCTCTTTCTATACACAAATTGCACTGACACTACCCCTTTAAAACACAAATCTCTTAAGCGTGGATCCCGTCGAGTACGGAGGACAATCTGGGTGCTAATACCTTCCCAGGTTGTAACCAACCCCCTTTCTCAGTCTCTCTGGTTCGCAACCGTCTTATCCATCTCTTTCTAGGTCTATGCAGCATTGCCTTTCCTCCGGGATAAAAATGCCTAGCTGGCGACTCTTTTCTTTTCCAGTGAGTTCACTGCCGTGTGTTCTCATTGTTCCTCTCGCCGACCGTTCGCGTCTGTACCTTTATCTGGGCCTTTTCCCATTTATCGGGAGCGACAGCTTGGCGACTCTGCTGGGGACACATATACTGTAACCAGGGCTTCTGGTTCTTTTTGTGGGTTCCTCCTAGCGCTTGATTGATTTGTGTTTACTGGGGTGTTATGTGCTATTTGTGCTTGTATTTTGTATTTATTTTTGCTTTATGTACAGTTGTTTTATTGCTTTCTTTATAGCTTTACATATATCATACTGTCATACTGTGCTGGCTGGATCTGTTTTGTTGCTTTGATGGGTGGTTGTTCCATTGAGAGTTGAGGTCCTATACCTGGGGCCTGAGTGACACCTAGGCTAGAGTGGTTCATGTTCTTTCCCATTCCATTTCGGTCTGGTGCGGGAATATGAAACACGGTTCAGATATGGGTTTCTTCTTGAGAACTCTGTACTGCAGATTTCCTGTAGTGCTAGGGCTATCTGGGAAGCCTGCTAAGTCTGGATGACCTTTAGTATTGACCTTCAGAAACTGAGGTGAATTAGAGGAGGATCTTTTATGGTTATTGTAAACACTGTACCTCCGGGTTAGAAGTGTTTACACTTCTCATAACTGATCCAAGTCTGAGGATCCTTGTTTTAGAACATCACCTGTGAGGGGGTTGGGCTGTTTACAGGTTTGCAGGTACCCTTGACCTCAACATACCCTGTTACTTTGTTTTGATTAAGAGTACTCCATTTTGGAACAGTTCTTGTGATTTTTTAACCCTGGATATGTGACTCTTTATTTGAGTCCCCCACCTTGGTTACTGGACTTATGAACCTCCATCTGGATTTCTTGAACATACATGGACCTATATCAAGGCAGTTAATCAGATCCAGCTCAGTCACAAACCCTTGCATATCATTTGCATACATCATCATTGCATCATTTTAACATTTGCTTATTTGTTTCTCAGGGTATCCATTCTTTATTATTGGCTTGGTTTTGACCCCTTTATCTGCATAGACCTGTCTTCATCAGTATCAGCTTCAGCTATCAGTCACCTGCATCACCAGTCTCAGCCTGTCAGTGGCCCATCTTCAGTGTTATTCTCAGCACCTGTCTCAGCTCTTCTTCAACAACATGGCACCCAAGAAGAGTAACATCTCCTATCATTTCTTTGAGCCTGAATTGGCTAGCATCAGGAAGATCCAGGCCCTGATTACTCCAGACCATATACCACTATTCAGAGAACATTATGGAGGGATCCTTGATGTGGTTATGGATTTGGACCCTTCACATAGGAGCTTGATTCATACTTGCCTGCAGTTCTATGATCCCCCTCTGAGGTGTTTCACTTTTCAGGATTTTCAGTTGGGGCCTTTATTAGAGGAGTATTCATCATTGGTTGGTGTACCTATCAGGGGTAATGTCCCCTTCAACCCTGAGATGGTTTTTCCTAGTAATGAAGAAGTGGCAAGGGCCTTGTATCTGGAACCAGTTCTGATTGGGCAGAATATGACTACCAAAGCTGGAGTCTCTGGTTTACATCTGGATTTCTTGATCTCTCAAGCTACCCTGAAGGCCTCTATGGGAGAGTGGAAGGCAGTCTGTGCTTTGTTGGCCCTTAGCATATATGGGGTCATACTCTTTGTAGATGAGCCTAAATTTATTAGCAAGAATGCAATCCATCTTTTTGTCCTGAGAAACCCAGTGCCCACCTTACTGGGAGATCTCTATTACTCAGTTCACCAAAGGAATGAAAAGCAAAGGGGGAGATTAGTGAGATGTTGTGCTCCTTTGTTCCATACCTGGCTGCTCAAACATTTGCCTAAGACTGATGCATTTCTGAATCCTCATCAGCAACAGAATTGGGCTAGAAGACTCACTGCTTTGACCTCAGCTGACATTAGGTGGTGCACTCAGAGCACCAAAGGCAGGGATATCATTACCAGTTGTGGGCAGTTTCCCAATGTACCCCTGATAGGAGTAAAGGGTTGCATCAATTACAACCCTCTGCTATTCAAAAGACAACTGGGTTATGCATTGGTCCACACTCCTAAGGCACAAGACTTGGCTGAGACTCTTTACTGTGAGAATAAGCCTAATCTGGCTATTGTCAGGCAAGCATCCTGGGCTTGGGACAATGTCCAGACTAAGGGAGTAACCATCCTTGGGAAGTGCAACAATGTGGCCTCAGCACAGTACTATGAGTGGTCTCATGCCAGGGCTCAAATTTCTGGGATGCCCTTTACCATCGAAGATGTACCTGGACCCTCCACAGCACCACCTCCAGCAACTGTCAGCCTGGAAGAGTTTGAAAAGCTCAAAGAGAGGAATGAGAATTTGTCTGAAGCCCTGAAGAGAACCCTCTGGGAGAGGAGTGATGGTAGGTTAGACATTGAAAGGTTAGAAAAGCTGAAGGTAGAGCATCTGGCTAGAATTGAGAAGTCTGAGGGTTACATCAAGAAGTCTAGGGCTGGAGAACAGATTTTGAAGAATGCCTGCAAAGAGGCTCAGTTCCAAAAATCTAGGACTGATTTGTATCTGAAAGAGAGTCAAGCTAGGTGGGTCAGGATCACCGAAGCTCGTACTCTGGAAGATAAGAGGACTCAGGACAAGATTGAGCAGTTAGAGGCTAGTGCGAAAGAGCAACAGGAAGCCCTGCAAGCAGCCCAAAGAGAGATCTCAGAGTTGAAGATTAGAGCTGGAGTGAAGAGGTCAAAGGACCAGAGTCAACACAAGAAGCTAGCTGCAGCTGTTACTACCAGGAATCTTCTCATCAGGAGCCTTACAGAGCGCCCAGCTGATCCTATGACGGAAGCACTTCTCAAGGAAGTTCAGGAGGATGAGTTTGGTCTTGGTGTCTGACTTTTGTTTGTTGTTGCTTTCATTCCATGTACTTTTATTTTCTTATGTTGTATTTTGACCCCTCAGAGGGCATGTATTGTGAAAAGAAACAAACTATGTATCATTTGCCTTTTTGTAATACATGTATCAGTTTGTTCTATCTGAGTTTTCTTTCAAGCAACATCAGCAACATCTTCAAGGGTTTGGAAAGGTCAAAACCAAGTACCAAGCCGGATACCTTGGAAACAAATAGGCATACTGCATTGCATACTAACCTTTTGTTTGTTTTGTAGGTTTATTTTGTTTGTTGCTAACTCTGTTGTGATCTCAGGAATTATTGCTCGACGTCGGGTGTTTCCACTCAACCGTCCACACAGATATCCAACCCGCAACAACCTTCCGGGCATACAAATGGGCCAGGTATAGCAGGACCTTACAGAGGTCATGACTCAAATGGCCAATGAAAGATTGGAAATGAGGAATCAGATGACTCAGTTTATGGAGGTGATGAATAATATGGCTCAAAGCCAAGAGAGATTAAGAGCACTGGTAGAAAGGCAGAATCAGGAAGACCCCCATCTAGGGACTGCTGGGACAAGCAATAATGAGAGAGTTCAACCTCATGTTAATCCTCCAGTCTATGGACCCCACCTTCATCCAGAGATCAATATCCCTGCTAATGTGCAAGGGACTGCCACTGCGGGCAGAGTGCTGCAAGAAGACCCCCAGGAAGATCAGTTCACAGTGATGGGAGCTGGGGATGAGGCTTATGACAGAAGGCTGGATGAAATTGCTGAAAAATTAAGGTCCTTGGAGTCTCAAAACTCTTTGGGTTTTGATGTAATGGACATGGGCTTAGTGGACGGGGTCAGGATTCCCCATAAGTTTAAACCTCCTTGTTTTGAAAAGTACAACGGAACTTCCTGCCCACGAACCCACTTACAGTCCTTTCTGGGGAGGCTGAAGGCATATACCATGGATGAAAAGCTATGGATGTTTTATTTTGAGGACAGCTTAACAGGAGCTTCGAGGGAATGGTACTCTCACCTGACCAGAGCAACCATCAGGTGTTGGAAGGACTTGGCTGAGGCCTTTATCAGACAATATCAGTACAATTTGGATATGGCTCCCAACAGGACCCTCCTGATGGGAATGTCACAATCATCCAGGGAAAGCTTCCGGGAGTACGCTCAAAGGTGGAGACAGCTTGCTGCTGCTGTCCAGCCACCCATGTCAGAGAGGGAGATGGCTGATATGTTTATGAACACCCTCCAAGGGACATACATTGATAGGCTAGCTGCCTTTTCTTCTACCAGCTTTGCTGATGTAGTCATAGCCGGGGAAAGAATTGAGAGCCTGTTAAAGATGGGTAAGATTTCTGACAACGGTGCAAGCTCGTCCAGCAACACAAGAAAGCCTTTTGTGGGCCCAAGAAGAACTGGCGAGACTAATGCTATCCATACCAACAGGGGCAGGCCCCAATATGTTCATAGGTCTGTGGCAGCAGTCACCATTCCCGCTCCAATTCATCCACAACCAGCTTATCAACCACAGCAACAAAATTACCAGCAACAAACTCAGTATCCTCCTCAGAGAAACTACAACAACACCAACAATAACAATCAGCAAAGACCATTTCAACAGAGACCTTCTCAGGCCAATAGGGTGATTGATCCGATCCCTATGCCCTATGCCACATTATTGCCACAACTCCTGAAACTCAACCTGGTTGAGCTAAGAACATTGGCACCTCCAGATCCTGCCAGTCTGCCCAGAAATTATGACGCCAGCGCCAGATGTGCTTTTCATTCAAATGCACCTGGCCACAGTACAGAGAAGTGCAGAGCTTTGCACATGAAAGTGCAGGATTTAGTGGATTCCAAGGCTCTAAACTTTGCACCACCACCAAATGTTAATAAGAACCCTATGCCACACCACGGAGGACCCAGAATCAATGCTATTGAAGAAGACAAGCCGTCTTACTGGATAACCAGTGTGGGTCAGATTCGGACACCCTTGGTAGAGATTAAAGCTCAACTCCTTGAATGTCAAATGTTCCCGGGATGTGAGCTAGGGTGTGCTTATTGCAACATTTCAGTGAATGGGTGTGATAACTTGAGAGATGGCATAGATGGTCTCATCCAGAGTGGCTTGCTTCAAATCACAACATCAATACCTACCAATCCAACAACAGTTCCAGAATCTTCTACAACTGCAACAACCATTGTTCCAAACAACTCCTCAATCTCATCAACAAATGCTTCATCGTTTACTTCAATGGACCAGATATCAACAAACATCTCTTCTACAACTTCAGCACCCCTTCATTCAGAGTCTCCTACAACAACAACACCCATCCTTCCAACAATGTCTCCTACAACATCAGCAGCAAACAACGAGGATGTCTCAACTATTACAATTTATTATGATCCTGCCAATGATTCTGCCTACAACTCACAAAACGCCACTCCTATCAGAGCACCAGTCACAATATACTATGATCCACAAACTATCATGGTCCCTTCTGCAGCTGCTATCAGTCCAGTCACTATCACAGTGCCTGGGCCAGTACCTTATGAAAGCAATAATGCCATCCCTTGGCATTACGGCTCCGATCTATACTGCGAAGGACAGAAAATCACTCTTGAATCATCAACTTCTTCACCGCAAATAGACAATGTGGGGGGAGGCGGAGGCTTCACTCGAAGCAGACGTCTCTTTGCCCCGCAACTTCAAAGACCCACTGCTGAAGCAGAAGCTGCTGCCAAGGCAAAAGGGAAGAGTATGGTGCAAGAAGATCAAATTGTTAAAGAAGCTTTGAAAACACCTTTTGATCAAGAAGTTGATGAATTCATGAGAATCATCAAGAAAAGTGATTACAAGATAGTGGACCAGCTTCACCAGACGCCTTCCAAGATCTCCATTCTATCATTGCTTATGTGCTCCGAGGCTCATCGGAACGCACTACTAAAAGTCTTGCACGCAGCCTATGTGCCAGAAGAGATTACAGTCAATCAGTTGGAAGCTGTGGTTGGAAATGTTAATGCTAGTAATGGACTAGGATTTACCAACACTGATTTGACTACGGAAGGCCGCAATCACAACAAGGCTTTGCACATTACCATGGAGTGTAAGGGTGCAGTTCTTTCACATGTACTGGTAGACACAGGGTCATCCCTCAATGTCTTACCTAAAAAAGCCCTTGTGAAGCTGGAGTATGAAGGATTGGCATTACGACCCAGCAACTTAGTAGTGAGAGCCTTTGACGGTTCTAAGAGATCAGTTCTGGGAGAAATTGAGTTGCCTATAACGATTGGCCCACAAACTTTCAAAACGACCTTCTACGTGATGGACATTCAGCCTGCCTACAGCTGTTTGTTGGGTAGACCATGGATTCATGCCGCTGGCGCAGTTACGTCTACCCTTCACCAGAAGTTAAAATTCGAGTGGGAGGGCCAAGTCGTTACTATCTGTGGGGAGGAAGATATTTTTGTTAGCCATCTGGCTACATACAAATACATTGAGATGGATGGGGAGATCCACGAAACTATGAGTCAAGGGTTTTAGGCCCTGAATGTTAATGAAACATCTGTTGTACTTGGGACATCCATGACATCCTACCAGCAAGCCAGGAAGGTTGTTGAAGACGGGAATGCTCAAGGCTGGGGCAAACTGTTGTCGGTGGAGAAGAAAGAAGATAGATTTGGGTTGGGTTACAAACCAACTCAACAAGATCAAGCAGAGGCTGCTAAGAAGCCCAGCTTTGTTAGTGGGGGGATGCTCACCCCTGATGCTGTCAACAACTTGGAAGATGAGTCGGAAGATGAGCGCAACCTGGAGAGCTGGATACGTCCAAGGATCCCGGGGAGCCGTATCTCAAACTGGTCTTCCCAGGAAATTATAAGGGTTACTCCTGCAGAGTAATTATTATTTCCTGTATATTTTAAGCATGCATCAAGTCTTGCATCTTGCCCAAGATGACAAGACTCATTTTGTAATCGGGCCATCTTTAATTTTGTGCAAATAGATCAATCAATGATAATCAGACATCTTTTGCAAATGAGTCTTTTTCTTTTCCGCTCACTGTTTTTCCATTTTTCTTTTTGTACAAAAAATTAATGGCAATGTTTTCAAAATGATAACTTCATTTTACTCTTTTTAACAAGATTAAAATCAATCACTAAAATGAACAAACTGAACCCTTGCAGAGAGTGCCTTCCAGACCGCACCGACAACAGCACGGCTATGACTTCATATGACTTTGACAATCCAATCAATCAAGCTGATGAAGGGGTTGAAGAAGAGTATGAGCTTCCTGAAGAGCTAGCCAGGTTGTTGAGACAAGAGGAAAAGGTTATCACTCCTCATCAGGAGGAGGTTGAAACGATTAATCTTGGTACGGATGAAGACGTGAAAGAAGTTAGAATCGGGGCCTGCTTACAAGACTCAGTGAAGAGACAACTGATTGACCTGCTTCAAGAGTATGTGGACGTGTTTGCTTGGTCTTATCAAGATATGCCAGGGTTGGACACCGACATTGTTGTGCACAAGCTGCCTTTGAGAAAAGAATGCCCACCGGTTAAACAGAAACTGCGCCGTACTCTCCCAGACATGGCAATGAAAATCAAAGAAGAGGTACAAAAGCAATGGGATGCCGGGTTCCTTGCTGTGACTAGCTATCCACCGTGGGTTGCTAACATAGTACCCGTGCCTAAGAAAGACGGCAAAGTGAGAATGTGTGTTGACTACCGGGATCTGAACAGAGCAAGCCCGAAAGATGACTTCCCATTACCTCACATTGATGTATTGGTTGATAACACGGCTCAGTTCTCGATGTTCTCCTTCATGGATGGATTTTCAGGATACAATCAGATCAAAATGTCACCTGAAGACATGGAGAAGACAACCTTCATCACACCCTGGGGCACGTTCTGTTACAAGGTGATGCCATTCGGACTGAAGAATGCTGGTGCAACATATCAACGGGCTATGGTGACGTTATTCCACGATATGATCCATAAAGAAATAGAATGTTATGTGGATGACATGATTGCCAAGTCCCTTACTGAAGAAGACCACTTGGTAAATCTGCTGAAGCTATTCAAGCGTCTGAGGAAGTATCAACTGAAGTTGAACCCCAACAAATGCACATTCGGGGTGCGATCTGGTAAGCTGCTGGGTTTTATTGTAAGCGAGAAAGGGATTGAAGTTAACCCTGATAAAGTCAAAGCCATTCAAGAAATGCCTGCACCGAAGTCTGAAAAAGAAGTTCGAGGGTTTCTAGGTAGATTGAACTACATATCAAGGTTCATATCTCACCTTACTGCAACCTGTGAGCCTTTGTTCAAGCTGTTAAGAAAAGAACAGACGGTCAGGTGGAATGAAGACTGCCAAAGGGCTTTTGACAAGATCAAAGAGTACTTACAAGAGCCTCCAATCCTTATGCCTCCAGTTGAAGGAAGACCTCTGATAATGTACTTAACAGTATTAGAAGAGTCGATGGGGTGTGTGTTGGGCCAGCATGACGAGTCTGGTCGAAAAGAGTATGCAATATACTACCTGAGCAAAAAGTTTACCGACTGTGAACAACGTTATTCACTGCTCGAGAAAACTTGCTGTGCTTTAGCGTGGGCTGCTCGCCGACTGAGACAGTATATGTTGACCCATACTACCTTATTAATCTCAAAGATGGACCCAGTTAAGTACATTTTCGAGAAGCCAGCACTTACCGGACGGGTTGCAAGATGGCAAATGATCCTCACAGAATATGACATTCAGTACACATCTCAGAAAGCCATCAAAGGCAGTGTATTGTCTGAATATCTTGCTGAGCAACCTATTGATGACTACCAGCCTATGAGATTTGACTTCCCTGATGAAGACATCATGTTCATAAAAGCAAAAGATCATGAAGAGCCTGTTCACACTGAAGGGCCTGACCCGGAAGAAGAATGGACTATGATGTTCGATGGGGCTGTTAACATGAATGGTCGTGGTGTTGGTGCAGTACTCATTACACCTAAGGGAGTTCACATGCCTTTCTCGGCAAAACTCACCTTCAACTGCACTAACAACGAAGCTGAATACGAAGCTTGCATTATGGGTCTTGAGGAAGCCATTGACCTCAGGATCAAGACATTGACTGTATTCGGAGATTCAGCTCTGGTAGTTAATCAAACCAACGGCAAATGGTACACACACCAGGATCATCTGATACCTTACAGGGATTATACAAGAAGGTTATTGACTTTCTTCACAAAGTTCAAGCTTGAGTATATCCCTCGGGACGAGAATCAGTTTGCAGATGCTCTGGCTACCATTTCATCATTGATCAAAGTTCAAGCTGCCAACTTTGTACCTCAGATTTCAGTGTCCAGACTTGACAGACCAGCATATGTGTTCGCAGCAGATGTTGTCAAAGATGATAAGCCTTGGTTCCGTGACATTAAGTGCTTCTTGGAGGATCAAACATACCCACCTGGGGCATCTTCCAATGATAAGAAGACTTTGAGAAGGCTTGCTGGTAGTTTCTTCCTGAATACTGATGGTTCCCTGTACAAGAGAAACTTTGATATGGTACTCCTCAGATGCGTTGATAGAACGGAAGCAGACTTGTTGATGCGCGAGGTGCACGAAGGATCCTTTGGTACCCATGCAGGAGGGCATGCCATGGCAAAGAAGTTGCTAAGATCAGGTTATTACTGGATCACAATGGATGCAGACTGTTGTGCCTACGCCAGAAAATGCCATAAATGCCAGATTTATGCGGATAAGGTGCATGTGCCTCCCAATCCTCTGAATGTGATGTCTTCACCTTGGCCCTTTGCTATGTGGGGCATTGACATGATTGGCAAGATTGAGCCGACTGCTTCGAATGGCCATAGATTCATCCTGGTCGCCATTGACTATTTCACCAAGTGGGTCGAAGCAGCTTCATATGCAAACGTTACAAGGCAAGTGGTAGCCAGATTTCTGAAGAGAGATATCATCTGTCGATACGGAGTTCCCGAGCGAATCATTACTGACAATGGTTCCAACTTAAATAACAAAATGATGGCAGAACTGTGCCGGGACTTCAAGATCCAACACCACAATTCTTCTCCTTATAGGCCAAAGATGAATGGCGCTGTTGAGGCGGCTAATAAGAATATCAAGAAGATTGTGCAGAAGATGGTAGTTACCTATAAAGACTGGCATGAAATGCTACCATTTGCCTTGCATGGGTACCGTACGTCAATCAGAACATCCACTGGGGCAACACCGTATCAACTTGTGTATGGTATGGAGGCAGTCCTACCTGTTGAAGTTGAATTACCCTCCCTACGAGTACTGATGGATGTTAAGCTGAACGAAGCAGAATGGGTCCGGGCCCGATACGAGCAACTGAGTCTGATTGAAGAGAAAAGATTGGCTGCAATCTGTCATGGGCAGTTGTATCAGAGAAGGATGAAGAGAGCTTTCGATCAGAAAGTCAGGCACCGAGAGTACCAAGTAAGAGATCTTGTGCTGAAAAGAATCCTCCCTCCTCATACAGACCACAGGGGCAAGTGGACTCCGAATTATGAAGGACCATTTGTAGTAAAGAAAGTTTTCTCAGGTGGAGCACTGATGCTCAGTACTATGGATGGTGAAGACTTCCCGTCCCCTGTGAATTCAGATGCAGTTAAAAAATACTTCGCATAAAAATGACCCGCTGGACACAAAAACAGAATGTAAGTCCAGGCAAAATAGGGCATCCCGGCGAGTCAAAAACAGAATAAAAGACTCGGGCAAAAATAAGGGAAATAAACAAAAAATGTACACCCGCTGAGTTGAAAAGCCACATTGGACAACTCAGGCAAAAATGGGTATCCCGATGGATTGAAAACCCGAAAGGGCGATCCATGCAAAATAAGGGAATAAGCGGACAACTGCACTCTGAATTCGTCTGTATCACCTGCGACTTGGTAAGCTTCGAGAGGGTCAAGCTTCACTCAGAATCAGCCTTCTTCAGAAAGCAAGGCGAGAAGAACGTCAAAAGTCATACGAGTCATAGCAAAGGGGAAGCTCCTTAAAAGCGTCGTCAACATTGCCAGCACCTTTTTATTTCTCAATTTGTAACAATCTCCTCATTATAGGAGATATGTTTCCTTGACTGTATCTTGCCAATTCAGGGCACATAAACTAATAAAACCAGATTTTCAGTCATGTTTCGTCTCGTACATTCTATTTTTCATTTGCAAAATGTCTGATGTCTCCAAAAATTTGATTGCATGAATACAGATGCTTATCTTCAAAAAATAAAAACACGTGCTTACAGGAAATATACTTATTCCCGGGAGTGTCTGACTCCTATGACGGAATCCAGTAAGGGATACCTCGGGATTACTTGTGCGTCTCTTGTCTTTGCAGGATTGCAGGTATTCAAAGCGCAACATGGGGCATGTAGGCTTCACCCCAGCAAGCTGGCGGATCAACACCCAATCTTAGCACCCGAAGTGCTCTCTCCCCAGCTGAGTTGCCTCTCATTACTCTCCCCAGCTGAGCTGCCACTTGTTAATCCTCCCAACCGAGTTGCCGATCTTTCTTCCTCAGCAGAATACAAAAGCCAGGGAACCATCTCCCCACAGAGTTTCAGCCTCTATCCAGAAGAGCAACGCATGAAGAGATCACAACAGAGCGAAGAAAGCTTCTACAAACCCCAGCTGGGTCCCTCATTACAAGGATGTGTCTATCAGTGACCTATATCCCCAAGCAGATGCATCTCATCAGATCTACCAATGATCTCATCACCAGCTGGGATGATCACTTCAAACAGATCGACCAGAGATCTTCACAGCAATGGGATCCGAATCCCGGATCGGGATCTCTTGCATAATCATAGCATTCACATCATATTCACCCACAAAGCGTAGCATTCCGTCTAATACGGAGCATTACGGCAGAAATCAAACATATAGCATAATCATAAGCCATGTTTTGAATCGAACACTTGTGAATATTGAAACCCACCAACAAATACAAAATTCCCCAGCAGATTCCCCAGCAAAAGCAGTTGCCTCACATTCACCAATACGAATACACACTCCTTGTGGCACCCGTCCGTGTCATCATTCCCCAGTAAAGTCGCCCGAGCTTTTCTTTACAAACAAACATCAGTATGCACTCCTTGTGGCACCCGTCCGTGTCATATCCCCAGCAGAAAGCCAAGGACATCTTCTTTGCACTCACATATACTTATATATGCATAACTTCCTTGACATCCGTCCATGTCATTTTCCCCAGTACAGTAATGTAAACACTTTGTATATCAGATACTTGTTTATACTACACCCTTCTCCTTTCGACACTCATCCGTGTCACTTTCCCCAGCAGATTAAACACTCATCTATACACCACTCATACCTTTTACTTATACAGATAATCGTCTGTATTTTGTACACACCATTTATATCCCCACAGATTCGACACTCGTCCGTGTTCTCTGTTAACCCGTTGGTACTCGTCTGTACCGTCATCTCAGAGCATGCGTCAAGCATTTGTTTCTACTTAATACTCGTCCGTATCATAGTCTTAAGGATGCTCGTCCGCATCTTTAATCCATACACCGTGTCAAACACTCTTGTCTTCTTGAATATAGACACCCGTCTGTGTCTGCTACTCCCCAGAAGAGTCCCCTCAGATTCAACACTCGTCCGTGTTCTCTGTTAACCAGTTGATACTCGTCCGTATCATCATCTTTGAACATGTGTCAGTATTTGTTTCTACCCGATACTCGTCCGTATCGTAGTCTTAAGGATGCTCGTCCGCATCTCTAATCTATACACAAACATCTAAACACTTATACCTTTTGTTTCTTGGATATAAACACTCGTCCGTGTTTACTATTCCCCAGTAGATCACCAACAAAGTAAATTTTCTTTTTTATCTGACATTCGTCCTGTGTCATGATAAACCCTGAGAGCAGCTGTACCCTGCTAGGTGGTCGTCCTCCACCTCTTGATGGTCATCCTCCATCATGCTCATCCGATGGCCGTCCCCATCGTTGATTTTTCTATCCGACATTCGTCCTATGTCGTGATATTTAGCAGCCGTCCCCTGCTAGGTGGTCGTCCTCCACCTTTTGATGATCGTCCTTCATCATGTTATCCAATGGCCGTCCCCATTGTTGATTTTGGTTATCTGGAATTCGTCCTGTGTCATGATAAACCCTGAGAGCAGCCGTACCCTGCTAGGTGGTCGTCCTCCACCTCTTGATGGTCGTCCTCCATCATGCTCATCCGATGGCCGTCCCCATCGTTGATTTTTTCTATCCGACATTCGTCCTATGTCGTGATATTTAGCAGCCGTCCCCTGCTAGGTGGTCGTCCTCCACCTCTTGATGATCGTCCTTCATCATTTTATCCAATGGCCGTCCCCATTGTTGATTTTGGTTATCTGGCGTTCGTCCTACGTCACGATAAACCTTGAGAGCAGTCGTCCCCTGCTAGGTGGTCGTCCTCCACCTCTTGATGGTCGTCCTCCATCATGCTCATCCGATGGCCGTCCCCATCGTTGACCTTTTATCCGGCATTCGTCCTATGTCGCGATATTTTCGGCAGCCATACCCTGCCAGGTGGTCGTCCTCCACCTTAGATGACCGTCCCTCATCTTAACCTTAACAGAGCAGCCGTCCCCTGCTAGGTGATCATCCTTCACCTTTGATGACCGTACCTCATCATCTGTCTATTTCATTTATTCTTTAACCCGATGGCCGTCCCCGTCGTGGTCCCTTTTCTTTTTAACCCGATGGTCGTCCCCATCGTTGGTTACCTTACTTTTTGAACTATGATGGACGTCCCCATCATTTTTTCATTAATCCCCAGAGAACCTTACGGTTTTATCTTGATGTCCGTCCCCATCATAATCTCTTTTATCCCCAGCATGTCGGCCGTCCCCGTCATTGCTTTATTTTCCGCACTTTCCAGCATGTCGGTCGTCCCCGTCATTGCTCTGTACCCAGCAGTCGTCCTCTGCTCGACGGTCGTCATCCGTCGCCCATACTTTACAATATACTTTATTTTCCTTTACAATCTATATCCCTTTTCTTCTTCATTCTGTGAGTGCAAATTTTGGACTGTCTTTGGTATTCAACCACAAGTTATCTTGTTTGCCTGTTAAGCCGTTGCTTACATCCTGCACAGCTAACTCATGTTTGAATAGGGGCAGCTGTAAACACCCCAAATTTTCCCTCACCCATTCACACCATGGTTTGTGATCATTTCATATGCATAAACACAATCATAACATCTCATACCACATTTTTGTTTCACTGCATTGTTTCTAAGTCATCTGCATCTAGGGTTTGTGATCTGAGCAATCCCAGAGCTTCTTGAGCCACTCCAAAGGTCATCAATCACTTAAAAGGGGTCCATGTATGTTCAATCATCATATTATATCCTCTCAAAGTCAAGAATGCCAAGAAATCACAAGAACTGAGAATGGTATGGAAGCAGAGCCAGGCTTGACTACACAGATGACCTAAAATTAGGGTTTTGGTTTCAGAGGCCATAACTCCAAAATTTTTGGTCATTCTTGTTTCTATTGGTCTCTATATGGTATAGGGGGTATGCATATCAATTTTCATGAAGAAATTCCATGGGGAAGCCATCTGATCAAGGGTTGACTTTTCAAGCAAGTCAGTGCAAAATCAGGGCATCTAAGGCCCCCAACGACCCAACCAAAGGGTGTTCTTCATCATTCTGAGTGTATGTGATCTTTATTTGATCATGTAAGATGTTGGAAGTTCACAAAATTCAAGAATTTCAAGTCTTTTGCAAAGTTGACTTTTTGGGCAAGGTTGACTTTTAAGGAAAATGTCATTTTATGCAACTTTTTCAACCCTTACTTTTTGATCCAAGAAAGCTTCAAATGGAAAAACTTTGGTCATGAAAGTTGTAGAATAGATCTTTCCCTTTTCAAAAAGTACAAGAACATGACCTAATTCATTTTGGATCAAAAGTTATGGCTTGTCAAAGTTGGCAAAAATCACTAAATTTCAAGTCATGCACCAAAGAGGCAAAGTTGCAAATTCACTTCTCAAGGCCAAATAAGTCAGCAAATGGGCTTCTAATTCACTCAACATGATCACACAACATTCAAAAATCAGAATGGGGCAAAGAATTACATGTTTTATGGCCCATGGATCAAGTTTCCTTCATGAAAGCCAAAGGCAAAGTCAAGTTGCAAAAACTCATGATCACATCTCATCCACTTTCTAGCTACTTTGCTGATCAACCCTAGCCTTTCCCCTCACCATGCTGCGCAGCACACTCTCCATGTACCAGCCTAGAACATGACCCATGCTTTCTCTTACACAAAGTTGACAATTTGCAAAAGTAGCCATACCTATCACAAAAGGGCATGTCACATAACCAGCAAGCCTGAAACCAGCCATAGCACAACATTCTCATTTTCACACCATAGAGCAAAAGCATTCGAAACACTCTCCTCAGGCCACAAACTCAGAAACAAACTTCACAAACCTTCTCACCATGCTTCACTGAACCCAAACCAACCATCAAAGTAGCCTGAAACTCAAAGAACCAGAAATACGATTCTCACCTGAGCTTGAACAGAACTCAAGCAAACTCTCAAACCAGCCATTGCAAACTTCAAACAAACCTTGCAAGCTTCTTAGGAGGATCAGTGGAGTAGATTTGAGCCAAAGAAACAGCCTGAAAGCTCTGGAATCGAAAGCTCCATCTCAGGTATCATCCAAGAACATTTTTCCAGAATTTGTCTTTTGAGTTACAAATTGATTATATGTGATGTGCTGATCATTTTAAGCTTTGAATCATTGAAAATGGTTGCGTGTGTAGAATGTATTTGATCTCTGAAATTTTTGTGTTGTTTTCCGTTTTGATTCGTGCCTCATGATTCAATGGAAATGAATGGATTTTAGGGTGGGGTTTAGGTTTAGTAATGATTAATGGTTGATTCTGGAGAGTTTGGCACGTTTTCATGGCATATTGAGAGAGATTGAAAGATGAGATAGCCGGAGAAGACGACCGGAACAGTGTTCCGGTCGCTTGAGAGTGATTAGGGCAAGATTAGGGCTTAATCAGTTAATTAGCCAAGTTTGAATTTCCACCCTTGGATGTGGCGCCAAGTCCACTCCCGCACGCGTATGTTTGAATCTAGGCCCTTAGATGTGCTGACTTTTCCTATTTTCAGTTTAAATTCATTTTAATTTTCATATTAATTCATTTGTTTTCTATATTTTATTAAAAATAGCAAAATCATTTTAAAAATTCTGAAGTTTTTTATGCAAGCTATTATTTAATTTCAGAACACAAAAATATTTTTATTTTTTATTTTTTGCATTCAAAAAGTATTTTTAAATAATTAAAAGTTTATTTTTAATTAATTAATGAGAATTAATTAATTAAAAATACTTTTAGGTATTTAAAAATCACCAAAAAATTCATGAAACATTTAAAAACATTTAGAAACATTTTCCAACCTCCAAACCAAATTTCTTTTTTGATCTTGATGCATTTTGAGAATTTTTCATGAAATTAAAATCATTTTGATGCATTATTTTGATCCAAACTTCCAAAAATCATTTCTGTCTAACCATTGAGAGTTGGACTTTGATTCTTTTTGCATTGTGTTTAGCATATCATGTAGTTTGTAAGGTTAAATGGCCATGATTTGATCTTTCATTTTCCATTTGTTTGGCATTTTTCTTGTTAAGGAACCCTAAAACCCTAGATAACTTAGGAAAATCATAACTTGAATTAGGTTAAGAGTTGGAACTTCCCCTTTGGGCAGTGAGTTAGTATAGGTTTAGGGATCCTTTGAGTGCATTTTCAATTTTTTTTGTATTGATGTTTGCTTCTGATTTTAGTTTTTGTTTGATGCATTGATCATAAACCCTAATTTGGGCTTCCATATGCATCCATCTTGCATTTGCAATCATACCTTGACTTGCCATAGCATTTTATGCATCCATGTGATTCATTTGACACCATAAGACATGTTGAAAGAATGTTTGATCATTGCATCTTGCATTTCCCATGTTGTAAGTCATTTGCATTCCATTACTTTTCATGTATGTTCATGGTCCTTAACTTGTTTCATCTGCATCCATAAGTTTGTATGATCATCCTCATGTCTTGATTCATGTTTGCACCATGTCATAGCATCATTATCATCTCATATATGTTTCTGTTTTTGTTTCTCATCACACCATTTCATTTCATTTTGCATTGCATTGCATTTATTTCCTAACTTTTCAGGTGGTAAGTGACTTTGAGAAGTGAATTTGCCTTCACTTCTCACAACTTCTCTTCATCTCTTTTATGCATCCTTGCTGCATTTTTGTATGTGTTTGAGATTGAGCTTGCTCATTCTTCTTCTTCTTACTTTCTTTCCTCAAGTGACTTGTCTTCTTAAGTGAAGCAAGTCACTTTGCTCCTCTTTGCTCCTTTCATCTGCTTCTTGGTGGTTCCATTGAAGATCTTTCTTGTTAAACCTCACAAACCTTAGGAACAACCAAGCATGACAATGATTAGGGTTTTGATTAGTCTCCCCACTTAGTTTTTACCTTTGTGTCTCTATTGATTCTTCTCTTCTCACCTCATAATCAGGGACTAAACCCTAAAGGCTTTAAGGCTTTGTGATTAAGCTTATGCCTGCATCCTTCTATTAGGATGGAGTGTATAACTTTAATCCTAAGTGTTGAACCCTTAATGTGTTTAATTCCTCTAATCAATCCATCTAATAATCACCAAGACATCAAGCTTGTAACTTGGGCCTTGCATTAGGGTTCTAATTCTTCCTTAAATGGTTAAGAAGGACTAACCCTAGTGTTAATGGACAAGTCCCCCTCAAGTTGTCTTACAAACCCTAAAAATCACTTCATCATCATATCATCAACTAAAATCCACTTAATAAAGGCCCTGTTTTGTCATGAGTTTAATCCCTAATCATGGATTAAGTTGAGGAGCTTTCCTCAGCTTAAACACCCTCATCTATTATCCTTCTATTAGGATGGTGTAATGAGTCTGTTTAATCCCTGATTATGGCTTAATCTCATTACTTAACACTAAACAAAAACACCAAAAACATCTAAATAATCACAAGTAGGTTAATGACCTTAATCCTACATCAAAGGTGATTAAGTGTGAGAAGCTGACTTCACACTTAAGGTATTCTCATTACCCCTAATCAGAGGGAAGATGTGATGAGTTTACTAAATCCATTGGTTTAGGCTTAAGCTCATTAATCTATGACAAACTTTCAAAAGCAATAAAAGACTGAAAATACAAAAACAAACAATAATCGTCTCCTCCGGGATTCTTTTCTCATCTCATTCACTCATAACCGAGAACTTGCTTCTTCCGTCTAATGCAAGACAGTTTGCACCTGAGCCAGACAGGTCATACACTTGAGCATTGACAAGTAAGCAGTTCACAAGTCAATTCATCTTTCAGTCTCTTTGGGTCGAACTACGGTGTTCTGACTTCCTCATTACACGAGAGGATACGTAGGCATAACTTAACAGTTATCGAACAAAAGTCTCTGTATATTCCCCTCTTTCCAGCATTATTTTCTTAGCCTCATTATCATGAGCATTTCACTCTTGTCCTTACACTGACACTGTATATTTATCACACTTCACTTCTTTTACACTGACACCTGTACACCTTTTTCCAGCTCTTTCTATACACAAATTGCACTGACACTACCCCTTTAAAACACAAATCTCTTAAGCGTGGATCCCGTCGAGTACGGAGGACAATCTGGGTGCTAATACCTTCCCAGGTTGTAACCAACCCCCTTTCTCAGTCTCTCTGGTTCGCAACCGTCTTATCCATCTCTTTCTAGGTCTATGCAGCATTGCCTTTCCTCCGGGATAAAAATGCCTAGCTGGCGACTCTTTTCTTTTCCAGTGAGTTCACTGCCGTGTGTTCTCATTGTTCCTCTCGCCGACCGTTCGCGTCTGTACCTTTATCTGGGCCTTTTCCCATTTATCAGGAGCGACAATCAGGATGTAGACGAATTCATGAGAATTATCAAAAAGAGTGACTACAAGGTTGTGGACCAGCTCCATCAGACACCCTCCAAAATCTCTATTTTATCACTGCTCATGTGTTCTGAAGGTCACAGGAATGCATTACTCAAGGTCTTGCACGCAACTTACGTGCCTGAGGAGATTACAGTTAATCAGCTAGAGATAGTGGTTTCAAATGTCAATACTAGTCATGGACTAGGGTTCACTGATGCTGATCTGACTACGGAGGTCCGTAACCATAACAAAGCTTTGCATATCACCTTAGAATATAAAGGTGTTGTACTTTCTCATGTCTTGGTTGACACTGGGCCATCTCTCAATGTCCTCCAAAGAAAGCCTTGGTCAAGCTGGAATATGATAGTCTTTCACTAAGCCCAAGTAACCTGGTTGTGAGAGCCTTTGATGGTTCTAAGAGATCAGTTCTTGGAGAGATTGAGTTGCATGTGGTAATTGGCCCACAAATTTTCAAAACTACGTTCTATGTGATGGACATTCAGCCTGCCTACAGCTGTTTGTTGGGTCGGCCCTGGATTCACGTCGTTGGCGCTGTAACATCGACCTGTAACCAGAAGTTAAAATACGAGTGGGAAGGCCAAGTTATCACTATCTGTGGGGAAGATGACATCTTTGTCAATCATCTAGCTACTTACAAGTACATTGAGATGGATGGGGAGATCCATGAAACTATGAGTCAGGGTTTTGAGGCTCTCAATGTCAATGAAGCAACATCTAAAGTGTCTGGTACTTCAATCTCTTCTTACAAACAAGCTCGGAAGGTTGTTGAAGACGGGAATGCCCAAGGCTGGGGCAAGCTGCTGCAAGTTCAGATCAAGGAAGACAAATTCGGTTTGGGTTACAGACCATCCCGACAAGCTCAAGAGGAGGTTGCTGAAGCTCCCAAGTTCATAGGCGGGGAATACTGACCCTGGATGCTATCAACAATTTGGAAGATGAGGCTGAAAGCGACTTCAACCTGGAAAGCTGGATTCGTAAAAGAGTCTCGGGCCAGCAAGTCCTCAACTGGTCTTCATAGGAAATTATAAGGGTTACTGTTGTAGAGTAATTATTATTTCCTGTTTAAGCATGCATTAAATCCTGCATCTTGCCCAAGGTGACGTGACTCATTTTGTAATAGGGCCATATATGTATTTTGTGTAAATGGAATATTAATGAACAATGGACATCTTTTACAAATAATTTTTTTCACTCACTGTCTTTCATTTTTGTTATTTTCGCACAAAACAATAAATGTCAATGTTTTTCTTAATAAACTTCATTCACTTTTTCTAAACAAGATAAAATCAATCACTAAAATGAACAAATCTCAACCCTTGCAGAGATAATCCTCCAGATTGCACCGACAACGACACTGCTATAACCTCGTATGACTTTGACAATCCCATTAATCAAGCAGATGAAGGGGTTGATGAAGACTATGATTTGCCTGAAGATTGGTCAGGTTGTTGAGACAAGAGGAAAAAGTGATTGCTCCTCATCAGGAGGAGGTTGAGACTATCAATCTTAGTACCGAGGAAGATGTGAAAGAGGTGAAGATCAGGGCCAGTCTGCAAGCTCCAATAAAAGAACAACCAATCAGTATGCTTCGGGGATATGTTGACGTGTTCGCTTGGTCCTATCAAGATATGCCAGGTCTGGATACGAATATTGTCATTGTAACACAGTGGGAGAACTGACTTTTAGTCATGTTGTGGATAGCAAGAGTCGCCACCGACTTTTATTTTATCCAAGTGGAAAGGACATAAAAGAACAAGAAAGACCTATTTTAAAAAACTTGGGTTCGGGGGGTAGGTTATACAAAGGGAAGGTGTTAGCACCCTTTATATCCATGATTATCCATGGGCTCTTAGTTACTTAGCTCACTTAAATTGTTTTTGAAGAGTGTAATGTGTGATTAGAAATTTTTCTAAGTACTTTATAATGATCCTCGTATGGATGTATACAAAGCCTTTCCTTGAAAATGTTTGAAAATAGTGAGGTGTGAAAAGTATTTTTATTTTGAAGAGTGAGCAAGTAACTATGAGGTACCTACCCTATACTAAGTCATTCATGTTCTTATATGTCCTTTCAAGGGTAAGAATGTCTCTATTATTAAGGAATAGGTAGTCATTACCTTGGATTTGTTAAGGGACGGGCGTAGGGTCATCGTATGGTCAACGAAGGCAACTTGAGGGGTGTCTTTAGTAATTCGTAGGGACTATCATCATTTATTCGAAGGGACAAGATCATTATTCCATAGGCAACCTCGAAGGGACTTGATCTTTTAATCTGAAGGGACTTATGATGATTTTATTCTGTAGGGACTTTGCTTTTTAAGACAGACCCATTTTCGAGGGACTTGACCATTTTAAAAGGCAACCAAGAGGAATACCCAAGGAAATGCAGACGGCGAGCTTAGATCGACTTGCGTGTGTGAGTGTTGTTTTCAGATATTTATCTTGATTATTAATTTTCTAAGTCCATGGTTCATTTATTTCTTGGCACTCCCTATGTTACTAACCACGCGGTTAATATGAAAAATAAATGGCAAAAATCAAAAGGCAGGAAATAAAATTCCTACACTATTACATGGCTTAGGGGTAGTTACATAATAATAATAATGGCGGAAAAACTAATTATTACAAAGGCGAAGCAGTTACATAGAAAAACAGTGAATGAATAACATAAAAATGAGTGAATAAATTAAAAAAAAGTTTGCAAATTAGGTTAAGAAAATAATTAGGGTTAGGGTTTGGGAAAAAAATTTAAGGTTTAGGAAAAAGTTTAGGGTAAAGATTAGGGCGAAATTTGGGTTTTAAGATAAAGATTAGGGCTAAATTTTTAGGGTTTAAAGTTTATGGAAAAAAATTAAGGCTTAGGTTTAAAATTAATGTTTAGGAAAAAAAATAAGGTTTATGAAAAAAAATTAAGATTTATGAAAAAATTAAGGTTTATGAAAAAAAATTAAGGTTTATGAAAAAAATAAGGTTTACGGAAAAAATTAAGGTTTACGAAAAAAATTAAGGTTTAGATTTATAAAAGAAAAAAGTTTTACAAAAAATAGGTTTAAGGTTTAGAAAAAAAATTAGGTTTCAAATTAATTAAAAAAATATTAAGTTTTTAATTTAAAAGAAAATATATAATTTGATAATTAAAGAAAAGGGAGAGAAATAACCAATTTGGCAAAAATGTCATAGCCTTTTGCCTTTGCCATTGAGTCATTTACCACTGGGACAAGCGCACGCTTATGTTTGAATAAGTATAACAAATACCTAGTATATAATAAAAATGAGAAAAAAATATGTTAGTAAAAAAATGTCCCAAGGCTGGGTTTTACAAAAAGAAAATATATAATCAGTTTATATTAAAATAACCTAACACTTGAATAAATTAAAAAAAAATGAATTATGAAAATGAATTAAATTAAAAAAAATTTAATGATTTATTAAGGTTTTTTATAAAAAAAATTGAGGTTTTAATTATGAAAATAATTTGGGTTTAATTATAAACCTAAATATAAAAGTAATAATACTAATAAAAATGTTTACCTAAATTTAATATAAAAAAAAGATTTGTTGAAAAAAAAAAGTTAATTAAAAAAATAGGTTAACCATGTTTAAAAGATAAATTAAGGTAATTAAGGAAATTTATAAAAAAGAAAATTATGAAGAACCCATGTTTCTTCCTCAAAATGTTGTGGCTCCAAACCTCAATTCCTTGCTACTAGGTTGTGGGCACTCCTGGGAAATAACATAGGAAATACATATTATATAATAAGAAATTTATATAAAATGTAAATAAATAAATAATGATAAAATAAGAATAATTAAAAAAATGCCAGAAACTAGGTTTGAACTCACGCCCTTGCCATTCATTGAGTCCTTTGCCACTAGGACAAGTGCGGGCTTGTGATAGAAACTGTTTACATAATCAAACAATGAAATAAAATATAAAACAAAATATTTGAAAAAAATCTTCAGCGCGCCAAATATTTCATCTTCTTCCCGTGACCTTCTTGAATCCGCAATGAAACTTCAAAGTAATTGTCCAAAAATCATTCATACCTCACAACAAACACAAATCAATGGTTAAATGCAATTTATATTGAGTATATATATATATATATATATATATATATATATATATATATATATATATATATATATATATATATATATATATATATATATATATGTAAACTTCAAAGTAATTGTCCAAAAATCATTCATACCTCACAACAAACACAAATCAATGGTTAAATGCAATTTATATTGAGTATATATATATATATATATATATATATATATATATATATATATATATATATATATATATATATATATATATATATATATATATATATATATATATATATATATATATATATATGTGTGTGTGTGTGTGTGTGTGTGTGTGTGTGTGAAATCAAAAAGCATGAAAAAAAACAAAAGAAAAAACGATTCGGATTGAGCATTATGGCATGAATTTGATGATGAAGATGATTGGGATATGTTCAAGATGCTTCAAGGATTCGTTTGCAACCTTCAAACATGAATATGCTTCAAGGATTCTTTTGAAATTTGTGTGAAATTTTGAAATATAAATATGATCTTTGTTGTGTATATATAATAGAGTGAATTTAGGTTAGAAATTAGGCATTTTGGCTATGGGTTGAGGTTACTTGATTGTGAAGAAAGCTATGGTCAAAAATATCAAAAAAAAATCAAATGATATGTTTCCAAATTGGTTGTGCACGAAATTGGAGAGTATCAAATCAACTTAAATGATGTTTAAGAGCTTCTAGAAGAAGAATCAAATCAAATATTTGTATTTTCATATTTTATTTTGATTTAAAATGAATTTTAATTAATAAAATCCAAATAAATTATAAATAAATTATAAAAATCATAAAATATTTGAATTGGGTCGTGCTTGATGTTATCATGAAGATTGGGTTGCAAAATGATAGGCCCATTTGGAAAAAATTAGATTTAAGCCCTTATTTTCTTCACACACCCCTTGAAAATCTCCAAACTTTGACAAGACATAAATCCATCAATTTTAAGGCTATGAAGGTGTTCTTGGACATTTTGGAAAGCTTAAAGAGTCATATAACAAATCTCTTTGGTCTCATGTCCATATCTTTTACCATTTTCAAATTATGCTCTTTGGAAGATGTTGACTTTTTGTTGACTTTAGAAATGACCTGTAATGCTTTAGCTCATACCATCCAAATGAAGCATTTTTAGGCTTGGCTTGTGAGACACAAAGTTGAAGAGAATTCAATTTCCTTAAAATTGATATTTGGATGGGAAATATTTGATGAAGCATGTGAAAGTTATGGCTGGTCAAAGTTCAGTTGATTTTTCCTTAGAAACCCCTAATTTAGAAACTCCTGATTCTTGATGATCTGAAACTTCCTTGATGAATCATGATCAACCCTTGATCAAATGATGAATTTTACTTCATAAACTAGATGTTGGAAAAAAAACTTGAAGTTTGACTTTAATTTGACCACAGTTGACCTCAGTTTGACTTTTTAACTACTTTGACTGATTTTTACATATCTGATCATCTAACTGGGCAAGCTCTTTGGGAAAGTTTTGAAACCTGACATGGGGATACTTAAATACATGTGGGGTGACATGAAGCTCACTTGAAGCCTTGAAAGTCATTTTAACCTGAGGAAACTCAAAACCCTAGTTTTGGACACTTTGCTTAGGAGGAGGCATTGTCTGGGGAAACTTCCATACTTCTTGACCAATTGGGAGTCTACGGACCTTATGATCTTTTAGAAGTCTTGAGAGAGGTTGTCTTGATTGTGGGAGGGAAAATTTTGTGGTGCAACAGCTGCCCCTTGTTCAATTTTCTGAAATTTGAGGAGTTAGATTGGCATATACGCCATTCGTGACTTGAAGGTTGAAGAGGATTGAACACAAAAGCCCAAAAATTAGCTCTCGCTGGTGTCTAGAATGATATTGTTGGTTGGTTGTGATGCTTGAATGGGCTTTAAGATTCCATTTGGATAAGGAGTATTTAGATATGTTTCTTAAATATGAAGATAACTTTTTGGGAGGAATAAACGACGACCCAATAATGTGATAACCTTCGGGAAGAATAAACGACGGCCCGAGGTAACAAAATAACCATTGGGAAGAATAAAGGACGGCCCAAGGTAAGTTGACTTTTGGGAAGAATAAACGACAACCCAAAATGAGATAACCTTCGGGAAGAATAAACGACGGCCCGAGGTAACAAAATAACCATTGGGAAGAATAAACGACGATCCAAGGTAAGTTGACTTTTGGGAAGAATAAACGACGGTCCAAAATGAGATAACCTTCGGGAAGAATAAACAAAGGCCCGAGGTAACAAGATAACCATTGGGAAGAATAAACGACGGCCCAAGGTAAGTAGACTTTTGGGAAGAATAAACGAAGGCCCAAAATGAGATAACCTTCTGGAAGAATAAACGACGGCCCGAGGTAACAAAATAACCATTGGGAAGAATAAACGACGACCCAAGGTAAGTTGACTTTTGGGAAGAATAAACGACGGCCCAAAATGAGATAACCTTCGGGAAGAATAAACGACGGCCCGAGGTAACAAGATAACCATTGGGAAGAATAAATGACGGCCCAAGGTAAGTTGACTTTTGGGAAGAATAAACAACGGTCCAAAATGAGATAACCTTCGGGAAGAATAAACGACGGCCCGAGGTAACAAAATAACCATTGGGAAGAATAAACGACGGCCCGAGGTAAGTTGACTTTTGGGAAGAATAAACGACGGCCTAAAATGAGATAACCCTCGGGAAGAATAAACGACGACCCGAGGTAACAAGATAGCCATTGGGAAGAATAAACGACGGCCCAAGGTAAGTTGAATTTTGGGAAGAATAAACGACAGGCCCAAAATGAGATAACCTTCGGGAAGAATAATCGACGGCCCGAGGTAACAAAATAACCATTGGGATGAATAAACGACGACCCAAGGTAAGTTAACTTTTGGGAAGAATAAACGACGGCCCAAAATGAGATAACCTTCGGGAAGAATAAACGACGGCCCGAGGTAACAAGGTAACCATTGGGAAGAATAAACGACGGCCCAAGGTAAGTTGACTTTTGGGAAGAATAAACGACGACCCAAAATGAGATAACCTGCGGGAAGAATAAACGACGGCCCGAGGTAACAAGATAACCGTTGGGAAGAATAAACGACGGCCCAAGGTAAGTTTTTGATGAAGTTTGTCTACTGGGGAATTAACCTGAAAAACAAGGTTAGTTCGGTGCAAATATAATGATATATATAACAACTTGCAAGATAATATTTTATGAGAATGCATATGATATGATATGATATGATATGATATGATATGATGTATGAATGAATTATGTTGGGAAGCTGAACAATAGCTTCATATAACAACTGTTGGCTGGGGAAAATAAATCCCGATTTGTTGTTGAGGAGCATGAAGACTTCGTTCCTGTCTTGTTTAAGAATATCGTACTTAGAACCTCTCGTTTTTCGTTCTTCGCACTTTATTGAAGGATTAAGTTCCTAAATGTCCTGACTGGGGATAAAAGAGATGGACATAGATCCGGGAGACCTATTCGGTTAAGTATCAATTCTTCGGAGGATATGAAACTATAGAGTTGGAGACTTTGTAAAGCTGGAGGTGTAAGATATTACTTGAGGTATTCCGTAAGGATATCCGTAAAGATTACACCGTGGGGATCAACCGACGAAGCTTCGTTGAATTCCTACCCCCGTTCGTTCTTAGTAAATGCTATTATTGTATTTTATGCATTTCTGGTAAACATCAACCATATTCAAAAGCATATTTTCATTCAAACATAATCAATGGACGTTTTTCGCTTTAGTAAAAGGGGAAAAGTAAACCTGAATAAAGAGGGAAAAGTAAACCTGAACTCGAAAATAGAATCATTTCAACTTTGAGAGTGTATAACCAATTGGATTTAGAGCTCCTAATATTCTTAACTTTCCTGAATACCTTCCCAGAAATCCTCATAGTTGGATCTAAAGACATGATACTGACACCATCTGATACTACTGACGTAGACAAATAATTTCCACAATGGCTTCTACTAAGAATCCAATATCAAGGTAATACAATGAGAGGAACGTGTCTTCAAATTGTGATGGACCATATACGCTCTGGGTATTAGATTTGGAAAGAGAGCATTGCCCCTTGGTAGAGGATGAATTGTTCCATAATGGAAATATCTTAAAGGAGTTACCTCAAACAGAATGCCCCACAATAATATGCCCCTGGCATCATGAACTCTGTAATGTTATCCTTGGTAATTCAGATAGATGAGGAGATATGCCCCTGGCTACTTAAACATAGTTGAATCTTGACCTGATTGCCCCAAATGAATTGGGTAGTAACTTGGTATGCCCTAATGATTGGGAAATAATGATTATGCCCCTTGTATATATTGGCTTTGATCCAGGAAGCAACTTTGTCTATTGGAAGCACTTTGAACATTCATCATGTAAGCTCCTATGTGTGCCAAACACTTAGTTATATGTAAACAAATATATTAAAAAATGCAATGCTTATGCATGTCTTGAAGTTTTGAAAAAGAGTTATTTTAGAAAAACATTTTTTGTGAAAACTGTGATATTAACTCAAGTTTTATAATAAGCCCTAAAGGAGTCAGGATACCTTTTTGTGGCAATATGCTTTCAAACTAACCATGCTTCAGTTAGGACTTTTAAAGGGTTATAACGTGGCCTGGTTCATGGTTTAAGAAAAAAAGGATAAAGGCTCAAATTTTATTTGTACCCAACCCAATCTCCATGATGTTCTTCAGTCTTATGTTCGGTTAACTTATGCATTGAAGCTTCGAAGGAATTTGGAATTGTAACACTGACATTTGTGATGATTCAGGAATCAAAAAATTTATTTGAAAATTCAGTCATCTTTCTTTATCTAGGATCTATAGTGACCTCCTTTTATCTTTTGACTTTGTTATCCCTTCTTTTTGCCTGAACTGTTCATTTCAAGGTTAAAGTCAGCGGGATGTCTTAATTTTTTACTAAGTCTCCTTCATAGGTTTTGACTTAGTGAGCTTTTCTTTTGCTAGATATTGACTTGCAGACTTTAGTGATTACAAGGAAACATCATTAGTTGTGTACAACACAAACAATTGGCATAGTTGAGTTAACCGAGTAACTACCCTGCCCCAGGTTATGAATAAGGGTTTTATTTGCATGAGAATGAAAACTCCTACTTCATAGGCTCAAAAGGGTTGACTAGGGATTAACTTCCTTATATCTCCACTGTTTAGGAATTGAAACAATGCATGTACATCGTCAGCATAGTCTATTCAAAAGCATACTGCCTAAGATTATGGTATTGTTTTCGTCATCCTCCCTCTACAGGCTTATAGCTTTATCAGGAGTTAAATATCACAAAATAGAAATATGAAGCATAGTTCAAAATATAGTGAAACGAATGGATTAATTCAAGACAAACATATGCAATGCATTAATGAAAACAAAAGTTTAACATAATAGTAAGTGTTTAAACAAAATAAAAGAAATTACAAATGAAAGTTCAAATGTTGTCCCATCCAGTTGGCTGAATGTCTTCAATTGCAATCTGTGAACTTTCAGGAGCAGTATATTTCACCATGAAATCAAATTTTCCACTTGGATGTCCCAAGGTTCCCCATATCTCAACAGGAATAGGTAGACTTTCTTTCTTGCTATTTTGGGCAACTTGTCTTGCAGCTTTGATGTTTGATGGACGATAGTAGGATTCAATTTGAACTTCTGGCGTAACCTCGAGGATTCCTTCATCAATCAGGTCTTGAATCTTTTTATTCAATGCCCAACAACTATTAGTATCATGTCCAGGATAGTTGGAGTGATACCCACACCTTGCCTTGGGATTATAGCGAGGAGAGGAAATATTAGGATTTTGAGGAGGATTTTTCAAGGAAATTAGCTTCATCTCCAACAAGCATTGCAGAACTTGCGACATTGGAGTGCTAAATTTGATAAACTTTCTTCTACATTCCTGGTGTTGAAGTAGATTAACCTTACCAGGTCTTTTTTCTTCAACTGAAGAAAAATCAGTGGCAACCTGTCTCTTACCTTCTTTTATCCTCATCTTCCTTTCAACCAAGTCAGATTTTTTTAACGGAGGTTGACTGACAATTAGATTCCTTACTCCATTACTTTGAAGTTTGTGGACAAAGGTTCTTAGCTCTTCTTGCCCCTGAGCTAAAATTTGAATAAGAGCCACCTGGTTATTCATCTGGATCCTCATTTTTGTCATCTCAGCTTGCAGTTATTCCAACTGATTATCCTTGTTATATTCAGGATTCTTCATTTTCATATCCTTAGAGAGGAATGCTTTCAACTCTTCTTGCCCCTTGGACAAATTCAGGATTACTTCTTGGAACTGAGCATTCTGAGCCTTGAGATCCTTGACAGTTTGTTCGAGAGCCATTTCTGCTAAAATAAACAGCGAGAAGATTGAGAAACCTGCTATAGAAACCTGTCATGCAATGATATGGTATGTAAATGTATATGCAATGTTTTCAAGGACCGCATGATTTAAATATGTTTAAAGAAAACAAAAACAAATTTTATTAGTAAGTGTCTGAATGTCTGAATGAGAAAGTGACATGATCCTCTTAGACCACCTGAACCCTTGTTCATTCTTCATCACTGATCGAGGAAGGTGAGAAATAAACCACCTAGACAATAAAGTTATGTAGCACATCAGAGTTCCTCTCGCCTTCGTAGTAAGAGTGTGAAGAGAATGTAAGATGTCTCCAAGTAATGTAGGCATTGGGTTGTGAGTCAGAAATATGTTGATGGTGTGTACGTCTATGAACTGGTCTGGATTAGGGAACAACACTAAACCATAAATCAATAGGGCTAGGATCTCTTCAAAAGCATCATAACTCATAGCCTTCAAGAACACTTGAGCTTTCTCCATCAATTCCTTAGCAAGAATACCCTTAACTCCGCTTCTCGTTTCCAGGACAATGTCTGATTTCTTCAGATGTAGGGCTGCAGCAAAGACTTCAGGTTTAGGCTCTTTCTTTAAGCTTGTGAAAGGTCTCTGATCAAGGATAGGTATACCCAGTAGTTTGGAGAACTCTTCCATTGTAGGAACCAGCTGATAGTCGGGGAATGTGAAGCAATGATGTTTAGGATCAAAGAACTGAAACAGGACACTCATCATGTCTTCAATGAACTCTGAAGTGACTAGATCCAGTAGGTGACCATGCCTCTTGATGAATTGGGAGTTTTCAGAAACTTGAGAGATAATTTCCTTAAGCTTAGGAGGTATTCCTACAAAGTTGATCCGGATAGTATTCCTACGAGCAGAAGCCATGACCTGCAAGAAAGAACAAAGATAAATCCTTTGGTCCTTGAAATGGTTAGTGAAAATGCTATGCTTATGATGCATGATGTCATGATGTTATGCTCAATCACAAACATGTGGCACACACAAACAAGTCACAAAATAGCCCTAGGTTTGAAGGCTTGCATGAGGTTTAAAGGGAAATACCCTCCCCTGAAGTTTAGTTGGTTCATCCTGTCCTACAAAAGTAACCAGGTTCACTGATCCTTCCCTAAGGTGGTTGTTCAGTAGGCAACTTACTTTCCAATCAAAACCCTCCAAGTTTAGGATCTCAATGAGCGTAGCATCGAGTATAAACCAACTTCAGTCTTCATCGAAGCCGACTATCTCACTACTTTCTAAAGGCCAAGATGGGATAACTAGGGTTCTAAAAGTCAGTTAGTGTATTGACAACATATGGCAGCCCCATATTATCCTTAACTTACTTAAGGAACATAAGCACCAACCAAGAAATCACACTAACTATGGCCATCAGATCAACCATATCGGTATACGCCGTACAGTTTCCTTGGTCTATTGCCATTTACCTAGGGTACACTAGATCCGGGTTAGGATCTTTCACACATAAATCCCAACAAGTAATATAAAGCAAACAAAACAAAAAATTTAAAGTGATCTAATTCCTAAGGGTACCCCTCTTTTACTTAGTAACTCCCCAGCAGAGTCGCCAGTTCTGTAACACGGTGGGAGAACTGACTTTTAGTCATGTTGTGGATAGCAAGAGTCGCCACCGACTTTTATTTTATCCAAGTGGAAAGGACATAAAAGAACAGGAAAGACCTATTTTAAAAAACTTGGGTTCGGGGGGTAGGTTATACAAAGGGAAGGTGTTAGCACCCTTTATATCCATGGTTATCCATGGGCTCTTAGTTACTTAGCTCACTTAAATTGTTTTTGAAGAGTGTAATGTGAGATTAAAAATTTTTCTAAGTACTTTGTAATGATCCTCGTATGGATGTATACAAAGCCTTTGTTTGAAAATGTTTGAAAATAGTGAGGTGTGAAAAGTATTTTTATTTTGAAGAGTGAGCAAGTAACTATGAGGTACCTACCCTATATTAAGTCATTCATGTTCTTATATGTCCATTCAAGGGTAAGACTATCTCTATTATTAAGGAATAGGTAGTCATTACCTTGGATTTGTTAAGCGACGGACGTAGGTTCATCGTATGGTCAACGAAGGAAACTTGAGGGGTGTCTTTAGTAATTCGTAGGGACTATCATCATTTATTCGAAGGGACAAGATCATTATTCCGTAGGCATCCTCGAAGGGACCTGATCTTTTAATCTGAAGGGACTTATGATGATTTTATTCTACAGGGACATGATCCTCTTAGACCACCTGAAGGGACTTATGTTAGTAAAAAAAATGTCCCAAGGCTGGGTTTTACAAAAAGAAAATATATAATCAGTTTATATTAAAATAACCTAACACTTGAATAAATTAAAAAAAATTAATTATGAAAATGAATTAAATTAAAAAAAAATTAATGATTGATTAAGGTTTTTTAAAAAAAAATTGAGGTTTTAATTATGAAAATAATTTGGGTTTAATTATAAACCTAAATATAAAAGTAATAATACTAATAAAAATGTTAACCTAAATTTAATATAAAAAAAGATTTGTTGGAAAAAAAAGTTAATTAAAAAAAATAGGTTAACCATGTTTAAAAGATAAATTAAGGTAATTAAGGAAATTTATAAAAAAGAAAATTATGAAGAACTCATGTTTCTTCCTCAAAATGTTGTGGCTCCAAACCTCAATTCCTTGCCACTAGGTTGTGGGCACTCATGGGAAATAACATAGGAAATAAATATTATATACTAAGAAATTTATATAAAATATAAATAAATAAGAATAAATAAAATAAGAATAATTAAAAAAAATGTCATAAACTAGGTTTGAATCCACGCCCTTGCCATTCATTGAGTCCTTTGCCACTGGGACAAGCGCGGACTTGTGATAGAAACTATTTACATAATCAAACAATGAAATAAAATATAAAACAAAATATTTGAAAAAAATCTTCAGCGCGCCGAATATTTCATCTTCTTCCCGTGACCTTCTTGAATCCGCAATGAAACTTCAAAGTAATTGTCCAGAAATCATCCATACCTCACAACAAACACAAATCAATGGTTAAATGCAATTTATATTGAGTATATATATGAAATCAAAAAGCATGAAAAAAACAAAAGAAAAAACGATTCGGATTGGGCATTATGGCATGAATTTGATGATGAAGATGATTGGGATATGTTCAAGATGCTTCAAGGATTCGTTTGCAACCTTCAAACATGAATATGCTTCAAGGATTCTTTTGAAATTTGTGTGAAATTTTGAAATATGAATATGATCTTCTTGTCCTAAAAAAAAAATCTTCCCCTTATCTCTTTGTTGTGTATATATAATAGAGTGAATTTAGGTTAGAAATTAGGCCTTTTGGCAATGGGTTGAGGTTACTTGATTGTGAAGAAAGCTATGGTCAAAAATATCAAAAAAAAATCAAATGATATATTTCCAAATTAGTTGGGCATGAAATTGGAGAGTATCAAATCAACTTAAATGATGTTTAAGAGCTTCTAGAAGAAGAATCAAATCAAATATTTGTATTTTCATATTTTATTTTGATTTAAAATGAATTTTAATGAATAAAATCCAAATAAATAATAAATAAATTATAAAAATCAGAAAATATTTGAATTGGGTCGTGCTTGATGTTATCATGCAGATTGGGTTGCAAAATGATAGGCCCATTTGGAAAAAAAATTAGATTTAAGCCCTTATTTTCTTCATACACCCCTTGAAAATCTCCCAACTTTGACAAGGCATAAATCCCTCAATTTTAAGGCTATGAAGGTGTTATTTGACATTTTGGAAAGCTTAAAGAGTCCTATAACAAACCTCTTTGGTCTCATGTCCATATCTTTTACCATTTTCAAATTATGCTCTTTGGAAGATGTTGACTTTTTGTTGACTTTTGAAATGACTTGTAATGCTTTAGCTCATACCTTCCAAATGAAGCATTTTTAGGTTTGGCTTGTGATACACAAAGTTGTAGAGAATTAAATTTCCTTCAAATTTAGATTTGGATGGGAAATTTTTTATGAAGCATGTGAAAGTTATGGCTGGTCAAAGTTCAGTTAACTTTTCCTTAGAAAACCCTAATTTAGAAACTCCTGATTCTTGATGATCTGAAAATTCCTTGATGAATCATGATCAAACCTTGATCAAATGATGAATTTTACTTCATAAACTTGATGTTGGCAAAAAAATCTTGAAGTTTGACTTTAATTTGACCACAGTTGACCTCAGTTTGACTTTTTAACTACTTTGATTGATTTTTGCATATCTGATCATCTAACCGGGCAAGTTCTTTGGGAAAGTTTTGAAACTTGACATGGGGATTTTTAAATACATGTGGGGTGCCATGAAGCTCACTTGAAGCCTTGAAAGTCATTTTAACCTGAGGAAACTCAAAACCCTAGTTTTGGACACTTTGCTTAGGATGAGGCATTGTCTGGGGAAACTTCCATACTTCTTGACCAATTGGGAGTCTTGAGGACCTTATGATCTTTTAGAAGTATTGAGAGAGGTTGTCTTGATTGTGGGAGGGAAAATTTTGGGGTGCAACAGTCAAGCACAGGTTTCCGTTGAAAGAAGATTGCCCGCCAGTTAAACAGAAGTTGCGCCGTACTCGCCCAGACATGGCCATGAAAATCAAAGAAGAAGTACAAAAGCAGTGGGACGCCGGTTTTCTTGTTGTAACTAGTTACCCGCCGTGGGTTGCTAACATTGTACTCGTACCTAAGAAGGATGACAAGGTGCGTATGTGCGTGTATTACCGGGATCTGAGTAGAGCTAGCCCGTAAGATGATTTCCCATTACCTCACAATTATGTATTGGTGGATAACACAGCTCAGTTCTCGATATTTTATTTCATGGATGGATTTTCTGGATACAATCAGATTAAGATGTCACCTGAAGACATGGAGAAGACAACCTTCATCACACCCTGGGGCATATTCAGCTACAAGGTAATGTCGTTTGGTCTGAAGAACGCCGGTGCAACATATCAACGGGTTATGGTAACATTATTCCACGATATGATCCATAAAGAAATTGAGTGCTATGTGGATGACATGATTTGCCAAGTTCCTTACAGAGGAATATCATCTGGTGAATCTGCTGAAATTGTTCAAGCGCCCGAGAAAGTATCAATTGAAATTGAACCCCAACAAATGCACATTCGGCGTACGTTCTGGTAAGCTGCCGGGTTTTATTGTAAGTGAAAAGGGAATTGAGGTTGATCCCGATAAAGTCAAAGATATTCAGGAAATGCCTGCACCTAAGACTGAGAAAGAAGTTTGAGGGTTCTTAGGTAGATTGAACTACATCTCAAGGTTCATATCTCATCTCACTCCAACCTGCGAACCCTTGTTCAAGCTGCTAAGAAAAGAGCAAACAGT
The DNA here is from genome assembly GCA_963966055.1 of Lathyrus aphaca. Lineage (NCBI taxonomy): Eukaryota > Viridiplantae > Streptophyta > Magnoliopsida > Fabales > Fabaceae > Lathyrus > Lathyrus aphaca. The sequence continues at coordinate 485,946,270 of OZ014525.1, read as the reverse complement.
CAGGTGGAACGATGATTGTCAGAGAGCTTTTGACAAGATCAAATAATATCTGCAAGAACCTCCAATTATCATGCCTCTCATTGAAGGAAGACCTCTAATCATGTACCTGACAGTATTAGAAGAGTCAATGGGGTGTGTGTTGGGCCAGCATGACAAGTTTGGTCGAAAAGAGTATGCAATATACTACCTAAGAAAAAAGTTTACCGACTGTGAACAACACTATTCACTGCTCGAGAAGACTTGATGTGCTTTAGCGTGGGCTGCTCACCGACTAAGACAGTATATGTTGACTCATACTACCTTATTGATCTCAAAGATGGACCCAGTCAAGTACATATTTGAGAAGCCAGCACTTACCAGAAGGGTTGCAAGATGGCAAATGATTCTAACAGAATATGACATTCAGTACACCTCTCAAAAAGCCATTAAGGGCAGTGTATTGTCTGACTACCTGGCTGAGCAACCCATTGATGATTACCAACCTATGAGATTTGATTTCCCTGATGAAGACATCATGTTCTTAAAGTCAAAAGATTGTGAAGAGCCTATTCGCACTGAAGGGCCTGACCCAGAAGAAGCATGGACTATGATGTTTGATGGGGAGGTTAATTGTAATGGTCGTGGAGTTGGTGTAGTGCTTATTATACCTAAAGGAGTCCATATGGCTTTCTAAGAAAAATTCACCTTTGCCTGCACTAACAATAAAGCAGAGTACGAAGCTTGTATCATGGGTCTTGAAGAAGCCATTAACCTCAGGATCAAAACCTTGAATGTATTCGGAGATTCAACTTTGGTAATCAACCAGACCAACGGCAAGTGGTACACTCATCAGGAGCATCCGATTCCCTACCATGACTATACGAGGAAATTATTGACCTTTTTCACAACAGTTAAGCTCGAATACATCCCTCGAGATGATAATCAGTTTGCAGACTCTTTGGCTACCATTTCATTCATGATCAAAGTACAAGTCGCCAATTATGTACCTCAGATTTTAGTATCCAGATTGGACAGACCGACATATGTATTCTCTGTGGACACTGTCACTGATAACAAGCCTTGGTTCCATGACATCAAATGCTTCTTGAAAACTCAGACATACCCATATAGGGCATCATCAAATGATAAGAAGACAGTAAGAAGGCTAGCCGGTAGTTTCTTCCTGAATACTGATGGTTCTTTGTACAAGCGAAACTTCGACATGGTCTTTCTCAGATGTGTTTACAAGAAGGAAGCAGACCTACTAATGCACGAAGTATATGAAGGTTCTTTTGGTACCCATGCCGGAGGACATGAAATGGCAAAGAATTTATTAAGATCAGGTTACTACTGGATCACAATGGCTTCAGACTAGTGTGCCTATGCCAGAAAATGCCACAAATTCCAGATCTACGCAGATAAAGTGCATGTGCCTCTGAATCCTTTAAATGTAATGTCTTCACCCTGGCCCTTCTCCATGTGGGGCATTGATATGATTGGAAAGATTGAACCGACTGCTTCAAATGGTCACAGATTCATCCTGGTAGCCATTGATTACTTCACCAAATGGGTTGAAGCAGCTTCGTATGCAAATGTCACTCGTCAAGTGGTAGCTCGATTTCTGAAAAGGGATATCTTCTGTCGATATGGAGTTCCCGAGCGAATCATTACTGATAATGGTTCCAATTTGAACAACAAGATGATGGCAGAACTTTTTCGGGACTTCAAAATTCAACATCACAACTCTTCTCCTTACAGGCCAAAGATGAATGGCGTTGTTGAGGCGGCTAACAAGAACATTAAGAAGATTGTGCAAAAGATGGTAGTCACATATAAAGACTGGCACGAAATGCTACCATTTTCCTTGCATGGGTACCGAACCTCTATCAGAACATCTACTGGGGCAACACCTTATCAGCTGGGGTATAGTATGGAAGTTGTTCTACCTGTTGAAGTTGAACTACTCTCCTTACGGGTAATGATGGATATGAAACTGGATGAAACAGGATGGGTCCGATCTCGATATAATCAACTGAGTTTGATTGAAGAAAAGAGATTAGCAATTATCTGTCATGGGAAGTTATATCAGAAGAGAATGAAGAAAGCCTTCGATCAGAAAGTCAGACCTCGAGAATACCAAGTGGGAAAGCTTGTGCTGAAAAGACTTCTTCCTCCTCATACAGACCACAGGGGCAAATGGACGCCAAACTACGAAGGTTCATTCATAGTAAAGAAAGATTTCTCTGGTGGGGCACTGATGCTCACTACTATGGATGGCGAGGAATTCAAATGCATAGAAAATACTTCGCATAAAAAACCCGCTAGACATAAAAACAGAATGGAAGTCCAGGAAAAAATAGGGCATCCCGGCGAGTCAAAAACAGAATAAAAAGACACGGGCAAAAATAAAGGAAATTTTGAAAAAAAATGTGTACACCCGCTGAGTTGAAAAGCCACATCGGACAGCTCAGGCAAAAATGGGTATCTCGGTGGATTGAAAACCTGAAAGGGCGATCCACGCAAAATCTGGGAATAAGCGACCAACTGCATTCTGAATTTGTCTGTATCACTCGTAACATGGAAAGCTTCGAAAGGACAAAGCGTCAGTCAGAATCAACGTTCTTCAGAAAGCAAGATAAGAATAACGTCAAGGTCATACACGTCGTAGCAGAGAAGGTCACTGGAGCGTCAAAATCAACATTGCCAACACTTTTATTTTCTCAATTTTACAGCAATCTCCTCATTCTAGGGATTCACTTCTTCACTGTACTTTCCCGTTTAGAGCACACAAATAAATAAAATCAGAATTTTCAGTCACTCTGTTTTGTACATTTTTATTTTGGTTTGCAAAATGTCAAGAGTTCATAATAAAACACTTGCATGAAAACATATAAGCCATTTTTTAATATATGCTTGCAGGAAGTAGGTTACTTTCAGATAAATCTAACTCCTATGATGGAATCCAGTTAAGGATACCTCAGGACACTTGTGTGTTTCCTTTGTTTAAACAGGTTGCAGGTACTCAAGACAGACCATCACACAGTAACGGGGTATATCAAGCCTCGTATCCCCAACCAAGTCAATTATCGCCTCATCAGTAGGTTTACTTGACAAAAGTATTCCCCTACGAAGTTGTCATCCCCTCAAAGGATCCTTCGAGAAGCTCATTAAATCCCCAGCGTGTCGCTCGAACAAAGGAGTTACAATAGATTACTTCCCAGAAGTGCTCTTCTCCCCAAGCAGAGTCTCCCGAGAAATGCCTAGACTGTTGTTCCCCATCAGAGTTGTTGGGATGTTCTCATCCTCAGAGTCTACATAATCGCTTCCCCACAGAATTGTCAGTTTCTCCCCAGTAGAGTAATGCCTGAAATACTCTTCCCTAGAGAAGTTGCTGAAACCTCCTCATCCCCAGCATGAGTCTCTCCAATAGAAGCTTCCCCAGCTGGGAGCCCCACAGATTTCTTCCCCCAAAGCACAACAGAGTTCAATAGGAAGATCGTTCAGTGATCCTCTCTCCCCACAGATCGGCCAATGATCTTTTTCCACAGCGGAGTTTTCCCTCCAGACAGATCGCCTAGAGATCTTCCTCCCCGCAGGATCCGGATCTCGGATCGGTTCTCTCATTTGTGCATAATCATAGAATTCGCATCATTTTCCCCAAAAATAAGCGTAACACTCCGTCTAATACGGAGCATTACGGTAAAAATCAAACATTTGCATGATCATAAGCTAAGTTTGAGCCAGTCACCTGCAAATACCATCAGAATCACTTCGCCAGCAATATACAAAACTTATCCCCTGCAGACAAAGCCATAATACTTTTGCACTCTCAATACAGACACTTGTTCATACTTTTACATATTCTTTTTTACACTCACTCGTGTCATACTTCCCCAGCAAGTCAAACACTCGTCTGTCTCCCTTGCTCAACCTTTTTGACACTCGTCTGTGTCTTGCACATATTTCCCCAGTAGGTCAAAAACTTGTACACACTTATACAGAATCCTTTTGATACTCTTTTGTATCTTGTATATATCATCTCCTCAGCAGATCAAGCACTCGTCTGTGTTCCTTGCTTAACTGATTGATACTCGTCTGTATCATCATCCTTAAACACGTATCAACATTTGTTTCTATCGATACTCGTCTGTATCATTGTCCTAAGGATGCTCGTCCGCATCTTTAGTCTATACACACTGTCAAACACTTATACCTTTTATTTCAAAGCATAAGCACTCGTCCGTGTTTACCATTCCCCAATAAGTCACCAACAAAACAACTTTTCTATCCGGCATTCGTCCTATGTGTAAACACCCCAAATTTTCCCTCACTTTTTCTCACACCATGGCTTGTGATCTTTCATTTTTGTTTTAGCATAGGCATACCATCTCATATTGCATATTTGTTTCACTGCATAGTTCCCAAGAAGTGATTTGAGCCATCCCAAAGGTATTGAAGCTTGCCAAGAGGGTCCATGTGTGTTCTATGATCATAATATGCTCCCCAAAGTTCATGAAAGTCAAGAGATCACAAAGAATGGCTAAGGCATAGAGCCAGGGATATGGTTTTTCCTGCACATATGACCATTAGGGTTTTGGTTTCAGAGGCCTTAACTCCAAAAAAATTTGTCATTCTTGTTTCTAATGTTCTTAATATGTTATAAGGATCATGTGTACCAAGTTTGATGAAGAAATTCATTGTGGAAGTCATCTAATCATTGGGTAACTTCTTGAGCAAGTAAAGTCAAAATCAGGGCACCTGAGGCCCCCAACAAGGGTACCAAAGGGTCATCATCATCCTTTTGAGTCTCTATGATCTTTATTTGATCTTAGAAGTGGTTGGAAGTTCACAAAGTTGAAGAATTTTGAGCCAAATGCAAACTTGCTATTTTTGGAAATGACTTGTAATGGAAACTTTCCATTTTGGGAAAGATTTTCAACCCACTCTTTCATGACCAAAAATGCTTCAAATGAAAAATTAGTGGGCATGAAAGTTGTAGATTATGTCTTTCCCTTTTCAAAAAGTACTAGAACATGTCTTGACTCATCCTAGAACTCAAGATATGGCCTTTCAAAGTTGGCAAAAATCCTATAATTTTCAAGTTCATGCCAAAGAGGATTTTTTGCAAATTCAAGTTTCAATCCATTTCATGACCTCTAATTGATTGCTAGGCATCATACAAACATAGTGCAATGCATTTGAACCAAAATTATGCCTTGGATTGCAAGTTTCCACAAGACATTTTCATGAAATTCTCAAAGAGTTGCAAAACCTCTTGAAACCTTCCCACCACTTGTGCCAGCTACATAAAACCAATTATATGGCTCTCCTTGATGCAAGCTGAGGCCAGACACCCCTTGAAGCCAGCTATGCCATGGCCCATACCTCCAAGTACACAAAATTGACATTTTTGCAAAACCTCCCATATCAATCAAGCTGTGCCACACCAACTCTCTGAACCAATCACAATTGTTTATACTGACCTCAAGCATTCCAAAGCACACCACACACAAGCCTGCAAGCTCCCACAACTCAGAATCCCAAAAATCACCATAGAACTTCATCTCTTCGAATTGCACCACACAACCATCAAACCACAAAACAAACTTCACCAATCATTTTCAAATGGTCCATAGAACACAAATCACCCTCTGAAAAGCCCTAAAACACAGTCAAACCAAAACACGATTCTTGGTGCAGAGGAGTTGTACCTCTCAAACCAAGCCACACAAACTTGTTCTAAGCATTTCAACATCGTCAGGGGGTTCATTGGAAGTGGATTGAACCAAGAAAGGGGACAGAAAGCTCAGGGAGTGAAAGCTTCATCTTAGGTAGCCCCTTAGAACTTTTTTTCAAAAGCTTTATTTCATGTTCTAGAAATGTTCCCCATGCTCTCCTGATCACACCACACTTGTTGGGTTTGAAAATGATGAAGAAACAAGCATGAACCGTATCTCTGAAACTTTGACCTAAATTTTGTTCTTCTTCAATTCTCTTTGTTTATGCATGATTAATTGTTTTTGTTGCTGGATTTGAGTTTGTTGATGTTTAAAGTTCAATTCTAGAGATTTTGGTGAGTTTTTATGGAGGTATGAGTGAACTCAGGGGAGAGGGTAACTGGAGAAGATGACCGGAGCTTGCTCCAGTCACCTGACAGTGATTAGGGTTAGGTTTAGGGCTAATCAACTCAGTTTGAATATGGACCATTGGATGTGGCTTCGCACGCATGTGTGTGGTTCAAATCATTTCTCTTAAGTTTAAATTTTAATTATTTAAGTTAATCAGATTAATTAGCCAGCGTCAATCCAAGCCCTCCATCTCTGCGCGCAGTCAAGCCCAGTTTAAACCTCAACCCTCAGATCAGTTGACTTCCACTTTATTTCATTTTTAATTCATTTTTATGGCATTTTCTTTTGCATTTTATTTAAAATAGTAAAACACATCACAAAAATATGATCTTTTGCATTTCTGATCCAAATATTTTTCTTAACCCAAAAATGTTTTTTATTTTATTTTTTGCATTAAAAGTATTTTTAAAATATTTAAATGTTACTTTTAATTAATTAATGGATTTTAATTAATTAAAAATACATTTAGGTTTCTAAAAATCACCAAAATATTCATGAACCATTCCAATATATTTAGAAACATTTTCAAACTCATTATACAAATTTCTTTTTAGGTTTGATCATAATTTCACAATTTTCTTTGAATTAGGGTTCTTAAAAATCACATTTTCTAACCCTAACTTGAAAAATTCATTTTTGCCTAACCATGATGAGTTTTAACTTGATTCTTTTTGCATTGTTTCACATATTGCATGTAGTTTCTAGGTTAGTTTTATCATGAATTTATCTTTCATTTTCAATTTGATTTGCATTTTCCCTTAAGAATCACCCAAAAACCCTAACAAACTTAGAAAATTCATAACTTTCAATAGGTTTAGTTTCTGACTTTCTCCTTTGGGGTGTGATCTTATATGGGATTAGGGTTTGATTGAGCTTGATTTCAATTTTTATCATGTTGTATGCTTCTGTTTTGGTCATGTGCATCTCATACATTCATAAAACCCTAATTTCTCATGTTCATTTGCATTCACCTTTGCATATCATCATCATGTGAACTTTCCATGACATTTCAAGCATTTGTATGACATCTTAGACATCTTAAGACATGCTTGAACATTGCTTGATCATTTCTTCATTCATTTTCTTTGTCTTGCATTCATTACATTTCATAAACATCCATGTGTTTTCAAACTTCTAAACATGCTTTCATGACATCTCATCTTTGTATGAACATTCATATGCATATTGTATGACTTTTCATCATCCCATATGCCATTTGCATTGCATAATCACTTCTGAATTTGGTCTTTGCATCTCATCTCATTTCATTTCCTTTTGCTTTATGTCTTATGCATTCATACTAACATTTTCAGGATCTTTTGGTAAGTTATTTGGGAGGTGGATTTTCCTTCACCTCCCACCTCTTATCATCATTCATATGCATATTTACACGCTTTTGAAGTGAATCTAATTCACTTATGTTCCATCCTTCTTCCCTCTTTCTTTCAAGTTACTTATCTTCTTCAGGAAGTAAGTAACTTGTTCTTCTTTCTCCTTCTCTTTTCATCTGCTTCTTCCATTGGTGTCCTTGAAGATCCTTTCTCTTAAGCCTAACAAACCATATGATACCCAAGCATGATAACTTTTAGGGTTGTATATAGTCCCCCTTAGTCTTTTACCTTTGAGTCTTCTTGAGTCTCTCTTCTCATCTCAATAATCAGAGACTAAACTCTTACAGCTTTAGGACTTTAAATTAGGGTTATGCCTGCATCCTTCTCTTAGGATGGAGTGTATAACTTTAATCCTAAGTGTTAAACCTTTAATTTGTTTACACCTCTTAATCAAAATACATTAATTATCACCAAGACTTTATCTTGTAACTTGGGCCTTACATTAGGGTTCTATCTCTTCCTTATGGTTAAGAGGGTCTAACCCTAGTGTTTAATGGACAGGTCCCATTCAAGTTGTCTTACAAACTTAAAATTCACTTCTTAATCTCATCCCTTAATTAAAATCCACTTAATAAAGGTTTGTTATATAATGAATTTAATCCCTAACCATGGATATAGTTGAGGTATCTTCCTCGGCTTAAGTGTTCTCATCTATTATCCTTCTATTAGGATGGTGTAATGAGTTCATTGATCTGTGATTAGAGATTAAACTCATTACTTAACACTAAACAAAAACCAAAACATCTAATTAGTCACAAGTAGGTTAATGATCTTAATCCTACATCATCATGGTAATTAAGTTGAGATGCTTATCCCATACTTAAGTATGCTCATTATCCCTAATCAGGGAGGATATAATGAGTTTACAAACCCTTGATTTAG